>CM059874.1:25621757-26311080 GCA_030490815.1 Acer saccharum
AGAAATCAGTAGCCTATGTGAATATATGGCAATATCCAAAATGCAAATAATGCTAGGCTACACTAAATACTTAACTAGATGTCATAATGCAAATCAACACTCTAGTTATCAACAATGCCTACATGCTCATATATGAGGACTCAATTAGATGCAAAGAGATTCTAGCAACCTAATTGTCAACAAAAAAAAAGCCAACTCAACACAAGTTATCAATAAACATGGCAAGGACCATAAATATGCAATTAACAAATACAATCAAGGAGTCCTAATCAACAATGTCTAAATGCAAGGCATATAGACTTAGCTAGAGGGCAAAATGGTCCTAAATGCTAGCTATCACAAACAACACATCTCAACCAATAAACAAAGTCTCAAACATGTTAGAAATAACAGTAAGCAAGGAGACATGCATTTAATTAACAAACAAATGCTAAATCTAGGCAAACATGTCATAAGAATGAAACAAGAGGTTCTAGGACATGTAGAATTTACCTAGTCAAGGAAAACAAGAAAACCCATTCTTAGATGGTGCTAGGAAGATGCTAGATGCTTATGGGAAGGTGTTTGGTTGAGTAAAAATGAGTTCTTGAAGCTATCTCTCTCTAGGAGTTACTTTCTCACACTAAAAAACTGATTTCCAGTTCTCTTGAATGGCCAAAGGATGAAGAAGATGAATATATAGAAGCCCTAGATGAAATGACGACGTTTTGATTAAAAATCAAAATCAGGTCATTCTCATAGTACGTTTCGCAGTACACTTCGACGAGTATACAACGAAATCACATGGGGACACCTCTGCCAACATTCGCGATACACTTCGATGACTCGCGATAATGCACCAGCTCAAGATTTGAGCACCCCAAAACATGACCAAACGACATTGAAACCTTTCGTATAATATACCGTTGGAAAGGTATAGATGTCTACTTTTTACTCCTTTTTACAAAATGATGTTTCGATGTCTGTAGAAAGAGATATGGTCATTATAGTGACCAAATGTCAGATTTGGAAAACAATATAGATGCCTTGTTTTAGTGGTCACTTTGGAGATATCAAAATCAATCCAAACAGTCATGAAATATTACGAATAATATACCGTTGGAAAGGTATGGGTGTCTAGTTTGTATAGAAATTTTCAAAACTCAATTTCAATATTTGTATAAAAAGTTATGGTCACAAGACCATACAAAGGTCAGTTTTGAAAAACATGTAAATCATTGAAATCCAATCTTTTGAAACTAGACACTTACTCCAAATAACCAAACCAAATTAATACTTATTCAAGAGAAGAATGGGACCTTCTCAAATGGTCAATCATCACGCTAAGACATGCACACCATTGTGTAAGCGCAGACGTTTCCGATCACACAAACGGAAACGAATTACATCACACAAAACCACACTTAGATCTAACAATGAAGTGCAAGTGTGAAGTGAGAAAATAACATGCATGGAAATAGATGGAATCATGAATATTCACCAATCATGTGACACACAACAAATATGCAAGATATGTAAATGCATAAGTGTGATGATAAAACATATAAGCACACAACTAAGATAAACACAAATGCAATCATAACAAATGCAATATGAAAGTGTGTGTGCGCAACTAAATCTCTTCAAGAGGCAAATCAAGTGATTACTTTTCGCTTTCGCTTTCGCTCTTGCTCTTGAAGTCACGTTGGAAAGTCCGAAAGCTTGCCAAACACAATAACCTAAGCTACCATGTTAGGTTGATAATTAGTGTTGGCATTAATTCCATATCAAAACGTGTTTTACTTGTAATTTTTAGTGGTTAGTAATTGAAGAATTTTGAAGACGAAGGACGTCTCAACCATTATTCATTCAAGTTGCCGGCTTTTAAGAGTTTCGGGCATTATCGGTCTACAAAGGTATTCAAAGACCTCTTATCTCTTACAAGGCTAGGCATACACTCACACATATCATTCTTGTGTGTCCCTTCATGATTTTATTTCATTTACATTTCACTTTCACACACTTGGCAAAATATGCTCATGCATTCACATTTAGTTAATAAACTTTGTGTTTTGCATTTTCTAGGACTATGTCCGGAAACTAGCATATGTGTGTGTATTTGTGTTTGTATATTTCTGTATTTTGTGTTTAGGACTTGAACATGTTCTTATTCAATTCCTTATTAAGTTCCGGTCATTTCGGTTACTCATTCATAAGGTTTCGAGTCCAAACATATTGACTATGCCACTTTACGTTCTCTTACGTTGTGTTGACTTCATCGATGATTTCCGAGATGATTTCTCAACCGTTTTTTAAAGTTGTATAGTTGTTATCGTGCATGAGAGAGTCATGGTTCGTAATCCGAAAACGGATTCGAATTCGGAGTTTAGACGCCCGAGATACGGGCCGACGAACCAAGGGAGCGCGTAAGAGGACAGCCCAGGCCGTGGGCCACAAGGGCTGGCCGTGGTTGAGGCCGTGGGCCCCACGGCCTGGAGCAGCCTCTGCTCCTGTGTGGGCCACGCGCCCCCCACGGCCAGGGGGTGACGTGGCACCACGTGGTTGGCCGAAACCCTCCTTCTCTCTCCTCCTATTTCTTCCCTCTCTCTCTCCATTTTGAAAATTCAAGAAGAACATTTCAGTTTTCCCGTCTAGAATTCTCTCCAATTTTTCCAAACTTCAAAACACCATATCTTCCTCATCCGGAGTCGGATTTGAGTGATTCAAGTTGGAGAGTGTTCGTATTTGAGTCCTCTAACATCTCCAAGTGGTTTGGTGGCTGATTGATCGTGATTTCAGTGGTTGGACACTGAATTTCGCACCAGCTGCAGAATCCGAGGTTTGAGTCTCAACTTTGGGATTTCTTGTTATTTCACCTTCCATTTGCTTGGGGTTTCTTCTTCTATATCTATGTTATTGTTTTGTAAAAACTATTTGAAAAGGTAGCTTGATTTTCATTCTAATTGAAACTCAATTTGTGGACTTATGTTGACTAGATTTTATGATTCTAGGTTTTACATTTGTTTGTGAGTTGTATTGTGATTAGAATGGCATCTTAGGTTGTTTGATACTTAATTGAATTAATTTTGTGTTAAAATGACTTTGAGATTTGATTTGGTCCTTTGATTATTGAAATCTAGGATTTGTGTATTCTTATGTGATTTAGAGAATATAGGTTTTGATTGATGTAAATTTCAAAACCTTGCTCTATATTTTTGTCTAGTATATTGATTGATTTTAATCTCATATATCTAGCTTTTAATTGTATATTGATAATATCTTGAATTTGTACTTAATGAACATTTTGTGATTCAAGTGTTATGTGTGTGGATGAGACTTTGAGTATATGTGTTAGGTGTTTCACATGCTTAGGTTTCTATTCATGTATTTTTGCATCTAGACTTGATTAATTGTGATTTCACATGTTTAGGTCTATTTGTGCCATAGAATGTTTTGATCACATGTTCTATGTTGTATTGAATGTTTGCATCATTTGCATTCACATGATCACACTAGGAAGTCCTTGTAAAAGGCATGAAGTCTTGGTTAGAGTCGGGATGACTCGGATAGCCAAGCAAGAAGTCTTGCTTAGAGTCGGGATGACTCGGATAGGTAAGCAAGGAGTCATGGCTAGAGTCGGGAGGACTCGGATAGTCATGCATGGGAGGCTCCCTAGAGGCAAGAGTGCCTTGGATAGGGAGTTGGCTATTGTATTGGTAGGCCTAGGCGTATGGTTAGACATAGACTCCGATAGAGCAGGGTACACGGGAGGTGTATGCACTCTTAAGGAATTTCTAATCTACCATCGATGTTGGTTGAGTGTGTTGTCAAATATATGGTGGTTCCGCATCATTGAGGGATTTCATACTTTCCAATAGGGTTGGGCAGGCTTAGACTTCACTAGGTTGGGTGAGCTAAAAATTGGTCACTTTGTGAATGTTCTATGTTTACTTTCCAATAATATAGTACCCAATGGTTGTAGTTCAACCCGTGGATATTTCCTCCTTGGAGGTTTTACCACGTTAAAAAATCCCTTGTGTTAATTCTTTCTATCTCTTTCTCTTATATTTTAATTGTATATTTTATTGTCTTGATTCATAATATCCACATGTGATATATTGTGAAGCAAGTCTTTGTATATTCATTCTATAGATCAATTTGTATCTTTGATTCTTTTATATATTGTATTTTTTGTATAGTGACATTTTGATCACTCTTTTAACACATTGAACATCTTATGAAATACAAGCTTATTTTGTTGTTATGTTTATTTGCTATTTTACCTCACATGACTTGTTGATATACTTAGACATTTCTCTTATGATTGTAACATCGTATTGTCTATGTATGTCTTCCTTGGCTTATTGTGTTGTGTGTAAGGCTACCTTGAGGGACAAACGAATGTTTGTTCAAGGGTTTGAAAAAATGTGTAAAAACCTATTCACCCCCCCCCCCCCCCCCCCCTAGATATGCTTTAAGCAATTTAACTTCATTTATGTACATTAAAAAATGAGGCACTTATAATCAGAATCTTCCAATCGTCCACAACACCAACGGGTCTTGCCAGCTCACTTGCAGGATTGTGTTCTCAATAATGACAACGATTGGTGAATTTTGCACCGTTTATAGATTGTGATCCTATCACATATGAATATGCTACTCGAGATGATTGTTGGATGAAAGTAATAGACTGGGAGATATGTGCAATTGAAAAGAATAACACATGAGAACTTACTGATTTGCCTCGTGAAAAGCAACCCATTGGTGTTAAATGGTTGTACAAGACGAAATACAAACCAAACAGTGAGGTTGAGCACTATAAAGCACGTTTGGTTGCCAAATGTTATAAGCAGAAACCAAGGATTGATTATTTTGAGGTTTTTGCACCGATTCCCAAACTTAACACCGTTCGCTTGATTGTGTCTCTTGCCGCACAAAATCCCTAGAGAATCTTCCAGATGGATGTGAAATCGATATTCTTAAATGGTGAGATAGAGAAAGGAGTCTACATTCACCAGCCGATAGGTTTTATGAAAATAGGGCAAGAAAAGAAGGTCTACAAGTTGAAGAAGGCCTTATATAGGTTGAAGTAGCCACACAGGGTATGGTATACACGCATTGACACATACTTTATTCAGTATGAGTTTCATAGATGTCCCTACAAGCACACTTTGTACATCAAGTCGAATCCACAGGGAGATATTCTCATTGTGTGTTTGTATGTTGATGATTTGATTATTATCGACAGCAACCCTAATATGACTATAGAGTTTAAGAAAGCAATGATTGGTCATTTTGAGATGACATATTTGGGGTTGATGTCTTACTTCCTCGGCATTGAAGTGAATCAAACGAATGATGGCATATTCTTATATCAAAAGAAGTATGTCGGTGATGTGTTGAAGAAGTTCAAGATTGAGGGATGTAAGCCGATTCTTACTCTCGTTGAATTGAGATTGAAGTTAGTGAAAGATGGGTCTAGCGAGCTGATAGATGATACCATCTTTCGAAGGCTAGTAAGAAGTTTGAGATACTTAACTTCTACTAAACCTAACATTGTATATGGAGTTGGGCTTATCATAGGTTTATGGATTCTCTAAGGCAATCTCACTTGCAAGCCGACAAGCGTATTTTACAATATGTGAAAGGTACATTAGATGATGGTATCTTTTACTCTTATGCTGATAAGATTGAGCTTGTGGGATACACAGATAGTGATTGGGCAGGTGATATGGAGGAGAGGAAAAGTACTTCTAGATATGCATTCTATCTAGGTTCCGAAGTATTTTCTTAGTCATCGAAAAAGCAGCAGGTGGTTGCTTTATTGACTACGTAAGTTGAGTACATTACAGTTGCTAGTGGCGCTACACAGGCTGTGCGGCTGCATCGTATGTTTTGTGACTTGAAGCATCAACATGAGGCTCTTACAGTGATCTACTAAGATAACAATTCCACCATTTCACTGACAAATAATCCAATTTTTCATGGTAGGAGTAAGCACATTGACATCAAGTTTCATTTTATTTGAGACTTAGTGAAGGACAATGAGATCGTGATAGATTCCGAGGAGCGGGTTGCAGACATATTCACGAAGCCGCTTAAAGTTGATTCATTTAACTTTAGGCATGATGAGTTATGGAAAACTTGGTTTAAGGGGAGCTATGTAGGGAAACTATCTAGCTAGTTAGTAGAGTTAGCTAATAATGTTAGTAGAGTAGTCTTCGGTTGTTAGTAGTAGTTGTTAGATGTTGCTTATGGTTTGTAGTTAGCAGTTGTGTGAAATAATGGACTGTCAGTATTCAGTCTTCATGCATTGACCGGATGTATTGGCAAGATGTCAGGATTCCAATCTATATAAATGTCGATCCAGTTTTATTTCAATTTAACTCAATTAATACAGAGAACTTGTTTTACAAATTAATTGTTTTTCACATATACCTTGTATTATGGAGTCAAATTTAACACTATCATATGAAAAGTTGAAATTAAATAAGTAGAGTTAAAGTTTGATTTGAGCAATAATAATGATACGTTTGTGAAATCATAATTTATAAGATTGGTTTTAGGTATGGTCTTCGAAAATGGAGTGATAAATATATAAATCACCCGGATTGCGCAAATCAATACAAAAGCTCCCTGTCGACTACATGATGGCATTGTGTCTTTTACTTTAGTTTCATCTCGTGGAGCTTAACGGGCCTCGGTTGATTATGAAAGTGACTGAACCTTCATGTTTTTTGATTTATTTTCAAAAAATAAAAAATTGTCCAAGGTAAAATTTGCTCTCATTCAACTAAATTGAAATTACATCCAATCAATAAATAAAAGAAGTGGCGAGTGGGTAATTATGGAGGGAGGATTAGTTCATTATATATAGTTTTAAAAAAGTGAGAGAGCCATCAGGGGCGTAGTTCAGCTGGTAGTTAGGCGAGTAAAAAAGTGAAAGAAAATAATGTTAAAAATAATAAATAAATAAATAACGGTAAGGTAAGGTGTGATTTTGTATAATTGAAGACTATAGGATGAGGCTTTGGATGGCCACCATTCAAAACGGATAAAACGAGGCACGAAACATATACACACAAGTTTCCTTTCTTTTTATCTCCTGTATTTGTGGAGCTGCTCTCAGAAATTAAGCAATAAGCAAGCATGGCACTCAGATTGTGGGCTTCTTCTACTTCCAATGCACTCAAGATCTCTTGTGCATCCAAAACTCATGTGGCTCCTTCGTTCTCACTCTCCAGATGCTTCTCTACAGGTTTATATACCTACCCTTTTCTATTTTTTCTTTTATTTTTCTGGTATGGAGTGTTGATTTAACATGGAGATTAATGCGATTGATTTTTATTCTAGTTTTGGATGGGTTCAAGTATGCATCATCACATGAATGGGTGAAGCATGAAGGCTCTGTGGCTACAATTGGCATCACTGATCATGCTCAGGTTTTATTAATTAATTCTGTTTCAATATTATGTAATTGGCCTATTATATATGTAATTAAGAATGTGTGTGATGATAAACTCAAACACTAACAGGACCATCTTGGAGAAGTAGTGTTTGTGGATCTGCCAGAACCCGGTGGCTCAGTGGGTCAAGGACGCAGCTTTGGGGCTGTGGAAAGTGTGAAAGCAACAAGTGATATTAATTCCCCAATCTCCGGTGAGATTGTTGAGGTTAACTCCAAGCTTACTGAAACACCTGGCTTGGTAATTATTCTCTCTAGTTTCTACACCATTTGGAAGCATGCACTTTTAACATTTTAGACTTTGAAATCTGATGAAACCAATTCCACCCATGTGTATACTATTATAGGATTAATTGCATAAATATACCCAGATCGAGTAGATAAATGAATGAACACTAACATATTTTGTCCTCATAATCAATCCATTAATTTTAACCGTGGATTAGCTTAAGATTTGAAAAAGACACATTACCCATGTAATGTCATCCCAAAAATATGTATTTATTATTATATTAAATAATTATTTATTCAAACAGTTAAATTAATTAACAATTTAAGAAAACAAAAAAGAAAAGAAATCCACTAGCAATGGAACTCAATGATGAACCTCTTCTAGATCATTGAGGAGTTTCACGATCTCCTTCGGTTGCAAAGGAGATCGTCGATCTCCTCCATTTCATTGCGGAGATCCCTCCTCCACAAACTAGAGGAGGTTATCCACCGCTAGTGAAGTTTTTTCTTCTTTATTTTATTAAGTTTGTAATTTATTTAATTATTTAAATAAATATCTAGTTAAAGCTAACAGATTGACTTTAACTATAGAGTATATATACAATTGTGTTTATTTCATGTGTCCTTTTGAAATTTTACTATTACGCATAAACTCAAGGAATGTTTGTGCAATTAACCATATGTCAATTATATAAAGATTATGTTAACATTCTATTGACCGATAAGAGTGTAAAAAAAATAAAAATAAAAAGTATATGAATCCGACTAAATCTATTGTTTTGAAATAATAAAACCTGTTAGTCATAATAATCATTTTGCAAGGCTTTAAAAATGAGCATTTAAGCACCTCCCAATGTGGTTTTTTAGTAAATAACGTTCAATTAGTTTGTCAATATCCTAAGTTCGAATTGATGTACGCAGTTAGTATACATGAAAAAAAAAAAAAAAAAAAAAAAATGTGCATTTATGAGTATCTTCTATATAGAATTTCCTTTTGTTCTTTCTTTTATTTTGGCTTGAAAAATATAATTGCAAATTTAAAATGATTGGTGTCTAAATTTTGATGGTTGATATTGTGAAGGTGAATTCAAGCCCATACGAAGACGGATGGATGATCAAGATTAAGCCTAGCAGTCCATCCGAATTAGAATCCTTGATGGGTTCCAAGGAATACACCAAATTCTGTGAAGAAGAAGATGCTGCTCATTAGAAATCTGAACAATATTTCTTTTTCTTTTTTCTACTTTTAAACAGTTTTCTTTTCCTTAATATGTGTTGTATCTGCATATTTGTGTAATTAAGACCCGGTTCTTCATTCACATTTTTCCTTTTGTTTTCTTATTATCTTTTGTTCCCTAGGGTTTGTGTATTATTAAAAAACAGGGGCGTAGTTGGCAATTTTTTTTCGGGTGGGCTAATCTAAAATTGATATGGACTTTTACTAAAATTACTATTTTTTTTTTCTAGTAAATTAAAACTAAATTAATATTGGGTCGGGCAAAGTCAGTTTAAACATTTAACTTAAAATGTGTGATTTCAAGTTTTCAACATCCATCTATTTAGTTTTTTCGAATAAAATAAAATAAAATATCCATCTATTTATTTGGTTTAAATCCAAGGGTTATCATCTACTCTCTTTTTTTTCCACCGTTAGATTAAGAGCAAATATATGAATATAAATTGAAGTCACAATTTTAAATCAGATTTTTAAGTTGATTTAGCTTAACCTATTATTATTTGGATTTAGGGTCTCTCCTCACTTTAATTGTCTTCACCTGAATCAATTGTCTTAATTAATTATATCTTTGGTAGAGTAAATAGAGCCCAACCCAACTCCCAATGAGCTCTACCACCGATTAAAAAAAAAAAGTCTAAGTAGAAAATAATAAAAATTATTTAAAAAGAGAGATGGCATTTAAAAAGACGGTCGTCTAATGTGGTTTTGATGAAAAGATCGCTCATTCAACATGACAATGTCTTTGATTAGAGATGTAGTCATCGATGGTATCTCAAAAACTAATAAGTGATGTTTTAGATGGTTAGTCAATAGGTCAATCCGCTAGTGAGATTAAAGTTTGTTACAAGTTACAAGTTACAAGTTATGAGCTTTTTATTCTTTTTGGAAATTTAATTTATAGCAACAATACATCAACATGCATTCTTATAAAAATAAATCATTATGAAAATTAATTAAACTTAACTTTTGGAGAGTAAAATGGTCATTTTACCTTTGAAATAAAAAATAAGAGAGTTTCTCCTTACAATCCAATGTATTTATTTTCACACTCCTTTTCTAAACACACTTCTTTCTAAAAACTTAAATTTAAAAAATTCTAAAGACCCTCCATTTTTTCCATTATTATCCTTTTACCTTTTACACTCCTTTTTTAAAAACACCTCATCATAAAAATCTAAATTATAAAAAAATCAATATTTTTTTTTTAAAAAATTATCTTTTTTATAAAAAAATGTATGCTGAAATTGGAGTTTTTTTTTAATAATTTTATTCTTCATTTCACTCTTTTTTTTCAAAAAAAAAAAAAATTAAGATTCAGCACTTTATGAACAAAAATCTTCAAAATTTTAGTTCTTATTGTTTGTATATCTGCTGCTCTCTAATCATTTTCAACCCAATATATCTATCAAATAACTTGACGAACAACTTTAAAAATTACTTAAACAAGCATACTCATAACACAAAACTTAATACAGAACAATCAATTATCTTCAAAGCATCATCAAAGTAACATGTAGAGATTCACGTTTGGGGAATGGGGATGGATATAGGCCCCCCCATCCCCCCCACCCCCCCACCCCCCCCCCCCCCCCCCCCCCCCCCCCCCCCCCCCCCCCCCCCTCATTTGGGGAAAATAGGGATGGGGAATTTTGGGGGGACCTATATCCATCCCCATCCCCAATTCCCCGTTTTTCCCGTTTTTTTCCGTTTTTTCCCATTTCCCTATTTTAGGGGAAAATAGGGATGGGGAATTTTGGGGGGACCTATATCCATCCCCATCCCCATCCCCAATTCCCCGTTTTTCCCGTTTTTCCCCGTTTTTTCCCATTTCCCCATTTAACTAAAAATTACAAATTAAACTAAAAAAATAAACATTCCATTACAAATACAAAATAAAATTCATTAGTGCATTTTATATAAAATGTGTATATATATTAAGTGAGTTAAGGTTTTCAAAGAATAAACAAAAAAATTAAAAATATATATTATAATTATATTTATATATGTTTGGGGGAAATGGGGAAATGGGGAGGGGGAGGGGTCCCCCCAACCCCATCCCCATTTCAATTTGGGGATGCTTTTCATCCCTATCCCTCCCCATTTTCCCATTTTTCCCCAAAAAAAAATCCCCAAATGGGGATGGGGATGCGGGGAATTGGGGCCCCGGGGAAAAATGTGCATCTCTAGTAACATGAGGATTGGTTCATGGTGAGCTACTAAATGTTGATACGGCAATAACTTGAAGAGCATTAATATCAATGAGTGGGAAAAAAAATTGCCCCCAGGGATGTAGCTCGACTGGTAAATGGACGAGCTTGGGGCTTAAACAAATGATTCATAAGTCAGCGATTTAAATCCTAGTAAAGGCAAAAAGCTTCAAAAAAAATACATGGTCTAGACTTTAGATAGGCGAATAGATAGATATTATAAATAAATAAAAAATGTAAAGATTTAAAAATAATAAACTAGCAAAATTGTTATGTAGTGTATTTATAATTTTTTTTTTTTTTTTTTATACTTGTTAGTAATTTTAATTAGGATGAAATTGTCATATAATTTAAATGGAGTGTAAAATGATATTTATTAGATAATCAACAACATCACTCTAAAATAATCCTAAAATTTTCTATAATTACATGTCTATCTAAAATAATTTTAAATAATCCCATAACTTTTATTAATGAATGGGTGGAGAGCCTCCTCCCATTCAATCAAAAAGAGGAGATCGGAGAAGCTCGGTCGGCCTCCACCGGTCTCCTCCTATGTGTGTTCCAAATTTGATTAGGGTTAGGATTAGATGAAAATGAAATCAGGAATTTTTTAGTGAATATGGTATTTTGGTAATAACTCAACTGGATGGGGTTATTTTGGTAATAACACAGAGGTTGGGGACTTGGGGTAATAATATTAGGAATATAAAATGGTGTGTTTAAGCTGAATAAGTTGAATATTTTGATTTTTGAGATTGAATTGGAAATTTGGAATGGGAGAGATAGAGGAGGAAATAGGAAGAAGAAGAAGAGAGAATGTGGAGATCAGACTCAAAACCATCGGCCCAGCTCCTCCCTCCACCCTCCTCACCCCGTCTCGCATCCAAGTACGACCCTCGATTCTCTATTCTCTATCTTTGATTAATTACAGATGATTTTTATCTAATAAAGATTCTGGGATTCTAATCACTGTGAATCCTTATTTCTTTTGCTTTCATTTTAGGTGCGTGAATTGAGAAAATTGATTTCCACAATTAATCATTTTCCAATAGACAACATGAGGCTTATTCTGCGAGGGAATGTATTGCATGACAGTGAAGATGAAAATGATGTGTATCTCCAACTCCATCATGGCGGTATGTTACCTTTTTTCTCACGTATAATTAATTCTATGCAGTTCTACACTTTTCAGCCTAGTACTTCTAGATAGTATATACTTACCTACCTGGATAATATGAATTGACCATGGTGATGGGCTAATCATGAAATTATGTCATTTTTTAGTCCAAAGGCTGACAAGAGTAAATGAATAAATAATAAATGGATACCAAACAACAATAGTCTCAAACTTTAGATTACCAACAACATGGATGGTTGGATGTCGAAATCTGAAATCTTAAACTTAGTCACCAATTTAAGTTAGCATAGTCTCATCCTTTTTAAATATGCTTTGATTTGTTAATTCTTAGTTCGACTCAAGGCCATTGTTGAATACTTGAATTTAGGTAGACTGAAGTTGGTTGTTGTACCCATAGCTTTTTTGTAGAACCTATAGGGCCTCGGGTAGCAAATAGTGGACCAATAATTCATATTTTTGCAAGTCCTGATTCTTGACAATTGATGAATATTCATATTTACTTTCAGCAAAACACACAGATTGATCAGTGTCTGAATATTTTGATGTTTTAGAAGGCATGGCTGCTTAGATTCTTGCTTATCGCTCTTGTCTCTTCTTCTTCTCCCTTCTCTTCATCTTTTAATTTTCTGCAAACTGCTTAATTTGTTAACACTTATTTATTCATCCTATACTCCAACATCAGTCTGCAAATGAACTCTTCAGAAGCAAAATAATCATAAAAATGATGATGATGATGATATAATTATCTTCATGAACCCTCACTCTTGCACCTTTTTTTATACAAAAAAAAATGGGCAACTCCAATATAAAAAACAAATAACACAAACGCTTTAAAAAAATTTCCCAGCCTTGTTACTATAACCCTAGGCGCTGGCACCTGGCAGCATTCTCTTTTCTGTTTAAATCTTAACTGAGTTACCCTTTCGTTCACCTTTACTTGCCTTTTCTCACCATACCATTTGATCTCTTATGTTCAACTTTGTAAGGATTTTCCATTGTTTCTGTTCTGAGTCTTTGGCATTTTCCTACCCATCCTTATATTTTTCAAAACCTAATTTAATTGTTAGCCCCAGGCCCCCAATAAACACTTCCTTTTTTTCAATCCAGACCGTCTAACATCATTTCTCCAACCTGATCAACCAAACAAGCACTTTGTGGGAGCTTTACCTATATCTTTTTAACATTAGAATGCATAAAATGAATTGTTTTAACTCCAAAGTTGACTTTCTGCCCAAAATTAAATAGTTAGTAAATGGAATTACTCCCCCTTATAGATGCTTATTTTGATTTTGTAAAATTTCATTTTAACATTAGAACATATGCAATGAATTGTTGTAGCACCAAAGTTTACTTGCTGCCCAGAAAACAAGAAGTTGACAAATGAAATTCCTGCTAATATTTTAGTTGCCTGTTTTGGTTTTGTAAAATTTTTCACGCATAATTCCTATTATATTATGTACTAGCCATAGATTGTATCCTTTTAGCACGATAAGTTACTTGTTTGACATCAGTTAAGAATTAAGATCTTTGTCGTTGTTAGGAAATAAAAATGCTATTCCATTATAAATATCAAGAAAACAGATGACCTAATGTAATATAAATTAATATCCATTAATACTTAAATTGATTCACTAACTCAAATTTTGCTTGTAGGAATCTCAAAGTATTCAAAAACAGAATTAATTACTAATTTCAAAATTCATTTTTTGGTAGTTTTTTCTTTCCATATCACAAATATTTTCTGTATGTCAAGTTACATTATGACAAGACCTACATCATAGTTATCTGTCATAATATTCAGTTTCTGTGGTATCTGATTTAGATCATATGTAATTTTCGAATTTAGATCTCTTGGTGTTTGCCTGTTGACATATTGAACATTTTCCCCCCATTTTCTAGACACTGTGATTGTTGCTGTCAAACCAAAGCCACCAGCTAAACATCTCCGGGATGATGTTTATATCGATGATGACGATTTAGATCTGGTAACTGAGTTATTATTGTCATAGAAGTTAGATGCCATTTCAATGAGCAAACATCAATCAATTGATTTTTTTTCTAACTTTTTTAAATTTTTTTATAATGTTCAGAAGTTTCAGCTCCCACAGTCAACAAGCCGATGGAAGAAGAGGCTTTACTTTCTTCTACGTAATAGGTTGAAGCTTCCTAGTAAGTTTTTAGCTCAAGTACTCTTATATTTAAAAGTAAAAATGTGCTGATTGCCTCTTTTTGTATGCTTCATTGATAGATGTACTTTTGATGGCAATTTTCTCACTCAGTGCAAAGGCGTGGGCTAAGATAATTTTATGGTTTATCTTGGCACCTATTGCCCATAGATGGGATCTTGGACCTTTATATGTAAGTTTGCCTTGGTTACAAATTTGTACATATGCTTAAACTTTTTATTTTGATAATTTTTTGTTCAACATTTTTCTATATATATAAATGAAAGCCAGCACTAGATTTTGAGTATTAAATCCTCTTTTGCTTCCCTAGGAAAATGAGACCATTCTAATAATACATTAAAAGAAAACAAGAGAGGAAACAGTTTAGAACTTTTATTTAATTTGATGGGGTGTACAAAATAAGGTTTCTAAATATACATATTTTTATTGGAAAAGCAAATTGGGCTTTTTGTTGAGGAATTTATTGTCTTAAGTAGACATCCAAAGAAACTTTTGAAGGAAAAAGAAATAGCCATATTGGGCTTCACATCATCTTATTTGTATGAACATAACATAAAAGCAAAATCCAGTAATCAGGCCTGGTAGGTTTTTACAAAACAAAAATGGACTAAACTGACACAGTGACTTTTGCGATGTATGTATTAATATTCACCTGGATCAATTGCAGGACAATGATTGTTGATATTTAATTTCCTTCTTACTGGTGCTTTTTCAGATACTTGGGACAGCCTTTTCAATCATTTTCCTGAATCTTGGACAGCGGCAACCTGGAGACATCAGGTATATATACTCTAATGAGGATATTTCATGCTCTTGATTTAATGAATTATGGTTCTAAGTTGAAATAGAATATAAAACTAATGTTGGAGAAACAAATTGATTGGGACTATTACATGAACTAAAATAATTTGAATTAAGTATTCATTTAAGGATGAAAGCAAATGAATTTTAACAAGTATCCTTTTAATATTCATCTTCTTTGTTTCTTCCCATATCTATTTTTTTTTCTGGTGAAGGATTGTTCTTGAAATGATACCCGTTGTCAAACTCGTTGCACTCACTAGTAATCATACACGGAATTCTTGTAGTTTCCCTTGGTGTTTGTTCTTAATTATGATGAGCTCCTTGTTGAGCAATACAAATCTCTATGAATTTCCCAGGATATTTCATGCTCTTGATTTAATGAATTGTGGTTCTAAGTTGAAATAGAATATAAAACTAATGTTGGAGAAACAAATTGATTGGGACTATTACATGAACTAAAATAATTTGAATTAAGTATTCATTTAAGGATGAAAGCAAATGAATTTTAACAAGTATCCTTTTAATATTCATCTTCTTTGTTTCTTTCCATATCTATTTTTTTTTCTGGAGAAGGATTGTTCTTGAAATGATACCCGTTGTCAAACTCGTTGCACTCACTAGTAATCATACACGGAATTCTTGTAGTTTCCCTTGGTGTTTGTTCTTAATTATGATGAGCTCCTTGTTGAGCAATACAGATCTCTATGAATTTCCCAGGAGTATCTTATTTATTGTTGTTTAATCCATGCAGTGCATATTCAATCTTTAATGACGATTTTAGAGAGCTTCCTGGGACCTTTAATGCAGATCGTCTGGATAGAGACCTTCGGGCAGGCCAATTTTGAGTCTGTAAAACACCAGTTATGATCATTAGAAGGTTTCAGCTTCAACCCGGATCATTTTATCTACTAAACGGGATAGCAATTATACAAGCTTGTTTATAATACTAATCTGATAAATTTTCTTGTGAATGACCTGAATTAGAGGGAATATGAGAAGTTGAACAAGACAAGAAAATCTCGGTTTTATTCTCCTTGTTCTCACAAACACTTTTTTGAAAAGGAGAGAAAGAGAGTGTGGGCTTTGTTTGGGCCTGGCAATTAGTATCAGCATATGGCAGAGGGCATTGGTAGATATTGAAAATGAAAAGTGATTGAATTGGATGGTTTCCAGTTAGATATCAAGTCAAATGGTCGGTTTTGATTTTAGCAAAATATATTCTTTCTAATCTCGTCTTCATCAATCATCTTTTATTTGTAGATCGTCTTGCATGTGGTTGTGCTTTCTTTGACTTGAAAACTAGGTTTGGACAAAATCAGAAAACAAATACCCAGAAGAAAATAAAGCCAAGAGAGGAAATTATATATTTGTTTATGCTTTCTGGGGTCAAAGCGGTTGCGATTCCTACTTAAAAAAGAGGAATCTCCAAAGTAGTTAAGACAAAAATTGATTTTTTTAAGAAAATCATGATTTCAGGTATTCAATTATGATTTTTAAATTTGAAACTGAGTTCTCATTTTCTTATCAAAATAATAATAATAATTATTATTATTATTATTATTCATCTCATTATGCTCTAACTTTTTTGGCAAATGATGGTTAAATGTTTTGAATTTCTTTGCTACACTTTCAGTGATTTTTCATGAGGTCATTATTTGCAATGTCAATATTTAGTTACATTGGTATGGCTCCTTTACCGACTAGAAGAAGAAAAATTTATGTTAAAAGTTATTTTATTTTATTTTATTTTATTTTTTGACAGAATTTAAGAACAACTTTTTTTAATTAAAAAAATTATTTTACACCTACATAGAGAAGCCAACAAGCTCTTTTTTAGCTTTTTTTTTTTTTTTTAAAAAAAAATTTGAGATTTGCTTGGATTTAAAAAAATAATAATAATAATTAAAAAAAAATACATAAATAAATGCATATTATGGTTCACTTTCAATGTTTTTGGTTCATTTGTAATTTTGTTATTTTTAGGGATAAAATTGTCCACAAAATAACTTCTCATTTGCAAGTTAACATTCCCGCCTTTTTTTATCATTCTATTAATTCATTTGGTAAAAGTATGAGGGTATAATGATCAATTTATATAATTGAAGCTTAAATAGGGATATTTTAGACTATTTAACAGTCAAACTTAGTCAACATAAACGGAATGCTAACGGTGTTAGTCCATAGGGGAGATTTCTAAAATAAAAATATTTACAACTGTACATCCAATAATAATTCAAAGGCGAGGGGAGGTTTTTAATATTAACCCAAAAAATAATCCTTTATAACAAAACTTGCTTTTACATTTGTGCCCAATAGCCAAAAAAATCCAAAATATCTCCAACACCTTCTCTCTCTCTCTCTCTCTCTCTCTCTCTCTCTCTCTCTCTCTCTCTCTCTCTCTCCCTATATATATATATATATATATATATATATATATAATTAAACCAAATTACTTTCCAATATCAAATCCTTGTAAAATTCAAGATTATCAATTCACAGAGTAGTTATAAACAAGATCTAAATGATATTTACTCCATTAATGAGCCAACTAACACTTTTGATCGCGCGATTTGAAGTCTCTATGTGTTAATTTTTCACTAAAAATGTCTATATAGTCTTTGTAAAATGATACATTTCATAGGTTTTGAATGTATTTGCATTATTTTGTGATTTCTGAACGTGAATTGTTGATTTCTTAATCACGTGAATTATGATTTCTAAATGTGCGAGTATTGTAAAATATAAACTGAAAATAATATTTATGGAGTTTTTTTTATGAAAAAAATAATATTATAGTTAAAATAATTTAAATCAAAAGTAATATAGTTGCAACATTCCACTATGGCAACTAAGGTCATAGGCAAATCTCATGTTGTCTTATCATCAATAATCCTAATGTGCATTACTCCTACGGTTTTCAAAAGCTCAAATGCAATTGTAGATCTGTATTATGGCCTTTATGGCTTTCTTTTTTCACCTCAGCATCCATATTATTAAGAACAAAACACATATCTCATATTGATGTTCACAGGTTCTTCTTTTTTGACACTCACAACTTGGTTCTCGTCAGTCTTTGGAGTTTGAGTCACCCTTACCCAAATTACCCTTACACACAACATAACCCCATTTTGTCTTCCCCTTAAACAATTTACGGATTCAATTATCTCCATTTTCAATTTTATTTTATTTTTTTGTAACAAATGTTAGTTTTCATCAATTTAAATTATTTTCATTGTTTCATATTGCTAATTATTTGTGTGAAATTTAAACCCAAATGTTATTGAATCGTAACCTTTAATTCTAGGGATTTTAATTTGTTTCAGACCTATGGCTATTGCATCAAATTTGACACATGATTGGGATGTATATGATTTGGGTTTTCAAGTTATGGATATATTTATAGAATTTATAGAAAAAATAAATAAATAAATAACCATCAATTTTGAATGAATATATAGAAATGGAAGAATTGTACTCACATCCCCTGAGGTTCAGCATTATTGCACCTATATGGGAAAAACAAAAAAAAACTTATTCCACACTCACACCCTCTAACAGTAACCAAGATTCATTAACCATTAAAAATGGAAGGGTCCTTTATTCCACACTCACACCCCATGGTTAAGTTGCTTGTAGACTAGTATGTTCTGTTGTAGTTTTTGTGCTTTTGGCCTTGTTGGTCTATTGATGTTTCGGTTCTTTTTCTTTTACTGTTGTTTTTGACCTTAGGTGCTTTGTTTGGGTTTGTGTGGTTTTGATCTTTCTTTCTGAGTTTCGGCCTCGTTCGGGTCTGTTTGTGTTTGGTGTTTTCTAGCCTCCGTGGCTTTTTCTATAAAACTTGCCATTCAAAAAAAATTAAAGGAAAAAAAACAGAGAGAGAATTTAAGGAAACCCCTTTCACCGCCTTATCCCTCCATGAAAACCATTACCTTTTGCATCCATATCGGTAGCACATACAAGTCGACCTCCTCCACCAGTCTCCACAAAATGGTGGGTTTGATTTTGTGTTATATGATGGGTTTGGGTTTGAGTTTGTTATTAATGATGTAAAATTTTGAATGGATTTGAATCCATTGGAAGTTATGGGGTTATGTGTTGATTTTTGGGTTAAGGTTTGGAATTGGGTTGGATTTGAGTAAAGAATAGTGGAGAAGGTGTTGGATTTGAGAGGAGTGGAGGATCCACCACTGCAATAAAAGCAAATCAGTGGGAGAGGTGCACCTTCTCCACTGTAAATTGATGGAGGAGGCGTTGACCTCTTATACTTAGAATCAAAGTGAAGTAGGTCGCACCTCCTCCATTGATTTTAAATGGAGGAGGCGACCTCCTCCACTTACGATTAAAGCAAGCCAACAATTGTTGGCTTCTATCATAGAGGCCACCCATGGCAAAGGATGGCCAATGGGGAAATGGGGATGGATATAGGTCCCCCCATCCCCATCTCCATTTGCCAAACCCTCCCCCATCACCCCCTCCCATTTTCCCATTTAGGGAAAATGGGTATGGGGTAGTTTTTGGGGGAGGTCCCCCCATCCCCATTTCCCCATTTTTCCCCATTTTTCCCCGTTTTCCCATTTCCCCTGGGTTCCCCATTCCCTCATTTTCCCTGTATCAATAAAAATTACATAATGAAAAAACGCACAATCCTTTAAATTCAAATACAAAATAACATTCAATACAAAAATTACATAAAAAAGATGTATATATAGTTAGTAAGAATAAAAATATTGAAAAAATAAAAATAAAAATATTTAATATATTATATATAATATTTGGGGGAAATGGGGATGGGGTTCCATGAATTTGTGGGGGAAATGGGGATTGGGAGGGATCCCACCATCCCCATCCCCATTTTAATTTGGGGATCCCCGCCCCCGCCCCCGCCCCCCCCCCCCCCCCCCCCCCCCCCCCACACACACACACACACACACATTTTCCCCAAAAAAATTCCCCCAAATGGGGATGGGGGAGCGGGGATTTGGGGCCCCGAGGGAAAATGACCATCCGTACCAATGGCCTCCTTTTTTAAAAAATAAAAAATAAAACAAATTATGTTATGTTTTTATATAGGGATATTATGGACATTTGAAAAGACAAATATATTCTACTTGGTGGAAAGCTTAACATATGTTTAGTCTGGCGGGTGTGAGTGTGGATTAAGCTTCTTTGCCTATCTAGGTGCAATAATGTTGAACCTTAGGGGGTGTGAGTACAATTCTCCCTAAAGAAAATAGAGTGAGAAAAATGGTGATAAGTGAGGAATATAATTATGGAAGTTAGGGAGGATGGAGATAAGATGATTCTAAGATGGAGTGACTCAAAGCACAAACTTTAGTGCTTCAGGTCTCACCATCCCGAAATCATCATCCCCATCCTCGGGTAAATGGTGAATGGTGACCTGAAACACAAAGTTTGTACTTCAAGTCTAGGTTATAACCTAAGACACATATGCCTTAGGTTAGAGGTGACTCGAAGCATAAATTTTGTGCTTCGAGTTACCCTTGACCCGATGCATGTGTCTTGATCAACATTGACCCGAGACATGCTTCTTTAGTCGGGGGTGATCTAAACTACAAAAAAAAAATATCATTTTTATTTTCCTGAATCAACAAAATTATCCTCACATTGAAAACACACATACTAATCATGTTCATATTCAAATCGATTGGTCACAAAAACTTTCAAATATCTATAATTAAATATTAGGGTTCAACAAGGTTTTCGGTTCAATTTTCATCTAAATCATTAACAATAAAAAAGGTCAAATCATTCCAATATATGGAAACTAACATTTTTCAGACCCAAAATCGAAATCCGATGGATTCAGGTAATGAATTTTTTTTATGAAGTTTGATTTCTCTCTTTTTTTCTCTCTATATAAGGGTAGTTTGCTTATTTAGACATATTTTATTTTATTGAATTACAATATTTTTTTAAAAAAATTGATAGTTATTTTAAATTAATTATATTTTAGTTAAAACTATGTAAAATGTTATGTTATAAATATTTTAAAATAATATTTATATTATAGAAATATAAATTAAATTAAATATTTTATTCTAACCAAAAATGTAAATATTTTTATTTAAAATTACTATATCTAATCGGTTTACATTCAATCTTATATTATACCAAAATTCAAAATATAATTTGGTTGCTTGTACTAAAAAACAACATTATAATCCATTTCCAAAATGCATCAATCGCAACTTTAAGTTACATATTTGTGATCAATACTTTTGTTTATTGTTATTATTTTTTTCATTCAAACGGTTTAAGGAATAATAATAAAAAAAAATTACAAAGAAATAGAAATAGTTTAGGAATTTTAGATTGTCAATAAAGATTAAAAAAACTATAAAAATGGATGACGTTATTTCAAAGGTCCCGTCACTTGTGTGGAGCCCAAAGATCAACAATTGTCATCCGTCGTTGACCAACTGGTTTTATTATATACCCCACATCCCTAATCATCCATTATAAAATACTTAATACTACTCAACGTCTCAACATCCAACAACTTATTTTATTTGAAAACATTATTTTATCTGCAACATTGAAATTGCAAGACATGACAATTTCAAAATAAACACAATTCAAACAATTTTCATTGTATAATTATTTTCTTTTTAAACGTTCACAACTACACCGCACCTTATTTATAAATACCGATTAAATTAAACTCCCTTTTAAACTGGTTAGAGAAAATTAATCCATGTATCTATTATAAATTTTGAAAACTTAATGTGCAATTATGTTATAATTTTATTTTATCAAAAACAAAATGAGATTATAATTTTAGGCAATCCAAAAAAAAAAAAAAAAAAAAAACAATTAGGATGTTAAATAACATATAAATCAATTTGTCATTATCATTTTAAATCTCAAATTTGAAAATATTATTTCATAATTGTCTATCATTGTTAAATATGTATTGAGATTTTAAATTGATTTTTTTTTTTTTTTAATTATAAATCGTTGAAAGCATGCATCATATTCATAATTATTGGATATACATACGTGTGAGTATATATATATATATATATATATATGGGTTTTTATCAAAGTTGACCCATCAAATAAAGGAAATTATACAATTACCTTTATATAAAAAATAGTTGCAACAATGATCTAAAATACCCAAGCAACCCATTGCTCCTTCCCCTTGAACACATCCATCAAGCAACCCCGAATATTCTAAACATCCCAAAACATCATCAACCTGAAGTGTCACCGTCAAACGAAAGCACCGCTAGCTCAGCAAATATCATTGCCAAATCACACATCAAAAGCATTGCCTAAACTTTGCGAGTTCAAGTTCTTCATACTTTTTTCGAATTTTTGGAGTAATAAAAGTCAGTTTCCATCAACTTAAATCATTCTCCATTGTTCATAGTATTGATTACTAATTGTAAGTGTGAATTTGATCCCCAAATGTAATAATTGAACCCTAATTTTTAATTTGGGCATTTGAAAATTTGTGACTAATTGGAACAAATTTGAACGTGATTTTGATGTATATGATGTGAGTTTTCAATTTTATTAGATTTAGGAAAAAAGATTATCAATTTTGGTTAAATACAAAGAAACTAGAGTGAGGTAGATGATGATGGAAGTTCAGAAGGAAGAGGGCTAATGGTTTTCAGGTTTTTATATCTTGAAAGTCGAAACCATACACTACAAGAAAATAAGTTATTCATCATATGTCATCTATCACGGGCTCTCAAACCCATGTTTGAAAAACAGTATTTTCCACGAGCCTTTAAAGCATGTGGTTGATTTGCACTTACAAATTATTGACCATAAACATTTATATGATCAAGCTAGATATGAGTTAACTATTACAGGTAAATATTGGCCCATGATAGATAAGTCACTTTTTTTTTTTTTTTCTTGAAATAAGAAATCCTCAAATCTCAAACTCAAAATCATTAAAAACTATAAACCCTAAATCTAATTTTTCAAAGCGAACAAATCACTTTGTCAGCACCGCATATCACTTCCTCAGCACTCGAGGTGATGACTATCCCACTTTATATGTAAAGTCAATTAATATCCAAGTGATCACATCATTATATACAAAAATCAAAATAAGTGAATGATTGGATACATTAATATAAAAAATAGTTTAAAAACTAACAAACAACTTAACATGTAGTACAATATTCATCCAAAACACATGATTAGTAAAATGATATGGTTCCATGACATTTTAATTTTTCAAAAATTTCAAACAATTCTTTTTGTTTTACGTACAATTGTACAATAACAGATGTAACCATAGCCTACATAAGATTTTGAGTTATGGTATCCTGAAACCATGTATTTCAAGATTGTCCATCTCAAAACACATGATGATTTTGGGATGCATGGCGACCCGAATCACAATTCAAAACAAATGCATACATGTCATCAATCTTCAATCCTAAAAATTTATCAACGTATATCACTAAAGTGTTAAAATGTAAAGTTGAAGCAAAATGAATTTCAATAATATAAAAAAAAAATGGGGTTAGGAAAACCAAGGTTACAATTTTTTATTTTGATGTCTCGGGTTGCCTTAGCCTGAGATAATTCATTGCTTTGGGTTAGGGTGACCCACGACATGCTGAAGCACAAAAGTTTTCCAAGCGTAAAACAACTTTTTTAACTATTTTAATTAGGTGATATCTATTAAAATATGAATTGATTTCAAATGATAACAATTCATTCAACAAATGAATTTATTTATTTTTGTCAAAACTAACCTTTTCACCGATTGCTAGATTTTTTTTTTTTTTTTTTTTTTTTTACATATATACATGGAAGAACTCAATGGAGGTCATGGAAGATCCCATTGGCCCACAAAAAAAAAAATAGTTAAAAAAATAAATAAATTAAAAATATGTATTTTACATTTTAGGATTATCTATTTTACTTTTTTATAATTTGACCCCTAACTCTAGACTCTGGTTCCACCCCTAAATATTATATATATATATATATATATATATATATTAACACGCACAAACAATTTTGTAAAAAAGAAAAAGTTAAAAAGAAATTGTAATAAAATCTTAACCACAAAGATAAGTTGAGGTTGATTTATCGGTATATCACTTGCATTAATGGGGTCTGGGTTCAAGTAATATCCCCCTCCATAATTCTTAAATTAATTATAATAGTTTAAAAGACAATATATGATTGGTTCAGTGGTATATCCATTGCACTCACAATATCAAGTTGCGGGTTCAAGTCTCTCCCCATCTATAATTCTTAAATTAATTATAATAGTTTTTAGGAAATTTTTTGAGGATTATAAGTTCAATGAAATCTACCTATAATAAAATTTGAGAATTTGTCAAGAATTAGAAATATTTATCCCCTTTTTTTTAAAGAAAAATAGTTCAAATATTCGAAAAAATCTCAATTTTGTTCAAAACTAGAATTCATTAAACTTATCATTTATAAATAAATTCAGTTTAAAATTCATAAAAATCAATATAATTTCATCAAGATCTTTACCGAAATTGAATTAAAGGATCCATTATATAAGAATATATATATATATATATATATATATATATGTATATATGGGAAAGAAGTTATGAACAAATAACAACTTTTGAAGTGATGCAGTCATGAAAAGTTATATATTCTAATTTCTGCCATCTATCAAATTGACCATGCATCATTTACCTAATTCCACATCATATATATACATATATTCATTAGTCATTACTATACTATACTATACTATTCACAAACCATATAGTACATAGTTAGAGAGAGAAAATAAAATTTAAAAAAAAAAAAAAAAGAGAAGAGAATGTGGGCTTTCACACGTACCTTGTGACATTATATGCCCTTTGTCGTTTTCCTCCACATTATTCTGAAAACCAACAAACTCTTTGACTTGCAGCTTCTCTTTATGAGATAAGATATTTTCCCGCCTTCACATGCCAAAATTCCTCTCTCTCTCATTTGAATATTTAGATCCTTCGCTATTTGAGTGGCCGACTTAGGAGTTATTTATCTAAGCCCTAAATCGTCCATCTACCAACCGGGAACGTTACTTAATTACTTATTAGTTATTACTAACTGATTTTTTTTTTTTTTTTTTTATATATAAAATATTACAATAATGTAAGTAGAAATTATAATGGTCTGATCTGAGTTTATTAATATTAATTGTTATACGTTATTTTCTCGCTTAATAATTAAAGTTGGTTTTCTTGACTAAGTGGAAAAAGCTCACTATCTCTCAATTGCGACTCCCAAAATAAATACTTTAAAAAGTATACGATATTTAATTAAGAGGGGGGAAAAATATAATATTGTTTATAAAAATGTTATTTTTATAAAGTTTAGGGATTACGACAAACGAAGAGTAGAGAGGAATTCGTGCCCATTGACTAATCCATATACATTACAGTACATGCACTGGAGAATGGAGATTTGGTTATCTCTATTGTTTTCATTGAATCCTGACCGTCCAATATCTGTGAGGGTATTGATTTTGTGATTCTTGTCCGTATGACGTGGCAAAGTGAAAGGTACCCCGACCGGGATCCGTGAAGGGCAGGATGGAGATAGATTATTGCTTTTATGTTTGGGCCTGTCTAAGTCAAACCTTATTTTCTTTTGTCTTGAGATTCATGACCTATTATTCAGTTCGTAAATGACAATATTACCCCTTCATTTCCTTTTTATTACTCTTTTATTATATTATTATTAACTTCTTTTTTTGTGTTTATCACTTTGATTTTCTTGTACTCGTTTGGTGGCTCGCTCAGACATTAAATATTTATTAGGTGTGTACTTCTATTCAACATTGACTTGTCATGTTAAAATAAGTTTTTTTTAATTTTTTTAATTTTTAATTTTTTTGTTTTTTGTTTTTTGTATTTTTATTTGTGTGATCACGTCTGAATTGTATGTCCAAAAAATTGCATGATCACAAGAAATGCACAGACTCCATTAATTAAGTGATCTATGCTGATCTCTCACTTGAACAATTTTTTCAACCATCATTGTCGGTAGAATTAGATTAGACATTTGGACTTCTCTAAAAATTTGACAAATTTGAAACTTATTGAATCCCAAAGTCTTTTTATACAATTAAGGATTAGAGCCGCCACCAAAAACAGTTATTCTTACACAGTTACACCTATATTTTAATAAAATAACTGTTATGATTAAAATATCTATACTTAAAATTATTTAAAAGGACAAAATTATTTAATTTTAAAAAAAAAAAAGTTACCTAACATCCATCCATCTTACCCGTCACAAACCATTATAGTTTTATTTTTATTTTCCAGTCATTTCTTTACCCTTTAATTCTTCTTTAGCTTTTTTTTTTTTTGAAAGAAATTCTTCTCAGCTTATATCAACCACATTTTCTTTGTTATTTTCATAAAATATTAATAAATAAAAAGTTCCTTTGTCGGTGTATTTGACTTGCGAAAATATTTGATGAATTGTAAAAAATTTATGGGATTTTATTATTTCAACCCCATTTTGACTTTAAAAAAAAATGTTGGCAAAAAGAAAGAAAGAGATTTGTTTTCTTTAGATTTCATTGCATGTGAAAACTTATTAAATGAGTTTTAAGAGAAAAATAATATGTTGAGTTGGTAATAATTAATAGAGATAGTTTTGGTATTTAAAAAGGGGTAAATAGTAAATTTAAAATTTTAAAATTTAAAACGGATGTGAGGAGAACTTTTTTAGATGGCAATAGAGCCACCCTTATGGATAATGTCATGTGCATATGATATACTTTAAATAGCAAATAGTTATTATATAAAGTTTATCGTAAGATAAATCTAGATATCTACCGGTTTTAAAGGAGTTAAAGTGGTCGTTTTACTAATATATAACTAAAATAAATAAAGTTAATTTAGTAATAAACTTGGTGTGGCTTTAAATGTGAAAGAAAAATATATCACGTTAAGATTCAAATATTTGATAGAATACAATAAAATAAAATATAAAGTTAATTTATTGATTAATTGGTATTAGTGTTGATGAATACAATAAAGAAGTTTCTAGCTATTTGAATTTTTAATATTTATTGTTATTTTTATACAGCCCCGTCAATGCGTACTGATGTAACTATATCAGTACCAATGCATATGTATCACTGATTATGGAGAAGTTTTGACAAATGTATATACTTTGAGTCAAAATATGTAAATCTAATGGTCCAAATCCAACACACTGATGAATTTATATCGATGCGTACTAACTTCAACATTTCTGATTTTTATATATTCATTTTACTTTAGGGTACTTTTCCAAATGGCCATCTCACTAAAAAAGGACTTGAATTTGAATCTTGAATTAGATTTTGTGATGCAAAAATAAAAAAGGAAAAATTTAAAGGGTAGAATTGTCAAATGAAGAAAACGGGAATAAGGGTGTGTCTACTGTCTACCAAATTCGGCATTGGTGCTGGATCCAAACAGAGGGTCGAGGTCGATTGACTAAACAACGAAAAGGAGTAAAGGACAAAAGCATACCTTAAAGCCAACTCTTGTGTTTCCTATATTGACCCTATCCTTTTTCTTTAAGCTATATAAGGATTCGATTGTCATTTCAACAAAAAATAAAGTCCACAAGCGGAAAACCGTATGAGTAGACCCCCACAGAAACTTACCTGGCATCCGAGGTGGCACCCTCTCTCTTAGAGAAATTGCTAAACGCCAGGTGTAACCGTCAACCGAGAGCCAACAACTGCACACAACAGAAAACAAATTAAATAATGAAAACAAAAACAAAAACAAATACAAGTCTACTCAGCTCAAATATATAAAAATGAAAAATAAAATAAAAAACAGTCCTCAGTCCCTTTGTCTGATTACTTTCTCTTTCTCTTTATTTATTTGAATTTCTTTTCTTTTTCAAACTTTAGCTCTCAGGCAGGCTCGAGGCTTCTCATAAAATTTTCTCAGCAACCAAACAGGAAGGATTACGGAAGAAGGTGTGAATCAAATGTGATGGGAAGTGGACTCTCTTCACACCTCTTCCCTTGCTTCAAACCGGTTAACCAAACCAACCGGACCACAAACCAACCGGACCTGATCTTCTCTTCATCTGAGCCGTTGGATGAAACCCTGGGACATTCTTTCTGCTACGTTCGATCCTCAAACCGCTTTCTCTCACCCACTCCTTCCGATCGATTTGTCTCTCCTTCCAGCTCCCTTCGCTTCTCTCCGACCCGAACCGCACCCGCCCCGCGTCCGACCCTGCCCGAGACCAGCTTCAAGGCTATCTCCGGAGCTTCCGTCAGCGCCAACACCTCTACTCCCAGAACTGTCCTCCAACTTGACAATATTTACGACGATGCCACTGAGACTACACTTACTGGTGGTTTTGGTGTCAAGAACAGTATCGTCAATGTCCATGGTTTCGAGAGCACGTCGTCATTTAGTGCTTTGCCTCTCCAGCCAGTGCCACGTGGCTCTGGTTTTGAGCCCTCTGAGCGGGGCCCTTTCTTCCTGTCTGGCCCGCTCGAGCGCGGCGCATTGTCGGGACCGCTCGACCAGAACACCGGCCCCGATTCCGGCGGCCACGTCCACTTCTCTGCTCCTCTCGGTGGCATTTACATGAGAAGGAAGAAGAAGAAGACGGGCATTTTGGGGATTTCAGCTGTCCGTAAAGCATTCTACCGGAACTTTTCGGAGAAGAAACGGCCGTGGGTGGTGCCGGTGCTGAATTTCGTTTCTCGAAAAGACAACAGTAACAACAACAACGTGGATGCGGAGGTCGCTGACGTGTCAAAAAACGAGAGGGAAAATGAAAACGTGCAGTGGGCGCTGGGTAAGGCAGGTGAGGATCGCGTGCACGTGGTGGTGTCGGAAGAGCAGGGATGGTTGTTTGTTGGAATCTACGACGGCTTCAATGGCCCGGATGCGCCTGAATTTTTAATGGGTAATCTTTATAGAGCTGTTTATAATGAGTTACAAGGTTTGTTTTGGGATGTTGAAGAGCCAGATGAAGCTATCGAGATTACTCAGGAAACTGTCACTCAAAGTGACACATCCTCGGTTTTGGTTGGAGAAAATGAAACCAACGACAGGGAGAGAGCCAAGAGAGTGACTTTTGAATTGGAGGGGACGGAGAATAGGAGGAGGAGGAGGCTATGGGAGTTTTTGGCTGAGGATGATCCTGAAGATGGTCTAGATCTTTCTGGCTCCGATAGGTTTGCCTTTTCAGTTGACGATGCAATTAGTGTCAACAATGCCGGATCAGCTGTGAGTAGGAGATGGTTGTTATTGTCAAAATTGAAACAAGGGTTGTTGACTAAACATAAGGAGAGTGGTCATGGAAGGAAGTTGTTTCCGTGGAGGTTTGGATTGGAAGAGAAGGAGAAGGTTGAGGTAGAGGAAAACCAAGTAGAGGAGAGGATTGCAAAGACTGTAAAAAGGCGAAAAGAGGGTCCTGTTGATCATGAATTGGTTTTAAGGGCATTGTCGCGGGGGCTAGAACTGACTGAGCTAGCATATTTGGATATGACTGATAAGGTTCTTGATACAAATCCAGAGTTGGCGTTGATGGGTTCATGTCTGTTGGTTGCATTGATGAGGGATGAAGATGTGTATGTGATGAATGTGGGTGATAGTAGAGCAATTGTTGCTCAGTATGAGCCAGAGGCAGCTGGAACTAGTGTGGTGATGAAAGGACAGGGGGACAATGGCTCAAGTATGGAGGGCATAGTTGAGGAGTTGTCAGAGCCTCTGGATGAATGCAGAAGTAAGTTGGTTGTGAAAGACAATCCTGCTCAGGCAATGAAATTGACTGCATTGCAGCTTTCAACCGATCACAGTACCAGCATTGAAGAAGTATGTATTCACTGACACTTTTGTTCTCTTCGATTGTTTATTTTGCATCTTGTATTTGGAAATGATCAGCTAGTTACTCAGCTTTATTATGTTATGATATATTTGGTTTGATTGACTAGTGTTATGCCCCTCCTGAACATGCTGTTTGTTTTAGAATGTGCTGGCTAGATTTGTGTTGCTTGATGATTTACTCCAATTTGAATTATGTAGAAGCTTAATGTCTCTAATTATTATGGGTTGAGTTCAATACTAACTTTTGTTTTGATTTGAACATTTGTTGGTATGCAAATTGTTAGGAAATTACTGAGATCTACGATAACTTTACCTGTCTATAACTATTCAGTGGTTTTTGTCACGTTAATAGCTTCAAGGAATAAACCAAATTTTCATAAAAAGAATTTGAGAAACTTCCAGCAAAGAAAAATTCACATGCCAAAGGCATGTGAAAAGTGGGACCACTGTTTATATCATTTAGGTATTCCTTGTCTTCCCAGGATATATGTATTTAATGTCCTCGATATTGTTACTGGTTTAGCAAACAGGACAAAGATCTCCCTTGAGATATTGAATTCTTAATTATATGGGATTCAACTGAATAATTCATGGTGAATTCAGAAGTTTTAAAGTATGTGGCTATTTGACTCCACATTGCTGCTTTTTCTGCTCTTATGTGCACCAGTCTATATTCTATATACTTCTCTGACATTAACACTATCAAAGATGAAGGGATGCCTTAAAAGTCATGTTCATTGAAACATTATCCTCTATGATTCCATGCCTCATTATCTTTCGATTGCTATATCCTAAGGATTTTAAGTAATGATGGCTTATTTATTGCTTGCCTATGCTTTTTGATCTTACTCTTAGGTCTCAATGTGTGTAAGATCAATTGTGCAGCCAACTCTTGATATTTTGAGGGACATTCCTCTGGACATTCTTCTATCTAGATTACTATCTTTCACTTATATGGCAACATATTCAATCCCTTATTGCTCTCTCCATCTTAGTTATCTCGTGAGCATCACTTAAACATGTGTACATAAGGTGTATCAGCTGCTTCATGCAGCTTTTTTATTTTCTGGAGATATATTGTTAGGACAAACTATTAATGTGCTATACATGCATCCTTGAATAGGTAAATTAGAGCAGAATTTATGTTTAGTGATCTATCTTATAGATCGGTTATTTTGTAAACAGTCTTATTTTTCAGCCTTAAAAAATGCAAAATATCCTACTTTACCTAGAATTAGCCAGCTGCAGCATAAAAAACAGCCATAGCATATTGGCGTGAATCTGCAATCAGTAGCACATGATTTTCAGACTTTCAGTTGTTTAAATGAGCCCCCATTGTCTTGTATTTTGGTCAAGGTGGCATAGATATGCTAATTTATTTCTGTTTACCTTAGGAATACATGTTCCTAGTGAAAGTGAGCAAGAATATTTGAGCAGCTTCCTCTTACTTTTGCTACTTGCTATTTGTCAATTATATGCTGTGTTCTTTCTCCTTTAACAAAAGAAGGAAGAGCCAATGCTTCCTTGTAACTTTATTTTCTTAGCTAGGCATTTTCTTGGTTGTTGGTTCTCTCCTTAAAAATATACTCTGAATATTTGTGATAATACTTCTTGAGACAGTTGTTTGTCAACTTCTCGATCAATACTAGTCTTTTTTTAGTTGCAAATTAAGATCTTCTAAAGTTTTTATTCAAGTATTTTGCCTCTTAAGGTTGCTTTCGGCTTCTGTTTTATTGCAGAATGCAGGAATATTTGGGTTTGAATCTTAGAACCATATTTCTTTACAAAGTCAAATGGCAAAATGAACTCCTTTGCTCATATTGCTTCTGCTTTTGAGTTGTGGTACCTTTGAGTTGTTACTATATTTTCGAAGGAAATTATGTAGGACAGGCATTTCTAGTCTTTTTTATTATTTTGTTTTGGAGTTGTGTTGTGGTTGTCGCCACTGAAGATGTATGTTAGCTAGAGTTTTGGCCTTAATCCTTGGCTGGCAAATTTGTGGCTATCTTTCTTTGTCTGACATATCTGTTGTGTTCCTGAAATCCAGTCAAATGCTGATTACCAAAATGTTATACATAAATCTTATTCTTTATGAGGATGTATAGTTTCTATTTACAATGCCTATGAATCTAATGTGGTCCAGTGCCATAATGAAACATTTCCTGTCATATATTTTGTACTTGCCAGTAATAGCTTTTGCACCATCATGACCTGATGTTAAAGTAAACAGGGGAAAATCTTTAATGCTTCTTTTATGCATGCTCTTAATATTATTTTTTTTCTCCGGAATCCAGGACCAAGTTGTCATTTTGCAAATTTAGATTTCCATTATTATGTCTTATAGCATATTATAGCATATTATATCTTAAGATTTTTGATTTGATAAATGATGTCTGTTAGTTTATTGATGTAAGATGGAATAGCTCTTGATTGTGGATAAGATTTTTATCTCTGGCTCTATGGTTTGAGTATGTAGTCAGCTGTATATGGCCCAAGACATGCATGTTGGGTCAAGGAGGTATTGTTTTCAGACTTAACATAGAAGTACAGAATATTAAGCCACTGTTAGTATGTTTGGGTGGTGGTATGTGGTTGTTAACACACTAATTAAGTAAGGGTGTGATGTGTTCATTTTATTTATGTTTTTGTTTTGTTAATTAGTGGTCCAATAAGTTAGTGTTAATTGTTGTGTTAATTGTGGAGTCAGTTAATAGGTTGGATAAGTTAGTGGGTATGATTGTGTGCTTAGTGGGTTTCTAGAATATTTGACATTGTAGTTATTTGGTTGTTAGTATGTAACTTCTTCAACTATAAATGTAGTCTGAAACTCTTGCTTTTGTTTTTATTGAATATATTGAAAAGTAAATTATCTCCCTCCGTATTTCTCTCTATCACTTCCCTAAATTCTCTTTATGTATTTTCCTGGATCGGAGAAATACATAACAATGGTATCAAAGCCATGATCGGTTCTTATGGATGCCAAATTCTGTAATGGAGTTTAAAAAATTCTGGCTCGTCATGAGTCCAGATTTGACCACCTCAACAACAACGATAGCACTGTTCAAACCATTTTGACTAGACTTCAAGCTCTAAGGGTTAACCATAACAATAACATCATCGAGAAGGAGCTCCACCCACTCATCCCGATGGAAACCTCCCACGGATCCCATGATCACAACCACCATATCACTCCCACCAACACTCATATGTCTCCAACCGGAACCACCATTCCCAACCCAAAATTCGATCGAAACCACACCAACACAAGTTATCCTTTCCCAAACTTGGTGGAGACGATCCCACTAACAGAATTGCACAACTGATCTTTGAGAGGGTCATGTCTCTTGATGTTTTGAAGGTCGAAGATTTTGAACCTTTTGACACCCTATTCGGAATTTATCCTTGTGGACAAAGATAATTTGAGAGGGGTGGAATGATGTGTTAATTTTATTTATGTCTTTGTTTTGTTAATTAGTGGTCCAATAAGTTAGTGTTAATTGTTGTGTTAATTGTGGAGTCCGTTAATAGCTTTAGTGGAGTCACCCTAAATGTAGTTATTATGTATTTTTCCAATCTAGGAAAATACATAAAGAGAATTTAGAGAAGTGATAGAGAGAAATACAGAAGGGAGATAATTTACTTTTCAATATATTCAATAAATAATAAAAACAAGAGTTCCAAACTACATTTATAGTCGAAGAAGTTACATACTAACAACCATATAACTTATCCAACCTATTAACCGACTCCACTAAAGTTATTAACGGACTCCACAATTAACACAACAATTAACACTAACTTATTGGACCACTAATTAACAAAACAAAGACATAAATAAAATTAACACATCATTCCACCCCTCTCAAATTATCCTTGTCCACAAGGATAAATCCCGAATAGGGTGTTAGGAGGTTCAAAATCTTCGACCTCCAAAACATCAGGAGACATGACCCTCGAAGATCAGCTGTGCAATTCTGTCAATGGGATCGTCTCCACTAAGTTTGGGAAAGGATAACTTGTGTTGGGTGTGGTTTCGATCGAATTTTGGGTTGGGAATGGTGGTTCCGGTTGGAGACATATGGGTGGTGGTGGGAGTGATATGGGGGCTGTGATCATGGGTGGTGGAGGGAGTGATATGGGGCTGTGATCATGGGTGGTGGTGGGAGTGACATGGTGGTTGTGATCATGGGATCCATGGGAGGTTTCTACCAGGATGAGTGGGTGGAGCTCCTTCTCAACGGTGTTACCGTTATGATTCAATCGTGGGGCTCGAAGTCCAATCAAGATGGTTGAAGAGTGCTATGGATTTGGTTGGGTTGTTGTTGAGGTGGTCAAATCTAGACTCATGACAAGCTAGAATTTTGTAAACTCCATTACGGAATTCGGCATCCATAAGAATTAATCCTGGCTCTAATACCATTGTTATGTATTTTTCCGATCCAGGAAAATACATAAAGAGAATTTAAAGAAGTGATATAGAGAAATACAGGAGGGAGATAATTTACTTTTCAATATATTCAATAATATTAAAAACAAGAGTACTAGACTACATTTATAGTCGAAGAAGTTACATACTAACAACCAAATAACTATAATGCCAAATATTCTGGAAACCCACTAAGCACACAATCATACCCACTAACTTATCCAACCTATTAACTGACTCCACTAAAGTACCATTGATGCCAACAATTAACACTAACTTATTGGACCACTAATTAACAAAACAAAGACATAAATGAAATGAACACATCAGGGTGTGAACCTGTTTAGTTGGAATATTGTGTGGTATTGCTGAAAAGACTATATGATGGGGTTTCATGATTGAACTCTGAACTCTTCAACAGACTTTAAAGATAGCAACACATACAATTATATTATAAAACTGGTAGTAAGCTAACTGGAAATATTACTGGTGTTTAACTGAAAGAGGAAGTTTCATGTCCCACAATATGTTGCACCCTTCTTCCCACCAACTAGACATCAATCAGGTGAGTCTAGAATACTAGATGTACCCAGATTGTGACAATCAGGATTGGTTTTCATGGGTACCTTAGAACATGTTTAACATAAATGGACAGCTAATCAATACTTAATTGTCGATTTTTTCCCTTTTTCTTTCTAATTATGTTTTGACATTTGCTGCTATGCTGTGGTATATATAGTGATTTAGTTCCTAATTTGATAAGTGTCGGTTGACATGCAAGTCAAGCCCAAGGGATAACGACCATATCTAGTTATATTTTGATCGACATATGCAAAGAATTGATTTTGTTTGATAAATTTATGATGACGTATTCATCTGATTTTGTGGTGCTGACTGGTGCATTACTACGACTTTGCAACATTATGTGATTTTTTTTTTCTTTGAAAAAAATAATTGTTTTAGTTTGGAATGGCTTTGCATATTCTTGCAACTAATTGCAACTATAATCTATCATATCTTGTAATATGAAGGTTTGGATGCTGACAATACTAAATAAATTTAATGGAAAATAGATAGATAAAATTAAAATCCAATAAGAAAAAATATAGAAGCACAATTACTAATTTTGCGTCTTAATGTAGATAATTTACCACCCCTTTCTTTTTTACAATTTTCGAAATCATATCCTTAGTCATCTCTGTTATGGAAACAGGATTAGCATTATTAAGCATGTTGATATATCGAGATGATTTATGTTGCAAACTTCGTTTTGCCTTCTTTCTGCATGTCTCTCTCTCCACACGTGCACACACACACAGAGAAACACGCAAATGCAAGCACATTCTGCTATCTGCACACACTCAGGTTTGCATGGTCGAGTGAAAATTGTTTTGTCTTTCATTCTTTTCAATATTGAGTCAGCCCAATAATTATTGCCGATTTTGGGACAGTGATCCTCTTCCTATTGATGGCAATTGAAGTTCATTGCTAAAAGTTGGTTTTTCCACAAAGTTATTCTACTCTAGCGGATTGATGCCTTGCAATCAAAACACTGACATAGTGTTTGACACCCATTTTTGTTCTTGCACACCTATACATATGTTATGTATTACTGATGATAAATATTTCAGTATCCTGTTTGGGTTTGTATTTTCCTTTTCTGTTTCCCTTAACTGTGATAGGCTGATAACTGCTATCCTCGAAGAAACTTTATCGTCATGTTATTGATGAGGGCAGTACAGGTTTGCTAAAAGCTTTCACTCTTTGATCCAATTATGCAGGAAGTCATAAGAATCAAGAACGAACACCCAGATGACAGTCAATGTATTGCCAATGATAGAGTGAAAGGCCGTTTGAAGGTCACCAGAGCATTTGGAGCAGGCTTTCTGAAACAGGTGTGTCAGAAATACATTATAGTGATTTTTTGCTTATGGATCTCCAATATAAAGTACATCTGCTTGATGAATAATTAAATAGTATAACTCGTTTTTTGGGAGTCTGCATCACAGTTTTATAAAATATTTTGTTCTTAAGTGGTTAGTTTGTTAGTTTCTAGTGAAGATTGTATATTCATCATGATCAATGTAAATCACTGTGGCATACATATAAGTAAGACACATCATCAATGTTGTATCATATCATGACTATTGCAAGAGAATTTAATCTTGATAACTTTCCCCGGGCAAGAAAAGAGAAAAGGAAAAAGATTACAAACTTTTAATGAGAAGTACAGAAGTAAATTTCTACATGCATTTTTCTAACTTGAATTCTTCCTAGACATATGCTTCAGAATATTCTTGTTCCTCTTCTATGCGTTTGTTTTATAAGTTATCCTCTCAAAAAGCCTGATTGCACATCATTATTCCCTCCCTTTCTCTTTGTTCTTTTGGGAGCAAAATTACATGCAGGAATATCAGATTTGGGTTATCTTTTTCATATTTCCCTGCTTCAGCTTTGTCTGTGCCCATATATATATATATATATATATATATCTTTTTCATATTTCCCAGTTTCAGCTCTCTCTCTCTCTCTCTCTCTCCATATATATATATATATATATATATATATATATTATGTATACACACACACATATTACATGTATGTATGTGTAATTGTGTATACATCATATGTGTTTTATGCCTCATGTCATGTGACACTATCATAATATTACAAGTTCAAATCGTTCACTCATAAAGTCACCATAAGCATCGGCACTAAGTATATCGAAGGAATATATCCAGTAAGTATTTTTTGTTTTAAATTAATCAGTTTTTTTTTTTTTTTTTTTTAATATTACAATAATTCGGGATTTGGGGGAGGGGGCAGACTTGAACCCACAACCTTATGGTGTAGATGTGAGAGGCAAACCATTGGGTCAACCTCATCTTGTCAAATTAATCAGTTTTATGGTCATAATATGTTCAATGATTTTTTTTTTTCCCTTTTAAAAATTCATCTAATAAGTTAGTATTTTGAAGGAACAAAACAATGTATATAACAATTTGATGGCAATCTTGGTGCAGCCCAAGTGGAATGATGTATTATTGGAAATGTTTCGAAACGAGTATATTGGTACTGCTCCGTATATATCCTGTACACCTTCTCTTCGTCACCATAGACTCGGCCCAAGAGATCAATTTTTGGTTCTTTCATCCGACGGCTTGTATCAGTATCTTAGCAATCAGGAAGTGGTTTCTCATGTCGAGAGTTTCATGGAGAAGTTTCCAGATGGTGACCCTGCACAGCATCTGATAGAGGAGCTTCTTTTCCATGCAGCTAGGAAAGCTGGTAAACTCTTCACTCTCTTGCATGTCATTTATTTGCTTAATATGCAAATTTTTTTGCTGCTCAGACAAATATCGAGAAGTAGTTCTGAGATAAAACTATAAAAGTTAATTCACATACCAGGTATTGGTTGCTGGGTAACAATACAACAGCCTCAATATCCAACTCTTTGTCAATGTCAGTGGTCTGGCATAAAACAGAATGAGACCAACAGGATTAGCGCATTGATTCATGTTCATTGATTACTGTCATTTGTGGTATGGTGATCGTAATTCTGAAATGGTTGTTTGCAGGGATGGAGTTCCATGAATTACTGGACATCCCCCAAGGAGATAGGAGAAAGTACCATGATGATGTTACTGTTATGGTGGTATCACTTGAAGGAAGAATTTGGAAGTCATCAGGAAAGTACCTATGAAATCATAAAATTAGTGACAAGTAGAAAGTGGTGTAGAAATTCTGATGCTGATCCATTTTTCATGGGTTTGATAACCGTTTTTGGGTCTTACACAATGGGATAGGGGACTTTGGCAGACTAAGTTAGGTAATTGAGTAGATGATGCCTGAAAATTCATTTCAGGATAAAAGAAAAGGGAATGTGCAAATGGGTTGTTGGGTAACCTAATGCTCTTTAGGGACAAAAAAGAAAAAGGAAAAAGGAAAAAGGAGGACTTTTTTTGCTTTCAGCTTTCATTTTCCTTACAAATTTTGTGTAGATGGAGACTGGAGAGAGGCCCTTTGCATTCTCAGGCGCCTTCTTTTTTCTTTTTTTTTTTTTTCTTTTCTGTTTTAGAGTCGGAAAAAAAAAAAGAGAAAGAAAATAGTTTGTAATTTGGTGGGGGGGTGGGTACAGTTATACTTAGTGAACATGAACATTTCCTAGTCAAAAAGCAAAAGGTGAGAATCTGTAATTTTGACGGTGGATTTCCACCAATGCGGTTTACAAAGTTGGAATTTCCTTTTGAGATCCTTGTTTTTTGGTCAAGAAACAAAGATACTGGTTCAGTACAGTTAAACCTTCCATGGAAATCCCATTGGTTAAAAAAAGTCAATGTTTTACAAATTTAAAATAACTATCCTGTAATTATTTTTAACTAATATAGTAACAATATCCCCATTTCCTGCTTACAATCTTTCATGAGTTATACTTTAATCTAAAATTGAAAATGAATGGAAATGAAAATTTCTTGAAAACAGTGGATTCTCATTAAACTGTTGAAGCAAATTACAATTTTAGAGCAGAGGAGGTGACCATTCATGCTGTAACAGCAGAAGGTATTCTTGATTGCACCCATGAAACTAGATCCTCTCTGGTTGCCACAAAACAACCGGCTTTCTCTTCACTTTGCGTAAATGGTGCAGCAAGTTTCTTTACGTGAGAAGCAAATGATGTGGCCAAACCTTGTGAGAATTTGTGCGTTCCTGTACCGGTTTGAGCCAAAAATAACTCCGGTAATTCCTCTTCACGCTCAACAACTTTGGCCAGAGTCCCCATCCACTCTTCAAGAGCGGTATGCGCTGCACCGATTGACAGTGAACGCACATCAAGACTCCATTCATCCACAGTTTTGTTATGTAAACCTGGGTATAATCCGTACAAGTTGCCCAGATAGAGAAGCTCGTGTGCTCTCTCGTGAAGATTTCTTTTTCTACAGATATCGATCAAGCAATTACAGAAGGGTCTTCTGGAATCAACTGCAGTGTCCCTGATTACACTCTTAAACTCCTGCTTAACAGTCTCAAAACCTGTTTTCTTGTTTTCGATCAATTTCACCAGGGCAACCAACTTTGGATTAGCTTCCTGCAAACAAGCAACAACCTTACCAACATCCTCACTTGTCTCGCACAGAGAGACGACAGACAACAGGCAACCACAAAGCCTATCATCTGGTTTAACTCCTCGCTGAACCGAAACACCAAACACTCTAACCAAATCATCAATCCTCCTGGCCTTCCCCAAGCACTGGATTAAACAAGTACATCCCATAACATTGACCGCAACCCCCAACTCAGACATTTCTTCGAACATATGCATTGCTTTATCGACATTCCCTCCACTCCCATATATATTCAGCATCGCTGTATAGCTATAACTATCAGGCTTACAATTCTCTGATGATTGTTTCATGTCCTCAAAGAGCCTCTCTGCCTCCTCTACCAATCCAATATCAGCGCACATATTCAACAAGGTGTTATACAAAATGAAATCCATTGGCCAGCTATTCTCTCTCATCCTCTCCCATAATTCTAAAGCATCCTTAGCCCACCTAGCCTTGCCGTAAATCTTGATAAGGGCAGTTAACGTTTTCTCATCGGGGGTTAACCCCGACTCCACCATTTCGTCAAATAAACTGCGAGCCAAGCCAGGCTTACCTGCCTTGCCCATTGCCTCCAACAATGTATTGTACACAACCACATTAGGCTGCACACCTAAAGATTTCATTTCTTGCAAAACATATCTAATACCATCATAATCACCAGTTTCACCAAACATTTTCCCCAAAACAGAGAAAGTGATGGCATCAGGTTTCCAACCACTAGCAACCCCTCTCTCATACAAACTCAAAACTTCCTCAACTTTACCCGATTTCGCATACACGTCTAAAATGGCAGAATATGTAACCTCATCAGGCATTAAACCAGTTTTATACATTCTCTCAAACCACTCTATAGCTTTATTAAACATATTGCATCTCTTTGCACAAGATATAATAGTAGAATAAGTAATGTTATCAAGCTCAATTCCATTGCTTACCATTTCGTTAGCAAGTTGCTCAATTAGCTGGAACTGCCTCCCAAACCTGAGAGACTTCATAGTAACATTATAGAATATAGTTTCCATGGGAAACAGATTCTGGGTCTTGATCCAATTGAAGAAAAAATAACTCTTTGGCCAAAACTTCAAGCTGTTGAGTATCAAGAGAGCATTTTCTCTGGTGGGTTCAAATGGGATTTCATTCAAGGCAAGGGAGAGAGCTTCTTCAGAGTCGTCACAGTCGTTGAGCTTTCGTGCAAGGAGTTTGAGCTCTCTGACCTGAGGATTGTAGGAGTAAGGAGAGCGCTTATGCCTTTGAAGAGAAAGCACGGACCTTTTAGGCCTGGTAGGGTTGACCCATGTAGACTTAGGCTTGGATAAGAGATGGATTTGGTCTGGTTTGGTTGGAGAGAGTGTGGTTGTGGAGAGAGGCTTGAGTTGGTCAGACAAAGATGGGTTATTTGGTGATGGAGATTCTGGTAGATTTGGAGGAGGTTTTGGTTTTGGTTTTGGTGGAGACTTTGAGGAGGAGTAGCAAGAAAAGGTGAATTTTCTGGTGGAATTGGTTCTGAGTGGTTTGGTGAAGAAAATGGTTCTCTTAGAATCTGATCGAGGTATAGAAAAATGGACATCGAGTGGTGTTGAGAGAGGAGCAGCAGCCATGAGAGTAAAAGAGAGAGTTGGAGACTGAGGGGATTCAAGAAAAATGGGCTTTTCTAGTAAGGAGTAAGAAGTTAAAGAACTGCAAGGGAGATGTTTTCGTAGATATATTTTGGTAATGCTCACCTTATCTCTTAAACCCTTTTATTTCATGAAAGAAAAACCGCAAGGCTTTTCTCGGCATTGACTGCAGATGCCTAGGTTTAAAAAACCAAAGCCTTATGATTATTCGGCTTAAAAATCAAACCATAGCATTATTCGGCTTAAAATCTCGTCTAATTATGACATATGTCCTTTTTACATTTAATATATTTTAGAATTTTATTTTCTTAATTTTTTTTTAATGAAACAATATTTTCTCAAATATTAATGAGTAAAACCAAGAGTTTTTATCCGGTAGTATACCCCTCACACCAGCACAACGAATTTGTGGGTTCAAACCATCCACTCTTTAAACCCCACAAGGTTGTGGACTTATGGCCTTGTTGGTTAGAAGCATTCCCACCCTAAACCCCGAATTGATGTACACTTCAAAAAAATGAACAAAACAAAACAAAACTAAAACAACGAAATAAGCGTTTACAGTCCGGTATGTTGTGTCTGAGTCGTATAACCGATTCACTGAAAAACTGCTGCCTTTGGAGCAAACACATCATTTTCTTTCTATTCTTTTCTAAACTGTTGATAGAAACTTCCCACCACTTATTTTGTGTTTTGTTTAAATCGTTCAAGTGTTGGTAAACATATTCGCTTCTTCGCAGTGAAAATTTGACAAAATATTTTCTGTTAAACAAAACAACAGAATCAGCAAATTTCATTTCAAGACAATTCCTAGTCCCTTTCCTTTTCTCTGTTTGTATGGTTAACCAAAGTAGGGCAACAAGAGCCACTTGTAACCGAATTGAGTGAATAATTATATCTATTATTTTGATGAAACAATGACACAACAAAATTGAATATACATACCAGTATACCACCATCTATGATCCCCTCACTATGAGGGACTTCCCTTTTTGGTTTCCATCAATTCTTTGACATGACTCTCAACTTGCTTTCTAACCGAAGGGTAAGGAAACCGCCCAATCACCTCAGCCCCGAAGGAAAAAACGAGAGCCTTTCTAGCTGTCTCCAAGTCGATACCTCGTGCTTGGAAGTAGAACAGTTGGCTTTCTTCTAGGTCACTTATTGCAGCCCCGTGAGAGCACTTTACATTATCAGCAATAATTTGAAGATTGGGTTTGACATTTACGGTTGCCTGAGGTTCAAGGAGGAGACTCCTTGTTAGTTGTCCAGCGTCTGTTTGTTGTGCATATCTGTGTGATACAAGTACGGAAAAATCATATAATGGTCACACAGACTAAGAACTCACAGCCTCAAATTACTTTCCTGTTAGCAAGCAAGAGATAAGACAATACTGCAGCATTGAAAGCTATTAATTTATATTTAGTTTTTGCGAGTAATTTTACAAGAAAACGTACTGGTAAAATTGAGTAGGGACTCCGACAAGGAGAACCGAGATTGTATAACCAGATGATATAAAATGGGAAACACGATGCAATGATATTACCAAGTACTATTACAGCCATAAACAGAGGGATGTAATAGAATTACCTGTTGACTTTCACATTCCCATCGAAAACAGCTTGTCCTTTTGAATGAGCCACTATACACTTGTGAAGTTGACGAGAACAACCTCGTGGATGGTCCAAGACTAGGCTACTATGTAAATCTTGTGTTTGATCAGTGACAGACAAATGAAATGTCGATAACTCTGTTACTGTGTCCGGGCCCATTTGTTGAACATGGATGTTGTGCCTGCTCAATTTGCCACCAGTACTTACCTCTACAAGCTCATAAGTACTAGCTGTTTCCTACAAATGACCAATTCAGCTTCATCAATTTACTACTGCTCAATAATTCAGCAGCAGATAGAGGCTACAAAATATGGAGAATAAGCACAGAAGCCATGACAAAGAGGACATCCCATTGATCGAGTTACCATCTATATGCAAAATGATTACACTGATTCTACAACATATATATGCAAAATTTACACAATAGACTTTACTTTCGCCAATTAATTTCCTTTCTGGGCTCTTCTACATTCCTAGTGCAATAATTATTATCCTTTGACCATCAATCTTATTCAGGTTTCAGTTCATTCAATATATGCCACATGAAAACCACAAATTTGAATTTATTATGGACTTCTTTGCACTTTATGTTTCAAACCCCAAATTTAAAAGAGCAGTTGGTAATTCAATAAGACTAAAATCAATGATCTAAATGCAACTTTACAAAAAAAAAACTGAAGAGCTAAATACTGCACCATTATAGAGCATTTTGAACAGAATGCAGTTGAAAAGACAATCAACACTCGTCCTAATTGGTATGTTGGATTAAAAGTCGGGAGCGAAACAGACAATAACTTAACTAGTCACTCCACTGTGAACCGGTACCCAGCCAAGTCACGGAATTACTACTGTTAACCAAATTGCACCACCAATAATCAGAAATAAGAAACACCAGGCCTTCTATACTACTTTTGTTCACATCTGAAAACGACAAGGGAACTATAAAAATTAAGCTGTAGTCAAGCATAACTACATTTCACTTTCTCAACTGAGAAATCAAAGTTATCATTTATGTAATTATTTAAGAAGAGTATCTATTGTTTTGGAAATTGACAATATATAGAAAAGCTTAAAAGCTGGAGAAAAAAGCACCAAGATTATTTGATGATTTCTTTCCGAAAATTAAAAATGTAAAACCTGGGAGCAACACTCGACATTCAATAATCAATAAAACAAAAAGAAATGGATTTAAACTTTGAGAAACAAAGAAGCTTTGACTATCTCTTCAATGAATAAAATGGGGCAGATTCAAGTCACATGTCAAAAACTATATCATAGATAAAGCCTACATTGAGCAAGCCACAAAAAATAACCAATAAACTTACTAAAGCACAATACAGCCACATGAAGATCATGTATCTATCTGTTACACATTCGGTGCTCAAATAAATATAAAAATTACCACAATTATAGTCATAAACATGTACACTGAACTTACTTTTGTATTCTTGCAAAAACTAAACGAACGAAAGGTAAGCTCTGCAACACTTGAATATGGTGATAGTAAATACAAGAATTTACCTGCTTCACAGAAGTCCACTTGATATGAGCAGCACCCTGTGACTGACTCTGCACATATGAATGCCTAACTATTCCCCCTACTCCGATCACAACCTCCAAAACCGAATTCGTCCAATAACACCCATTCCCCTCTTTACCAATAAACTCCTCAACAATACCAACCTCTCCTCCCTCCTCCACCAATACAAATACTCTCGGATTCGATAATGGTAACTTCTTGGATACCTCCTTGCCTCCCTCAATCGATAAATACCTCAAATGAATTGGATTCTCTACCCTACATCCGGCTGGAACATAAATAACCCCCAAATCCGGTGCTCCCATCCCATTAATAGACCAAAACAAGTCACCAAATTGAAATTCACCTACAAAATCACATACCCTTGTCGTTATGCTATCCGATAAACCTAGCAAGCTACCTACATAGACCCCATCAGGCAAATTAGACAAATTCGACAACGAATTGTGGATAAACCCGTCAACAAAAACGAGATTGGGGAACTGGGTATCATCTGAAACAACCAATGAAGTTGAAGATTGAGAAGGATGAGATAATGGTTCGATTTGGGAGTTTTTGATAAAAGAAGTATCAGTGAAGCGAAAAGCCTCATCTTTGCGAGAAGGCCAAGGGGTTGAGAGGAGGGTTTGAGAAGAGAGGTCTCTGAGTTTCTGGAGAGGCGAAGATTGGGAAGAAGACGGCAGAGAGTCTTCAAGGGACTCAGCTAGTTGGAGCACAAAAGGGTCTGAGAAAGCGGATTGTGGGGCGGTTGTTGGGGTGAATGTTTGGAGTAAAACTCTGGTTTTTATTGGTTTTGGTTTTGGTTTTGGTTTTGGAGTGAGTTTGGGGTTAATGTGTGAGTGAAGATGAGGTGTGAAGAAAAGTGCAGACATGGATGATGGAGTATGTGGTCAACAGAGATAGAGCTTGTGATCTCAAGTCTTTACCTAAAACTGAGTTCAATTGTCTGGGTTCTCGATTCTCTGCGTATCAGTATCGTTTATGTTTTGGCATCTGAACAGGTTTTTATTTTTCTATTTTATATATATATATAATTTGAACAGGCATCTGAACAGGTTTCGGCACCTTGGCATGGCCTGTTAAGGTGCTGGGCCTTTTGGGCATGGCCCGTTAAGGTGCTGGGCATTTTGGGCCTGGCCTGTTAAGCGGTTTGGCATGCCCGTGCCAGGCCAGGGTGATCTGTTTTGCCTCCACTAGAGGTTTCCTATGTAAAAATCAAGTGTCCTTTAATTTTCACAATTTTATACTTGATTTGATTATAGTGTTGTTTGCCATTAATATTGACTAATCGAAAATTTAGTAACATAATCGATTAAGTGGCATGGCCTGTTAAGTGGCCAGGCAAGCCCGTGCCAGGCCAGGCCAGGGTAGGCTGGTTTGTTTTGCCTCCACTAGAGGTTTCCTATGTAAAATTCTAGTGTCCTTTAATTTCCGCAATTTTATTCTTGATTTGATTATAGTGTTGTTTGCCATTAAAATTAACTAATCAAAAATTTGGTAACATAATCAATTAATTGGCATGGCCTATTACGGTGTTGGGTCTTTTGGGCCTGGCCTGTTAAGCAGCCCGGCACACCAGTGCTAGGGTGGGCCGGTCTGTTTTGCCTCCACTAGAGGTTTCTTATGTAAAAATCAAGTGTCCTTTAATTTCCGCAATTTTATTCTTGATTTGATTATAGTGTTGTTTGCCATTAAAATTGACTAATCCAAAATTTGGTAACATAATCGATTAATTGGTAAATAATATATGTGGAAATGGTGAGAAATGTCACCTTTTTAAGTTGGTGTTGTAAGAAAGTCACCACTTTAATAACTTAAGTTTAAAAGGCACCTATTATGGTGAACAGACAAAAATGCCCTTACTTTACACATTCTCTTACTTTGAAATTTTCTGAGACTTTATTCTTTCATCTTCTTCATAGAGGTCTGTTTAACAGACCTCCAATGGAGATTGAACATCAAAACAGACCTCCATTAGTTTAGTGGCGCTACGCAAACGCAAACGCATTCGGGGGTCGAGCTCCCCGCTGAGCTCGCGGTGGTCGAGCTGCCCGGTCAGCTCGTGGGGGTTAGGGGGCAACGCCCCCGAGCTTTTATTTCAATTTAAAACCTTAAGCTGGTTGTTCTTCGAATCTTTTGTAAACCTTAAGATGGTTGTGTGAATTTTGATACTAGGTTCGAGCCTTTTCATATTTGGTTCGAGCATTTTCATACTAGGTTCGAGCCTTTTCATACACTGTTGAAAAGGCTCGAATCTAGTGTAAAAAGGCTCGAAAACGAACGAAAAGACTTGAAAAAAAGTTCAAAAAGGCTCGATTTTTTTTTTCAAAAAGGCTCGATTTCAGTTCAAAAAGGCACGATTTCAGTTCAAAAAGGCTCGAAATTTTTTTCAAAAAGGCACGATTACAGTTCAAAAAGGCACGATTTCAATTCAAAAAGGCTCGAATTTTTTTTTCAAAAAGGCACGATTTCAGTTCAAAAAGGCACGATTTCAGTTCAAAAAGGCTCGAATTTTTTTTTTTTCAAAAAGGCTCGATTTCAGTTCAAAAAGGCACGATTTCAGTTCAAAAAGGCTCGAAATTTTTTTTCAAAAAGGCTCTATTTCAGTTCAAAAAGGCACGATTTCAGTTCAAAAAGGCTCGAAATTTTTTTCAAAAAGGCACGATTTCAGTTCAAAAAGGCTCGAAATTTTTTTCAAAAAGGCACGATTTCAGTTCAAAAAGGCACGATTTCAGTTCAAAAAGGCTCGAAATTTTTTTTTCAAAAATGCACGATTTCAGTTCAAAAAGGCTCGAATTTTTTTTTTTTCAAAAAAGCACGATTGCAGTTCAAAAAGGCTCGATTTCAGTTCAAAAAGGCTCGAATTTTTTTTCAAAAAGGCACGATTACAGTTCAAAAAGGCACGATTTCAATTCAAAAAGGCTCGAATTTTTTTTTCAAAAAGGCACGATTTCAGTTTAAAAAGGCACGATTTCAGTTCAAAAAGGCTCGAATTTTTTTTTTCAAAAAGGCACGATTTCAGTTCAAAAATGCACGATTTCAATTCAAAAAGGCTCGAATTTTTTTTTTTTCAAAAAGGCACGATTGCAGTTCAAAAAGGCACGATTGCAGTTCAAAAAGGCTCGATTTCAGTTCAAAAAGGCTCGAATTTTTTTTCAAAAAGGCACGATTTCAGTTCAAAAAGGCTCGAATTTTTTTTTTTTTTCAAAAATGCACAATTTCAGTTCAAAAGGCTCAATTTTTTTTTCAAAAATGCACGATTTCAATTCAAAAAGGCACGATTTCAGTTTAAAAAGGCTCGAATTTTTTTTCAAAAAGCCACGATTTCAGTTCAGGAAAAAGTTCAAAAAGGTTCTCTTAATGTTTGAAAAAGACACAAAGTGACAAAAAGGGGTATTTTTGTCTGATCACCTAAATAGGTGCCTTTTAAACTTAAATTAGTAAACCAGTGATATTCTTACAAAAAGTGCCCCAAATAGTGACAAAAAAATTTTGAGCCCATAATATATTCACTCCTCTCTAGATTAATTGTATTAGCATTGTATAAATACATTTTCACAGCTTAGTTAGGATGTCCCGATGTGCTTATCGACCCCTTTCACTAATAATTCCTTGCATGTGGGCCATTGGATTTAAAAGATACTTTGACAAGTGTATACGACCAAGTCAAATCATCTACATCGAATGGCCCATACATGAGGAACTGATATATTTTAGGGATAATTACCCTGGTGGCCATTAATTTGATGACACACTATAAAAAATGGTTACTAGATTGAGAATTGGTTTCAAATTGACCATTTTTTGTGAAAAGTGTGACATTAATGACCATTTCATCCAATTCCATCCAATAGAGTGGCATTTTAGTAAATAAGAGGATGCCATTAATTTATTTTAGATTTTTTTGGAAATCAATCTTTTCAATGAGTGATATTTTGGTAAATAAGGGGAGACATTAATTTATTTTAGATGTTTTTTGGAAATCAATTTTTTATTTTGTTTTTTGAAAAGAATAATTATATTTAGTGTGTGTAAATATAATTATTCGTTTTAAAAAATAAAATAAAAAATGATTTAGATCAATATACGTGTCTCTTCTTTGTTTTTTTGATTTTGTAGTCTTAATGTTCTTTAAAAGAAATATATATATATATATATATATATATATCTGTCTGTGTGTGTGTGTGTGTGTGTGTGTGTGTGTTTGAGATATATATATATATATAACATTTGAACTTATTAAAACATATGGCTATGATTAGACGTCTTGACTAGAGAACTATCATATATATAAATATACATATATATAAATATACATATATATATATATAGTCTTTCTATTATCAGCTCAAACCGACAAAAAATATATCAGTTCCTTGCATGTGGGCTATTGGATTTAAAAGATGCTTTTGACAAGTGCATGCAGCCAAGTCAAAGTATTTAAATCCAATGGCCCACATATAAGAAACTGATATATCTTTTGTTAGTTCGAACTGATAATAGAAAAATTATATATATATATATATATATATATATATACACACACACTAAATTAGCATATATATATACATACTAAATATAATTATTCGTTTTAAAAAAACAAAAGAAAAAATTGATTTCGAAAAAAAAAATCTAAAATAAATTAAAGTCATCCCCTTATTTACCAAAATACCACTCATTGGATATAATGTGATGGAATTAAATAAAATTGGATGGAATGACCATTAGTGTTACATTTTTCGCCAAAAATAGCAATTTTGAAACCAATTCTCAATCTAGTGGTCATTTTGATAATGTGTCATCAAATTGATGGCCACTAGGTTAACTATCCCTATATTTTATATCAATTCGAACTGATAATAGAATATATATATATATATATGTTATAGGGGTTTTTTCGTCAGCATGACACGTCAGCGAAGATAACAGGTAATGCGGAAATATAGTGATTCCATGTCATCAAAAGTCAAATGTGAGACACGTTATCAAAAGGGTCAACATGAATGCGTAACAGCACCATATGAGGGGCCATCTACAGATGGAATCTGGTTGGCTAAAGATCTGTTCGGCCAAAGGTTTCAATAAGCCAAGATTTATTCGGCTAGGAATATGCTCGGCCACTCGGCCAAGAGTCTACTTGGCCAGGAGTCTACTCGGTTAGGAATCTACTCGACCAAGATTCCACTCGGCCAAGAGTCTACTCAGTTAGGAATCTACTCGGCCAAGATTCCACTCGGCCAGGAGTCCACTCGGCCAGGAATCTGTTCGGCCAAGATTCTACTTGGCCAGGAATCTGCTCGGCCAAGATTCTACTCGGCCAAAGATCAATACTCAGCCAAAAATGGGAAATACAATCTTATCAAGATACGCCTTATAAAGTGGAGATCCGCTCAGATATGAAATCTAAGAATCGCACTCCAAGTAAGGAAATATCCCTATTTCCTCTCCAGTGTTAGAATTATAATCAAGAAAGGACTTAAAGCTTCCAGAAAGATAAACACCAAATGGGAAACGAGTCCTAATTGGTCTACTCTACTGGAATCCTGCAAAGATTCTAATCAATGAATCCATAGCTTATACGACAAGAACTAGGGCAACCCTAGATCGAACCCTATAAATACATCCATGTATTCATTATATCAAAGGGAACATCATGAGCAATTTATACTTACATGAGTAAAGAGATACGGAACATAAGCAATTATCTGAAAGAAAGCGAGTATTGAGTGTGTAATTATTCTATTTATAGTGGATCTCTTCTCGCCGTCACCGACACCATGGATGTTTCCCCGCCTTGGGGTTTTACCACGTAAAACATGTTTTATGTTTGATTTATTATTTATTTCTTGCTTTTCTACATTACTATTTTCAAATACGAACAAATCGTATCACATCCATGTGGGGAAAGAGTCTTTGATTATTCAACCATAGATTGGTTAAAGCTTCGATCTGCCTACGTGTTATTATTTGGCGATTGACTTTTCAACGATCCAAAATTCACCGTCAACAATTGGCGCTAGAAGGAGGGGGAGAACTCAACTTCGAGGAACCCTCATGAACAGACCACAGAAGGAATTCCGATGTGAATCCAACACTTGAAGCACCCAACAAACGACTATTGGAAGTGTTAAGGAGTGGATTAACTACAGAACCCGTAGCAGGAGCCGCGGCCGTGACCAAATCTGGAGGACGAATATTACGAAAGCAATACTCAGAGCTTCAAAGTATCAAAAATCCGATCGAGGAATTGCTTTCCCATTCCGACAGCTTACAAAAGAAAAGAGAAGAGAGTTGTCTAGAATCGCGGAATTGCTGACCAATGCGCACTAAAGTGGGCATATCTCTCTCTATAGAAGTTGGATTCGTGAATTGTAAAACCGCTAGAAACTAGACATCCAAGGCTTTCCAAGCATATATGGTTCATATCCTAGTTCAATCTGAGCAATATTTGGTGGCTCCTGCAATATTGAAGAAACCAAATCGCGTATAGATTTCTGATCTGACCATCGAACACTAAAATGGGCATATCTCCCTCTATAGAAGTCGAAATCCCGAGCCATAAAAACCATCGGAAACTAGACATCCGGAGCTTTCCATAAATATAAGGTTCGCAATCTGGTTCAACCTGTGGAATATTTTATGGTCCCCGAAACATTGAAGGAAGCGGTTCACGGAGGATTTTCCAAACTTGACCACCCGATGCTAAAATAGAGATAACTCTCTCCAGAGAGCATGGAATCACGAACCGTGAATTTTGCTGTAAAATAGACGTATAGATCTTTCCGAGGATATGAGGATCTCAACACAGCTCATCCCGAGAAATATTTGACCACTTCCAGAACGTTGCGGTTCAGCATAAAGTTTACCTTGACGTGTTAGAAACCGAGCCCATCTTGGTATAAAACACCCAAAGTCAATTCTCAGCTAAAGCTCACTCAGCTCTTCATTACTGACTTGTCCAACAACAAAAGATCCAAGAATAAAACTACACACCAGGTTCGGTAAGTGGCCGAGGTAAGTCAGATTACATATCAATTTAATTTTATAATTCTATATTATGCAAATAGAAAAAATATATATTCGTTTACAATGATAAAAAAACAATTGAATATTTGTTGTCTAATAAAAATTACCAAGCTCATGACATACATAGCTTATTTAAGCATATAATTGTTTTGGGTAGACAATACATTACACATAATGCATGGTTGTCTGTGTCGTTAATTTAATTCGTTAAATAGTATTGAGAGGAGTGACACTGCTAGAGCCTAGATGCAATCGCACTAGTTGGTTATATGCACCCTCCATGTCTGATGCTTCCTCACTGCTCTTTTAATGATAAAAATTGTGATGAGTTGTTCATTTAAATGTTGTGGAAAAACTGACTCCATGTTATTAGTAGTGTTGTGATCTGCTATATATACATTGTTTGAAAATAAATTGTAGTCTTTTATAATATCTTTCCAATAAGTGTTATTTAATGAATTAATCAAGACTTTGATCTTAGTAAGAAGCGCTTCCAAAAGAGTTTAAATGCAGTACCGGAATCGTTCTGGTAGGGAGGTACGCTGTCACTTGACTGTTATATTATTACTGCTAACACCATCTTGTATCTCTATCGATAATTTAGTAGAACACCGTGGTGCTCACTTTCACTTATAATACTGTAAATCAGCTGTTAGTTAATTAGAAACAACGTAGTCCATAAATATATATTCTTGTTAAATATGTGTACAAATCGCTTTGATTTGGAGATGCACTGTTACCTACACCAAAGTAGATTCAATCGGCAACAAGTACGCCACAATCTTTATTGTTGATGATTAAAATGTATTATGTCAAACGTTATTTAAAAATCCATATTGGATTGACCAAATACAGTTGGGTTCGATCAAATTCGGTGTTTTGAGCATAAGTTTTGCCAAATTTAACACTCGGAATATTTGGTATGCCTAGTACATTGGTGAGATCGAATATGAGTATATGATACTTGAAACGTATAATTTCTTTAATCTAGATATATTAAATTATGTCTACTTCTTCATATTGTTATACTGTCACATACAAATCTGTAGCATGCACGAACTTGTTGTATTTCTCTTTGAAGAGGGGGTGGATGCGGTGTTAAAAGCGATCCAACAAACCTAAACCTACTTACAACAAACTGCTGGGGGCTATGGGAGCAGAAGATGTAACCGTAAGGAAAATTCGCGGTGGTGAAAGTGGCTTTTATGAAAGTTCCTTTTTCACCCCGACAACTAAAATAAAAAAAAAATAAAAAAAAAAGGAACCGCTCAAAGACAAAGTATCTAAAAGCAATACAACTAAACTTCAAGTTCGGTAAGTGACCAAGTGTTTTCGAAAACGCTTAATGACATTGTCAAAATCAGTCGGGCTTGGAGGTATGTTTTGGTTTAATTATTATTACTTGTTATTATCTTACATCTCAATAACTTGATGAGATATCATGGTGCTTGTTTTTCTGCTGCTAATTAATTAAAATCATAAGCTGCACATTATATACTTTTCTATCAAAATATGTACTTCTTGTTTATTATGCCACGTGTTTTTATATGCAAAGCACCAAGCATGAATCCATGGATATTGTACCCCGAACGATGACCATAACCAATACCGTACATGGATTATCCAACTATTTTTGTTCGGCATTATTAAAGTATATACATGTATATTTGTTATTTGTGCAAATGCTGTTCACATGTTTGGCACAGAAAGACAAGATGAGAACCTTAGCACAGGAATCGAGCTTCGTATCAATGCGCGTAAAACGAGTTTTATCTCAGTGCATGTAGAAATTCAATCGAAGGTAAAACATTCTCAACAATGACAAAATAAACGACGGCGAATGGGTACCCACAAACATAGCAGGCTCTAGACTAGTCATAGCAGCCTGAGCTAGAAAAACGCAAAAAGACCAATTGGTGCTCGCCACCATTGGCAAGCGTGACCCCTCAAAGTGCAGGATAAGCACTCAGAAAACAACGGCCGAAAGAAACGCTAGGGGTCGGAAAAACTAGCACTTAATAACAATATAAGCAAAAGAGGGAGACGTCCCAATAGTATGCTTAAAGACTTGGTGTATGGTCGGATATGTCTTGATAAACACTGTGTAAGGTTTATGATTTTTATTGGCTTAATTCCATTGCAAAACACTCTATGATTGTATTAGTTGTTGCTTAGGATATTATTTGAAGAAAGGAAGCTTAAAGAGTGAAGAGCAACGTCTAGTGCAAAAGTCGTCTTCAAGAGGTGAAAAACGTCAAAGGTAAATCTTGACTTTCATCCTCTTGCAAGGCGTTAGCGCACACACACAAAATTCATACATGTGTGTCCCTGCATCATGGTTCAAACATTTGGTATAACACATTCACATACTTCATAGTATGCTCATGCATTGATCTTGTATTGACAAACATTGTGAAATTGCATGCTTTGTGACTATCTCTTTGATATGGCATGCTTGAGTGAATATGTGTTTATTTGTTTATGTATTTTGTGTTTAGGACTTAAACATGTTCTCATTTAATGCCTTATTGAGTTCCGGTCGTTTCGGTTACTCATTCATAAGGTTTCGAGTCCAAACAAGTTGACTATGCTACTTTTCATTCTCAATTGTTATGTTGTCTTCATCGTCAAATTCCGAGATGATTTCTCAACCATTTTTTAAAGTTGAGTAGTCGTAGTCATGCGTGAGGGAGTTACAGTTCGTAATCCAAAAATAGATTCAAAATCAGAGGTCGGATGCCCAAGATATGGGCTGAAGAACCGAAGGAGCGCGCGAGAGAAGTCGGGATCACGTATGGCCACAAGGGCTGCCTGTGTGGGAGGTCGTGGGCCCACGGCCAAGGGAGCCCTCTGCTCCCGTGGGCCCCACGTGCCCCCCACGGGGAGTTGATGTGTCATCTTCTGATTCGCTCGTAAAATCTCTCTCTTCCCTCCTTTTAAGCTCATCTCATTCCCTCCATATTTTCTAAGAATTTTGAAGAACACTTTGAAACTTTTCTGCAGAATTCTACAATTTTAGTTTTCTTGTTTTGATCATATCTCTCTCATAAGAACTCGAAATCAATCGATTCAAAAATCAAAATTGTTGGTCTCGAAGAGAGCTACAAACCCCAAGTATTTCCAGAGGCAGCTGATGTCACCATTTTTCTCAGCTGATCCATTTTCAGTACGTGGTCAGTATGTGTGTTTCAACTTCTTCCTTTTCAATTTCATCTTTGATCATCTCTTGATTCTTACTATTTGATTGATGAAATTTGTTGAGAAGTATGTTAGATCACTTGCTAGGGTTGTTTGATCATTTGTTAATTGAGATTTAGCTTTGTGATTTGTTTTGAACATATATGTGCTAAACTTGATTGTGTGTGAAATTGATTCTAGAAATTGAATATATGATGTATCTCATATTATTTTCTAGGTTCTATTTCTTGATCTAAGAACTAGGTTTTTAGTGTGATAAATTGAATATTCATACCATTGTTCTTATTGTTTTGCATGTCTTGATTTCTAGATAATTTTGTGATTGTGTGTTGAAATCATATTCTAGACTATCATTGAACATGTACATTTTACTTGATTGATCATCTAGCTTAATTTGTTTGTGTTTGCATCACTTGCATCACTTTAGATCATAGCCTTGCATTAGGTTGAAGTCTCTAGCAAAGTGAGTGAAGCTTTATGGATAGAGCAAGGAAGCCTTGATTAGAGTCGGGAGGACTCAGATAATCAAGCAAGGGAGTCTTGTCTAGGGTCGGGAGGATCCGGATAGGCAAGCAAGAAATCTTCCTAGAGACGTGAGCGTCTTGGATAGGAAGTTGCTTTCTAGAGGTGTGGGATACATCTCGGATAGGAAGTAGGCTTGGTGATTCATTAGCCCGAGGGTAGATTAGGAGTTGATAGCTTGAGCGGATATCATGAGTGATAGCTTAAGTGTGTAAGTCATTTTTCACATAGTGGATTGCTTCACCGGTGGTTGTGGTATCAACTCGTGGATGTTTCCTCATTGAGGTTTTACCACGTTAAAACACTTGTGTTCATTTTTTTGCTTTTACTTTTCTTTATATTCCATTTCTTTCATTGATTGCATATCTTGTAAATTGATTAACTCTTGTATAAGTGAAATCAATTAATTTGTCAAATTTAATCAAGTGTGCATTTTCATTGATATATTCCGCATTAATTTTTAATCGAGAGAATTTGGAGCCTATACCTATTCACCCCCCCCCCCCCCCCCCCCCCCCCTCTAGGTATATTTCACTACTACTTAAGGGAAATTTCACACTGGGTAAACCGTAAACTCAACAATGGTAGCTGACTAAAGAAGGCTTGTTAGCCTTAACCGCAAACTCAGCAATGGTAGCTGACCAAAGAAGGCTTGTTAGCCTTAACCAAAAACTCAGCAATGGTAGCTGAACAAAAAGGCCTTGCGCCTAAACCAAAAACTCAGCAATGGTAGCTGAACAAAAAGCAAAAGCAGGAGACGTCTCAACAGTATGCTTAAAGATTTGATATACGGTCGGATACGTCCTGACAAACACTGAGTAAACCGAAAACTCAGCAATGGTAGCTGAACAACAAAAAAGGCCTTGCGTCTAAACCAAAAACTTAGCAATGTAGCTGAACAAAAAATAAATAAATAAATAAATAAAAAATAATATAGAGAATAGAAAAAGTTCAAATTGACAAGAAAGATCCAAGCTGAATGCTTGGAATGACCTGATCAAAGAAGAAAAGAATGGCTATCCAGACAATGTGCCAAAAGCGTGGCTCCTACCCTGCACATCGGCATCAACTCAATAATAATAGCGATGCTAGGGGGTAGATTCCAAGTGACATGAACCCCTAGAGAACAAAAGACCCCAACTCGCCATGAGCATGTATGTTTATGGTAGTGGCCTCAAGGGGTGGATGCTTTGAAGCACAATCTCTGTAGAGCGACATCTTACCTTGCCAAGAGCGACGACATCTACTGTATTTTTCTCAGCTTGTGAGGAAAGACACGGCTCAGTGAAACCTCAATCAGTTCCTCTTATGATCTTCAACCTCGACATTTTCAAGTTGTCTTGAGCACTAAAACTTCGAAAGATCGTCAGAACTTGCCTTTAAATGATACGATAAGAAGAAAAGATGGTTCATATAGAAGCATTCTCAGCTGTTTGAGTCCTAGGAGATGATTGGAAGCAATTTAGAAGATTTTTTGATCAAACCCAAGAAAACAGCATCTGCTGATAGGTCGAATTCAAGAATTAAACTGTATCATCTCAAAAGGAACTGGGTTTCGAGTTTTATATGGTTGGAAAGGTACGGAAGTTATCTTTCCGTAGAATTTTACGGTTTACAATTTTGAGTTTTCTAGAAGAAGTTATGACCATTTCACTACCCAAAGGTCAGCCTAGAATTTCTACGCTGGTAGAATCTGCTGATGGGTCAACTTCAAGAATTAAACTGTATCACCTCAGAAGGAACTGGGTTTCGAGCCTTATATGGTTGGGAAGGTACGGAAGTTCGCTTCCCGTAGAATTTTATGGTTTGCAATTTTGAGTTTTCTAGAATAAGTTATGACCATTTTACTACCCAAAGGTCAGCCCAGAATTTCTATGCGGGATTTTTGAAATAAAGCATTGCGGGTTGCGTATTTGGGAATGAAGTCGAGAATTATAGCAGAAAATTCAGATATGCAGTAGCAGTGCAAAGAAGATCCGAGTGTTAGTAAGATCCGTTCAAAGCAAAGGATCTAAGTGAAGCCGAGAAGAGGATCCGAGCGTTAGATCCGCTCAAAGATTGATCCAAGCGAAGCTGAACCAGGTTGAAAGAGGATCCGAGAAAAGCCGAACAAAGCAAAAAAGGGGTCTCACATTCGCCCAAATGAGCGAAAAGATCTCAATAATCAAAGCTTGTGGAGACAAGGAAGTTTATTGAACGTGACTAGAACCAAATACAAGTAAGAATTTACAATTTTGTTCATACAAACAAAGTCTTTTTTTTATTTATTATTATTGCAGGAATACTAGCTACAAGGTCTTGAGGAAGAAAGGTATACCAAATACCAAATCTATACAGTGCAAGTGCGCAACAAGGTGTTACAGAAGTATACAAGGCAAAAAATTACAACAAATCAGAGGAGAACTATTCAAATCCCATTCGACGAGTCGCCAAGAACTCATCTCGCAGATTTGAGGTGGTATTGTTATAGGGGTTTTTTCGTCAGCATGACACGTCAGCGAAGATAACAGGTAATGTGGAAATATAGTGACTCCATGTCATCAAAAGTCAAACGTGAGACACGTTATCAAAAGGGTCAACATGAATGCGTAACAGCACCATATGAGAGGTCATCTACAGATGGAATCTGGTTGGCTAAAGATCTGTTCGGCCAAAGGTTTCAATAAGCCAAGATCTGTTCAACCAGGAATATGCTCGGCCGCTCGGCCACTCGGCCAGGAGTCTACTCGGTTAGGAATCTACTCGGCCACGATTCCACTCGGCCAGGAGTCTACTCGGCCAGGAGTCTACTCGGCTAGGAATCTACTCGACCAAGATTCCACTCGGCTAGGAATCTGCTCGGCCAAGATTCTACTTGGCCAGGAATCTGCTCGACCAAGATTCTACTCGACCAAAGATCAATACTTAGCCAAAAACGGGAAATACAATCTTATCAAGATACGCCTTATAAAGTGGAGATCTGCTCAGATACGAAATCTAAGAATCACACTCCAAGTAAGGAAATATCCTTATTTCCTCTCCAGTGTCAGAATTATAATCAAGAAAGGACTTAAAGCTTCCAGAAGGATAAACACCAAATGGGAAACGAGTCCTAATTGGTCTACTCTACTGGAATCCTACAAAGATTCTAATCAATGAATCCACCGCTTATATGACAAGAACTAGGGCAACCCTAGATCGAACCCTATAAATACATCCATGTATTCATTATATCAAAGGGAACATCATGAGCAATTTATACTTACATGAGTAAAGAGATACGAAACATAAGCAATTATCTGAGAGAAAGCGAGTATTGAGTGTGTAATTATTCTATTTATAGTGGATCTCTTCTCGCCGTCACTGACACCGTGGATGTTTCCCCGCCTTGGGGTTCTACCACGTAAAACATGTTTTATGTTTGATTTATTATTTATTTCTTGCTTTTCTACATTACTATTTTCAAATACGAACAAATCGTATCACATCCATGTGAGGAAAGAGTCTTTGATTATTCAACCATAGATTGGTTAAAGCTTCGATCTGCCTACGTGTTATTATTTGGCGGTTGACTTTTCAACGATCCAAAATTCACCGTCAACAATATATATATATATATATATATATATATATATATATAACCTTCCGTAAGTAGCAATTGTTCTCATGCTACTAAGCCTTACCTTTATTATTATTATTATTATTAACTTAAGAACAAACCACTAATAGCAACTCCAATGCAAAAGTGGCTTGCATACCAATAATTGTTGACATGACAACAATGTCAAGAAACTTGCTTCCTATGTGGCATAAAAATAGACTTGATAGACAATCAACTCAAAATTTGGTCTCTAATGTTTCCGTCTAAAACACATTTTTTTTAATGACGTGTTCATCTTTTTTTCCTGTTTTATTTTTTATTTTATTTCCTTACCAAAAATATATGAAAAATTAATGTCAGTTTTAAATGTTTGCTGAGCCAACCTAAAAAATAGCTGTGTAACAGACCGTCTGAAAGTGGACGGTCATGTTGACAATGTCTAATATTTTTTTTACCATGTCAACTTGACGTTGAATATGCACGGTTGCATTGGAGACACAATTATTTACATAACATCTATTTATCCTATGTGACATCTTTTTTTTTTCACAAGTCACGCTTGTATTAAAGATGTTCTAAGGTTTATTTACTCATATAATTATATAAGATGGCTCAGCCTATAAATTGAAAAAAAAAAAAAATAGTAACAAATAAGACAAAAAAAAATAGTAACAACAAATAAGAGAAAAAAAAAAAAAAAAAAAAAGCTCTTTTCCATGTTTAACCGAATATCAATAGCTTGACAAAAAGATAAACACGATAATTTGACTAATTAATATCGTGAAAAATGTTGGCGGCGATATATAAATGGTTTGACCAAAATGTAAAACACAGTTGCGATGTGGCACATAGTATGCAAATGTCAAAGTGAATATACTAAACAATTTTCCAAAATTTCGAAAATTCAAACCCGTAATGATGTAAATGTTGAATAATAATACACAATAATATTTTTAAGGTGTAGTCCAAGGCGCTGCAATGACTTGTAAGACTCTACAGACTACAGGGTAATAAATCAATAGATAATGATGAGTGACAATCTTGATGTCGCAGACATGTCTGGTACATAAATCTTCTTTATAATTATCTTGTTGATAACAATGGTAATCAAAGATGATCGCAATTCGCAAGAGATTAAATGAGCTTTTGGATGATTAAAAAAACTGTTTTACATCTATTTGAAGAAGTTTAAATTTTAAGTTTTTCCATGTAGATCTATTTGAGCTTTTTTTTTTTTTGGTTTACACCATCCGGTTTCCGGGTGGGACGAATCCACCATACGGTGCAATCAGCCCAGACCACACCCCGACTAATCCGGACTAGCACCGGGTTGGCCCACTAAGGGGTAAAGTGCTCCCAATATGTGTAGCTCCGTTCACAAGAGGAGTTGAACCCACGACCTTGCTTAAGGGATGAGAGCGCCGAACCACTCACACCAACACATGATTGGTTCTATTTGAGCTTTTTAAATAACACTAACATGTTTAATATATAACTCTATAATTTAAAATAGTTTTTTTAATATTTTAGTAATCCTACCATTTAAAAAAGTCTTTTCTAATTAACAACCAAACGAATAACATCTTTCTATTAAAAACTCTATTTGTCGAAGGTCTACGTACTTTAAAAGATCTACCGATCTACTTTAAAAGAGCTCTTCTAAACGGAACCTATCATTTTTGTCTTATTGGCTTTTTGGCAATGCCATGCATAGTAAATGGCTGCCTGCTTTGGCTTTTTAATCAGTTTGTATATGCAGCGAAATGAGTCGTAATACATACATTTTTGTAATTTGATGAGTGTTAAGACTAAAAGAGCATATAATGCAGCCAAAACACTACAGTTGTGACTTGTGACTCATCTCGTCACTCAATCTTCACAATCTCATCACTCAATCTTGAGCAATCTAAAAACACCATTGATGATGTAGGAAAGCAACTTGTCACATCTTTCTCTCGTGGGCGGTTCGTCTACATGTTATTCTACCATTCATGTTGGAAAATGTGGTGATTTGTTAACATGATATCGGTACTATTCATGAACAAGTGCATTCCAGGCCACATGTACATACATTGGTATTAGTGCAACACTGATTAGAACAGGACCATATATATATATATATATTCAGTCTTTCTATTATCTGTTCGAACCGATAAAAGATATATCAGTTACATGCATATGGGCCATTGGATTTAAAAGATGTTTTGACAAGTGCATGCAGCCAAATCAAAGTATTTAAATCCAATGACCCACATACAAAAAACTGATATAGGAACTGATAATAGAAAAGCATATATATTAACAGAAATTCTATTATCAGTTCGAACTGACAAAAGTTATATCAGTTCCTTACATGTGGACCACTGGATTTAAATACTTTGATTTGGCTGTATGCACTTATCAGTCAAAGTATTTAAATTCAGTGACTCACATATAAGGAACTGATATAACTTTTGTCAGTTCGAACTGATAATAGAAAGACTTATTATATTCATTGTTGTGACTTGTTATAATTGTTGTTAGGAGGAGCATGCATGGGTTGATATAGGGTGGAGGGCTGAGAAGAGAAGAGAAGAGACAAACAGGCCGAAAGAGAGTAGACAAACAGCGACAAGGATAAGGGTGGTGTGATCAGTGATAGATGATGGTCTCTTCTCATTTTTTTTAATTTTTTTTAATTTTTTTTCAATTCCCTAAAATAAAATCTAAAAAGTCTTCTATCATTTCATCAATCATCCATAGTATTGTCCACTCCAAATTACAAGTTTGTTTTTTTTTTTTTTTTCTTTCTAAGTGACATATATATTTATATGTGAACATACTTATAATACACTTACACATCTCATCATTTTTTACCAGAAAAAGTAATATAATTGGGTCAAATAATACTTACGTGGTAAAAAATAATGAGGTAGATAAGTGTGATAAAAGTATACTCATGGTTATATACTTACCAGAGATCGAGTTTTTCTCTGATAGGCATATAACCGTAAGCATACTTATAGCATATTTATACATCTCATAATTTTTTATCAGAAAAAGCAATACAATTGGATCAAATATTCCCTCATTCAAACTATGTGATAATTGATACTGTGAGCCACCTCATCACACTTTAAGACTTCACTTGGCCACTTGGGTGCCTCATTTGAGTCAATATTCCCCATTTACATTTTCCATTTTCCATTTCAAACTTCAAAGGATATTCATTCCCTTTATTTATTCAAATTTAGGTCAATATTGCACTAAGAATAATATGATTGCTTATTTATTTAGGGCCTTGAGCCTTCTGTTAGTGATTTGACAGCTAGATATAAATTTGAAAAACCTCTTAAAATAATTTAATTAATTAACGAAAAAAGACCTCATTGTCATACCAAAAACAAAAACATTCCCCCCATGCCAAAGGGATTTTACCAATTATATAAACCCACATGATTATTTTTAATATTGATTAAACCTTTAAGGGATTGTTATTTTTAAACTTTAGTGTGATTAACGAGAAATTAACTATATACATAATTAGTTTTTGATGTTTTTTTGTCCGTTTGCTAGTGTGAAAAGCATGGAGTCCCCACTAATTAGTGTGTGATTAATAAAACAAATAAAAAAACATAATCTAATCCATTAGATTAACTTAGAAAGAGCCATCTTTAACACCAAAAGCAACCCTATAAATTCTCCTTTTCTCGCTTTTACTATAATGTGGAGGCAAATTAAAATTTAAAAAAAAAAAAAAAGGAATTGTTCAACTGACCACTTATATAGTTTCTTTCCTATAGATTACGTTAATCGGTCCCACTAAAACTGGGAAATAATTAACAAGTTGACACTTTTACATCTAATCTTTCTTAACCCTTAATTAGATGTGAATTCGAAACACGGTTTTTTAAGAGCTTTGGAGCTTCCTTCCACTAATAAGCACTTTCGAGAGGTGTGTTTGGAAAACTAAATAAGCACTTTTGAGAGAGTCGCTTTTATAGCTAGCTGTACCTGTGGGGGTAGTGGGTCCAGCTAGGTGACAAGATCACTTGCAAAAAATAAAGAAAAGTGTTTTGTCTGACTCACTATGACGTTGGACCAGAACGACGCACACAAGAAAACCCAAATTCCTCCGATCCTTCAATAATAACTTTGACTACACACTGCTGTGTGATCCCCTCGGTATCTCCAATTCTCTTAATCATCTACTACTTTTTTATGTTTCTTAAGGCTGCCTAGTTTATATGCTCGAATCCGTTCAAATCATATCATGTTACGTGATATTAATAATCAATCACGTGAAATATATGCGTTTCCCTTTCCTTTAAACATATATACATGATACATCCCTACTCATTTCATCGTAACATTTTAGTTTGAGGTGCCTCTATAGGTGTAGTTTAGTTTAGTTTGTAGATGGACGAGATTGGGGGTTAGATAAATGATTTCCAATTCAACGACTCGAATCCTACCGATAGTAAAATTTTTTTAAAAAATATGATATAAATAGATGGATAGATACACACTGTCGATAATAAAAAAATTAATTGATTAGAGGAAGCAACGGTCATGAATGAATGAGGCGGGAAGTGATATAGGTGTGAACTGAGTTTAATGTTGGTGGGCCACTAGTGTGGAATTTTGATTACGCGTCAGACAAAGCAATCTCTGAACTTTCGGTGTTTGTTTTTTGGACTGTTGGTTTCTCATCACTTGAATAATCCTATATATAACACGCTCCATACACCTCTCTTTTTACTCTACCCAACTCTTCTCTTCTTTCACTAAACAATTTCTCTCTTTTTCACCCTAATTTAATTAGTTAAGTGTTTTATTTAGGATAATTGTGAATTTCCATCGATTTCGGCTTAAATTTCAGGGTTTTTTTTTTTTTTTTTTTTGGTGGGTTCATTTTAAACACTTGTTTTGGGATAAAAACTTAGTGGGGGGTTGGTGGGTGGTGACATTTCGATCATAAGAAGCACAAACTATTTCAGAAGATGGTTTTGATGTCCAACGGATGCATTCTATGGAGATTGCATTCAATTCTTGAAAACAAATCTAGGGTTGATAAATGCTTTTATTTTTGGATTTTCCAGATCTTTAATAGATACAGTTTTGGCACTTAGCTACTAATTACTTGAATTACTCTGCTCTTTCTTTTTTTTTTTTCTTTTTCTTTTGCTTGTTTTTCAATAGTTGTAGAGAGAAAGAGAAATAGAAAGATTGGAAAATGGGTGGGGCTTCACTGCCGCCTGGTTTTCGTTTCCATCCAACTGATGAAGAATTGGTGGGATATTACCTCAAAAGAAAAGTGGAAGGCCTTGAAATTGAGCTTGAAGTCATCCCTGTCATTGACTTGTATAAATTTGATCCTTGGGAGTTGCCAGGTACTCTTTTCATTTTGAAATCTATATGTTTCAATGAATTTACTGTTTTCTTTCTGATTTATAAGCTGAATTTCCAGGAACATATATTAATAACGAAATGCAATCTTTCTGAGTAACATATTAAGAATGAATTATCTATTCTAATGATGTTTAATTAGCTGCACTTTTGATGGGCAACACTGTTGGTGCTCACTAAGGGTTGTTCAATAAAAATGTAAGCAAAGATGGGAAAAAAAGTTGAATGCCCATGTGAATCCAGAATTATTTTTGAGTACTGGAAAGCACTTTTTTGTTTGTTTTGTATATTTGATTTCTTCTTTATGCAATACACTCGTTACAAGAATCCTCTTTTCCATGGGGCCTTTAACTTTTGTCCTCTAAAAGCCGATTCTATTGGATTTTTCAAATAAGAATGATGAGAAATATAGCAATGCTACAAAATTTCAATTTCTTATCTCCATATTGTTTTTAGAATTAAGAAATCTAAATCGCCAGCAATGAATTTGCAGAGAAATCGTTTCTTCCAAAACGAGATATGGAATGGTTCTTCTTCTGTCCCAGGGACCGAAAGTATCCAAATGGCTCAAGAACAAATAGAGCCACCAAAGCTGGCTACTGGAAAGCCACTGGAAAAGACCGTAAGGTTGTTTGTCAATCTGATTCTGTAACGGGGTATCGCAAGACCCTAGTCTTTTATCGTGGACGTGCACCTTTAGGGGATCGCACAGATTGGGTAATGCATGAGTATCGAATTTGTGATGATAATACTCAAGGATCACCAACTTTTCAGGTAAATTGGTTTTTAACTTCATAATTCAATTTGAATCAAAGGGATAAGTGTGTGCTTTTTTCGTTGTTCTGTAATCAACTGACGATATATTTTGGTTATTGTAATTTCATCTAGGGAGCTTTTGCTTTGTGCCGTGTTGTCAAAAGGAATGAGAACACACAGAAGACAAGTCATTCATCTGGAGCCAAGAGAGTCGGAAGCAGTTCAAGCATTGTCGATTTGACCTCAACTAAGGTTTCTAATGAGCCCTTGAGCATCTCCGGTGACATTTCTTCTCAAGCAAGTTGCCTGTACAATGAGAGTCGGTATTCAAGCCCCGCTACTTCTCCTTCTCCTTACGAAGTCACAACGATACCTGAGTTTGAATCTGCCCCAATTGCGACCAATCCTGCATCCCTCTGGGTCTCACCCGATCTAATTCTTGATTCTTCAAAGGTTCAACATTTGAAAATTGATAGAAGCAACACTTCAGTGGACTTAAATTTTGAGACTTGTTAATGATTTCTTATTGGCTTGTCGCAGGACTATCCACAGGTCCACGGAGCTGCATCTGAGTACTTTCCACAGTATGAGTTTCCAAACTCAATGACTCCATGGCAGTCATTCGAGCATAGAGAATTCTCACCTAGTTCATCATACTCAAATTTTACAGGAGAAATTGAACTTGCTGAAGATCTCAGTCGAATTGGCTGCGTGTCGCCATACTCAGAATATGCAAACTACACAAGTTTTAAGGGGAATGAGGATATTTCCTATGAAGGTTACGACCCAACCAATTCACAAAATTATCCAAAACTATTCTGAAAAAAAAAAGAAGGGATGATCACTGTACCTCTTCTTTTTCCCAATGCAGGGTTTGAAAGTTGTGATCGAGTTTCCATTTGCAGGCAGGCGAGCGGAGATGGGAGTTTGGAGGAATGTAATGGTCTCTGGTTGCAGGAAGACAATTTGGTGATTGTGATATAGGGGTGTGTTTTTGTCATTAATTAGGATTGATCAACTGTTGTTGTACTTTATATCTTAAAAGGGTCTAGGGTCTCTGAGACAACGCCTTTTATATGTTGAATCTCGGAGTGGGAAATAACGAGTAAAACCTCTCCTTATATGTGAACTGTCAACTCTCAAGTACTGGCTTTCCTGTTTATGTTCTGGTTCTGTTTTGTATTGAAGTTGGTTTCATAGTCAAGTGTTGGTCTACTTTGAAGCTTAGGTAGTAAAAAGATCCCCAGGTGATCAGTTTTATCGATTTCACCTGGAGTTGGATCAACTGCAGTTTGAATCATCTCTATGTACTTTCCCTTCTGCTATATCTATATATTATTGCTGTTTGAGGTGTATATTTTTCCCATTGTATCAGTAGAATAATTATGCAAAACTTTCTGTGTAAATCTCACTCACCCATTTTGAGCTTTGGTATGATCACAAACAGATATCTACTTATAGATGGACACCTCAGACCTATTATGAGAGGTTTCAAAATCTCAAGCCCAAATGGGGTTTTAATTTATAAATCTCAAGCTGCATTCAGTTCATATTATGAACTTATTCATGCATCCAATGGAATTGACAAATTTCATCGCTATATAATACTTGTCTTATCATAGCAAAAAACACATACTATCTCCTCAAGTTGTAATCTTTTATTTGTAATTAAAGCATCCTGAATAAAAAGCTATGAATTTTGGTAAGTAAGTTTTCTATCTCTTGTATTTAGTTTTTATTTTCATAGTCGGGAACAAAGAAATCTCGCCAAGTTAATGGAAGTATAAGATTGTTATCAAATCTCAAAGATAAATTGATCATCTTTCATCATTCTTTCTCATCATGTTTATCAAATGGTCATAGTTAGTAGGGATTGTAAGAACCTAGTAGAATTCTGAATGTTATGTGGTGTAAGGAAATGGCCTTTCGAATCTTTAAAGACTCCGAGAGTTCAAGACTGATTTTTAAAGATTCTTACAGTCCTTAAACGCCATGGGTATACATTTAAATAGGACACCGAAGAATCTTCAAAAAAATATGAAAAATCTTGACTCAACAGAATCAGAATTCTACTAGGTTCTTACAATCCCTACTAACTGAGACCAGTTGATAAACATTATGAGAATGAATGATAAAAGACGATCAATTTATCTTTGAGATTTGATAACAATCTTATACTTTATCAACCGGTCTCAGTTAGTAGGGATTGTAAGAATCTAGTAGAATTCTAATTCTGTTGAGTTCATATTTTGTTGAAGATTCTATATGGTGTGTTGTTGAAATGATAGAAAACAGAAAAGTTTGTAAATAATTGATTGTAAAGTTGCTTTTAAGCACAACCTTTAAGCTTTGGGATTGGGAGGATCAATAAGTTTACCACTTAGTGGACGTGTAACTTTTATTTATTTATTTATTTTTTGAAATTACAACAATTGCCGGGACCCAGCGAGAATTGAACTCTACTAGCATAGCCCGGACAACTACTCCCACAAGGGGGAGAGGGCACCCACACATGAGGTGGGACAATGAATGAAATTGTATATATATATATACACATGCCGGGTGTTGAACCGTGGTAGTAGAGTCTCCCATTGAAGAGTCACACCACATTGGCAAGAGGCCATTGTCAGTGGACGTGTAACTTGAGTATGATAAGTTTGCATATAAATATAACTATCAATATGGTTTAGTGGAATAGTGGAAAGAGCGCTTGTTACGTGCAAGCCAAAATAAATAAATGATAAAGTTAGTTTTTAGATTTTTATGAATAGTTTTTGATAATTGTTAGGTTAAATAAGATTAGATTGCAGTTACCTAATCTAATCATATGTTTTTAGTTATTTCATATTTATCAGTTTAGTTGTATAAATCATGACTTACAACAATGAAATAATATCACATGAGTTTATTTCCTAAAAGTAAGTGTTAGTTTATTATGACATTTTGGAGATTTTGGCTTCTCTCGAAATAAACCAGTACCATTTTTTTTTTATCCAATTGTGCACGTAACAGTTGGTATCGGGTTATGGATCAAAGGCTACAACGTTTGGAGATTACTTTGGAACAATCCGGATGGAGATGAGAGAAATGTTCTTGGCCATGAATGCACACTTTGAGCAACTCTTTGATTCTCGTACTCAAGTTCATAAACAAGGAGATCTACAAGTTGATTGTTCTGCAACCAAACATTTTGTTCATGTTTGCAAAGCATCAACGATCGATGTTCAAGTTCATCCAACGATGGACGTATAATCGTCCAAATCAACAACACTTTCAACTTCAACTAGTTCAATTCAAACAGATACAAAGAGGCTCATTTCGAACAAGCCAACGATGTACACCAACTCCTTTTCAATTACAAGATTGAGTCCTAATGAATTGAAGAAGATGAAAGAGAAAGGCGTGTGCTTTAACTGCAATAAGAAATTTGGACCTAACCACAAATGCAAGAAATTATTTCTTATTGAAGGGATCTGGTTCGATGAAGAAGATGCAAATTTAACAAATGACAAATGGGCTGAAGGAGTTGGATGATCAAATATTTTCCATTAGTCAGTATCCTTGAGGACAAGGATTTTTCAAGGGGGAAAGAATGTTATGTGCAAGTCAAAATAAATGAAAGATAAAGTTAGTTTTTAGGTTTTTAGGAATAGTTTTTGATAATTGTTAGGTTAAACAAGATTAGATTGCAGTTACCCAATCTAATTAGATGTCTTTTAGTTATTTCATGTTTATCGGCTTAATTGTATAAATTATGACTTGTAGCAAAAAAAAAAAAACTATCAAAAGAGTTTATTTCCGAAAAGTAAGGGGTTGTTTGTTTTTTCCATTTACCACTTAATGGGTCTGAAGTGAACCTATTAAGTTGTTTTGTTTTTTTTTTTAAGTGATCAAACAACTTAAAAATATCTCGGGGGGGCGCGGGTGATGATTTGATTATCATCATCATTTCCCCATTTTCCCACAAATATATTCAAATGGGGATGGGGATGGGGATGGTGGGAGGTCCCCCATCCCCATTTCCCCCAAACATATATAAATATGATTATAATATATATTTTTTAATTTTTTTTATCCCTTAATTTTTTTTTTTTTATAATATATAATCATCTTCTTGTATTGTACTGTTGTTTATAGGCTTCAAAGTGAATTGGGTGGAGATTTTTCAAAGTACTGAGCAATGAATTGGCTGTTAATCTGTTATGTGAAGTTTTTTTTTTAAAAAAAAAAAAAAAAACTGTTTGTGTTACTTCACATATGAAGTTGGCTTAGTTTGAAACTTTGAATTATTTGAAACACTTTATTTTGTCTTTGTAATGCACTAATGGATTTTATTTTGTATTTGTAATGGAATGTTTATTTTTTAGTTTAATTTGTAATTTTTAGTTAAATGGAGAAATAGGGAAATGGGAATTTGGGGGAACGGGAGAAACGGGGAAACATGGAAAAACGGAGAAAACGGGGAAACAAGGAAAAACGGGGAAAAACGGAGAAAATAGGGAAGTGGGGTTGGGGATGGATATACCTCCCACCAAAATTCCCCATCCTCATTTTCCCCAAATTGGAGGGAGGGTGGGGAAGGGTCTGGGAAGTGGGGATGGGGATGGGGGGACCTATATCCATCCCCATTCCCCAAACGTGCATCTCTACCCAAAACAACTTAATATAACAAGTAACAAATCATAACTTTTAACTTAATTCCAAATCATTGTATTGCATTAAAACATTTCCTTCCAAGATTATCTTTCCAAAGATAATTATTTCCAATATTATCATGATTTTACATTATGCAAATTTCTTTCTTTTGACATATTATTAATGATAAATAACTATAAACAAAATAATAATAATAATAATAAAAACCTTAATCATTCTGCCACTTTCAACTCCATTGTAAAAATCAAAACATTGAATAATATCTTATAAATGTTTTACATAAAAATGGTTTAGTATTTGTTAAATTATTTTTATTTAGTTGTTTGTATCATATTAAATTAAAATGCATAAAATTAATAATAATAAGGGCATAAATGTCAAATAATTTGTTTTCAAACAATTTTATCTTAAAAAAAACATGTTTTTATTTTTATTTTTATTTATTTATATATTTTTAACAATATCTATTAATTCAGGACCATGTATTTTTTTTAAAGCTTTTGCCATTTGTAGGATTCGAGTCATTGACCTAGGAGTCATTTGCTCAAGCCCTATGTTCGTCCATCTACCAGTTGAGCTGTGCCCATATTGACATATCTTTAAAAAAACATGTTGACATTATATTCATACGTGAAAAATAAAAATAAAAATAAAATAAAAAACAAACATATCATTCGGTTTTAGTTTTCAGTCTCTCTCCAATCTTCAAAAAAATTCAGGACTGTTCAGTCTTCAGATAAAAAAAAAACAAACTACCCCTAAGTATTAGTTTATTCTGACATTTTGGAGATTTTGGTTTCTTTTGAAGTAAACCAGAACCATTTCTTTTTGATCAAAATTGTGCACGTAACAACGTTCATTCAGTTCGGCAATATTCCAGATTCGAGTCGCCGCATGTGGCATTTAAAAATAAACAAATAAATGCAAATTTAACTTGTGAACAAGCTTGCATTACTTTTGGATTTGGTTGATGTAACACATCGGGGTGCACATGATTAGAATTTCACAAATGAGGTATACCATTGGCGTTTTTGTGGACTTGGAGAATATTCGTTGCTTTATCATCTTCTCATTCGGCCATATTTCTTCTTTTCTTTATGACACATATTTTTATTTTTTTTTCTATATTAGTAAAATATATATTTACTTAATATCTTTTTGTTTGAAACTATATATTTACTTACTTAGGGCCAGTTTGGTATTGCTTTTGAGAAGTTAAAATCAGCTTATTTTATAATTTTAGCATAAAATAATGTTTGGTAAAACTTCCAAAAGTGATTAATTCATAATCTGGCAAGTTTTGACAGTGATTTTGAGAAGTAGGTAGGGGGTTACTTTTTGAAAGTGATTATGGAATAATCTATTTCAGCATTTAATGAATCTTTTAAAATATCATTATTGTCCTTATGAAATCAAATTAAAATCATTTGTATACCTTATTTCATCTTAAAATTAAAAATTCTAATTAAATATTGATTTGATTTATAAAATCTTTTAAAAATATTTTTATTCTTATGGATTTTGTTTTCTAATTTAAATATTCTACTTAAATATTGATTTAATATATATAATTAATGAAAAAAAAATAAAATGAGGTTCTAAAATCATGTATATTTTAGTCATTGTAACTAATTTCAGCACTTTTGAAATAAAATTACCAAACATATGTATACTGTTTTTGAGCTATACAGTAGTTTTAAAAGTATAATTAACCAAACATCTACTGATTAACTTTACAGCTGATTATTCCTTCAGCACAGCTAACAGTGATTATTATAAAAGTTACAGTAATACCAAACTGGCCCTTAATATATATTAGTAAAATATATATTATATTTTAGTTTTATTTTCACCGGTTTTTTTTTTATTTTTATTTTTTAGAAATTATTTTAAACTATCTAAACAACTTAATTTAGTTGTTTATTTTTTTTTTTTTTTAAAAACTTAATTTATTTGTTTTTGTTAAAATTAACATTTTAATTAGGATTTGTGTCTAGTATAAATGATTGAAGATGGTAAGAATTATGAAATTGTTTGTCTAATATTTATATCGTTTTCTCTGTTTACCCACTGTTCCTCTTAGTCAAGAAAACATTTCTTTGATAAAGCAAAAGAAGGTACACTTCCTCATCAAGTTTAATGAATTATATATTCGATATGTAATGCACTTAATTATATATATTAAAATGTCTACAATGAAGATTATTTACTAACACTAATTAGCCAGCACAAAGTGCTTTTAGGGGCGTAGCTTAGCTGGGAGATGGACGAGCTTGGATTTAGGCAAATGACTTCTAAGTTAGCGATTCGAATCCTACCAATAACGAAAGCTTCAAAAAAGATATCGTAAACTAGCACAAAGCAATCATACACTTGAACTAATTTCCCAAAAGAGTATGTAAACCTTGCTTGGTACCAAGGGTCATTCAAAAGGCTCAACATCTCTTTCTCAACATTACTTTTTCCCTTTCATGATCAAATTGCTTTCAAACTCTCACTCTCTACAATAATTTATGCTACGAGAACCAATCACTTCTTGATATAATAAACCAACCAAGAAAGGAATTAATTGTAACTTTTTATCAAATGCAATATTTAATTAACTATGCCCAACTTCACCAATTGTTCCCCGTCCCTTGTTCACTTGGGTTAAGAATCTTGATAAAACAAATTACACAAAGATGATCACTTTAAATTATTTTTTTCTTTCTAAAAAGTTCCATATCATCCCTCAATTCTTTTCGTGCAAAACCAACTTAGATAATTTTCTAAACTTAGATTCTCCCACCCCCTACTAGTATTTCCATATAAAATTATTTGGTTGTTTAAAAATCCCTTTCAACTATATGCTCCACTCGTTTCAATTGAAAATGAAATTGAGAAATGAGAAAAAAGAAAAGTGCTAAAAGAAGGGCTTTGTGCAAGTTAAGTGGAGTGAGCATTATTAATAATACCAAGCCTCCCAAAGGTGACAATTGGTCCCCATATAAATTAGTCTCATAAACATACGAATTTTCAATTTATGCAAAATCTAGGTGGAGTGGAAGAAGTTGCAAAGTGACTTTAGATATTCCAATTATTAAATTTAATAGACAACTTTTAGTATGTATAGTCCTTAGGTGAGGACATGGATTTCCATTCCATTCAAAAAGTAATAATTTTAGTATAAGCTTGCAATTTGAGGACTACAAAAGACTAGAACTTCATCAAGAATGGCTTTGGAATTATCCCCAAAAAGAGACTCCTTCCCATCCCTTCTCTTAGCATATGACAATCCTAACCTAGACTTGGCCTGCCTCAAGTCCCCAACACCGGAATTGGTATCGGGTCCAGCAAAACCGCCCATAACCGGTGCGAGTGGAGGCCCAATGAGCAGCCCGTCAGCCCCGAATTGTGGGCCACCTCTTGCATAATCAAAAAGTGCTGCTCCACTGCCCCCAACTTTGGGCAGTATGATCGGGTCGGCTGTCTGTTCGTCCGACCAATAAAAGAGAAAAGCATCGAAGGTGTCGTAATAATCATCGGTGCTTCTATACCCTTCTGGGTTAAATGCACCAAACTTGAAGGAATTGTCTGTGTATCCGATTATCACACATGGTCCCTTGAAATCGCAGCACCCGTGGAAATTAGTTGCACTAAATCCATCAACGGTGGCCTTATAGCAGCATTTTAGTTCTCTACCTGACCACAAATACATCAACTTGTTTTAGATGAAAAGACCTTTTCTACTTATAATAAAACCCAACCTCCACTTTTTTAATAAAAATAGAAAATACAACTATATATGCAAGCACAAGTTTTAGAGACAGAGAGAGAGAGATACCTCATACCTCTTAAGAAAGTTTTATCGACAAGAGAAAGAGAGAATGGAAGCTGAATATCATAATACTTGGGCTGTGGCTTCTGATGATCATCAGCATTTTTCTTGCCGATGTTCCAACCAAACAAGTTATATGGAGTTGTTTTCCACCCACCAATTGCTGAGTTTGAAATGCAAAAAGCCATAAAAAAAAAAGGTTAATCCACCACCCCAAATTAGCTCCTCTTTCATTCATTCACATAGTCCACAAAAAACCCAAAGTACCTTATCCCTCTCTGTCCAATCAATTGTCGGCGGATAACTGACGGTCCAAATGTCCAATGGTTAATGGTTAATCCACCACCCTAAATTAGTTTTTTTTTTTTTTTTTTTAAATTATATATATACTAGTTTTCCAACCCGAGCGTTGCACGGGTTTGTATAAAAAATTGTTTGTAAAACATTGTGTTGTTTATACCGAAATTTTTGATGCAAACATGTTTAAACCTAATGGACATGTAGTTTTTCCTTTCAATAAAGCATTATTCATCAGATAGCAAGAAAAAATAAAACACACCAACATTGATGATATACATAGATTATCAAATTAAGGAGAAATGTTAAAATATTTTATTTGTTTATCAGAGAAGTTGACATGTCTGTTGACTTTCTCAACAAATAATGTTCATTGAATTATAATGTTAAATTCATTAATGATTGAATTATTGATATTATTAATAAATAACTAATTATATTATGATAAATAAAAAAAACTAATTATAAGACAACAAAGCAAGATGTACCGATTCTTTAGTAGTTAATGAATCTGATTTTAATTAAATCATTGTCAATTATAATGATGGTTATTGTCTCTAATAATTCGTTAAGGAAACTCTTAGGTTTCCAATATCATTAATAAACAGAGACTCTCCATTTCTATCACCGTTATTCCAGTTTAGATGAACAGATTTCTTAAAGATTATTTAATTTATTATATAGGTTAATTAAAAATTATTTTTTGTATTAATTGAAAAGCTCTCTATCTCTATCTCTTTAGCAATATATATATATTATGACAAATTATTAATTTTTGTTATGCTATCATTAATATATTTATGTTGATATGCTGTTAAAATTTACCATTAATTCCACACACACACCAAAAAAAAAAAAAAAAAAAACATATTACCATTGATTTGGTAATACAATTACTATTTTAATTTTCTTTGTAAAATATTTATTTATTGCCATTTATAAGAATAATTAAAATTCAAAAATTTTTATTTTTAGAAATAATCATATTGTATTTTATGCATAGTTAATACATTCTAACCAATCTAAAAAAAAAAAAAAAAAAACAAAAAGGTAAAAAATAGAAAAAGAATTATAAATATTTATAATTATATAGAGTTAAATAACTATTGAGATTAGCTATTTACAATCCATTTTTTTTTTCACATTTATTTTCTTAAGACATTTCATTTGAATAAATTAAAATTTTAAAACCTCTAAATACAAACCAATTTACTCGAAAATACTATATATATATATATATATATATATATTATAAAAACGCTCATTCTAGAAATACTTGTAGAAGTATTAATTTATAAAAAAAAAAAAAAAAAAAAAAAAAAAACTCCATGGAGGATATTGTCAAACCAAGCGATAAATTAATTTATTTTTACACACTTTTTTTCTAAAAACATTCTATTTTTTAATAAATTCTTTATTAGATTTTTTTTTAAGCGTCCGTCTCATAGATGATTCAATGAAAAAAATAAAAGGTGAAGAATTTTATGGAGATGCAAAGAGTAGTAGGAGTTATTTGTTATTTATTACCATATACATATAAAAAAAAATTAAGAGTGAATTTCATATATTTAGAAAATGAATCTATTGAATTGAATGTAATAATTAATGTTTATAATGTGTTTTCATTAATAATTGATCAAAAACTATTATTTTAATTTTTTTTTGAAACCATTATTTTAATTATTTGTTATGTTATCATAATATCATTAATATCTTACAATTAATAAGTTTTCAGAATTTATCATTAATTCTTAAAAAAAAAAAAATGGATTACTATTAATTTGGTATTACAATTGATGTTTTGAAAAATATTTTTTTTATTATCATTTATATGGATAATTAAAATTCAAAAACAGTTATTTTTGGAATAATAATCTTGTATCCAATGCATAATTAATACATTCTAAAAAACCAAAAAGAAAAGAGAACAAAAAGGTTAAAAAAAATATAAAGAAAAAAACTGCCGAAAAAAATGTATAAATTACCTTAAAAAAACCCAGGGAAATATCGGATATTTGATACCCAAAAATTGGAGCAGATACAATATTTTTTTTAAGAGACTATACAGTATTACAATTAGAACCAATAATATAACCCTAATATTTATCTATAGTAATAGTATGTCTATCGAATCCATCGTTCATAAGTACAAAGCACATCATAAGTCTCAACCGGTTCATTGATTTTCTGCATTGGTGGTTATAAGCATGATGCTAGTCTTACCGGATGGTTCCATAACAAACACCTCAGTTGACAGTTAATTGAAAATCCAAGACTGCCAAAGTTAAAATTCCATGATCAATCCAAAATTACCTTTTTAACTATTAAAGCATTTCCTACAAAAAAAATAAAAATAAAAAATAAAAAAAATTATTCAATCAAATATTAAAACAAAATCCAGAGAAATTACTCTCACCACCCAACGCTGAGATAGAAAAAATGTGAGATTAAAAAAAATGTGAGATAGGCTGAGATAGAAAAAATGTGAGATTAAAAAAAAAAAAAAACTAAAAAAAAAAACTAAAGAATTAAAAATATTCAACCAAATAATAATAAAAAAAAATCTATAGAAATTCCTCTTACCACCCAATGGCATCCTATTCTCCACCGCTTGTTTTGAGTTTGATGAGAAAGTTAATGGAATGAGATGGAAAAAAATATGAGATTTTGGATGATTTTTATAGAGAAAATTGATGGAGATAAGAGTGCATAAATGGTTTAGAGAGAGAGAGAGAGAGAGAGAGAGAGAGAGAGAGAGAGAGAGAGAGGATGGTTTAAATCATTGAGTCTACAAAACCACCATTGTCATTAATCAAATAAAAATCATCGTTTTAATTCCTTCATCGTTTTATTATTATTATTATTATTTACTAAATTGATTTAATTGTAGCATTTATTTCTTTATTATTTTGAAGAAAGGAAAAAAATATTTAATAATAGAAGATTTTAGGAGCAATCATATTTGATTGATTACATTTAATTTCAAAGATCTCATACGGCGACATGTGGCGCTGTGAAACTCTATTATTATATATATATATATACAGAAATTCTATTAGCAGTTCAAATTGACAAAAGTTATATCAGTTCCTTGCATGTGGGCCACTGGATTTAAATACTTTGACTTTGCTGTATACACTTGTCAGTTAAAGTATTTAAATCCAATGGCCCACATACAAGGAACTGATATAACTTTTGTCAGTTCGAACTGATAATAGAAAGACTGTATATATATATATATATATATATATATATATATATATTTAGAAGATAAATTTTTGTTGTTAATTTATAAACTATTTTAATATTATTTATTTTTGAAACTCAATAAATCATTTTGATAAGGGTAAAATTGTATTTATATATATAGTTAGAGTTGACCATTAATATTTTGATCAAGTAGACTAAAGTGATGTATTTTGAAAAAACAAGGGACTTAAGTTGCCAATATGACAAAGACGTTTAAATATGTGACATTTTACCAAAAACTAGGGACTTTAATGAAATTACCCCTTCTTTTTATTTCTTTTTCTTTTCTCTATCTTCTTCAATCAACATATCTTCCTCATCTTCTTCAACCTTTTTCATAAACTCAATGAATCTCATTAATTTTAGTAATTCTTGGTACAAATAACCTTAAAAATAAAATAAAAATAAAATAAAATAAATTAAATTAAAAAAAAAAAACAATTTATGGGTCCATATCAGCTTAAAAAAAAAAAAAAAAAAAAAAAAAAAAAGACCTATGGTGGAGGTCGAATCTCCATTGCCCATGATACTTGTAGAATCAACTGTATGTGTTTGGGTGAAAGTCAGTGGGTTTGGTGTAGTGAAAGAGAATAAGTAGCTTCAGTGAACATGGTAAGTATATCTAGGAAATTGAGATTGGGATCCCATTGATCCAACGGAAGCAACGGATAGGGCATGGACAATAAAAGATCATTGAAGGTTGAACAGATTCGACCGATCTCCAATGAAGGTCGAAATTGATCTCCAGATCGATAAAGGACGAAGAAAAAAAAATTATGAATTTTTTTTTTAATTATTATTGGATTGCAAAAATACTCAATAATTCTCGAAAATTGTAAAAATACCCAAATAAGTCTCGAAAATACAAAATAAGTCTAAAAAAAAATACTCAAATAAGTATCGGGAACACAAAATAAGTCTCGAAAACACCAAAAACTAAATTTAGGAACTTAATTTGTAAAATTCATTCAATAGTAGAAAATTCACTCATATTCTCATGCCCTAATTGAAATTTACAATAGAGCATTAAAATTCAAATGTGTCCAAAAACGCCGGACCTTGATTAGATATAAACACATTTGAATTAAAATTATTCCAAAAATATGGGAACATAATAATATTTGAATTTAAGTTATTCCAAACATATGGGAACATAAGTACATTTAAATTAGAATTATTCCATACATATGGGAACGTATCAAACATATGAGAATATGAATTAATATTCTTTTTATAATTTAAAAGGGTTTAACATTTGAACATTACAATTAAAAAACCATAGAACAATAGAATTTAATTTATTCCAAACATATGGGAACATTCCTTGATATCAACATTACATAGTTATAAAAAAAATAAAAATAAATAAATAAATAAATAAATAAAAAACCATTGTTAATGGGTTCAAAAGACCATTTCAATTGAAGAACCCTAAATGAAATTGACAATATAGCATCACAATTCAAATGTGTCAAAAAAACTCCGGACCTTGATTAGATATAAACACATTTGAATTAAAATTATTCAAAAAATATGGGGCTTAAGAACATTTGAATTTAAGTTATTCCAAACCTATGAGAACATAAAAACATTTGAATTAGTATTATTCCATACATATGAGAACGTATCAAACATATGGGAACATGAATAGATATTCATTTTTATAATTTAAAGGGATTTAACATTTGAACATTACAATTAAAGAACCGTAGAATAGTAGAATTCAATTTATTCCAAACATACGGAAACATTCCTTGATATCAACATTAGACAATTAAAAAAAACTTTAAGAACACGAACTGACATTGTTAATGGGTTCAGAAGACAATTTCAGTTGAAAAACCCGAATTGAAATTGACAATAGAGCATCACAATTCAAATGTATCCAAAAACTCCAAACCTTGATTTGATATAAACACATTTGAATTAAAATATTTCCAAACATATGGAAACATAAGAACATTTGAATTAAAATTATTCCTCTCAAGTGAACTCAATGTGAACCAAACGAGACTCAACTGATGTGAAACTTTCTAGAGACGTGGGATAACATTTGGAAGATGAAGATGGTGTTTGAGGGAAGTTTAAAGACCAAAGAAGAACTGAAAAATCAGATTCCGGAAGTAAATGTGGAATGGACTGCGGTTCGGGCAAGGCACATGGACCGCAGCACAAGGAGCGGTCGATTCCAGGGAGATCAGCGCGTTGTAGACCGTGGTATTCTAAGCGATCGTTTCTAGTGACTTTCCATGATGTAGGGCGCGGGTGGCCAACTGCGATCCAGACCGCGGTGACGATGTATTTTGCTGAGATCAAGAATGTTGCGCAGAAAAAGGAAAGTGTTCTTCTAAAAGTTCTTGTGCTTGAAGGAAAAGGAATACTCTTCGTGTGAAATAAGAAGACTTGTGCATAAAAGGAAATAGTCTTTTGTGAAACAAGAAAGTCTTGTACGTTTAGAAGTAGGATTTCCTTCTATCTTAAACTCTCTGTAACTAGTATAAATAGAACTTTGTAATTAGGTTATTTGTGTTGAGTAAAAGAACACATGTAACATTAAAGAGTGGTGAGATCCGGGGGAGACCCTAGGGAATATCTGGGGAGGGATCCGGAGAATATCAGTGGATCAAGTTAGAGATCCGTGGGTGATATTCATGGGAGACTTAGGGGATATTGGGGGGGGTGTGGGTGCGGCGGGTGGCGGCAGTTCTTGGTGAGGATCTTGTGAGCTGAGAGTCATGATGTAAAGCTCGGTTGTGAGCTTGGGGACTTGGTAAGGCTCTAGGTTTGGGGTTGAGGGGTGAGAGAGAATCCTGGAATATATGATTGTAACAATTTATCATATAGTGGAATTTTCTCTGTCGTTCTGACGGCCATTGGTTTTTTCCCTGATTTAGGGTTTTCCACGTATATCTTGTGTTGTGTAATTGTTTATTTTCTCTTATCTTATTTTTTCTACTATAGATATTAATTGCTATGAGTTATGGATGAATATTAAGTATGTCGTTTCCGGGTTCATCGGTTCAAATTTCCAACACTATATTGGGTCTGAAATTGGTGTGATCATTTATCGTGTTCATACATTGATTTTGTAATCATTGTTGTTTGATTTTTGAATTTTTTTTAAAGTTCATCGATATTGCTTGATTTTTTATAATTAAAGTTTATCAGTGTTTCTTGCTATTAAATTTCTTTAAAGTTCATCAGTGTTGCTTGTTTTTTATTTATTATTATTTTGTTTAAAGTTCATCATTATTGCTTTATTTTTTTTTATTTTTTTTATTATTATTTTTTTTAAGTTCATCAGGGTTGCTTGATCTTTTTATTTTATTTATTTTTTAAGTTCATTAGTATTGCTTGATTTTTTTATTTTGTTTTCAAGTTCATCATTGTTTTTTTTTATTTTTTTTAATTTCTTTAAAGTTCATCAGTGTTGCAAGTTCATAACTGAAGGTTTTGTCAATGTCATCTTCTTCTTCAAACGTACACAACTATGGGGAGGGAAACTGCAATTGTAGGCTACCAGCAGAAGCGAAATTAGGCCTGACAATAGACAATAGAAACACACACAATGGCTCCCTGTTTATATAATGAATGTGGATGGCAGCATGAGTTCTGGTTTTTGTAATATCACTACTGGTGTGGTGAGGGATCATAGAAAAAAGTGGATTGGTGGTTTTGTTTTGAATAGGGGAGTGGGTAGTGTTTTGGAAGCTGAGCTATGGGGCCTTTTCGAAGGGTTGAAATTTGTTTAGGAATCTAGGTATAGGAAGGTGGAGGTGGAGTCTGATTCTCAGGCTATTGTGGCTCTTGTTTGTAAGAGTGCTAGTTTAAACCATCCACTTTACAATCTTATCCATTGCTGTAGAAAAATTATAGGAGCTGATTGGTGTTGCTAGCTAGGTTCACCATGTTACGGATTGTCTTGCCAATTTGGGGCATGCTATGGATCCGGGGATTGTTTTCTTCGAAGATCCTCCTTCCACTCTGGTGTGTATGAGGATGATGTCAATGGTCTAGCCACTGCTTGATGAGTTCCTATTCTTTTTTAGTTTTTTGTGGTGGAGAAGAGTAGCATAAGTGTACTTGATGGTGAGCCTTTCATGTCCAAGCTTCCAATACCAATTGTGCTTGTACTTCTTGACAAAGGAGGTGCCGTTTTATATTTGTAGAAAAAAACACTATTGTAAATTTTCATTTTTGTTTTCTTGTTTTTTTTTCTTTTTTCTGTGAAACATTTTTGTTTTCTTGTTGTATCCTCATAATTCATATATATAAAGTTGCCTCATAAACCAAGGGCATTTTTTTTTTTATAAAAAAAATAATAATATTAGGGTCGATTTATAACTACATAAATTTACGGAGGCTTTTGGTGATTTTTCTTGAGATATATATGTATTTATAAATAGTTTTGAGATAAATTTACAATTATTTATTTTATTTGATAGGTAAATGACTTATTTAATTACCCTTGATCCTTAAAGTCAACGGATAGATTTAACCGTTGAACACTAACTGCAAAGGATCTCATTGTAATTAAGGTCATTTGTTGTATATATTTTTTGCTTTATGGTCTAAACACGGGGTAAGTTTGTACAATTAACCCGACCATTAATGAAAAGACTATTGAGCCCCTTAAAGAAACACTGAAAAGACCATTATAACCCTAGATAAATAAAATAAACTTGTAAATAATTAAAAATAAAATAAAAGGAAAAAAAAAAAACCCAACTAGTACTACAACAACTTTCGGTGACCACAAATGTTTATTTTCAAAATGTTTTTATATTTTAATCCAATTTTTTTTAATTTAATCTACAAATTCTCACAATTGTTTAATATTTTTTTTTTTCAGAAAAACTTTCACTTTTTTTTTAATATTTTTCTAGGACAGTTCCAAATTTATTTAAAGTTTTTTTTTTTTTCTTTCCAATTTTCTAGAATTTGTATATGCTTTAAAATGCATATATTTACCAGGTCAGCGACTCAAATCCTACCAACGGCGAAAGCTTTCAAAAAAATACTTGATCCCGAATTAATAGACATTGTAAAAAAAAAAAACAAAAAATGCATACATTTACTCTTTCTTTTCTTTTCAAAATTTTCAATTCGTTATGAATTTTTCTAACTAAAATATTTGACATGCGCCGCATATATGGAGAGTATTAAATCTTTACAACTATCAAGTTTGACTAAGGATTAACTAACGAAAAGACTAAAATGATCAAGTTTGATTAACGATTGAATAACGAAAAGACTAAAATGATGTATTTAATTTAAAGCCAAAAAGTTTTATTGAAGCTAGCAGCCATAGCATGATACAAGGCTAGCTAAAATGGAATAGTTTGATCTCTAAAGCAAGAATCACTGTAACAGAAATACAGTCTCAACAATAAATATAGAAGGGAATGAAAAATATGTGTCTAAATGATATGCTATATATAATATATGATGAATTAATCGGCTCCATAAGAAGGCAAATGATTTTGAGTAGCATCCTGTTGTTGCTTTGAACAAGTCACATCAATGATTTCATCACCAGGATTAAACTCTTTGAAGCATGCAATCCTCCCAAGTTCTTCAACTTCTTCAATCACATTATCAAGCCTGGCAACTATATCCACCAACAGAGAAGCAAAAGCAGCAAAAGGAAGCGCTTCTGAAAATTCAAGACTTGTGATGGCAATTTTACTCAGCTGTGGCCTTAACACTTTCCGTTCATTCTCTTTCGATTGCTCAGAAGCCCTTCTGGTTTTCCATTCCAGCATAGCGGAAGAGTCGGTTTTAACGCTTGTTAATGAGACTCCTTGGTCCTTTTCTTGCTTCTGTCTAGCATGCGCTGCTGCTAGGGCTAACAAATTGGTGGATTGGTTGCTGTTGGAGCCTAGAAAGAGCCTTGGCTGGGATTTTATGGCGGTGTCGAGATCTTGTAGGGCTTCGTGGAGGTGATCGGATAGTATCTCCGGAGAGCAATGGCGGCGGTTTTTGATGCTATTGGCAAGTTCCATTACTACTATTGTTATTTCTTTTGCAAGCCGAATGCATGGATCCTTGAAGAAGGTTCGAACAGATTTCGGGGTCTATAAATATACAACAAAACCTTTTCTCAATATATATATATATATAGACACAACCAATAATAATTTGAAATTAAGTATGATTAAATGATGGTTCATTAATTATTAAAAAAAAGCTTCAATATGCATATTATGTCAGATGACACGCATCGCTCGTGTGATTGGTTATTCATGTCACGTAATAGGATTTGAATGGATTTGGAGATTTATATGACTATCATGCCTGATGTGCCTGTGCAGTAATGAGAAAGATGTTGAGATACATTATCGTGAATGCACGTGAAGCGTTACTTTTCAACAAGAAGACAGGTAATGAGACATGGAGATATAATGAATATTGAAAATTAAAACCTGAACAGGGAAGTTCTAACCATAAAAAATATACTTCAAATTAATTCGAACCGACCATATATATATATATATATATCAAATAACTTTTTACCTGAATTTCAGCTTGCAAACAACCGTGTAGAGCAACAACAGTGTATCCAAATTGGCGAAGAACAGCTCCCAGTTTCACATATTGCTGCCATGGAAATCTGTAACAATGTCTCGAGTGCCTTGGCTCCCAACTTGCATACAGTGCCTGCTCAACCCAAACGTATATAATCACTTGATTAATCCAAAAACATTCATGTTTAACTAATTAATTAATTATAAAACCAATTAAAAGCAACTTACCAGAATTTCATCGGTAGATTTCGAGTCCAAAACAGTCTTGTAACCTTTGTAGATGGGATCCTCTGATTCTTTTTCTAGGCTCACTTCTGCCTCCATTAGTTGATCGTTAAAATATTCATTCACACAAGCTGCACCATTTTATGTTAAAGTTAATAAAAAAGTACTAACAGCACATAGTACGAAACTGTTAATTGTCTCTGTGTCTCAAAAGATTTAAATTTCATACCTTCAATAGATTTTGCTAAGCCTTCAAACTTGGCCACAGTAGAATTATGAAGGTCCTCACCAGACCAAGTTGGAAAAATCAAAAGACTCATGAAAAGGCAGATGCCACAGCCGATGGCAATGGTGTAAAAGCGTTCATGAGCGATCTTCAACACATTCTCAACTCGGTAGCTTGACACAGTAATCAAATTAAAGGTCAAGAGGAATATCACTACACCATAATCATAATTCTTCTTTATATATGGAATGAACCTCAAGTATGTAGCTGCAGCTCCTGTATCAATTTCAAAATTTATCAAACCTAGCTTCATTAATATATAACTTCAAAACTTTTATGATTTTAGAAAAAATTAAAGAAAATCAAACTTAATTACCAACAACAAATACAGCAGCTCCGATGAAAACAGCCCGGAAAACCTGACCGCACTCGTTTGCTATGTACTCGAATAAAAATGCCAATGATCCTGCTAATACTGTCCCTAATCCTCTATTCAGTCCTTTGCATAAAGTTGCACCTATAAATACAGAAAAAAAAAAAAAAAAAACAAAGTAAATTAGAGAATTAATAAATATCAGCAAGACACATAAAAATTAATTAACATAAAGGAAATTAACAAATGAATTAAACCTGCAGTGAACTCAAGCACAACAACAACAGTCATGACAGCCCAAATGGCATTCTCTCCAACACCTTTGGACAATGGAGCCATCAGATACAACAACGAAACCAGTGTCAATGATAAACCTACTTTCAAAGCATGAATCACTCTTCGAGGATCTTCTCGACCCACTTTCCAAACAGTGTGCCAAACCAACCCAGGAAATCTTCTCACTTTCTCACCAAAAACAATCATGTGTTTCTTCAAATCCCTCTTGCTTTTACTAGAAACACTACTGTTATTGTCTCCACCCATCACCATTTCAATACCCACATGATCATCCTTAGAAGCCATTATTACGTACACTCAAATCACAAATAAAAACAAAACTAAGTTACAAGAGATTATGGAAGAAATTGATTGAATTGTTGTTTATCAGTTTATAGTAATATGAGACCATGCAGGGTACTAGCTAAGGGTACAATATTAAAAAAATAATTGTGATATTATTTTATTTTTTGGGTGGCTGGTGGGTTGTTTTTTGTGTATTAGGAGAGGCCCGAGCTTTGTCTAAGAACCTGGCAGCGTTTCTTTATATGGAGGAAAAAGATAGATAGAGATCTATATTCACATGCCTTTCATTATAAAGCACAAAATTATTGAAGTTCATGAGTTGCTTTCACAACGGCCCTGGGTCAACATAAAGTAGAAATGTATTAAATTTTCAGTGAAATTTAACCATTTGTTTTTCTACAACGAAGGTGATGGGCAATTTCTATAATTTACCGGCAAATGAGAATCAATTAATGGGACCTCAACGTTAGAATTCCAGTTGGCCCTTCTCATGGTTCAAGCATGAAGCAACTTGCAAGTGACAGTAGTCATGATCTTGGTTCTCACAAGAAGCATGTGAATTACAAATAGATCTCTTGTTTTTCTACGAATTTTGAAGGAAACATATCAACCTCTACCCAACTAGAGGAACACGATTTTGATCCCATAGTTGTATACTTGTATTATATCAAATGATCTTGACGATAGTGATTTGATAGGATTTATGACGCATTTACTAATCAATAATGAAATGAGAGAGAATCAAACTCCACAGGAAAATGAATCAAGAAAGGGAACTTGATTCTTTAGGTGAGAGATGGCTGGTAGGAATCAAATTCCCTTTCTAAAAGAAACTTAATTACCCGCATAATTTGATTCAGAACTGATCTTAGTAAACACAGTAGCCATAAAACAAGAATTAAGTTATATTTCCATCCAATTGATTTCTAATTAGTAAACACAGTACCTGCATAGTTGCAGGGTTAATTATGAGAGAGGATTATTATTTTTTAGTTCTTAATGTTTTTTTTTTTTTTTTTTCATTTTTTCATTTTTGATTTTTATAGGCTCTTGGATTGAAATCCAATGACTATCAACTAACTTTGTAACTATATGAAAACTGTATAGTAGCTAAACTCAATTTTATAAGTGGCTTATATATATATATAGTTTTCTATTGTCAGTTCGTCCTGATATAAAATATATTAAGACGAAGAATTTGGACAATTAGATTTATATATTTTGACTCAAAGTGTATACACTTGTCAAAATTTCTCCATAATCTATGGTTCACATTCTTCGTCCTGATATATTTTATATCAGGACGAACTGATAATAGAAAGACTGTAATATATATATATATATATCGTGTTTCAGATGGAAATTTCAGATTTTCAAAATTATGACTTTAGTAAACTCTTAATGTTAAGAATTTGTTAAAATAAAAGTGAAAAATTCTGAAATTTCGGACTTCATAAAATCTATTGGCATAAATATATATAGTTAAATTTAAATTACACAAGATTCTCATTACCAATAAAATAGTCATAAGAAGAGAGTGTTATAAATAAAAAGTTTAATATATATATGAACTAGATATCATTTTTTTTTTTAGTCAGTAAATTTTTATTTTTTTTTGAACGGCATAAAATTTATTAAAGCCAAAAACAAGGCCAAGCAACCAAACGATACAGAGAAACAAAACAGCAAAACAGCCCCCTACTGGAAACAAACAACCAAAAACAGGGGAGAAAGCAAAAAGCAAAGATACATCAGTCGAAATTCCACACAACCAAATCCCCTTCCATCGCTGAACCTTTCTTAGCCAGAGAGTCCACAAAACCATTGGAAGACCTTGGATTGTATCTTACTACTGTTCTGCCCAAAAAACGTAAAAGAGATTAAATTAATTGTGTACATCAGAAATTCAATTTGATTAATTATAGTTATTATCGGTAAGAAAAGTTTTTATTACATACTTAATACATGTATTTAAGGTAGATGTGAACATAAAGTCACATGTATTTATAGTTATTTAGTGTCAAAAATATTAATTTGTACATGTATGAAATTTGTGCCTCAAAAATCACCTGTAACACATAATATAATTCGACACGTTCTGAAAGTCTTCCAAGTCAAGTACAGGTACACCAAAATCTAATCTAACAACTAAGTGACTCTGTGTAATTAAGTCTCACACAAGATCTAATAGGGAGTGCCGTACCAATGTTGACACATATTAATTGTGGTTGGGTCAGCGGTGCACCGTCAGTTGACCAAAAACTGATGAAATGGTGCAACCAAAAAGGTTGTATCGGGCATGCGGCTAGATAGGCAATTCATGTGGTCACGGACTCACTGGTGGGTTTGGTTTATACAGTTTAAATAAATACCAAAAAAAAAAAAAAAAAAAAAAAGGGAAGATATCTATGGCTGACCGACTAGATTTATTTGTTAACCTAATAATATTCACATAACAAGTTTCTTATGGGAACGTAACTGTTTGATACAATTCTCTCGTGCATTCTCAACTTCTCCATACGCCCATCTGCCACCTTCTCTTCTAACTTTCCAGATGTTCAATGCCGATATTTACAAGCTGATCATGGTATAATTATTTTTCATATGTATAGGCATATATTGTGCCCTTTTTGTAATTCAGTTCTTTCCATAGCTTGAAATTTTAGAGAAAACTATGCTTTAGGTACAGACGAAAACCAAATTTATGATTTTTGACAAATTGTAAGACTAAAAATGTTGATAGAAAATGCAAACTTGTAAACACACCCATATATATTGTGAATATATCCATTTAAAAGGGTTTATAAATAAAATGTATTAAAATGAATACATTCATTTAAATAAGGGTATTATTGACATTAAAATGAGTGTTTATAATAATGATTTAATTTTAAATTTTAGACGTGGGTGTACTTATAAATATGGGGTGTCAATATCCATACTCATCCATTTACTTAGTTTTTTTTTTTTTTTTTTTTTCTCTTATTATTAAATACTATATGTTAACAAATTCTTCTATAAAAAAAATCTAAAATAATTGAAATAAAAATTTCGAAAAAAAATGATTATTGAAATAAAAAATATGGTTCCAGATTTTTATCAAATCTCATTTTATTTTATCTTTATTTTAGCTTAGATTTTTAGTTAGGTACGATGATTTTTTTCAATTTCTTTAATTATTAAAACAGTTATTTTATATTTTTAATAATTACTTTTTAAGTTTTTAATTAACATATACTTAATATTTTTATTAAAAAAAATTATACATGTTAGTTAAAATACTCTGAATATTATATATTGTAATTGTAATAATATAATATATGAAGAGTATTTATAATTATTTTAATAATGATACTAAAGGTCAATATTAGAATTTTGAAAATATACTAATTTGGAAGCGTACATACAATTTTAGAGGGGTGCAAATATCGTCACTCAAAGAATAATTGTGCAAAGCCCATGACTAAAAGCAAATCGATGACGATGAAGGACGCGTGCGTGAATCGTAAAGCGGAATATATCTACTTGGTGGAAAAATAGAGGAATCACTATAAATAACTATTGTCTAAATTCTATCTAAATCTTTTATCTAGGATAAAAGATAATAACAAATGCTATCTATCTCAAGTGATAACAAATATTTAAAAATTTAAATACATAACTGATTGTGATAACATTATCATGAGATTCCCTCTCAAGTTCCCCTCAAGTTAGAGTGTGAATATCAAGAACACCCAACTTGCAAATGAGACGTGAGAAAAAATATTTGCCAATTGGCTTAGTGATGACATTGGCAACTTGAGATAAAGAAGGGATGAAGCGAGGGAGCAATAACTTGTCTTGAATTTTCTCACCCACAAAGTGACAATCTAACTCAATGTGCTTGGTGCATTCGTGAACATAGGATTTTCAGATATCTGAATAGTCACTTGATTGTCACAAAACATTGTCATCGAAGATGTATGTGAAATGCTTAAATCAACTAGAAGATACTTTAACCATTTAAGTTCATATGCAAGAGATGTCATTGATTTGTATTCAGCCTTTGCAGAGGAGTGAGAGAATGTGGAATGCTTCTTAGTCTTCCAAGAAATAGGATTTGAACCAAGGAAAATATACAATAACCACTACTAGAACAATGAGTGATAGGACAATCAGCCTATTTAGAGTCACAAAAACTCGATACATGAAGAGAAATAGATGCTAGCAATAAACAGCCTTTGTTGATAGTATCTTTTAAATACTGAAGGACACGTTGAGCAACATCCAAGTGTAAAGTACGAGGTGACTGCATGAACTGACTGAGATGATTAACAACAAAATTGATATCAAGTCATGTGACAGTAATATATAGAAGATGACCAACAAGTCAGAATGAAATGGTCGGATCTGGTTATAATGTACCATTATTAGAAGCAAGATTGAAATGTTGTTTCATGGGAAAATCATTAATTTGACCACCTGTAACACTAACATTAGATAAAAAATCCATTGTTTATTTGCGCTAAGTAAGAAATAACCCTTTCTATGATCAAGCCACCTCAATGCCAAGAAACTACTTTAGTCGTCCCAAATCTTTGATGTAGAATTTTTATGCCAAAAAACTCTTCAACTTTTGAATTAAAAAAGGATCATTCCTTGTAATAATAATGTTGTCAACCCTAAACAATGACAAATGTAAAAGTAGAGCCACATATATTAGTAAATAATGATAATTAGACTTAGATTGAGTAAAGCCTACTACCATCAAGGTTGTGGAGAACTTGGCAAACCCTTTTCTGAATGTCTGTTTTAGGTCATACAATGATTTATTGAGTTTACACACTCTCTGCTCCCTATGTGGTGCCTGTAGATTGTTTTATCTAAATCACCTTGTAGAAATGCATTATGGACATTTGACTACTAAATGGCCCAGCCTTTGATAGTAGCAATAGAAAGAAACAAACGAACTATGACTAATTTTGCTACAAGGGTAAAATTATCATGATAATCATGACCCTTAATCTGATTGTAGCCTTTCGCAACTAAACGAGTTTTGTAACACTAAACCGAACGATCAAAATTATATTTAATTTTGAAAACTCATTTACACCCAATAGGTTTTTGAGATTATGGTAACGGAAAAAGAGTCTATGTGTTTTTTTTTTCTAATGGTTCGATTTCAACGGCCATTACCAATCTCCATTATGGATATTTGATTGCTAGATAAAATGATTTAGGCTCAACTTTAGAACAAACTGTAGACAAAAAAAAAAAAAGGCTTTACGAGTTAATCTGGATTTTCCTTAAAATAATATTTTAGTTAACTCCATAACTCTTTCATGAGATCTATATATACTCGTATAATGTTTTGAATGAAAATCTAGCTCATTTACTAAATCCCTTATCACTTTCTCCCATTCATTCACAATATATCCTACCAAAGTCAGCGACGACTCTAAATCCACAATTATAATCCCTAGCTACATCCTGGGTATAACTAATATATGGTTGCAAAGTATTTGGGAAAGCATCTAAATATGTCATTCATGTAACTGATTGAGATCAATACACCTAAGAACATGTAATTTTAAAAATATAATATAAAGGTAAAAGTACTTAATTTAAAATTTAATTACAAGATAATGTTTAATACATGGGTGTGCTTGTTGAATAAACATACTTTCCTATCTTATTGCATCTACGACAAACCTTAAGGTTGCAAGTGTAATTTCCCTAATACCTTATTGTTTGAGCACCTTATTTTTACTTAGTGCATCTAACTTAAACAAATGTGCCACCCACAACTATAGGTGAATTTTCTTGAGCTGATAGTATTAGCTCAAATGTTGATGGATCACGACGAGTAGAAGAATCATCTTTTGAAGGAGATCAACCTCTTATTTTGATCTTAACTTGTTGTTATGCTAGTTAAGTACTTCTATGATTAAGCAAACATATCTAATATGCCGAAAAAATAAAACAAGGTTTTGCATAAGAACAAGAAAGTGAAATATGCCCCTCTTCATCTTCGATAAGGAGTTGTCACGTCTCTCCGACGTGCTTCTTCCGTGGCTACCAAGGCCGATGCTTTCATAAGAGACCTATAGAGCCAGCTCGACACCATCCAGGCTCACGCCGATGCAGCCTCTAAAACGACTGAGCAGACCCGCGCTCTTCTCGAGCAAAGGTATACATGGTTATCCAACGAGTTCTCCAAGCTTAAGTTGAAACACGTGCAACTCCAATATTCTCTCGATGAGTGTATGCTGGAGCTCACGCAAGTCAAGGCCGAGAAACACCAGATCCAACAATCAAATTGGAAATGATGGAAATATTGAGAGGACATCGACTATGGTGTCAAGGACAAAATTGACTAAGATAATGTTGTCAATTCCGTATTTGTATCGATCCTACCTTATGTACAAAAATAGTGTTTTTGGTAAAAAAATCAACTACTCAACCTACCTGAAGGTTTTTCCAAGCCTGGATATTATTCCTCGCTAGAGAAAAAGGACCCGGGAATATATAGTTTATATTGAGACCCTTCTTGAGGCTTTGGAAAACTTCTATCGGCATTTAGAGCCACTTCAAGATCTTGATTTCATATATAAGTAGGTGAAAGCTGATTTCAAAGGCAGATGGGATATGAGAACTTTAACCAGATGGTAGAGTGACATTAGGAGAATTGTGTATATGCATCGGCAATAGGCTGACCAGGAGATTAACCGTTTAAAGTAATTGGATACCATCGTCACCATAGAATATCTCCAGTCCTTTGTATCTGAAAAAACTCGGCCTCGATTAGTGGCATTATCAAACTCTTTGGGAATCAGAATAGAAGATGCAGACAATGCAATAAAAAAAAAGGCTGATAAGGAATTTAGATCCCGAGTCACGGGATGAGGAGTTAGAGGTACCAGATAAAAATGGATGGAAGTTGCTATGATTGAGAAACACCAGATCCAACAATCGATTGGAAATGATGGGAATATTGAGAGGACATCGACTATGGTGTCAAGGACAAAATTGACTAAGATAATGTTGTCAATACCGGATTTGTATCGATCCTACCTTATGTACAGAAATAGTGTTTTTGGTAAAAAAAAAATCAACTACGCAACCTACCTGAAGGTTTTTCCACGCTTGGATATTGTTCCTCGCCAGAGGAAAAGGATCATGGAATATATAGTTTATATTGAGACCCTTCTTAAGGCTTTGGAAAACTTTTATCGGCGTTTAGAGCCACTTCAAGATCTTAATTTCATATATAAGGAGGTGAAAACTGATTTCAAAGGCAGATGGGATATGAGAACTTTAACCAGATGGTAAAGTGACACTAGGAGAATTGTGTATATGCATCGGTAATAGGCTGACCAGGGGATTGACTGTTTAAAGTAATTGGATACCGTCGTCACCATAGAATATCTCCAGTCCTTTGTATCTGGAAAAACTCGGCCTCGATTAGTGGCATTATCAAACTCTTTGGGAATCAGAATAAGAGGTGCAGAAGATGCAATCAAAAAAAAGCTGATAAGTAATTTAGATCTCGAGTCACAGGTTGAGGGGTTAAAGGTATCAGATAAAAACGAATGGACGTTGCTATGATTGAGTGTAAGATAAAGAAACTACGTGTCTTACTTGATGAGTCTGCTAGAGTGGAATTCCCACCACAGGAAAAGAACAATGTACCATTCTTTACTCCACCCCAAACCCAGCCAATAGTTCACCGTACTTCTGCATTTGATGATGCTGCTATACAGGCATCCTTGCAATTAGAGGCTTCTGACCTCAGCTTGGCAGAGATTCAAATTGCTCATGGGCTATCAGATGTGTTAATGGAAATGCTAGGTGCCTTGGATCCAAAGAATCCCGAAGGCGTGAAGCAAGAAATAATTGTTGACCTTGCTGATTAGTGTTGTTCTTACCAAAAAACGTGTCATGCTTCTAGTAAATAATACGACATATGAAAAAAAATTATACCAGGGATCAACATTGAATAATAACTTGCAACGTGTACTTCAACGACACGATGACTTTGGAAATGGAATTGCTACTACAGAAGCAATAAAGACCCCAATTATGCCACTTGTTAATGTTAACCATGAAGATGATGACTCGAATGATGATCTTGCCCAGTTGGCTCACATGCAATCAAGAGATTCACAAGGACTAGGCAAGAAACCAGTCAATGCTCAGACAGAAGCAACGCGAGTCAGTCCACTTCTTCCTCCCCTACCATCATCAAAAAGATTAGTCATTTAAAGCATACTGACTCGTACGTCTCTGCTTGAGGATAACCTTATTTGACATTATAACTAGAGCGAAGGCTGTACGGTGAAGAGCAGTTACGAGGTGGCTCGTGATATGGCTATGTCCCTCAGTTCTTTATGTGCGGGTGGTATGACTACATGGTGGAAATATCTTTAGGAGATGTAAATTCATTTAAAGATAAAAAATCTTCATTTGGAAGGCGTGTAACAATTGGATTTTAACGGTGGTAAACATGGCTCGTATAGGGATCTGGTTCTCACGAGATGTCCTATGTGCAAGTACAAATGAGCCGACTTGGCATGTTTGATGGGGATGTCATTGGTTGAATAAAATGTGAGAGGCTTGCCCGAGGGGTTTAGGTGTAGGAAGTGGTTCTGAATTACTTTTTTTGAATTTCATGCTTGACTAGTTTGATCATATTAGTATTGAGGACTCGAGGCTGCTTTGTGTGGTGGTGTGGAGGAATCGGTTTCTCCGTAATACTATTGTTTATGGTTCCACAATTTATTGTGCTGACGAGGTGGTTAATTGGGAGCGAAATTACATTTTTGATTTCTAAGAAGGAGGTCGTGTGAATGAGTTGCAGCCAGTTAGTTTAGGGATTGATAAGGACAAATGGAAACCGCTTGTTCCAGGATTATTTAAAATTAATTGTGAATCAACTATTAATGAAATTGGGTGATGTATTGGTTTTATTATTGTCATACGCGGCTCAGAAGGAATGGTTATGGTGTCATGTTCCTAAAAAATTGTTACAAATATTTCTCATCGGGTTGCAGAAATTCTCCTTGGGCTTCAACTTGCAGTTGATGCTGGTTTAGTTACTTTGGTGGTGGAGTCAGATGCAGCGATGCTGGTAAAATTTATTAATGATGAGAGCAATTTATCAGCTGATGTAGGGATGATTTTGACTGATTTTTTGGCTATGATCAAAACTATAAGTTGTGCAATGTGTGATTCAGTGGTTTTTGTGACTAAAAAGACTAATCATGTTGTTCATGTGTTAGCAAAAAAAAGCTTTATCTTGTGTCGAAGATAGGTTTGGATGGAGGAATATCCTTATTATGTGAGGAATTTTGTAATGGTTTTGTCAAGGGTAATTGGGTTTTGTTTCTTTTGTTTACTACTTTTCTGTAAAAAAAAAAATGTTATTAAGAGATCTAATGAAATTGATATTCTTTTAAAGTTTTGTAAAGTGACTTAAATGAATTGACTGCAATATATGATAGGTACTCTTTAGACATATTTGCAACTGAAAATATACTGGCTTTTGTATCAAAATATCCATTCAGCTAAGGCTCCATCAATAAAGAAAGTGAAAATTGGGAGTTCTACAACAATGTTATTAGTGAACTTTACACTTGTGTAAGCTACAATATGACGCAGAACGGAAGTTCTAGGGTTTACCAGCGTAATCCCCAAAGTAACAAAACTGGAATCCACCAGCAAAGAACGAATGTATGTAACTGAAAATTGATAATTTTATTGAATGAATTCTGAAACTGATAACAAAGGGCCTTAAATAGCCTCTCGAAACCCTAAAATAAGCAAAAGACTAAAATATCCTCCAACTAAATAAAAACAACTAAAAACGGAAAATAAGAAAAAGAACACAAAAATCTTCGGTTGCCCGACAGCCTAACTTAAACTGCTCCGATGAGGACGCAAATGACGTCAACCGGGGGAACCCGGTTGCCACGCTCTAGATCTCTGAAAACCCTTTCCGAAAACATATTATAATAGGAAATCTGACAACCGAGTCAAAAGTTACGCCCGTTTCTTTGGAGCACCTCTTTTGGACAATTTCCTGTCCATCTCTTCTTCAAACTCTAAAGCCAACTGTCCTACATCACAATAACAACCCATGGTTTAAAGTCATGATTTTGTATATTATGCCTTATGTATTTTATCCTAGAGACAATGTATGTTTGACAAAAGAAATGCACTAGAAACTTAAACATATCATTAATGAACTCTTCTACTCATTCGTCATGATTCTGTATTCTATGCCTTACGTGACAATGCAAATTGTTTTTTTTTTTAAAAAAAACTACAACCTAAAAATTTACTATGATGTAACAATATACATGATGGAAAATTTTGAATATCATGGATATATTTTCTAAATTAACAAACAAAAATATATATAAAACATTATACTAAATGAGATTAGAAGGAACTTAAATGATAGCGATTTGCAATGAGTCCGAACAAATGATTTATATAATTAAATAAGAGTTCTTATAAATTAATACACACAAGAGTCAATGTTCTTTGCATTTATCTTCCAACCACAATCTCAAGTTTTCTAATTCGTCAATTGTTTCGGCATATATATTAGCATCCCTCTAAGCATGATCTCTTTCATCCACTAGCAATTTTACTTGACTATTCAATAATACTTTTTCCTTATCTTTATCACAAAGATAGGGACTCTGCTTAAGACAAAAGTCATCATTCGATTGTGGACTCGGTTGAGATAAGAATTGCTTGAGGAAGAATCACCACATGCTATTGTGTCATTCCTGTTCAAACAAGGGTTGAAGTCATTATACATATCACTGAGCCCAAAATACTAGGCGAAAGCATCATCTACTTCCTTCCTAGTTTTATGTGATATGTGTTTGGCACCATTGAACCTTTAAACTAGGGGTTCAACTTCTTTCCATATATTGTACACCCTAGGTCTACGCCATTTAAAAACAATATAGAATTTTCTCCCCTTCAAAGGAAAGTTACAAAGTAAGTTCATATCAAACTCCATATCACAAAATTCATAAAATCTTTTATATATAAGATCTACATACCATGATATATATTTTTTTATCGTTGATTAAGTCTTGCAGAGCTACTTTCTTCTTAAAACCCCTTCAATACTTTTATATGGATGTCACTCTTACAATCTATAATAAGGGAGACAATATTTATCAGTCTTATAAGTACAATCCATTATCACAACATGTGGAAATACGTGCAATAAGTCTATGCTAACAATACGTGCACAAAAAATGTCTTCAAGTATATTGGTACCATTGAAACTCCTATGCCGCTCAATATATTTATTCTAAGATAGCTTATTCATAAATTGTTGCATCTCTAATCTCACAACTATCTTTATAACTTTATACATATGGCTTACTTTGTATATCGTTTTCATTATGGAAATATTGAAGCTATCCCTATTTTCCAACATAATTAACATATATTTTGTTCTCACCATATTTTTAGACATATCCACTACTATTGAAGTTTCTTCATGTGATAATCTCCCTACAAATGCATGTCCCATAAGATAATCTGTAGTAGGATGATTGTGAATCCCATATTCTACCTTTAACGTCAAATCATTATCACCTTCTAATATAAATAGGCATCCGTACTTTTGTATCAGTAATCTTTTTTTGATATTCATCTTTTTGAACCTTGTCATTTTTCTTTCTATTTCTATATTTTTCACCCCTTTCATAACTAAAAGTAATCATTTGTATATTTCTAAAATATGGTATTTATTCTAGGTTATTCATGAATCAATTCCCTTTAATTTGGTCATACTTCAATTAATTGTTGAATACAAGAATATGTTCATCAACAATTCTTATGGAGAAATTGAAATCATCATGTATGGAAAATAATGCTTCATTAAACATAAACATGTCTATGTAATGAAATCATATTTAAGACTTCAAGAAAGCCCCTAACTAATAAGAAAATTAGCTAGACATAACTAAGAAAAATAATCAAAGGAAGTTAGAAGAAAGAGAATGTTGATTTTCAGTCTTCAACTTCAGACCTCTCTCTCTCTCTCTCTCTCTCTCTTCTCGTACATAAAACTCTTTGTATTTATAGGTGACTTCCTCCTTATGAGCACTCAATTCTTCCTCGTTTAGGAAATCTCCAAGTAGGAAAGCAAAATGAATCTACGAATAAGATTGCTTTCCAAAGTTGGCTTTCCTTTTTGATAATTTGACTTCTAATTGAGTTAGAAAGACTTCCTAATCATCCCTTAACTTTCTAGAACCTTTATAAATCAATTTGGGAATTTTTCTAGCAATTCTAAACCAATTCGGATTTGTGCTCAACGACCACCGCTGCCTCCACCATGACCTTAGTTAGCGGTTGTAACTAGCAAAACCTATTGGAATTGTCCTATGATCTCCATTGCAACCTATAATCGTGGTCGTAACTTGCAAAAGTTACTAGAATTATGCCTACTACTTCATTCGCGATTTGTAATCATGATGGTGCTTGTAGGTGACTTTTTTAGCTCTGATCATCGGTTGCTAAAACGGTCATAACTTTTTCTAGAAAACCCAAAATTACAAACTGTAAAATTTACACGAAACTAGACATTCTAGGATTTCCAAATACATATAGATCTCAACCCAATTCGATCCATGAAAAAAGTTATGGCCTCCACAAGATGGATGTCCTGCATAGGCAGTTCTCCAAACTTCTCTTAAATCACCATTTTATCTTTGAACTTCTCAAAATAGTTAATCTCTGTACAAACTCAACAAACACATTAAAAAGTCTAATTTCACACAAGAACATAACACAAAACATAGGAATTAGGGGTCTCAAATATCAACATTTATCAACCTAACACATTTACAACCAACGATTGTGGGAACTTTAGAATTCGCCAACACTGTTTAGCGGAGAGCACTCTATTAAACAAATCTAGGTCACTAAAGCCTAATCCTTCTTCCATTTTCGGTTTACAAAGTCTTGACCAATTACACCAGTGTTTTTTCCTTGAATTTGGATTACTCCTCCAACAGAACCGTGCATACAACCTCTGAATTTCAAAGATATGACCCTTCGGTGACCAGAACAAACTCATGGCATAAGAGGGAATTGATTGCACTGCCACTTTAAGAAGGATCTCCTTGCCTCCCACCGAAAGAAGCTTATCACGACATCCTTTAACTTTCCCCCACACCCGATCAACTATATCTACAAACAGCTTCCTTTTAAGCCTTCTAGTAATGCTCGATAATGAATTAACTAAACCAGTTCGTCTCCTACTTCTTTAGTCTATTGAATTAACTCTTCTATGCTTTTGAATATATATATATATATATATATATATAATGAACGATTCGAAGTAATTACTTTATATTAAAAATAATAATTAATTTAATAGTGAAATATAACTTAGTTTTACCTCATAAGTTGTAAATTTACTACGCATCTTAAGCAAATGTTGTTGCATTCGATGGAAGTATTATCGTATCAAATTTCAAATTAAGTCATTTATAGTAACCTTCCTTCCTTTATTTTCAATTTTTTTTTTTTTCAAATATTCTAGGATTGACTTGGATAAAAAAAAAATAAAAAAAAAAATCATATTCAATTTCAACTCCACAACTAAAATTTTACTCAGGTAAAAGAAAAATATAAATAGACTCTTCGTGCCCACTGTGGCTCTAGTGCTCCACTATCTAAAGAAAGTATCAAATATTAAATGTATCATACAAATAAGGTTTAATAGCACCAATGCCCCATGAACTTATAGCGTGGTAGCAAAGTGCCCCCTAAACTTGTTCTCTTGGCACTAAACCCCTTGAACTTCCATAAATTTACAAAACTGATAGAAGGGAAACGGACATCAAGGGAAAATTACACTTACACAACCTGATTATATGAATAATTGCATTAAAACTGGAGAAATATAATAATATCACACAAACACCCTTTGACCTGTTTGACTAATGTCTAAAAAATAAAAAATAATAAACAATAATAAACTTTAAAAATAATAATATATAATAAACATTACCTATATGGAACAAATGAACCATAACTCTTTTTCATTTTTTTCAAACGTTGCATGTATGAAACAATTAAAACAAAACTCTTTTGCATTTTTTTCAAGCATTACCTATATGAACATAGTAGAGGGCTACCCTAGGCTACTGGCAACCCAAAAAAAATTCAATACATAAATGGTTAATTACACAAACATCCCCTAAAGTTTAACAATATTATAAGAATATGATATTTTCTCGAGAGAAAACCAAAATTAGCCATCCAAAATATTAGAATTTCGTTTCTAACCACATATGAAATTTTAATTGTTAATAACCACATTTTTGAGAAATTACTTGAATGTCCTCATATAAAAACCATCCCAAACACACACACACTCTCTCTTTCTCTCTCTCCCCTCTTTTCTCTCTCTCTTCTCCTTTCTATCCCGTCAAAATCTTCACCTGGTTCATGATCGAATTCCAATCATTGTTCCTACAAATCAAACACCAATGATCGAATTTTGATGGTTCTTCTTGCTTCTCTGTTCGTTCTTCATGATCGAATTCCAATCGTTGTTCCGATTTGCTCTAAATCGGTTTAAGTTATGTAAATATCATTCATTTGTTCATTAATTGAGTTACAAACAGTTACTTTAACATGGTTTTAGCGTTATTGGATCACTTTTGTGTGTTTTTGTGAATAATCGATTTCAAAAAAGTTTGTAGATTTTTCCATAAGATTTCAAGTTTCACAGGTTCAAAAACTTGAAATCTTCTGTTAAAACTCGAAATGTTGTCAAAACTTGAAATCTTCTATAAAAACTCGAAATGTTGACAAAACTTGAAATCTTCTATAAAAACTTGAAATCTTGACAAAAAACTTGAAATGTCGATCACGAACCATGAGAGTTTCAACATTTCAAGTTTCAAAATTTCAAGTTTTTTGTCAACATTTCAGTTTTTATAGAAGATTTCAAGTTTTGTCAGTAAGTTTTAACAGAAGATTTCAAGTTTTCAAACCCGTGAAACTTGAAATCTTATGGAAAAATTTGCAAACTTTTTTGAAAACAATTCTTCACATAAACACACATAATTGATGCATTAAAGCTAAAACCATGTTAAAGTAACTGTTTGCAACTCAATTAATGAACAAACGAATGATATTTATCGATTTAGAGCAAATCGGAAAAGTTTTTCTCATTCACTTTGTGAAATCTACAACAAGATTATGAAGAACAGAGAAGAACGATGATGAAGAACAGAGAAGAACGAAATCTTCAACAATGGTGCAGCCATTGGTGTTCGATTTGCAGGAAGGTGATGAAGAACAAATACGGTGATAAAGAACAGAGAAGCAAGAAGAAGACAGTGAGAAAAATAAACAAAAGAAAATAGAAATATTAATTTGGGGGCATCTTGGTAATTTATGGACACCCACTGAATTTTTTTTCAAAACATGGTTATTAACAATTAAAGTTTCGTATGTGGTTAAAAACGAATTTCCCATATTTAGAGTGGTTATTTTTAGCAATTTCCCTACTTTCTCTAAATTTAGTGAAATATAAATATTTTGTTATTCAAAGCAAGTTATAAAAATATAAATAATATTATGGCTTCTAACATTATAGAATTAAATCATCCAAAAGTTTAAATAATTTTGTTAACTACAAGTTTAAATGATTGTTTATGCATAAATTTTACAATGTATTTTATATGCTTAAGTAGTCCATTATCAAATTGGTGTCATCTTATTATTCAAAAAAAATAAACAAATATTCATTGAGAATTATATATAAAAAATAAAAAAAATTAATCAACGGCTCACATGTCTTGCACCGACTTTGTTATATATGTGTGCATTGAGGAAGAAAATCACAAAAGTTTTCTCCACAATACACACCGAATTTAAAAATGTAGTGTGAGAATTTGTAAGTCATTAATTAAGCATTATAATATTTTGACTAAACAAAAGTAAATAGATCAAACTCTTAACTTTGTAATGTTGGTGTGTAACGGGAAAATATATATATATATACAGTTTTTCTATTGTTAGTTCGAACTGATATAAATATATCAGTTCTTTGCATGTGGACCACAGGATTTAAATGCTTTGACTTGACTGTATGCACTTGTCAAAACATCTTTTAAATCCAATGGTTTACATGCAAGGAACTAATATATTTTATATCAGTTCGAACTTACAATAGAATGACTATATATATATATATATATAAAGGGTATTATCACTAAAGTCCCTACTTTTTTTTGAATTGTCATCTATTTAAGCGTCTTTGTCATAATAACAACTCTAATCCCTTCTTTTTTCAAAATACATCACTATAATCCATTTGACCAAATTACTAACAGTCAACTATAACAAAATGTACAAAAGGTCAATTTTGCCCCTAAAAGTTTTTTGTTATTACATTTTAATTTTCCAAAATTTATGTCAAATACTTTTTATTTTTTTAATATTAAATTATAATCAAATTAAGAACAAAAAAAAATATTTTCTTAAAAAAAAAAAAAAACAGGATTTTTTTTATTATGAGCAAAATATTAATTTAAATATTAAAAAATATTAAAAAACAGAAAAATAAATTTTTTAAGATCCTATCGAGGAGATCTAGAAATCTCCATCGTTTCAACAAGACTAAAAAAAATTCCATTGAATAATAATTCTCACCTCCTCCACTTCTCCAAACGTTCCTCATTTCTCCACCTCTGAAATACTCAACTCTCCTCCCAATAATCCATGGCAAAAACCCTGATTTCATCTCCACAGTTCATCGGCACACCACTTCCACCACCATCATCGTCACTCTCTCGCCATAGTTTCCACCTTCTCCCTCCACCAGAGTCAAGCTCAAATCCAAAAGCAACATGCCAACAAACAATGTACAAGAAACCTACCATTCTCATTCTCTATGAAATGAAAACAACTTCCATATGACATACCAACCAACCATTCAATCCTCAAACCTGACTTGTCAAATAGGAAGAATTAATCTACACAGAATTGGACCTCCCACTTTCAATCCAATCCCACAAACAAAATCAAACAGGTTTTCTTGGAAGTTGAGCTTGACTCTGGTGGAAGCGAGTCTACAGTGAGGGATAAGGTGGAGACCATGGCGAGATTCAATGGATTTTTTTTTAGTCTTGTTGAAACGATGGAGATTTGGAAATTTCTAGATCTCATCATCGAGTGGATCTAATATATATATATATATATATATATATTTCTATTTTTAAATATTTTTAATATTTAAAATAATATTTTGCTCATAGTAAAAAAAATCCATTTTTTTAAGAAAATAATTTTTTTTGTTCTTAATTTGATTATAATTTAATATTAAAATATAAAAAGTATTTAAAAGAAATTTTAGAAAATTAAAATGTAATAACAAAAAACTTTTAGGGGCAAAATTGATCTTTTGTACATTTGGTCAAATGGACTAAAGTAATGCATTTTAGAAAAAGAAGGGATTAGAGTTGCTAATATGACAAAGACGTTCAAATAGGTGACCATTCGAAAAAAAGTAGGGACTTTAGTGACAATACCCCTATATATAAATTAGCCCAGGCGGCTAATTTTTTCTGGGTTCGCCCCTATATCTGAAACAAATAAACCATAACTCTTTTTTGGCTGGCTCGACAATAGAACCACCCATTAATAAAATATTAATGTTAGATTGTCCAAATCATATTCAAATGATGTGGCAAATGAGTTGTGATTAGTCTAACATTACTCTTAATGAAATATAAAGAACTTAACGGTTAAATTCAAATTTAGATATAAAGCATTTTAACATGCAAAATGGCATAAACATCGTTGGAGTTTATGTGATATTGCATACAACAGTAACTTTTGCTTTAATTTTACAAACATCCCCTGATTTCTGTTGACTTAATGGTCCAAAGGTAAAAATGGTTTTTTACACAATAATAAATGATTAAAAAAAGGGGAATGCTATCTACCTTTCCCATTTGCCTTCCCCATTTACCTTTCTCACTCATTGTTTGACACGTGTATATTTTTTCATTTAATAAAAAGTTCTCACTTTTTTCTACAAAGCTTGTTTACGTTTTTACCCCTTATTAATGAAATGATTGAAGTAACTATGAAGGGTAAAGACGTAAACAAGCTTTGTAGCAAAAAGTGAGAGCTTTTTATTAAATAAAAAAGTGTACACGTGTCAAATAATGAGTGGAAAAGGAAAGGTAAATAGGAAAGGTAGATAGCATTTCCCTTAAAAATATATATATATATCAAAGTCTTGGAACATTCATCGCTAAACATTGACCACTATTTTTATAAATCCTTCAGATATTCACCTACAAATACAATTGCAATCAAATAACATTTGAAGAGAGCTTTTCTAAACGGAAAGAGAGGACTGGAATTAAAATATGAATGAAAGATGGTGACACATTACACATACAGAAGAAGCGTCTGATTCACCAATAGAAACAATTATTAGTAATTTAGTTTTAATTAAATAGCTTCAAAAATTAAGTAAAAAAGGGCATTTGTCAGACCTATATGCAAACGAGGCAGAGAATAAAAACAGTAGACAAGTAGTGAAATTGCTTCTTCAATATGCCAAACCATTAACCATTAACAGGATTCCTGTTTTCAAATTGTCACTTCATTTTAGGCTGAAAGCATGAGGCTCGTCCTCACTGAAGAGCTTTCAATTATTCACATACACATCATCTTCCTGCTCAAACAAAACACTGCTACCTTATACAGTAACAGAGGCAGTCTAGTCCCACTGGGAAATGTCAATTGCAAAACATAAAACATCAAGTCTACCTGCAAAATACTTGACGCATAGAGTATTATATTATCTTATGCCAAACTATGGCTAGGAACTTGCACCAAAAACACGGATTCTCTGCTCGATGGGTGCCCGGCAGCATGGACATGTGGCTTTCCCCTTCTTCCCATAATTTTCACTGCAACTGGCGCACAGTACTTGGTGTGCACATGGCAGAAAAACGATGGAAACTTCATCTTTCATACAGATTATGCATTTCTTGTCATAGTCGTTTTCTTTGTCAGAAGAATCCTCTAGTTCATCTAGTTCATGAAGCAACCTAGCAATTGTTTCTCCTTCAGGCTTTACCGTCTCTGACTTTCCCGATGGTAAAGTATTTGATTGTTGATTCAATTCAGTAGACTCTGCTGATGCTTTTAGACGAGTAAACTCTTGCTCAAGTCTTTGGAGATCATCCTTGTGGCGCTGGAAGTCTATTTCTATCTTCAGCCGTAAAGCCTCAAGCTTTCTTTTATTACTAGCTTCAGCTGCTTCCTTGGTGCGCCGTTCCTCCTCCACTTGCCCCGAGGCCAGCTCCTTGGCTTTCTGCTCCAGCCTCCACTTTAACTGTAACAATAATATTATATTATAAAATTGGTCTAATCGTGAAATTAGAATAAATTTGGAGACACTAAGATTTGAAGAGAAAGACTGAATCTTAAGAAAGTTGACAAGAAGCCGAGGAAATAAGGATGGATAAGGGATGTAAAGTTACATTATATTACATGTGACATATAATAAGAGACCCACCCAATGCTCCATTTGGAGTCCACGGGAAATTATGAAGAACTATCAACTCAAAATGTCATGGATATAACAGTCACTGTAAAATATTAAATTTTGCCAACTCATTATCAATCCTATTACATAAATCATAAGCCACAAAATTATTCATACAACTGTTTTCAGAATCATGAAAGCAAAAGGTTGATGACAGAACAACATATGATAAATCCCTCACACCAACTTAAAACAGCTGTCCAAATTGGCCAGTAAGAAAGACCTGAAATTCACTGAAATTACCACCATGCTTATCAGATACACAACAGCACTGAATTTCATTTTTAAGGCTACTAATTTATTGTCATATATATTAGTTATAAGAAAGGAATCAAATTTATGAGTAAAAGACTTGTTTCCATAAAGATAACTGTTACAGTTGCTTTAATAACAACTGTAACAGTTTTAATTAACGCCAAACATCCAAGACACCAATGTAGGTTTAAGTTTATTCAACATAATCCACTGCAAGTTGAACATAATGAATACAAATAGAAAAACATTAGTTGCATTGTATGAGATCTAAAAGGCAAAAATGAATTCAAATAAATTAGGAAGTAAGAGCAGATTCTATAGCAGCTTCCAAATAAATTTTAACATGAGAAATAGCAGGAGCAAGTTCTCCTAACTTATGGCCATATCAACGGTCATCATCAACAATGAGATGAATCTGTTTCACTCTGTGAGTAAAAAATTCAAGAACCTTAGATAAAAACAATCAGTTCTCTATTGTTCATATGTTATAGAGATACACGGCCCAATGAGATATATGCTTAGTAATTATATTGCTGAGCTCATTTGCACAGCTGATAGAACTAAGATTTATAGAGAACGTGTAATTACTAACCCAGGTATAATTTTTTGTATTTGAAAAGAAGAAAGAATTTTTTTTTTTCAAATAGAAACCTGCTATGTTGGAACCCCACACACATACCCAAGATTTTGGAGAACTATTGATCAAAAGGGATCTAAAAACCCACTTGCTTAAAATGAATTCTCAAAGGACCATATGATATAAAATCTACACATTAATTAGTGCATTAAATTTCGCACAAAACTTGAAAGCTACATTAGCAAATACATCAAATTCAATCAGGCAACAACACAAATGGCCATTAATTTTACAGTAAAAATAACAGATGACTGTTGATACAGGCTAGAGTAAAATCTATTATTTATGTTATGTAGGTAGGAGGTTCTAAAATTGGAACCCACTCACACTAAGGTTTGGGAGGGTTTGGTTTGTATTTAAGTTGTATTGTTAAAACTAGTTAAAAGAATCAACATAAATAATTTATTAAACCTTTTAGCCATCCTTATTTAAGGTTAAACCCAAACTTGATGGTGCATCACAAAATAAAAAATAAATAAAAAATCATCTGCATAGACCATTATATTGGAAGCAGACATCTTATGTTAAAACAAAGGTCAAAACTCGAACCATCCCACCAGGAAATAGAAGCCACGGCAAGCAAAAGGAGTGAGAGAACGGTACTGAACGTGCATTAATTGATACTCCTAAATAAGGTCAACAACTCTATAACCATGTGTAAAGGAATGTACATGACTATATTAAAGAAAATAATATATCCCTACTGCAACTCGAATATCTCGACAATTTAAATACTAATAAGCTATTATAGCGTTGATCGGAGAACTAAAAGATACACTAAAAGTCCATATTATTCACTTAGCCTCATTTTTCTTTGCTCAACTACATCACTTCTTCATCATGCTTATGTGGAGCTCTATATGATTAAGAAAGTCTAAAACTTCCAACTTCTGATTCTCATCAATGGGTGGGGAATATCTACGAATCAAAGACTTTTAAGTGGATAATTTACTGAAACACATCGTTGGAATGTGAATCCCAGATTCCAGTAGAATCAAATGCTCAGGTTTCCATTTAAAAATCATTAGATGATTTTTTTGCTCAGATGTTCTAAATGAATTCTTTTGAAAAGTAATTAATTTACTATTTAAAACTCAATAAAAGCTGGTGAGTGAACACAAGTAATAAAGTCAATATTCTTGATGATACAACTTTACATTCTAACCACAATAACATGACCTTATGCCATTAAACATTTGGAGAGATTCTTGTGTGTGTGTGTGTGTGTGTGTGTGGACATACACAACAAAACGCACCTCAGTTTCTTTCTGATCCTGCTGGATTCGAGCCAAACATAGTTGCAATTCTTTAATCTTCTCTTTCTCATAAGCAATCTCCTCCTGCAACTTAGTTTTCTGTTTCTCCCAAGCCAAGAGCCTCTTCAGGCACTTTTTCTCTCTCTTTGCCACCTCCAAACATGTTGTAACTGACTCTGCAGCACTTAACTTAGAAGCCTCCATCTCAGCTCTTATTTCAGCATTCTCCGTCTCAAGCCGCCTAACAGCAGCATTCGCCCTATCCACTTGGCCACTAGCCTTCCTAAGAGCATTCTCCATTTCTGATAGCCTCTTCATTGTAGTGTCCTCAAGTGTCTGTTTACCCTTCTTCAACCGCTGAGTCTCCTCCCTCTCCATCCTCAACATTTTAAGCTCTGTTAGATCATTACTAAGTTTCCTCGCAGCTTGCATCGCCTTCTGGTGTGCCCACTCCTTTCGCTCCTTCACTTGTCTCTCAAGATCCTTAGTCTGATGAAGCAAAGTAACTATCATCTCATCTTTTTGATCCTCTGAGACACCCTCCAAGTTCTCATCAATATTCAAATCACGCAATTTACTCAAAACCATATCAACCCCATTTGGGTCCTTTGGATTCTTCAACTCCTCACACTTCTCAACCGAAACCTCAGCCCCTAATGCAATTGGAGTTACATCCCCACCTGGCATAGCATTCAAACAAGCCTGAGACTGGGAGTGTGTCTGCTTTGAATTAGCCCGAAAGCCAGCAGCAAACATCGCAACATTCCTCTTCAACAGTGACTTCATAGAAGGTGAAAGATTAAACCTCTTAGGACACTCAATATCCCTCGGCAAAGTCATTTCAGCACTATATGAAAAGAACCCATTAACCGAAAACTCAGAATTTCCACTACTACCAAACCCCCACCCTCCGTGAAACCTACACAGTGCTGGAGCCACAACACCACTAACCCCATAATTATTCACAACACTATCCACATTGTTTGAAACTGTTCCACCACAACCAGTACTACCAGGAATTTCAATACTACTAGCACGACCAACATGAAGATCACTCATTAGCAAACACCACATGGCATCACCCTTACTCAAATGTGGTCTGACTTGTTGCAACAAACACACCATACCTGCGAGAGAATACTCTTCTAATTGCCTTAAATCATTAAAAACAGGCTCAGATTCCTCCGAATTGGCATTACTTGTATTAGCACCACAAGTATTACTATTCAAATAAGCCAAAGAATTATGCAAAATGTTGGTTAAAACATCCATGCCACCATAACAATGGCCATTTTTTAATATAGCCTTTAAAGCAACATCCTCATCATAACCTAACGCAGCAAGCTTAGTTATAGCCTCAGTGTACAAAAACTCCAAGTTTTTCAACAAAATCTCCTCTAATTGTTCTTCAGTGCAGTAACCCCAACCGTGATCATCGAAATTAGAGGTGGAATTAGGGTTTGAGTTCTGAGTGGCATCGTGAAGACCAAGATGGTAACTGAGGGGTTTGAGACCCGATTCGAGTATAGATTTGGATATTGAGGCTTTATCAAAATAACAACAGGGATCGAAATCGGGTTTCACAGATCGGGTCTTCCGGTTTGTCCGGATATGCTTCTCTCTCACAGTGCAACCCATGTATTACCCAGGTATACGTTTTTGTAACAAATTCCGATAAAGAATCCTAACAAAGAATTTATATAGAGATTTATATAAGCATAAAAACAAATAAACGGGCAAGAGATTGAATTGATAAGAGAGAAAGAGAGACTCACAGTGAGAAATCGGTGAAGATGATTCGGGTTGTTTGGTTCCACGGACTCAGTTGCTGAAATTGAGAGAGAATAACTGAATGAGTAAAGGAATGCATGCAGCTGGGCGTGCATTTGCATTTGCATTTTTTGCCCAAACTCTAAAGGGAGAAAATCATTTCGGTCCCTGGGTGATTTGGAATTCATCGATTTCGACCCATAGTTGTGTTTTGGCTAATGTGCTCCCTACATAATAAAAAATGTATCATTTTGGTCTAGGAACCCAAAGAAATTATTTGTACACCCTTTTTTTAGGGTGAAATCCATTTTGTCCCTCTCGTTTGACCCAATAGCCAAATTGGTCCCCCAGCTTTTTGTATTACAGTAACATATCCCTCTAGTTACCAAAAATATGTATTTTGGTCTCTACCGTCTAATTCCGTTAGAGTTTTCAAAGATTTCGTCATTGTTACGAGTGTAAAATAGTAACTTACATAATTAATGGTATATTAATAATTGAAAAATAAAAAAATTGATTTACTAAATAAACTAATATTAAAAAAATATCAAATTAAAAACCTAATCACCACCCATCTCATCATCACCACTCAGATTCTCTTCTTTCTCTTCTCGTTTTCTTTCTCTCCTCTCTCGCGAATCACCCAAATCTCCTCCGATCAGTGTCGGATCTCTCTTCTATTATTCTCTATAAATAAATAAAAAGATTTCAAACCCTCCGATCTGACGACTCTATCGCCGCTGCTTCCACTTCCCGTACTTGCCGTGCTGGTCACGGAGCCAAGGTGTCATCTTTTCTAGCTATGAGGTCTTTGAACTTTATCTCCTCCTTCTCTCTCCTTTTAGTATCGGTTTTAAAGACTCAATTTTTATTTGTCTTTAAGTTGTTTGTTTACTGTTTTTGTGGCTTATTAGATAAAGAATTGGTTTGGTTTGGTTTTTGGTTTGGATTCTCAGGTTTATCAGCAATCTATTGGTGATGTGTGTGAATTGGACTAGCCAAGATCAAAGCTTTTGATTCAAGTGCTATGTGTGAATTGGATATTTTTTAAAATAATTAAATATTAATTGTTTCTATTATCTATCCATTTTTTTTTTAAATAATTGTTTCTATTAATTGGTGGTGAGGGAGGTGATCTGGGTTTGATAGAAAGAGATGAGATTGGTGATGATAGTGGATTGTGGCTAATGATGATGATGATGGTGAGAGAGATGATATGGGTTTGATAGAGAGAGATGATATTGGTGATGATGGTGGTTTGTGGATGAGTGATGATGGTGGATGGTGGATGAGTATGTGAGATTTTGTTTTTGATCGTGAATTTGGTGTGGTGGTGGTTTGGTGGATTTAGTGGTGGTGGCTTGGAGGCGGTGGTTGATGTTGTGGTTTTTGGAAAGGAACTATTTTTTATTTTATTTGGTGGTCATCCATCTTGAGATGAGATTGACACCAAATCAAAAGTTTAATTAACTAATTAATCTTAAAAAAAATAAAAATAAAATAGATTTTTCCTTTAAAAAAAATAGAGATGAAATTCATCTCGCTTGTTTAAAACAAAAATCAGGGGTAGCAGGGTCATTTGACCCTTTGTCCTGTCAGATTTCACTTTTTTAACGGAAATTGTAATAGAAGGACCAAACGAGACAATTCTAATATTAGGGAACCAGTTTTGCTATTGGGTCAAACTAGAAGGATGAAAATGAATTTCACCCTTTGATCATGCCCAAATTGTGTTATATTTTTTCCCTCATTTCCATGTCCTTTGTCTTGCTTTCATATATGTCCAATAGGCTCTTTTATAGTGATTGCAGGCTTTCAATGTGATTCAGATGTTAGAGACGGAAAGTGGGACTTTTGGGTGCGAAACGGGTCAAAGTTCAAGAAATAAAGCTCAGTGTGCTGGTGTCATTGCGGGTCCATACCCACACAAGAAGTGCCAAGTGCACGGGTAAGAACCCGCGCACCACCCGTGGATTGTAGATCATCAAATTAAAGAAGTGTCATTGTGCGGGTACTGCGCTGGTATCTACCCACACACTACTTGTGTTACCCACCAAGACTTGAGTTGGAGATCATCCCAAATGCCTGGTGTACGGGTACTGTGTTGGTACCTACCCGCACACTGTGTGTCCAGAATTTGCCACATCAACGTTTTCAGACCTATTTTCGGGAATAGTATAAATATATCTTCTTTTGATTTTCAAAACTCTCCCCACACGCCCACACTTACATTTTCAGAGAAATTATCTCATCTAGATCTAGGAATATACTCCACTCATCCAAACCCATCCTACACCAATTCTCACACCAAATCCACCATTCTTACCTTCATTTCATCACTACTTAATGTAGGACACTAGGAGATTGGAATTCAAACTTCAAGAAGGAGGTCTCTACATGGGTCTTCTCTATCTCTCTTCTCTCAGTTTATATTTTGTAATTGTCATGAGTAGCTAAATCCCCTACTAAGGGGTTGATGTGATTCATTTGTGAATATTAGGCATTTGTAATTGAACTCTACTCTTTTATATTCAATCTATCAAATGTGTTCTATTCTTTAGTTTAATTGCTTTCAAATATTGATTTGTCTTGGATACACCCTCTTAGCAAATTGATTTAGAAATTACTTGAGTTAATAACTAGGTATACACCCTACTTGGTTGTCTTAAGCTCAATTGAATGGGAGGATTGAACGGGAATATACCCTTTAAGTGAAATCCGGTTTTTAATAATCTCAATCTTCATCTAATCTCAAATGGGTGGCCAATTCTATACACCCTAGGTTTGTCACTAGTGAGAGATTAAGAATCAACTCTATACACCCTAGGTGATTTCTTTTTATAGAGATTAAACCCTTATTTGATAGATGTGCATTCATGGAAAATCCCAATTAAGCAACCGATACTATACACCCTAGGTTGGCTATTTATGAGGGATAGTCTCAAGTGACTGACCAATACTATACACCTTAGGTTGGTCATTTGCAAAGGATAAATAATCAACACTATACACCTAGGTTGATTACATAAGATTAATATACAATCATGAGAGTTCTTAATGTGTCCATTATTCACTTGTTGAATCCATCAACTCCTTAGTCTTCATTATCATACATCCACACCATTTGCATTTTAGCTAATTAGTTGCGTTTTTGTTTTAGCTTAATTGTTAATTGCATTCTTAGTTGATAATTCAAAATACCAATCATCATCATTTTAATTTTTTGCTTAGCTAGTATTATAGTATAATTTGATCATTGCTATCCACCGATCCCTGTGGACAATACCCTAGCTTACCATTACATCTGAAGACTTGCTAGGATTTTATAATTTGACAAACACTTTTTCACATACAAAATGGCACTTGTCACCCTTTGTATGGGAAAATTAAACAAATTTACCTTGGTTATATACATAATTACACTAAAACCGGTAAAAAAAATTATAATAACTCTAATTTACCCTTAACCTGTTAACTAACGGTTGACTAACCATTGTTAACAGTTAGTCACTAACCAGTGAAGGGAAATTTGGTATTTTTTAGTGTTACTAAATAAATGAAAAAAAAAATGTCCAAAAACATATCGCCAAATCAACCCTAACAATTTATTAATTAAAAATAATATTAATATAAAAAATATATATTTGCTTTATCATCTCCTTCAATTTCCAGAGACCAAATCGCAACCCAATACATAGCAAATCGCAACCCCAAATAATTCCACTTCTTTCTTCTCCACCCTTCATCTTCCTCTTCTCCACCCTTCATCTTCCTCTTCTCCCATCTCCTTCAATTTCCGGAGACCAAATCGCAACCCAATACATAGCAAATCACAACCCCAAATAATTCCACTTCTTTCTTCTCCACCCTTCATCTTCCTCTTCTCCACCCTTCATCTTCTTTCCATCACAATCTCATCCAAAAACACAAACAATAAAATTATTTAAAACATTTAGAGAAAAAATAATATATATATATATATATATATATATATATATAATAGAGATTCTCTATGGAGGAGATCTGGTTTCAGATTTCTCCATTTTCATCGGAGATCTGGAACAAAAATCTTCATTAATGGAGAATCGAGATCTCCTCCATTTTTGGAGAAGATCTAGAACCAAAATCTCCATTAATGAAGATTTTATATTTCCTCTAATGGAGATTGAGTTCTCCTCCATTTGATCTCCATGAAGATATGGAGAGATCATTTTTTATTTATATTTTTTTTATGATTTTGTAATAGCTTTCGTATTTATTTTAATTATTTGATTTTTATATCTCTTTTTTTTTTTTTTAAATCGATTTCTTTTTTTACAGTTATTTGATTTTTTTATATACATATTTTTATGATTTTTAATTCATTAATTTATTTAATATAATATCTCAACTTTCAATTGAGTTCGATAAAATCATTTACCATCCATCTTGGATCATTCTTTCAAAGGGCAAAAAGACTCATTTCCTAATAGGGTTCAAGAAGATGAGAATGAAGACTTGCGGATTTGTAGGATACAAATCGATGAGCAACTTTTCTAGGATCACGAGTAAAAGATTTGCAAGTAGATAAAATAAGATAGTGCCGAAACAAGTGTGATTGCTTATGGATGTAGGTATTTAGGTCATAAATTATAAAAAATGCATTAAAGATGGAAAAAACCCAAGTGGGGTCCGGGTGTATACCCGGATCCCATCGGGTATTTGGATTTTTACAGTACAGGTATCCATTTGGAAAAAACCTGAATTTCACAATCTGGGTATCCAGATATCCATAGTTGGATTTTACCCGGGTTTTAATTTTTTAAAATCATAAATCATGAGCTTTCTTGTAGGATCGGAATTCAAATATTTAATAATTAATAGTCCATCTTGTTGGACCAGACTTTCTATATCAATCTGCTTGATTCAGTTTTTAATATGACAAATTTATTTAAAATAGAAAATAAAAAACTAGGTACCTAGGTAAACCCGAACCCGGTACCTAGGTATACACAACCGATCGAATATGTGGATATTCCTTCCCCGGTGCCCAGTAAGGAATATCCGAGTACTACACAAGAATTCCGACCCGGGTAAGGACGGGTATCCGACCAGGTACAATTGCCATCCCTAAAATGCATCATTTTGGTCTTTCTGACCGATATTTTGACAATCCAACATCAAAGAAATTGTGAAAAGACTTGTTTACCCTTGACTAACGTTAAAGCTATAAATACTTTTTTTTTTTTTTTTTTAAATGTTAAAGCTATAAGTGTATTGTTTTGCCCTTATACAAATAGAAAGAAGAGATATTATCATTTGGGTTCTTATGTTTTTTTTTTTTATTATCTGTTTTTTACTCACTTATTCATTTTTTCACTGGATTGGTCCCTATGTTTTCAAAAACCACTCAATTTTGTCCTTTTGTGAGTTAATCATTAGTCAAATTAAATGGTTCTAAGGTTATTTTTATCTTTAAACAATAATATGACACGTGTCAACACACAAATAAATAGAAATATATATATATATATATATATATATATTTATATATATAATAAAAACTAAATTAATATATAAATACAAATTAAAATTATAAAAAAAAAAAGAATAATTAAAAAATTATAAAAAAAATATATCTCTGGTTCTCTTTTGATAAAAAAAAAAATAAATAAATAAAAAAAAAAAAAAAAGATTAAAACTAATTTTAAAAACAAATTAAAAACCAAAGTGACACATCACTTTCATTTTGTTTTCTTCCGCTTTCTCTTTATCGTATTTTCTCACCAAACAAACAAATTCCCACTTTCTCTTTCTGTATTTTCTCACCAACCAAACAAACTTCCACTATCTCTTGTATTTTTTCATCAACTAAACGAAACAAAAAACACAAAAATAAAATAGACAACATCTAATCAAACCAACAAACCCAACGAAAAGAAAAATTAAAAAGGATTGAACTTCAAAACCAAGCCACCATGAAATAATACAGTAATTGTTTTCCAAAAAAAAGTTTAAACTAAATCTCAAAATCACTCACCACCGGTGGAATTTCTTCTACTACTAGATGAGTTATTGGAGGAGATCAACATCGATATCCTCCTCCATTGATATTACCTTCTGATGAACCTCAACAGTTTGTTTTTGGATTTGGTGGTTTTTTTTATTTCAAGTGATGGTTCAATTTGTTTTTGGCGATGGTTCTAGGTTTGATTTGGTGGTGTTCTGGGTACGATTTGGTGGTTAACCGATTTGTTTTGGTGGTTCTGGGTTCGATTTGGTTGTGGAGATGTGATTTGATTCTGGGTTTTGTGATGATTGTGGTCTTGTTCGGTTCCAAGTCTTGTAGTGGTGGTGGTGGTGATTAGGGGTGGGCACTAAAACCGGAACCGAACCAAAAAGTGCAGTTCAGTTCAGTTCATCAATCATTTTCGGTTCAAACCGGTTTAAATTTACAAAACTGAATTAGTTTCGGTTTTAAACCAGTTTGGGTTTTTGAAAACCAATTTGATCCGAAAACCAGGTATATAAAGTAAAAAGATACCTAATCTCTCCACTTTCTATTTTTTAATCTCTCTCTAGACTCTCAGCCGCTTTCCCTATTCTCTCTCCCCTTACAAATGCTTTCCCTTCCCTTTTACCAACGGGAACCACCCTTTGTAACTAAAAGTCTTCGATCTTCATTGTCTTCTCAACATCTTCTTCTTCCTTTCTCTCTCCGACCAGCCCAGGTTAGGTTTTCATTTTTATTTTATTTTTTTCAGTTTGGGTCTTTGTTACTTTGATTTTATTATTCTACAAAAATTAATTAAAAATCCATTTTGAGTAGGATTTGTACGCATAGAAGTGCTTTTGTTTACAGAAGTTTTATAAAGAAATTCTAGATGGAGACAGAGAGAACACATTCAAACATCAAAGACTTGCTTTACTTCTGATTGAGGGACAAAAGAAGACATTAAATAGCACTTTATTTCATTTGTGATTTTTTGTATTATACATATAAAAAAAGAAGAACAAAGCTCGTGCTCTTGTTTCTAATTTTATTTTTGATTTTTGATTTTCTCCAGCTCTCTCTACTATGTATGTTTGTGCGTGTTAAAGAGAAGAAAAAAGCTGTCATTTTTACTTGAAAGCACAACAAAACTGCCAATTTATCTAATACAGTCTAGAAAAATGTCATGAATCATGATTTTCTTCTGTTTAATGTGAAAAAAAAATAACAAAATTTTCAATTTCTGGATTTTTTTTTGACATAATTTTTTTTTTTTAATGAATATTGAAGTGAATATTTAGTTAGGTTTAATTTTGGGCTTTTGGATTGAATTATAAAAATTCATGAAAATCAGTAGTCAAAGGCCTAAATAAGCATTCAACATTAAAAAAAACATATTAAAAAACTCATTAAACCCATAAGGCCCATTAGGCCCAAAACCGAAATGAACCGAACCAAACCGATCTGATTAAAATCAGTTCAGTTCAATTCAGTTACCATTTCTTATTCGGTTTAAACCGATTCAATTTTAGATGAACCGAAACATTTTTGGTTCAGTTCGATTTTACCCAAAACTGAACCGAACCAAACCAAACCGTGCCCACCCCTAGTGGTGATGGTGGTCAAAATCTGGGTTTAGTTGTGTGGATGATGTTGGAGTGGTGGTGGCTGGAAATCAGTTCTTCGTTGATGATTGGATGATGGTGTTGATTGTGATTTGAGATGGTTTTGGTGTTAATAATGATTTGATGGTGGTTTGATGGCAGTTTTGTTGATGGTTTGAGATGTAGATAAATTTTTTTCTTTTCAAATATTTCGGTTGGAGGTTAATGATGATGGAAGTTCATGATGAGTTTTTTTTTTTTTTTTGGTTTTTTGTTTTTTTGTTTTTTTTTTTTAATTTCCAATTGTACAATTTAAATATTTATTTATTTTTTCAATTTTTTGTTGTTGTCATGTAGGGTGGGTCTATTTGTATATTTCTTTTCCTTTTTTATTATTTTTTTAAATTAATATATAATTATAAATAAAATTGAAAAATAAAATTTTATTTTATTTTGATTTTAAAGTCAAGAGTAAAAACGTCATTTTGTATTTTCTGTGACAGTTGACCATCAAAATTCTTGTCAGACTGTCAGGGGATCAAATTGAGTGGTTTTTGAAAATATAAGGACTAATCCAGTGAAAAATGTATAAGTGAGTAAGAAACAGATAATTCAAAAAAACTTAGGAACCCAAATGATAATATCCAAAGAATTACCAGTTTACATTATTATTTTTGGACCAAAATGCCCTCAATTTTTATTTGTTTGGTCAATGTGGTATTGTGGTACCCTTTTTATTGTTTTAATTAAAAAAGTGAGAATATGTTAAGTAAATTGATTTTTTTTTTTTTTTTTTTTAAGAAATACCTTCAAAATAGGGGGGATTACAGTTTGGTCCATATGTTTTAATGAATCGTTGCTTTTTCATTCAACTTATGTGTATTAGGTTCTTTGGTCCTCAAGTTTTCGTAAATGCATCAAAATGGCCCCCCAGTTAGTCAACTATTAACCCAGGTTAATTGGTCCAGGGGTAAAAAGATACTTTCAATCATTTTTAAATATTTGGAGACACATGTCACATTCATATAATTTTTAAAAAAGAAAAACAAAATTAATTTCAAATTAATTTTTTGAAAATGAAAAAAATATATATTTATTAAAATGGATCTCAACTTCCAATGGGGTTTAAGAAGATCATTCACCATCCATCTTAGTCTCTTAGATCATTCTTTCGAAGGGGAAAACGATTCGTTTCCCGATAGGGTTCAAGAAGATGATAATGAAGACTTGTAGATTTGTAGGAGACAAATCCGACGAGAAACTATTATGTGATCACTAATTCATTAGTAAAAGGTTTGCAAGTAGATAACATAGGGTAATACCGAGAGAAATGCGATTGGAGAATCAACCCCGAGTGTATATCTATTTTAGATCGTCTGTTTATTACTCGTTTTGATTACTCGTTTTGATTGCTTATGGACGTTGGTATTTAGGTCATCTATCCATTTACAATAAAGAAATTCTGTTACTGTAATTCAATGTCATTTTCATCCAAATAAATAAATAAATTAAATGTCATTTTCATCTAACTGAATATCCATCTTTCATAATCATAGAAAGATGTTTGTTTGAATTCAATAGCCAAATTCTTAGCTAAGCTCTTATTATTTTTCCAATCTTATTTTCTATCAAGGATCTCTTATCCTGTTTTGTCTTTCTTGACATTGTCTATGCACAATTTTTATATATAATAATTGGAGGAAAATATTAAATACTAAAATAAAATTAAAAAAAGGTAGAAAATCCCATAAAAAAAGAAATATATATACCTAATGCATGTTTTAACTGTTTTAAAATAAAAATACTTTAAATTGTTTGCCTTCGTTTAAATATATTTATTTATAAAAAAAAGAAGAGAGAAAATTTAATGTACTTGTACTCTTTTTTTTTTTTTTTTTTTTTTTTTTTTTTTTTTTTTTTTTTTTTTTTGTATTATAAAAAGAAAAGAAAAGAGGTTCATGTACTTATGAATAAAACTGGAGAGTATTTTTAGTTATATATATTTTTGATATATTAATTATATATATTCTATATTAATTATTTTATGCATCCACTCTTATCAAATAATAAACATAATTAATTGTAATAATTAAAAAAATAACAAATTAGAGATAATGTTAGGGTTTTTTTTTTTTTCCTTTAAAAAAGAAAAGATCATTTTCATTGACTAATGAAAATGATAATTAATTAAGGCCATTTGAGAACCCGAGACAAGAAAGGTGGAATTAATAAGGGTTTTTAGCAAAAATGTCCTATTTTAGGGGAGTAATTGCCAATTTACCCTAAAATCAAAATCAATTGCAAAAATATCCCGAAATGATCTCAATACCCTTTAGTAAAAAAATAAATAAATAAAAATAAAAATCTTTTCACTCTCTAATGCACTAACCTCCCAAACCGCATGCCCACCCATCTTAAATCCCACCCCAAAGCTTCGCCACTGCAAATTTGAATTGTTGTGAGTTTTAATTTGAATTGTTTTGAGTTTTAGTTTTGAATTGTTTTTAAGTTTTAATTTGAACCATAACATTTAGGTCTATGGTGTTAGTTGAAATTGATTAATGGGTTTTCAATTTTTGAGTTAGATTTGTACGGTTAGGGAGAATCATTGTAGAAATTGTGTGAAATTTGAACAAAGTTGAAGTTACTTGGGAGAAAAAAAAGCTTCAAAACAGGTCTCGAGGAAAAAAAAAAAGTCTCGAGACATGTTGGGTCACCCTATCCCAAGGAAAAAAAAAAAAAGTCTTAGGACAGGATGCACCATGTCCTGAAGCTTTTTTCCATGTCTTTGAAGCTATGAAAAAAAGATTCGGGTCAGGGTGACCCGGATCACCCGATACCGGATCACCCTGTCCCAATACTTTTTTTCCTCGAGACAGGATGTCTCGGTATTGGGTCATCTTGTCATGAAGCTTTTTTTCTCCCAAATTTCTTCAACTTTGTTCAAATTTCACACAATTTCTACAATATTTCTCCTTAATCATACCAATCTAACTCAAAAATTGAAAACTCATTAATCAATTTCAACTCAGAACCATAAACCTAAATGTTAGGGTTCAACTTAAAACTAAAAAAAAATTAAAACTAAAACACAAAATAATTCAAATTAAAACTCACAACAATTTAGATTTGCGGTGGCCAAGCTTTGGGGTGGGATTCGGGATGGGGGGCAGGAGGTTTGGGAGGTTAGTGCATCAGAGAGTGAAAAGGATTTTTTTTTTTTTTTTTTTTTTTTTTACTAAAGGGTATTGAGGTCATTTCAGGACATTTTTACAATTGATTTTAATTTAGGGTAGATTTGCAATTGTCTCCCTAAAATAGGGTATTTTTGCTAAGAACCTAATTAATAAATAAATAGAAACGGAGATTAATATTAAAAGCCAAAACCAGAATTTGAATAAAAATAAATAATAATAATACACAAATGCCATTCGTTCTCCTCTATGAGAGCAAAGTCCATAAATAGCTCCCGAGTCCTGAATTGATGTTATTCTCCTTTCAAATTCTAAAAAGTCACCACCATAACCATGCCTGTGAAACCCAAAGAAGACCCATCTCCTGCCTTTGTAGACACTGTGCAAGAGATCACTAGCCTGTACAAATCACTGCCTCCAAGACCCTCCATAGAAGATGTTGAAGCAGCTATGTCTGTTGTCAAAACTGTGGACGCTGAGGAACAGATAACGCTTGAGGAAATCTCAAAGATGGAGAGGCCACAAGATGTTCCTGAAGAACTATTTTGTCTGTTGCAACAGTTCAAAAAAACCATGGTCTTGTTTCAAGGCCATGAACAGAGGAAAGAAGCCTTGCACTTGGTTGAAGCTGACAAGATGTTTGAGACCTTTGATGGTCTGATTCAGAGAGCTTCTGGGTTGCTTTCTGGAGACACCCAGATGGAGAAAAGGATTGGCTTCGATGACCCAGTTGACAAAATTGAGAAACATCATGTCATCACTGATGATAGTTTTCACAAGAAAGATGGTGTTTTGGGTCTGGCCAAGAGTTCTTCAACCAAAGCTAATTTCTTTTCAGGTATATAACATGGTTTTGTTATGCTTTTTTCGAAAAAAAAAATTCTGTTTCTTACCCAAATATGCAGATGTTAAGTTTGTATCTATATATTACCTCTTTTAATCAGTCAAAGACGTTTTCATGTGAGTTAAATGAAGATTTTGAAAGTCAAAGCCTCTTTGTTTTTCCTGTTTCCATCACTAATTTAAGAAAGTATGATATCTTGATTTTTGTTTTTTATTAAAAGATTGAAGCTAGAATTAGGAAAACCAGAAGAAGATAGAAATTGTGATTGTGAGATAATTTTCCCATTAATTTACTGTCAGTGAACACAATATACATGATATCATCTTTGTCTGTTAATTGATTCTTAAATTCTTCGAATCTAGGGTGGTTCCACTTCCAACTAGGGTAAATGAGCTTTTATTGGCAAGTTGAAGCTGATTTGACTCTGGATTTAGATTATAATCGAAAGGAAGAACCATTTCTATGTTTCTCTATTGAATCTAGTTCTGTTTTTTAAAAATACCTCAGTAGTCAATGTTAGTGTTTTTGTGTATTTACTATTTACAGGTGAAGGAAACACTGATAAATTGAGTCTGATGAAGATGGCAGCAGTTATCGAAAACTCTGCTAATAGTGGAGCAATAGTTCTTGATCTCAAAGGTAAGTTAATGGAGCAGATTGAGTGGATTCCTGTATCAATTGGAAAATTGAAGGATGTCACTGAACTAGACTTGTCTGAAAACCGTATCATGGCTCTTCCATCCTCCCTTGGTGGCCTCAAAGCCTTGAAAAAGCTAGATATCCACTCAAATCAACTCATTAATTTACCTGACTCAATTGGAGAACTTATCAATCTAATTGATCTTGACCTCCATGCAAACCGGTTAAAATCATTGCCCGCTTCTTTTGGTAACTTAATCAACCTACTGAATCTCGATCTCAGTTCGAATCAGCTAACCCATTTGCCAGAGACAATAGGGTGTTTGACCTCTTTGGAGAAACTGAATGTGGAAACAAATGAACTCGAAGTGCTTCCTTACACAATTGGTAATTGCTCGTCACTCAAAGAGCTGAGATTGGATTTCAATCAGCTAAAGGCTCTACCTGAGGCAATTGGCAAGCTTGAATTCTTGGGAATTCTCACTTTGCACTATAACAGGATAAAAGGGTTGCCGACTACAATGGGTAACCTTACCAATTTAAAGGAGCTTGACGTGAGCTTCAATGAGCTCGAATACATTCCTGAGAACCTGTGTTTCGCAGTAAGCCTGAAGAAACTGAACGTGGGGAATAACTTTGCAGACTTTAGAGCCTTGCCAAGATCAATTGGAAACCTTGAGATGCTTGAGGAGTTGGATATAAGTGATGATCAGATCAGAGTTTTACCAGAATCCTTCAGGTTCTTGTCAAAACTGAGAGTTTTTCGCGCTGATGAGACTCCTTTAGAAGTTCCACCAAGACAAGTAACTAAGTTGGGTGCTCAGGTACTGCCAGTTTACAACTACTTTTAACTTATTGAACTCTCTTTTGTTGCCTTAAATCATTTTTTTCAGTTGCATAGCTACTGAAAACCTAACTTATTCAAATTGCTTTGTTAATCAGGCTGTTGTTGAGTACATGGCTGATCTTGTTGCTAACAAGAACACTATATCTGATTTACTGAAGAAGAAGAAGAAGAAGAAGTCGACGAAGAAAGGTTCTTGGTTCGGAGCTTGCTTAATATATCCCATGTTTCGAAGTAAAACTATTGCAAGCATCCAAGTTACCGAAGCTTGAAGCTTATATGATTATCCCCTCTGTGCATATCTTGCAAGTTTCTGTTTTTTATTTTATTTTGAACTATTATAATATTTCGGGATTTGAGGGAGGGGACATAACTCGAACCCTCAAACCCACAACCATCTGGACGCATGTGTGTGAGGCATCCCCATATTTTCTATGTTTGTTTCCTTTTTACCAGTGATTTTTTTATACAAAGTATACAAAATTTGCAGCTTATGTGTAAACTGTCAACTTGGATAGAGTCATTGATTTTGTATTGTAGAAAATTCTTAAAATTTTGTCATAATCATAATCTCTAATTAAAGTATTACTTTTTATTTATTTATTTATTTTAATAAAAAAAACTCTAATATAATCCAATCTTTTCTAATAGTCCAGCAATCTTATCCAAGAAAATGTTGATTGTGTAACTCTAAAGATAAATTTCTCTGGCAATATTTTTATATCATAGTAAGTGTATTATAATACGATATTATTGAGGATTGTTATTAAATAAATGGGTCATTGAAGTTGACTAAGCAAACCACTTCTAAGAGGATCTTTTCTTCATTCAAATTTCTGAATCAGTGGGCTTTGAATCTGTTGTCAGCTCTTATCTGGTTTTGAATCTGTTGTCAGCACTTAGCTGGTCCATCAATCCAAAAATTACTAGTGGATTGTTAATTTGGTCCCTATATATACTTACCTCATCTACTGTTAGCCAACGACCATCTAAAGTAACCGTTGACCGTGTCAAACTGTCAAAAAGACTAAACTACTCATGGTCCTTAAATTAATTAAATAACAAAATTAAAAACTAAAAACTAAAAACTAAAAAACTAAAAAGGATTTCTTTATATATGGATATCCATCATCCATCTTTGAGATGAATAGTAGAGATCAAATGAAATTTTTAAATAGAAATAAATAAATAAATAAATAAAAACTTTCTAAATTGATCTCTAAGACTCTAACCAAAATATAAAATTTCGAAAATAAAAGAGGTGGAGATTCAAAAATTTAAAAACAAAATGAAGAATGGAAAAAGCATATATATATATATATATATATATATATATATATATATATTCACACAATGGGATCTCCACCATTCATAGATGGGGGAGATTAATTAAAAAAAATTTTAAAAAAAAAACTGAAAAAAAAAAAAAGACAGAGATTCAATCTTCACCGAGATCCATGGCGATCTCCATGGACATCCATCCTCCCCCGTCATAGAGGGGAGAGGCAAGGCATCCCTTAATTATCTTAGCTGCGAACAGGGGAGGCAAAACCTCCCCTGTTATTTGCAAACTAGGGGGTTGAAGCAAGGGAAGAGTCAAGGCATCCATGGCTGAGGGAGGTTGAAGCCTCCCCACCACGAACTGGGGGAGGTAAGACCTCTCATGTCGTGTCTTCCTGTTCACTGTAGGGGGATGAAGATCCAATCCTTAGATTGAATCTCCACCTTTTTTTTTTTTGCTTAAAAAAAACAATATATTCATCTCAAAGATGAATGGTGGAGATCCTTTTTTTTTTTTTTTTTTTTTTTTTTATTTGTACAAATTATTAATTATCAAATTATTTATTATTTTTTCAACAAAAATTATTTATTGTTCATTATTTAATTTGATCTCAAATGTTCATCTTGGATGGTGGAGATCAATTTTTTAAAATTTTTTTTTTTTAATTTCTGATTTTATTAAATTACCAGTAAAAGGACGATATTACCCTTCACGACGTTAAAGTTAATAGTCATAGTTGGTTAAACACTAATTGCATAAGAGGTCGTTGTCATTTGTTGATAAAGGTTTTTATAAGTGTGAAAGGATGATCTTACCCATCATGGCATTAAATTTAACGGTCATCATTGGTCAAACACTCGTAAAAACCTTTATCAACATTTGACAATGACATCCTATGTCGTTAGTGTTTGACCATAGATGACTATTAACTTTATGCCATTAAGGGTAATATCGTAATTTTATCTTTAATTTAATAAAATCAAAATATTTAAAATGAAAAATAATATATTAAAAAAAAAAAAAAAAAATCTCCACGGTTCTTCTCTCAGATCAAATTAAAAATCAATAATTGGTAAAAGAAAATGTTTTTTTTTTTTTAATGGAAAATTGTCCAACATCCGGATATTTAGTGTAATTTCACGCATGTGTAATTTTTGCATGAAATTGCACATACATCTCCAACCGCATGTTGACTTTTGAGCTTTGTCTTATCTAACCTATGCGCTAAATTACTAAACTACCTCCAGTTGAAAATTTGCCCAAACTTCCGGATATTTAGTGTAATTTCATGCATGTGTAACTTTTGCATGAAATTGCACATACATACCCAACTTCATGTTGACTTTTATCGTATCTAACAAATGACCACAATTTTAGCATTAACTTATTAAACTACCTCCAATTCAATAATTCTCTAGTCTAGTCTGGTCCTAGAGTTTTTCCTCAGGTCCTAAGGATTATTAAATATGATAATTCGAGTAATTTAATGTTAACGGATAATCACACATGGTGATCCTTATGACTAGGCAAAAACTTCATGACCATACCCGACTAGAGAATGACTCACATCTAATTACTACTTTAACTTTTATTTTATTATTTTACATTTAAAATAAATAAATAAATAAACGATTTATACATTTTGTTTATCTTCCAAATTCTTTTTTTTTTTCCACTTTATTTTCTTACTCCACAAACACCAAATTTTCAAATTCCAATAAACATATTCATCACCCAAACATTTCTTCTCAACTTCATCACTCAAAATCCAACATCTTTATCACCTAAACATCTCTTCCTACCTTTATCATTTTATCATGATACATCAAAATAGAATCATCAACACTCATAAAATAAATCTCTTTTTAAAATTAAAAAAAAAAAGAAAAAAAAAAAGAAAAAAAAAAAAAGAGATAAAAACAATTTCACTGGCTCCACCGCTAGCGGGGGATCTACTCCTCCGTGCGAGGATCAAATATTTTGGAGAATCAGGCAATTTTTTTTCTTCTAAAAATGGAGACTGTTGTTTTGAAAAAAAAAAAAAAAAAAAAAAAAAGAGATAAAAACAATTTCACTGGCTCCACCGCTGGCGGGGGATCTACTCCTCCGAGTGAGGATCAAATATTTTGGAGAATCAGGCAATTTTTTTCTTCTAAAAATGGAGACTATTGTTTTGAGATCTTCTCCCTTTTTTTTTTTTTTTTCTCTCTTTTCATTTTTTATTTATAGACGGAAGAGATTTGATCTTCTCTATCCATTATATATATATATATATATATATACAGTCTTTCTATTATTAGTTCGAACTGATAATAAATATATCATGACGAAGAATGTGGACCACAGATTATGTAGAAGTTTTGACAAGTGCATACACTTTGAGTCAAAGTATGTAAATCTAGTGGTCTACATTCTTCGTCCTGATATATTTATTGTCAGTTCGAACTGATAATAGAATTTCTGTATATATATATATATATATATATATATATATATATATTAATTTTTATTATTAAATAATTAAAAATTCAAATAGACGATTTTACCCCCAAGCTGTTAACTCTTAATGGAGGATAAGTAGCAAGAAGGAACGCATGAGGAATTTCGTGCAAAAGTTGCATATGCGTACCATTACACTAAATATCCGAGGTGTTTATGCAATTTGCCCTTAAAACAAATAGATGGATGAATCTCTCTCGTTTATTTGAGGGATAGAGGTAGATCAAATTACAAAAAATGATTTTAATAAAAAAAAAAAAACAAGAAAAAGATTATGGGGATCTAATATATGTATGGTGGAGATTTAAACTTTTTTTTTTCTGTTTCTAATTTCTTTTTTCTTAATTTTTTTTTGAGAGTTCTTACACTCAAGTGTTTTTCTTTTTACACTTCATTTTCGAAGACACTCCATTCTAAAAATTTAAATATTAAAAAATTCTAAAGACACTTACTTTTTTCCAAAATTATCCCTTTTATCTTTTGTCACTCATATTATAAAGACACTCCATTTAAAAAATAAAATAAAATTTCTAAAGACAATCCATTTTATTTTAATATTACTCAGTTTGAATATCTCTCCTTAGAAAATTTGGAATTGAAATTGAAAAGAGATGTGAAGTAATCAAATGAAAATAAAACAAAGAATAAAACTGAACAAAAGTGAGGAGATCGAAAAAAAAAATGTTTTGAAGATTAAACTGTGACAATAGGAAAACAATATTTGATTTGATTGTTTGGATTTTAATTTGAGTAAAAAAAAAATTCTATTGAGTAAAAAATAATTTTAAATATATTTTTTCGGAAAAAAGATATTTTTTTAAATATATTTTTTCTAGTGATAGCAATGGTTGAACGTGGGTGATAAACTGATAATAATGGAGGGTTTAATGGTATGTGAAAAAAATATATTTTGAAAAAAAAGAAGGGAATATTTTAGGGTTTGTAAAATAGGAAATAAAAAACACAAAAGAGGAAAAAAAATATAAAGATGGAATAAAAAACTTGTTTTCTAAAAAAAATAATTTTGAGTGTTATTAGAACTTATTTGTTTTATTTAATAATTTTAATTCATTTTAAAGTCATCATTAATAAAATAAAAATAAAAATGAAGTGTTAACAGATATTTTATTACCGGATTGTCAATAATGATATTTAATTTTTATTTTATTTATTTATTTAGGGATCTTGATTATTTAGGACTTATTGCACAAAACTCCTCTGAGTTTAGGTCTAATTACAACTAGATGGACATTTTACTCGAAATCACACAAATCTCCCCTACTATAGTTGACTTTCGTTAAACTTAACCATTGACCAAACTTTTAAGTTTAAATGACTTGAATGCCCTCATTTGTATTATTTTATTACCTAAAATAAATAATTAAACAAATATTATCTAATATATAATAACATTTTAAAATTTTAATAAAAATGATGAGAATAATGTTGTTATTTTTTTTTTTTCGATATTTATCACCCATTTTTTATAAAAAATCCTTCATGGACCTTTTTTTTTTGAATGGGTGATGAATCTCGAAATAAAAAATAAACTCGATTGTGAATGATTTTTTTTTTCTTTTGTTGAAAATGGATGTTGAACCAAGAAAAAAAAAAAAAAAAAAAAAAAAAAAAAAAAAAAAAAAAAAAAAAAAAACTCGGATGATGAGGATTTTCTCTTTAGTTGAAAATGGGTGGTGATAGATGTCGACAAAAAAGAAAAGTTCACCATTTTTTTCCTCTGGAAAATGAGTGATAAATATCGAAAAAAAAAAATAACAACATTATCCTTCTCTTTTTTATTAAAATTTTAAATTTTTATTATATATTAGATAATATTTGTTTAATTATTTATTTAAGGTAATAAAATAATACAAATGGGGGCATTCAAGTCATTTAACACTAAAAGTTTTGTCAATGGTTAAGTTTAACGGAAGTCAACTTATGATAGGGGAGGTTTGTGTAATTTCGAGCAAAAGGTCCATCTAGCTGTAATTAAACATAAACTCAGGGGTGGTTTGTGCAATTAGTCCTATTATATGTTTTTACCCTTTTGTCACAGTATGACCTATCGGTTGTGGTAGCCAAAAATAGCATAGCCCAAATATTGAGGCTCAACATAAATCCAAACGGGTACAACCCATGACCAAATCACAGACTCATAGCAAAGACCAAGTCAATATTGTAATATTGCAATATACGTTATTGGCTTAATAGTATTCAAATCTTCCTAAAGATCTCGAAGTGAATCAGATATACAGTCCCACGATTTGAGGCAGCGATGGAAGGAGAAATATCAGGATATATACTCTTCTGTTAGCAGACTCCTGACATCACTATAAATAGGAAAGAGGGGGCTGCGGGACTGGGAGGAACAAACAAAAAGGCAGTCAACAAACCCTCTCAATTTACTTTCAACTTACTCTCTTTTATTTATCAATTAATTATTGATTCATTCAAGATATTATTATTATGAGCTTCCCATCAATTTAATTCACTAAAATGCCATGCTCGAACCATTCTTCTTTGAATCTACAAGTCCAGTCCGAGGGCTCTACAAGTCCAGTCTTTCAAACTCCACGCTCTAATTGCTCTCGGCAATTCCAATTCACTTATATGAGCACTCGATAGGATCAACGAGCATACTACATTTATCAATTGTAGTCTTGACTCTACACTCAGTCCAAGTGAACATAAGGCCCTCCGAACGACACCACCCAAGATTCGATAGCTTTGTTTACGGTTTGATTTCAATTTTATTCATTTCAAATATTGATTCGAAATTATTTTATTTATTGATAAATTGTCTAACTCGAGCATCAGAGAATCCCCAACGGGACACCCCCCTCTCACTCGCTCTGTTCTATTTTTTTTTTTCTACAGGATCTCGTAGCACACAACCTACTAATCTTTACTCTACCATTGTCAATGCCCACCGACTTACGAAAATTCAACTGGAGATTTTCGAGCTCTTCAGTTTGGCACCCACCGTAGGGCCTTGACAATCGTTTTGGCAGAACTAACCTATTTGTAGGATTGGATCTCGAGGTTCAACTGGCACTCATCAGACTACCTTAGTGCAACCATCAAGTAATCGGTAACTTAGACAAGTATTTTAATTATTTGTGACTGTGAAACAGATTAATAAATGCTTTCAATCCTTCATGCATTACTTTCTCTCTTTGCACCTTAAAAATCAAAAGCCAGCTGAATTATTGTTTGGTCTGACAAATTATTTCGCATTAACAATAACTTTTGTCAAAGTCTTTTTGATGTAAATATACAAAAAAATTTGACTAAACCAAAAAGCAATTTAGATATTGGTAGACCAGGATACAGGCAGTGATCTAACCTGGATTCAATGTAAGCCATGATCAATAAACTGCTTTAAACTACCTGGTCAAGGTTGTGTGTCCAATAAATGCTTTTACGAGACTGGTTACGCTGATGGTTCCTTCTGTAAAGGAAAACGAGAAAAGACAAAAAAAAAAAAAAAAAAAAAAGTCCTTCCTAATTCTGCAAAGTGCTGGTAAAACAAATCACAAAAATCGGGAAAGGTTAGTAAATTTTGAATCCGTTTAGACATGTTCTTTTTTATTGTTGTCAAGTGAAAATTTAGATGGATCTTTGATATATTAGTCAATATTTTTGCCATGATTTTACCGTCGAGTACTTTACTATTAATGATTTGTTTATTTAATGAACCATTGGTCTACGTTGAGCAACCAATAACAACAATTCTATGTCAAGCTAAGAGTAAATTTAAGATACTCCATCGAACTACAACTCGAGTGTGCATTTTATCGGTCTATGCCTACAAATAAAATTCATTAGCTCCATGTCGAGCCAATATTTATTCACCAAGCAAAATCCTTCCAAGTTCAAACCATGGGAGCCTTTCATGAACTGCATAACTTGAAAACCATGCAAAAGAAAGGCAATCCGCCACAAATGCTCAATAGAATCCAAATAAAGACATCTGTGTTTTTTGAATTTCAACTGGATCACCTTTATCGCTTCGTAACGAGCTAAAAAGATCAACGCCAAGTGACGATTAAAGTGTGGCAAATTCTGAACTATATTGCTTTCCGATGTTGGATGAACCTATAGCCTGATATTTGAGGTAATTTTTTCATGTCAAGATACAACATCTTAAATTTAAATCCAGCATTTGCTTTTTATTATATTACATATTTTTTAGTTCGATTTAAGTCGAGCAAACAACATCGATCCCTGAGATTGCATCAATCGATCTATCTCGGGTTGTCATAGACGTAAAATTATTGGTCGACTTAAAAAGTAGTATGATTGTCGCTCTACATAAAGCTATGAAGTGAATATGGAGATGTATAAAAGCGCTCTACGGAGCCTAAAAAAAAAAAAAAAAAAGCTCTACAACGAGCTACAACAAGTGCTCTACGGAGCCTCAAAAAACGCTCTACAACGAGCTACAAGCGCTCTACAACAAGCCTTAAAAAATGCACTACAACAAACGCTCTACAACAAGCTACAACAAGTGCTCTACGGAGCCTCCAAAAACGCTCTACAACAAGTGCTCTACAGAGCCTCAAAAAATGCTATACAACGAGCCATAAAAACGCTCTACAGAGCCTCAAAAGCGCTCTATGATAAGCCAAAAATAAACAAGCTCAAACGACTTCTTAGGAATTCACTACAAAAGAATTGGGCTATTTAAATAATCCAACCCATGATTTTTCGATTCTACTTTACCAATGACTGTCTTTCAACGCAAGAGTTCGGTTGAAATAGTCCACTCTCTAACTTGAAGACTTTCACTCAGAGAGTGGGGGGCTAACTGTGGTAACCAAAAATAGCACAGCCCAAATATTGAGGCCCAACGTAAATCCAAACAGGTACAACCCATGACCAAGTCACAGACTCACAGCAAAGACCAAGTCAATATTGTAACATTGCAATATACGTTATTGGCTTAACAGTATTCAAATCTTCCCAAAGATCTCGAAGTGAATCAGATATATAGTCTGCGGGACAAGGAGGAACAAACAAAAAGGCAGTCAACAAACCCTCTCAATTTACTTTCAACTTACTCTCTTTTCTTTATCAATTAATTATTGATTCATTCAAGATATTATTATTATGAGTTTCCCATCAATTTAATTCACTAAAACATCATGCTCGAACCATTCTCCTTTGAATCTACAAGTTCAGTCATTCAACTCCACGCTCTAATCGCTCTCGGTAATTCCAATTCACTTCTACGAGCACTCGATAGGATCAACGAGCATACTACATTTATCAATTGTAGTCTTGACTTTACCTTTAGCCCAAGCGAACATAAGGCCCTCCGAACGACACCACCAAGGATTCGATAGCTTTGTTTACTGTTTGATTTCAATTTTATTCATTTTAAATATTGATTCAAAATTATTTTATTTATCGATAAATTGTCTAATTCGAGCGTCGGAGAGTCCCCAACAAGACACCCCCCATCTCGTTTTGTTCTATCCATTTTTTTTTTTCTACATGACCTTGTAGCACCCGACCTACTAATCTATGCTCTACCGTTGTCCGTGCCCACCAACTTAAGAAAATTCAATAGGAGATTTTCGGGCTCTTCAACGGTTAATGGTCAATATCATTTTTTGATAAATTTGTTTCGATCATAAATTACCAAAGCCCACTAGCTACTCATCCAGTCTACTCTGATACCTTTTTCTTTGCTCGCCAAAGGCCATACCTTCACTTTGTATGAATTCCGGCGACTTACATATTTTCCGGTATCTCTCTCGACTTTGTCTTTTCCATGTATGATGTATATAATTTCAGACGTAAGCAATTGCACTCGATTATGGACTTGATTTATCTCTCGCATACCTATCTACTATTGGGATATAATTTTCAAGTTTTGTCTAACAGTTGTTTGGTTTTGAAATTTTTTGGTTGAAACCACACCATTTATCTCATTTATTTTGAATCTTTGTTCTGATTTGAACATAAATTTTGGGTTTTCTGGTTGTTTGAATGGTTAATCACAATGAATGCATGAATTTACCCTTATTTGTTGTCCTGGATCAATAGTTTGGATAATTGATTTTCTAATTGGGTTTTAGGAGAAATTTGGTATAATTAGAAAATTTTAAAAAGGAAAATTTGTTTCAAATAAGCGTATGACTATTGACTAGACTCAAGAGTTAGATTAGCTATTAGAAATTGTTATGGATTGTATCCTTGTATCAGTATGCTCAGAAAAGATCCTTAAATATCTAGAGGTCTTCTAGATACTGAAATGGGAAAGATAATAAATAATCATCGTCATTCTTGTACTTTCTGTGGTTCGAAGAGTACACATTAATTAGGATTATGTCAAGTGATGTAGAAGTTATGTATAGACTCACGGATATGAAGAGAAAGATCGGAGTGATGAATCAGGTTTCTACTGTAAGATGATATGAATCATGGATGTGGTGGTTTTGTTCATTAGCTGGATGTGTCTTGGTTAAATCTTCATTTTTGTGCATTTAGTTATGGTTGAGATGTGTCTATGTTATGGTTGCTGCAAGGCTAAAGTTGGAAGGATAGATTGAAATAGTAGTATAGGACAGAAATTCAGGGAGTACAAAAAGAGAGGCTTTGATCATTATTTTTTGGTGGTATGTTATTTTAAGGAAAGCCCAGCTTGATGATTTAATCTTGCATTCTAGGATTTTGTGATGTAAGTGTTGTTTTTTTCAGATCATTACACTGCTACATGTGGAAATTACTCTGAGTTTGTAGTTATTTTCATGAGTTGAGATCAACTATAACTGGTCTATTGCAGGTGAATGTTACCAAGACATAGAAGACATACTGCAAGAACAAGTAGTGTAGGAAGCAGACATTACATTAGGTCAAATAGTACAAGAAGGTGAGAGAAAGGATTGTTGCTCAAGGAAAGGAAAGCATATTTTTGGGCAGTTCAGACTTGTGCCCATGTAACCGTCACTCTAGAATATTGAGGAAGTAGTGATGATGTGTTAGGTATGTATTTGCTTGACCCTGAAATGTATGTTTTACCTGGTTGGGAGGGACCAGCAGCTGAGGGTAGGGTGTCATCAGACACATTACAAAGGACAGATTCTTTCATTTTCCATCTGTTTTGTTACTTTTCTTGTTTCACTGTTACATAGATGAATCAGTTTTTCAAGTTGCCTTAATGCTATGCAACCTGTTATTGGCATTGCAATGGATTATCTTTTAGCCAAACAAAGATGAGAATTTTATTTTTTTTGGAACAGAAATAACTGAAAGAAGAGAAAAAGGAAAATTGGAATTTATTCTTGATTTTAATCTATTTTATATTTATTTTGGCTAATTTGGATGTAAATTCAGTTGTTAATTTGATCCAGCTTTAGAATTTCTTTGATCAGTTCATGTAAATTTTTGGTTTCACCATGGTTAGACATAAGGTTGAGGTTCTTTTATGTGTTTAGGCTTATAAAAAATGCTAATAAAAAGGCTGAAAGGGCTCTAAGAAGGATAGTTAATTTCCTTGGAAATAAATTACTAAAAGCTGTAAAAAAATATCTGCTCTTGATTTATTAAGAATTTTTTTATTTAACTATCCAATATTCAAAATCAATTGTATTCTGTTCTGCTATCTTTTTTCTAAATCTTACCATTAACCAGATTTAGACAAAATTATGGGAGACGGTTTGACAGCATTGGATCAGAAGACACATGATTCTTCCAAAAGAGCCATGGATAAGATAACTAATGTATATATCTGGGACATGGACGAGACCCTCATACTGCTTAAGTCTTTGTTGAATGGGACATATGCAGAGGCATTCAGTGGTTCAAAGGACGGGCAGAAAGGTGTAGAACTTGGGAAGATGTGGGAGAACCACATTCTTAAAATCTGTGATGAGTCTTTCTTTTATGAGCAAGTAAGAATGCATTTTTGTTTTTATTCTCCCTTAAGATTTTCGCAATGCCTTTTTCATTTCTTCAATGTGAATCTGTTAACTGTGATCAATTACTGCAGATTGAGAACTACAATAAGCCTTTTCTTGATGCTTTGAACCAATATGATGATGGAAGGGAGCTTTCTGAATATGATTTCAACCAAGATGAGTTTAGTCCGCCATATGATGATCTCAACTTAAAAAAACTAGCTTACAGGCACAGAGCCATTGCCAATAAATACAAAAAGGTATCAGTAATTGATCTGTGTCAGGAATGAGATCTTTCTATTCACTTACATGCCTAACATGCCATTTCATGATCATATTTCTAGGGTTATAATATCTAAAATGAGATCCTTTGGGTTCAAACTCATATTTTTCTTCCATTGAAAGACTTGTAGGACTTTTCAGTTTTCTGATAAATGTATTGCACCATGATACTTGGATGAATAAATGTCACTACTCACTAGCTATTGGGTGTAGGAAATAAAAGTGAGATCATTATTTGATAATATGCATGGGTATACGACATAAAGTTCTGAATGTTACCTTATGAGATGTTTGATTAGAACCTCCAAATTTTAAGCTTCCATTACCATGGAAAAGAAGATTAGTCCACCTGGACATTTGCATACACATTCATATAAAGCAATGCCTTCCACTTGTCTACTTATTGCTTCCGCATCATGAACAATATAATTTTTTTGTTTGCTGCCTTGAATATAGCCCCATTAGATTTGTGAGTTAGCAGTAGCCAGGATCAAACTCCTTGTGATGGTTATACTTTTTGGGTTTCTATACTTAAGCTTCAGTTTGATTTTCATCTCTCCAAGTTGGAGTTTGTTTCAGGAAGTTCACAGAATCATATTAAAATGTTGAAGTTAGGTGCATGATGTTTGTAATTTTTACTTTCTTTAAAACTTCAGTTTCTTGAAACTTTGAAAGTAACTGTCAAACGGACCAGTTGAATCTGGTCCAATCAGCAAAGGTTTGGACCACGTCCGGTCCAATTCGATTGGAATTGGATATAAGGGTCATAGTGGATCTTTTGAAAAAGGATTGGAGTCCGATCCAATCTGGACTGGTTAATTATTTGGTTCAAACAGACCTGTCTGAAATCCAAAAATCCATATCTTTTTTATCAGACTAGACGACCAGTCCAGTCTGGTCCGATTGGATTGACACCCCTACCTGAAAGTGGGAGTAATAAGTGGTAACTTCCTCAATAAAGTTTACCCTGCCTTGTTTGATTCCTTTGTAAGTCTTGTACTCTTGTTTGATTAGTATTATCTACTGTTTCTCTCCACAAAGGTACTTACTTTCTCAAAACTGTTTTAGTTGTTATAATATCGGATTATGATGCAGTGAAATATTCAACTCTCATTGTTTCAGGGTTTGCAGAATATTTTTGATCAAGAGATGTTAAGTTTTTGGGATGAATTGTATAATATGACTGATGTATATACAGATAGATGGTTATCCTCAGGTATTTTTTTTTTTCTAAATCATGATGCCGCAGTTGACCAATTCGGTCATGTTCTTTAGTTGTTCTAGTATTATAACTGGCAGATTGATAACCAGTTGTCACTTATGTATTTAAAGGAATCAGCATTCTAAACTTCATATAAGATGAGGTTGTGGGGTAAGGACATAAAAAAAATGACAAAAAGAATGAATACAACTTCGTACTGAAGGATAGTGAATAGGTGCATAGAATTTGTTACTAATACAGATGAGCATCAATATCCTTGATCTAAGCTGATGTTGGTGGTTTAATTTTTGGATCAAGCATGTTAAAGGGTAGCTGGATTTCTCGAGTCTTAATAATAATACGAAACATATGGGTTAGCCGAATGGATATAATAATAATAATAATGGTAATATGGATAAGGGTTTTAAGACAGATTGGCATTATGATTTTTGTTATGCTTTAGATATATTTCATCATAGATGATAATTTTAGATATATTCAGTAGAATTACAATTAAATTCTGCTTTAGTTTGCTTTGTCTTCAAAACCTTGTGTATCTTCATTTGGAAATTTCAACATGGATTAGATTTTTAAGATGGACTAGCATTATGATTTTAGTTATGCTTAAGATATATTTCATCGTAGATGATAATTTTAGAAAGAATCAGTAGAACTACCATTGAATCCTGCTTTATTCTTCAAAACCTTTTGTATCTTCATTCTAGTGTATCGCCACATGACCTTGCTGCTTTTGCCTTTGTGCCCCTTGGTGTGATATTACCTCTTTCCTACTGATTTTTTTAATATTCACCCATAAAAACTTTTTTATCTCTTAAATCACTTGCTCATAGTATACATCTTTCTTTCCAATATGTAGCACGAGCCTTCTTGGAGCAATGTTCAAGTGGGAAGGAAGGCTCAACTTCTTCTCTTGCTTCTGTTAATGGGAATGCTAAGTTCCAGCACATAAATGTTTTGGTGACTTCTGGAGCATTGATACCTAGCCTTGTGAAATGCTTACTTTTTAGACTTGACGATTGGATAGCGCATGAAAATGGTCAGTCATACATCTTATATCTATTGTTACTTTTAATTTAATCTTTCATGTGACTTGATAATTAGAATCATTAGATGTATGAGTAACCTTATTTTCTCAGCATTGTGTCTACCTATGCCTGAATGCTATTCATTCATACTACAAATTGGTGCCAAATAATGGTATTTTGAAAGCTGAATCAAACAAGCTGTGTCTATTAATTAAAACTATAGATGCAAATGCTGTATTGACACTGAATGAACTTATTCTTAATGTTATTTGGTTGCTCTTATCTCTTGTACATCCCAAAGAAAAAAAAAAAAAAGATATACACTATGTTACACGTAGTAAACTACTAAACTACTGGAAGAAAACTTCTGTTTCTTGTAGGCTTCCCTAGAAGGGTTGGTGTAACTCAGGTTAGAGGTTAGACAAACCATTAGCTACACAAATTTCGGTATCCAGGGAGTAGAATAGATATCTCAAACCTGTTGATTTTGAGAATACCTAGGAGTGAAACAATAAACTAGATGCTATTGATGAATACCAGCAAATACCAAAAAAAGAACTCAACATGAGTCCCATTGTCATGAACATCAAAACAGCATCCTAACGCGGGCTACAATGCCTCTAATTTATAATAAGAATAAGCCTATTCAGTAAGGAAGAGAATTTTGTCAAATTTAACCACCCAAGTTTTCATTTTTGTTTGTTTTTAGCCACCCTCTTAGAATTGATTGTTTATAACCAACTTGAAAGGTCATAGAAAGGTCATTTTAGCATATAATGTAAATCTTTGCCTCTAGAAAGGTCATCGAATTTTATAATTTCATCATCTGTTGAAATGTTTGGCTCAACTTACTTTTCTGCATGTCAGAATGCTGCTTCGATTGAAAAAGAACAGAGGTCTTTGAATCACCCACCATTTGCAAGAGAAAACAATAAGTAGAGGAGTTGCCACTTAAATAAAAAAGAAAACCATAACTTATTTTCATTTTTTATGAATTTTGTTTTTCTTCTAAAACAATATTAAATTACTTAAACACCCCTATTTTGTGAGAGTTATCATTAGTCAACTTGTTTTCACTTAAATCTAAAACGAGAGGGTTGTTTTTGGAGATGGTTCAAACCTCAGGGATTTTTTTTTTTGTTTGGTTTTGTTTTTTTGTTTTTGCATATATTCATATTATTTTGTGATTGATGAACATGCATTGTCAATTTTCTCGATGAAAGTCTTGATTCATGAATCTATCACTATAAACTACCACGATGGATCCAAAGTTTTAAAAAGCATGAGGCGGTTTGAGGCGTTTTGTCTAGTGAAGCAAGGCTGACGCCTCAATTTAGAAATATTAAATAATACAAAAACAATTAAAAACTAAAAATATCGAATATTGAATACCTCGCACTGCCTCAAGGCGGGTCGGCCTTGAGGCGGTCGCCTCATCGCCCTAAGGCAGTGTTATTTAAAGAAAGCCTCAAGGCTGCTGCCTCGGCTGAGTTTTGAAACATTGGATGGATCCCTTTCCCATGATACATGTTCAGTTTTCTGTGATACATGTACAGTAGTTTTCCATGATACATTATCCTCAATAATTGTTATAGGGACATTTGCGCACGTTTGCCCTCCAACTTGGCTAAAAACAACTAATTTTTAAAAGTTTCTAAAAAACGTTGGTGGAAAACCTAAGGGGTATTATGAATTTTTCAAATAAGGAAATCAGTTTCTATTAAATCAAATCAAATCCTAAAATAATCAAACTACCTATTCTAAATGTAAAATAAAACATAAAGATAATCATCGAGTCATCAACATTAATTACAAGAATATTTCTGGAAATAACAATTTTCAATCTTATATCTCGCATCAGAGATACTAGCTCTCATTTCCTCTTAGCTTTTATTTACTCAAGACACCCTTTTAAACCATATTTATACAATACTGCTGATGAAACCTAATGCAACGGAGGACTTGTATCCAAATTACTAACATACTCCTAAAGAAATTTAGCCCGATAGCCGATAGGTTATGGAACCTCAACCAAACCAAACTCAATATGCTTCTTGAATCGTGATTGCTTCTTGTTTACGTTTGGTAGTTGTTTTGTTCCTATGTTAATCATATATTCATATCAAGAGTTCAATCTATATATTCATTGTATAATGATTCTAATAAATCTTCTCTTTACATTCTCAAAATGCTTGAAACCAACATCCTTAGTATCAATAATCTTGAAAACTATGGTGTTTTGCCTTTTGTGTAGAAAAGATATACAAACTTCTCAATAAATATTGTTGATTTTAGACTATTCAAGGAAACTGTATACAATTATGAAAAGAAAACTGTACAAGGAAAGAAAGAAAAATGAGCATAAAATTAGGACACTAAACTTGCTGACTCAAAATCAATTATAAACAAGTTATAGGATTGGCGCCTCTCTCCCTCTCCCCTTTCTCTGCATTGAAGGAAAAAAAAAAAAAAAAAAAAAAAAAAAAAAACTTTGAGTGATAGGAAAAGGAAATTATCATTGATCTCTTTTTTCTGAGTTTCGCTGTCAAGGGATGATGTGAGCGATGCTACTATTCAATTTCCAATAAGTAAATGTTCCCTTCAAATCCTACCCTACATTTTAATATGAATAAATCTAGCTTTAACTGTTATCCAACATTTACAAGAGTTTCATTTCTTTTCACTTTACTTTTCCCAAAACATTAAAAAAAAAAAAATGAATTCTCAACAATTAAATGAAGCATTGTTAATTTGATCAGATTAATTACAAACCCCAAGAATATTTAGAGCTAGGAATTATAATTTACACATAGTTTAACCTAATGATTGAGATATGCTATATAAACATCTAAAATGAAGTTGGATTGAAACATAAAAGAATAATTGCACATTGTACCGAGTCTATCCTGGTACTTTATTTGAAGTCAATTGAACAATGTTCATTGACAACTAGACGTAGTCATCTTCTCTGTCTTCTCCATGGAATATATTTCTAGTGAGGTCTTAAAAACTTCGTACAATGAATGATCAGCCATTCCATTTGTGCTTCCAGCAAGTAGGCAACGTGATTTCTATCTTTCAAATCATGCTCGGATGCATTTGAAAGCCTCAAGATGACTTGAGGAAAAATGTCTTTCTAGGTTAGTATTGTGTTTCCATGATAAATGGTCCATTTATTGATGGGTGACTGACATCAATTGAACCGGTGCTTAGAAGTTAGAACAGATGGATGACCTCATTCGTGATTCATGCCTAAAATTTCCCGTCCCCCCAGCCTTGGTTATTGGTCTATGAATGACTAACTTATTTTCTTATCATTTGCTTTTACATCTTCTTTATCCGGTTTTGCTTTGGGAGTTGCATATTAAGCCTGTTAGACTTGTGCAAGAAGAGGAAAGGAAGATGGCCTAAGAATAAAGGCGATTTATATCTCTAGAATGAGGAAATATATAGCATCCCAACGAGACTTGCGATTCTTACATTTTGATAGGTTTTGCCCTTGTTCTATTTCTGAATTTGTTTCTTTATTTTTGCTGGGTCACCATCTTCTGCTTTCAAGCAATATAGCCCATTGTCCATCAAATATTTGGACCAAACATGAATTAAGATGTACAAGAAAATTATAAAGACATAATTCTAAACGAATAAACTGAAATGTTTATGGTTCTTGTTTCAATTATTAATTAAATATATAAGTCTTTCATCTTTAATATTATGTAATATAGAATGCTTAAGAATTATATGTGAAGCAAAAAATAAACTACATAAAATTTGTAAAATGGGCATTGGTTGTTGAATTCATAAGATGATAGTAAATTGATTTATAATTGTCACTCTAATTTGGGGAATCAATAACTAGTTAAGAAATTATGACTTTTAACAGTGGTTGATTTGGATTGGATACCTTAGTATTTGTTAATGCATAGAGTTTAATTTTATTTGCATAATATTGTTTCGTTTGTCACATTATATCCACTAATCTCAAACAATTGATAGATATTAAGTTGATTTGATTGGGTGTCCTAAATTCTCAAACAATCCTTGTGGGTTCAACCTGATATCCACTAATCTATATACTCTTAATAGATTTGTGTGCTTGCGGGTTATCTGAAATTTGACAGGATACAAAAGTGGTTTGCCTTGAATGTGCAATAGCTCCTTGTTTGAGAACTTCCAGTCTTTTATGAGTTATCTGAAATTTGACAGTATACATGAGTGGTTTGCCTTGCATGTGCATTAGCTTCCTGTTTGAGAATTTCCAGTCTTTCATAATGTGGCATGATTCACATGCTCATGGAGAATTCTTCAAATGGGTGTTTGCAGAGACTTGGCTTCATAGAACATTTGTCCACCAGTTGTACTTGAAGACTAGCATGATGAAACTCTTATTTTTATAACTCTGAGCTATTTAACCTACTTTACTGAAAACAATTCTAATTAAATCACAATCATCAAATATAAGAGATAATTAATCTTATTTTAAGGGTGGAAAATATAAAATCAAATGTACTCATCATGAATCTTAGTGATTAAAAATCTAAAAACCTAGGGTTGGAAAAGGCAACATATTTTATATATTGGTGTAGAAGCTGAGTATGGAATTGTCTATTTTAGAAGAGGTTGATAAGCCACCTTTTGGTGCATGTTAATATATTTTTTTGGAAAAGGAAAACGTTGTTGGAATAGGAGGTTACTAAGTACTAACCAGTGATTTTTTTTTCTCAGTTTACAGCTCTTGGGAAGTGGGGAAACCCCAATGTTTTCAGTGGATTAAGGAACGTTTTTCCAATCCAAATGTCCGGTTCTGTGTGATTGGAGATGGATGGGAAGAGTGTGAAGCTGCGCAAACCATGCAATGGCCTTTTGTTAAGATTGATCTTCGACCAGGCAGTTCTCACAGGTTCCCTGGCCTCTCTCTTAGAACAGTAGGCTACTATTTTTCTGTTGTCTATGGTAAGGATGATGCTGAACATGATGAAGAGTAAATAATATCACCATATGTAGTCAACTAGCTATACTTTCCTAAATCTGAAGCCAAAGGAAAATTTGTGTCCCTTCATAAAGTCCAAATTTAAATGTATGAGAGTCAAATTTAAATGGTCATATAGTCTGGTCATAAGAATTTTAGTGGAAGAACTCACAAGTCCATAACACAATAAATTGTGAATTTTAAATATATATTCTTTTTTCTATTTTAGTTGCTACAAATGCACTATGTGATCAGGAAAATTGTATGTGCGTAAGGATTTCATTTTTTTTTATTTTTTTTTATTTTTTTTTTATTGATTTAGTTGGAGCTTCCAAAAATCGGAGTATATGATTTAGAGACATGTGTTGGTGAGAATTAAAGAGAAATTGGTAGGCAAGGACCACTGAATTGGTAAACATATGTCAGATGATGCATGGTTAGAAAGTTTATTGCTTGCTTGTAGGCTCCTTTATAATAGTCCAGGCGTTTGAAGAAATGTCAATATCTCCAAGGACCCTGATTTCAAGTCTGAAATTGTGACTGAAGATGCTTTAGATTTAGATTTAGATTTTTGTTAAAGTATTCAATTCAATATGATCCATACAAATATAGCCCTTTACTCTATTTATCCCTTGCTATAAATTTGGGGCAACTGAAGTTGAAATGTCAGCATCTGATGGAATTGGAGCAAATAGGTTGTTTACTTAAAGGGTGTTCTTTTCATTTTAAGATAGCATTGAACGACTTATCTAATGACCTATAATTGGTAAAGTAGTGTTTGTTGAAAGGGTTGATTATTGGCAATTTGGCATTGGGGGGTCTATTTTTTTGGGCCTCATAATGCTGACCTTATCCTGCTCAAAATGGTATGGATTATGCCTTATCTCTTAAATCTTGAGTTAATGATGCCTAGATCCTCACTTTGTCTTTATTTACTCTACTTAGCAAGTGGAGTGCATTTCATTTATCTCTTTTAGATGTAATCTAATATGATCTTACTTGAACATTTTTTTTTTTGTATTTTTAGTATTTAAATTGGCATGTCCTATATACTGTCCAAAATTGTTTCAAATTTAAAAGAAAAATAAAACAATTATTGTTTTCCAATTTTTCTTTGAGTTTGGGATACAATGTGAATGCAAAAATTATAATTGAACAACCTTTTCCAGTTAAAAAGAGAGAAATGTCTTCATTTTAAATTAGTTTAACCGAAATAAAAGGTTGTTTATTATAATATTATAACATTTTAAATAATACTTGATTTTCTTTTAGACAAATATATATATATATATATACATATATATATCGAGCTATTATAATTAATTTGAGGTAGGTTCTGGATGGGAGATATGAGTCTAATCCACAATTTAATGACGTAGATATGACATTGAGCTAACTTCATCTAACCGAATTTTCTTTTTCTGAAAATACATGACAATGAACTGATGAAGACTTGAAAACTCCATAAATGAACATTTTAAGTAGAAGTATGAAAAGGGTCAAGAAATGCCACCAATTATTCGTTGCAATTAAAATACATGACAATGAACTGATGAAGACTTGAAAACTCCTTAAATGAACATTCTTAAGTAGGAGAAGTATGAAAAGGGTCAAGAAATGCCACCAAGTATTCGTTGCAATTAATTGAAACAAAGCTTCTTTTTTTTTTTTTTTTTTACTTTGTTTTCTCTTTTTGTCGTGGTAGCAAAGTCCAAGCATAAGCTTGAAGCTTGTCGGAGTGAAGGGCCCATGAAATAGTGGTGGTAGTCTGGAGGGCACTTTTCAGATGCCATATACAAAACTACATTTCTACATGTTAGATCTACACCGATGAAATCGTAGGTTTAAGTCATATCTCTTGTTCCCGATCTCTAAAATGTAATAATAGTAATAATGACATGTTTTCGTACAATGTTTCTAACTTTTAATAAATAATTGAGTGCAGCAGAAGATGGTTATGTTTGGTTTCTATATTACTCTATTTTATAAGAGATAAAAGATGTCATGCAAATCGAATTGCTAAAAGGTTTGTCCGGAGCGGGCCTACCCTTATTGTGGTGGTGATGTGATTTTCTTGAATAGATAATTAACGAGGATTTGGATCATTTCCTCGTCTAAGTAGGAATTATTAATAACGAGTGGTTGAGAAATAGTTTATTTTGATTTTTTGTTTTGTTTAAGCTAATTATGAATTAACAACAAGTGCAGTTTGTTTTATTTGTTTTGGGTTGAGATTAAATAATGGGTAATTACCAATTAGGTCATGGACTTTTTTTTTAAATAAATAAATAAATAAATAAATAAAAATTCCAAATTGTTTGTGACTTTTACAAAAGTGATCAAATTGATCCTTACATTTTTTCCAAGTACTAAATTAGTTTCTCTAACTAAGTTCCGTAAATCAATTTTAACTGTGTAAGGGTAAAATTGTTAGAGTTTTCTAGAAGAAAGGCAGAGGAATGAATGAATATCCAGTTGGGATCATCAAGTTATAAGAGTAGTAGTGTAAAGAAAAGTGGTCCCTTGTCCTTTGTTTATTTGCATTGAAATGCTTATCTATGGACCTCTTTTTCTTCTCAGCTAGTCACCTTCTAAACCTTGCTGGTTGCTGCCCATACTTCACTTTTTTTTTTCTTTTTTTTTGGATTTTATTTTCTCTTCATTTATTCTCTTTTTCTTTCAGCCTCATGAATACAATTTTCAATTTTATTTTATTTTTTTATTTTCACATGAGAAACAAAAAAAATAAGGTCTACATATTTTGAAATTTTTACCATTTTCCTTGTAAAAAAACATGGAAAACCCTTTTTCTTATTGACAATGACGTGTGTCAAAACTCAAAGAAGTACCAATTTTATTTTATTTTAAAAAATAAAAATAAAATAAGAAATACCAATTAAAATATCATCTTATGGAAATATTATCATCTCCTTAGGATAAATTGATTTTAACAAAATGTGGGCTTATGTATTTTTAGTCAACTCTAAAAAAAAAAAAAAAAAAAAAAAAGTTTGGCATTTCAATAACGCTAGGTATCTTAATTTATTGGTAAATAAATCCACCTTAATGATGGTTTATTTTTCTTATATAAAACAAATTCACACATTGCTTATAAAGAATGTTATTGTTCGAATAATTGAAAAACAACAATCCCACTGCTGAACTTATAGGATTATGTTATATAATAATTTTTATTTTCTCATTTATAGATCAAATTTTACTATCATTTCGGATGATTAGGGCATATTAATTAGGTTTTAAAATGAAAATGTATTAGACCTTCTCCAACCATTCTTCATTTCGAAGAAATGAAGACAAGATTAGCTTCAATCATTCTTCAAATTGAAGACCACAAAATAAAGATGGCTTTTGGTTCTTCAAAATTGAAGATCCAATTTTGGATCTTCATTTCACTATTTTATTAAAATATTATTATTTTTTCTTTCCATCTCCTTTTTCACTTTTTTAATTAAACTCAATTAGTTATATATAATTTTTTATTTATAAATGTAATTAGTATAAAAATTATACCATTAGAAATATTTTGTTGAGATCTTTCAATCGAGTATAATATTGACTATATTTTAATTATTTTTAAATTTTAAATTTTTTATTAATGAACTAATAGGTATTTTAATTCAAAACAAATGTTTTCAAATCATCAATTTTTATATGTAATTAACATATATCATAATAATTAACTCAAAAATAATTCAGTAAAACCAAATAATAACATTGACATTCTTAAATTAAAATATTACAATGGAAAAAAAAAAGTACATTGAAAATGAAAATAATATCAATAAAAATAACATTAAAACTTAAAAGTTAACATTAGTATTACGATAAGTCATCTCCACTCCAACAATAGTAATTTGGAAATCGATCAAAACCACTAAAATTACCCGACGAGTAGTGGTGCCCACAGTTAGGTTCCGGTTCCATGGGATGGCAAAATCGTAACCATAACCGGCCAAGCCGGTTTGGTTCATGGTTTTTAACAGTCGGTTAGGCAGTTACAGTTACGGCGGTTTTAAAAAATGTTGCCATGTAGCAGCTTATGATTGGTTCGTTTTTTTTTATTTTAGGAAACCGTCGGTTTTCGTTGGTTTTTTTTAAAGGTTAACTGTAACTGAACCGTGTTGTAACCGGTTCCCAACCGGTTTGGTAACCGTCGATTTCGATCACGGTTACGGTTATGACCGTACGGTTTAACCAAACCGTGGCTAGTGGCCACCACCACCGATGACCCACCTTGAAATTGCCGGGAACTATTAAAATTGCCATGGATAATGTTAGAAGATGATCTTTGTTTATTAAAATCATTACATGTAAAAATAGTTAGGTGTGACAAATTATAAAAAAGATTATAAAATTTTAGATGTAATAAAAGTGAGCAAATTATTATCTAATAAGATAATGTAGAGAAAACAATTTTATTAAAGAAATTTTGAAATATTATTTATAAAGTAAAATAATAATATTTTATTATTTAGATATTGTAAAATGAATAATGGTTGGATTAGTAAAATTATGAAGATGGAATATTCCATTTTTAGTCTTTAAATTGAAGAAAAAATTGAAAAATGGTTAGAGATGGCCTTAGGTGAGCTAATAAAGCAGCCTATTAAAGAAGAGAAAAACTTTGTGTAACCGGGGGCTGCGTAACCGTTGCGCCCCTAGTGTGCATTTAAAAGAAAAAAAGGTGGGTCCCATGCATTAAAAATGCGGCCCCCACATGTTTTAAAAAAAAAATTGCATACCGGGGCCGCAAAGATTACGCAGCCCCGGTTGCACCAAGTATTTCTCATTAAAGAAACACGTGAAAAGGAGATGTAGAGTTGATTAGTCATCTTTTTTAGAGCACATCACAATGAGTACCACTATAGTTTTGGTTTGGTAATTACTAGATTCGTATATAGTAAGATTACATAACATGTGCTCCAAATTGGAAATGAGTAACGATATTTATACCCCTTTAAAATCGTATGTGCACCCCAAATTTATATATTTTAAAAATTCAAATCTTACCCTTAAATTAAATTATTAATATTTTAATTCAAAAATATAATAATTCTTATCACTGTCTACTTTTCAAATTTTTAATCAAACTAAAAATAATAAAGAAAAATAAAATCCTAAATATATCAAAAAGTGAACATAAACAGTGTATCATCATCCTCTTCCATCCTAGATTAAAAAATTAGATTACAACCTCTTCCAAAATTTGGGAGGAGTACTGCGGCTCACACACACACAAAGAGATTACAACCTCTTCCAAAATTTCACACACACACACAGAGATTACACACAATTACAACCTCTTCCAAAATTTCTCACACACACAGAGATTACAACCTCTTCCAAAATCTGGGAGGAGTACTGCGGCTCCTACACACACACACACACACATATATATATATATATACACACGCGCACACACATATTTATATACATACATATATATATATATATATTTTAATTTTGTACTTCAGATAAGAAAAACAACACATAAACTAAAAAAAAAAAAAAAAAAAAAAAAAAAAAAAACAAATACCATTCTCTCTCTGACTCTCTCTCCTTAGGAGAATGCTGAAGCTAAAGTGGATGTCTACAATTTTGTTGTAGTTGTTGTTTATGCGTATATAATTTTTCCTTTTTATTGTTATTTTTAAACTAATTTTTTCTTTTTATTTTGTTTTAGGTAAAATAAAGAATACAAGGTGTTGATTTTATGATATTTTAAAAAATTAAAAGAAATGACATATTTGGTAATGTGTGGGTGTACTTACAAGATTTTATCTTTAATTTTTTTTTTAAAGAGGTGTACATACAAATAGAGGTGCACATACAATTTTTCAGGGGTGTAAATATCGTCACTCATTGGAAATAAGATGTTATTATTTGTGGAGGACCAGAATAACATAATCTATCTCATGTTTGGCCACAAAGGTACAAGTTAGCCAAGTGGGCTCCTAACAATTTATAGTACATCTCAATTATTACCGAACACTAATTATTCTTATAATAATGTCTACTGCAATCTACCGAGATCAAACACTTTAAGCACAGTCTGAATGTCTTCCTCAATAATTAGAAGAAGTCGGCTTCCAATATCGAAAGAGATCTTCCCATATTTATTACGTTTTTTAGATAATCGCTGGAGGTATCGATTTGACATCTCATGGGGTGTTTTGAATGGCACGAAAAAAGAGAATATATGGGCTAGTTATGGAAAGGAATAAGCTTGAAACAGAGTAGCAAACACAAAAGAAGCATCCACTACTAATGTTTTGACTTTGGAAGAGAGAAGGTATTATTCATCACAATTCACATGCAATTGCAAATTTGCAATATATAATCAACATTATCGGATGAACTTAAAATAATAATATAATAATAATAAAAAATAAAAAAATAAAAACTTTATCAACTGAACCACCTAATCATACTTGATCATTTCATCAATCACTAAACGCTTTCAAACAAAGCTCATAATATTTGCAACCCAAAGAGGACCACCGATCACACACACTCTATTTGACGTGGCTCCTTCTTAACTAGAGATGTAAATCGGATAGGATAATTTCCGACTCAAACAAAAAAAAGTACCCGTATACGAATTTGTATAAATCTAAATCCGAAATTGTTTCAAATCTGAATCCAATATTTATAATAATTTAAAGTGAAATTTATTGTTCATTTTAATAATTAAAAAAAAAATCTAAAAAATAAGTTTGATCCAATCCGGATTTAAGTCCATATAAGATCTTAAAAGGTCCATATCTAAATCTGAATCCGATTCAAATCTAAATTTGAAAAATACCATATCCGATCCATTCTGAATTATCTGATTGAGAGGCTTTTTTTTAAAGGAAAATCCAATCCGAAAATTTTCGGACCATGACTTGTTTGGATCCGAAAATCCGAAAAAAAAATCGAATTCGACTTCCGAATGATATCACTATTATCTCATCAAATCGAATTCGACTTCCGAATGACATCACTGTAATCTCATCCCTCCAGTACCTACATGAAAGGAGCGCGTGGTTGAATACAACACTCACGTGATACAGAAATAGAGACTAGACTCATATAGAGGTATGGTATGGGACCCAAAAGTCACTGACAAAGCTTGATCTTGATATCCCACCAACAAAAATGAAGTTAACCACCATATCCATTTATCTATCTACACTGAAAGAAACTTACCGAACGGAGTCAAATTACACCTTCAAATTCAAAAAACACAAAATATAACGAATTTAGATCCTCCGTTAATCTGATATTTTCTCTACCTCACATAATCTCATGACACATAAGTATTGTAATAAATACGTGGTTAAGATCAGAAAAAAAAAATTCACAACCACTTTATCAACAACCAATCACATGCTTTAAAATATTAGAAAAAAAGATCGGATCAGAAGAGGATCCAAACCCAAATATAATTGTAATCTTGAAAATGTTACTTAAATTTGTAAGTAATGTTTAAGTCAATATAACCAATAGGAAAATATCTCTTTTTATAACATCTCTCTCATTTAACCTTTGTTTTCCTCAAAATACCAAACTTGTAACTTATATCCTCTCTTTTTCTTTCTCTCTCTCTCTCTCTCTCTCTCTCTCTCTTCTTCAAGTTGCAAAGGTATGTGTTTGTCACACTTCAATGCTCTGCTGAATTTCATTGCCAGTTTTTAATGTCTTAAAGCTTCTCACTTTTTAGCATGAACCCAATATACCTTCTCTTATGGTCTCCAATAAAGTTTCTAAATTTTGTATTGTTTGATTATTTTAGTTATATAATTCTATCACACTTTCTTTTATCTACAATCTCCCTTCCCTTTTTAGTGATTCTTAATGCAAAATGGCTTTATCTTGTTTAACCAATGTTTATTTTGTTGAATTCTGTACAGGCATGGTAAAAATGGGAGAAAGAATTGCTTTTTCCTGATTTAGAGGCAATAAGGTTTTAGGAGAGGAGGGTTGGAAGAAAAAGAAAAGCTCAGTGAGATATTGCAATGCCAGTTCCTCTTGCTCCTTATCCAACACCTCCAGCACCATATACTCCTCCTGCCAATGGTATCTTATAGCTTCCACTATTTACTCTAAAACAATGCCAAATCTTCTAACTGTTTGATTGATTAGAAAATTATTTTAAAGGGATTTTACACTTAATTATGAGCACTTCAATATGTGAATTGAGTATGAAACACAGATGAAAGAATAGAATTACTACATTTAACTTTTTGATATTGTTGCTTTCAAGAATACATAATTTAGCAGAATTTATTGCTTAAATGTTGAGTGGATTGTTAAAATCATTAAATTGCACCAACGCGAAGTTGTTATGCTTCCATCAATTGCTTATTTGTGGCTGATTGATCTAGTAGTCTATAATAATTATCGGTTGCTTAGCAGGTGCGCAGAGCCAGCTTGTGTGTTCTGGGTGTCGAAACCTTTTACTGTATCCAGTTGGAGCAACCTCCGTATGCTGTGCTGTGTGCAATGCAGTCACAGCTGTACCACCCCCAGGTATATTTCTAGTAATTACTTGTTAAAGTAACAATAGAAGCAGATAAGGTGGCCTAATTAAGCATAATTGTTTGTACGGGATTACTCATGAACAGGCACGGAAATGGCTCAGTTGGTTTGTGGAGGCTGCCACACCTTGCTTATGTACATCCGTGGAGCAACAAGTGTACAATGTTCTTGTTGTCACACTGTAAATCTAGCCTTGGAAGGTATACTGTACCAAAACAAACAGCTCAATAAGTTGATATTAGTTTCGTAGAAATGAAAAATTCAAAGTGATCGATTGTGTCGAGTATGTTAAGTTTGGAAACCTCATGATCAGTTGAATTTGCATTGTATGACAGCAAACCAGGTTGCGCACGTCAATTGTGGGAACTGCAGGATGCTATTGATGTACCAATATGGAGCACGATCTGTTAAATGTGCCGTTTGCAATTTTGTGACATCAGTTGGGGTCAGTACATCATCTTTCTCATATAAATAAACAAAATGTTTTGAGTTTCTGGATACAGAATATTACTTATAAATTGTGATTTTATAGTCTTAACCGGATACGGTTGATGAATGCAGGCCTCAACAAGCGGTACAGAACAGAAGTTCAATGGTTGAAACTAGCAGAGAGGCAAGTTGATCAGTTTTGCATATTACAATATATCCCCCCACCAAAAGATTGCAGGTTTCAGGAAGCACATGTATAGAGTTGTACTTTTTCCCTTGCGTGACATTTTGGAGATTGAATAAGAAGTTTTGGCTGGTTGAATCACTTCTTGTGGACTTGTGTTTCGAAATCTTTGGATAAGATAAACTTCATTTTCGTTTTACCTTGACAATGTGTGTATTACTATTAATGGCATCAAGTGATTTCATATATATCTCATGCTTTTCGAATTGTCATTTTAGCTGATCATGTGTGGTCTTGAGACATGAAGCTGATCAAGTGATTTCCTTTCTTTTTGAGTTGTCATTTTACTATTAATGGTTCCTCTATCATCACCACATAAAGCTTGAATATTTTTTGAATCATATACAGATATATGTAGATGTAGGAAATTAATTGATATAGTTGAAGTATGTTTTCATGGAGCAGCAAAGAGTCGGTAATCACTTCACATGCCACCCAACTTATCCTATTGTCCTTTTCGGCCAGCTCACAACATCACAATGTACAAGTCTATGTGCATCACTTTTTTCAACCGATCAAATCGACTTTTATTATATTATGTTTTTCGTATTTTGACCCCCCCTTTTTTTTTTACAATATCTATTAATTCGGGATCAATTATTTTTTTGAAAACTTTCATTAACCATCGACCTGGGAGTCATTTATCCAACCTCTAAGCTCATCTATCTACCAGCTGAACTACACCCCTGTGCCCTGTTGGCGTGTTTTGACCAATTTAAGTGTGCATTTAAGAGTCAAATATTGGCTTTTTAATCTCAAGTGAGTTGTGATAGACATTGTAATCTTCCAGTTGCTAACAATTTTGCAGTTTTTAACGGCCCAGTTTTAAAACGTTAAAAGTTTCTTCAAAGTCATTTTCAAAATGTTACATATTAAAGAGGTATATTCTCATATGCTGAAGAATTTGATACCATTCCCTCCTCAGCAACAACAACTTGCATTATCTGACTGCTGGATGTACTTCTTCACTTTGGTTTACAAACACCCTAAATTTGCCCCACCAGGATTATGATTTGAGACTTGAAATTTGTGTATTCACTTGGGTTAGGAGGACAACAATTTCATACAAAAATCGCTACGTGTCAAATCTACGACTGTTATTATCTCCATCATAGGTTTTCACGGACTGGGAAGGTAAATTGTTAAGCTTTCAGAGGCAAAACAGACAACAGTAGAGTCACAGCCATTGGGGTGGTCCTCTTATCTTCTAAAGATAAGAGAACAAAATACTTTAACAAAGTAGAAGCAGCCAACCGATGAATCCGGCAATCCAATTTCTGTGGTCTATCAAATGCGCTAGAGAGAGAGAGAGAGAGAGTGTGTGTGTATGTGAAGATAATATTCAAGCTCAGAAGAGCTGCAATGACCAAAAAAAAATCAAGAATTGATAGCATTGTTTCGTTTGAAAGCTTTATCAGTATGAAGGTCCCATGTAGATTCTTAAATATTGCCACAAATGACAGATAGCAACTTAACCTTATTTCCACATCATCCTTTATGATATTTTGGGCTATCCCAATTCCCAAACTGACATATTTTCTACTTCAGAATTAAATACTTGCAATGGTAATCGATAGAATGATCTCAATCACCGTTGTTTACTGCATAAACTACGAAGTGTGTACGTCTTTCATGTTTCTTGCTCTTGGCCGAAGTAATGCCCTCCCTGCAAAACACAATGTTGGTCGATTTTGGCTCAGCATTTTTTGGTCACATAAAAAACAGAGCGAGTGAAAAAAAAGGGTACATTCAAGATGCTTGATTAATAACAATATCAGTGATCTTAGTGCTCTTACAGATCATGCAATCAACTAAATGATCGTAAATAACTTGGAATGCTTACCGACTGATTAACATTATACATATGAGGGCTGAAAGGAAGAGTTACAAAATGGAAAATTAACAAAAAAGTAGAATCCGTAGGCTTTTCTCAATTGATCGTCACATCTGTTTAACATTCCACATTGATTATTCATCGCCCATGGCTAACTCCAATGCATAATCATCCCTTTCCTGTGACATTGAACATATTAACAAGTTAACAAGTATCCTTCTTTCTCACTATTTTGGTAAAAGTATCGTATATTTTAATAACTTTTCAGAATCACAACTTACAATTGGTCCTCGAGCAAAATATCTTCCAAACTGAAGCCAATATACCTGTCCATTCCAACGATTTCAAATTTCAGTTCAGTACAGAGGAAAATCCAAGTACTTAATTAATGTCGTATGAATCAGAAACTATCATTAAGAATTTCATCTTTGGACCAAACTAAATTTGCTTCGTTCAAACCCATATTGTGATTTTCCTGAATCGGTCATTTAAATACACAAAAAGCATTCAAGTGCACCATCACAATTTCCATACCAGGTGGTAGGGGTTTATCTTTCAACACTATCTAAATCATGAAATTTTGAATCCATTTCTATAGAAAATTCAAACAATCTGTTAAGCTTCTTTCTATTGGAGGGTTGAAATATTGTACATTACCTCATCCTCATCCTGTGTTTCTACTTCAAGATCAGAGGTGGCGAAACCCACACAAAGTAGTGCATAACCCTGCATGGTGAAAATAGTCAGGCCCTACATTTTCTGAGGATCAGACCAAATTATGGATCATATTATTCCAAATTTAACACCCAGAAAAGCCTCATGTAGATGCAGCTAACTGCTTTTTATTAATTTTCAACAAGTAAACTTGGTTAAGAAAGCCAAAAAGAGAATAGTGCATATCCTAAAAGCACAAGCAAAAGAGCAGAGAAGCAACTAAATCTTATGAGAGCTTTTGAAAGTTCTAATGAGTACTATTTTCTATTTGAAAAGATATTAATTAATAACAACAAACAATTAGTACAACATTTTCCTAAAACAAGAGTCTTCCGCAAGTGAGAGGTTAGTGATTAAATGACAACATTCAACAGCATTAAACAATCTGTAGTCTTGGAGATGCAAGAGGATCATTTTAAGGGGTCACAATTCTTCCTAGTTTGTCAAAGTTTCATATTAATCTCATCAATTTATGGGATCATAGTGTTTTTGTGATTGACACTCTCTAGAATGCTATACTGATGCTTACTGCTCTAATGTTCCTGATCAGTGATAATGATCATTGAAGATGACAAGGTTAACCAAATTTGTTTTCCAATAAGAAGAGAACAAAAACATCCTACCAGTAAATGACCTGCATTTACATGATAGTTTTTTCCTCAGTTCAAAATTTTTTAGAATATTGTAATATCAGTTACATGACTCTAAATATTGTGTACGTTTGGGAGAGCTTCTCAAGTAGATCTTCTTGTAGTAGATCTTTTAGAAGTAGATCTTTTAGAGGTAGAGCTTTCAAATGAAAGTCGTTGATCGTTTGGTTGTCAATTAAAAAAGAGCTTTTTTAATGAGAGAATTACCAAAATACTCTAGTAAATATTAAATGACTGGGTTATATTGGAGATTTTAGTATTATTAAAAAAACTCCAAAAGATCTACTTGAAAAAGCTTTAAATTTGGGCTTCTCCAAGTAGACGTAAAACAGCTTTTTTAATTATCTAAAAGCTTTACTGAGTGTCAACCAAACGATACAAAAAAAATTGAAAAGAGCTTTTTTAATTAAATAAGCTCTTTTAGCCAGTAGACAAGCTCTCCCAAACGGACACTCATATCAAACATGAGAGCTTTTTTCATGGTGTAGAAGCAGAACAGAAAGGAAAAATAATGTCTAATCTTTTGTATGTAATTCTTAGTTCATGTATGGTAAATAGTAGTGTTATACACTTTTAAGTGAAATTTTAGATTTAAGTCCTCGTGTCAGATTCAAAATCATAGTTAGAATAATCTTGCAGAAATCAGCCTGGTCCGCCTGGATGAATGTTGGATTACCAGCAAGCCATTCCAATGAAACAATGGTTATACGATTGTTTCTCTTTTACATATAAAATTATCAATAAATTTTATTATCATGCAACTATTCAAAGGTCAATATAGAAAAATTTACAGTGTTCATCTTAGTATTTATGTCATTTTTTATTTATTTTCCAAGATGGATATTAAATGTTTGCACAAAAATATGTAAAGTTCAATTCTATATTTACTTCCATGAGACTATTATCTCATGTTGCATTTGTTTTCTGTAACATTATTGGTATAGTAAAATGCACAAAAAATATTGCTATAGCAAACAACCCTTCTCTCGTTTCTTCTCCATAAATTGTCCGAAAAACTCTAAACAATCAACTCTCTCTTAGAAGTTTTGTATCCCTTGGTTTGAAAAAAATAAAGAATTATATTAGATTCTATAGCAAACAACCCTTCTCTCGTTTCTTTCTCCATAAATTGTCTCAGCTACCAGAAAGAGTCTCAAGGAGTTATAAATTGTCCACATATTGCCTTATAAATTGGATCTAACTTTCACTTCCAGCCATGTTTATGACATATTAACAGATAAAATGATTATGATTATGCAACACCAGCACCCATAGAATTTTTCCAAGTCAGCCTCTTGTTCATAAGTTACCATAGAAAAAGAAGTTACCACAAATTTTATTTTATAAATCTAAATCTAAATGCAGGAAATACATGCCTTTGATTTCAATTCGGCGGATATCCCTAGTGCTTCAGGCTGTATAAGTTGTCCAGATTTTATACGTACAGCACAGCTAGTACAACAGCCTGCCACATTAGGAAGCTTTTCATCAACAAAAGATTAATTGCATGTCATACACATGAATTAGCAAGTTGTAAGCATCATTAATATGCACAAACATCCACCTCTTATTACAGTGATAAAGCGCGATACTATCTATTGATTTTTACTCCACTGAAATTAAGGGAGACTGTTAAAAGTACAACACTTACTCTAGAACCTTTTCCAAGTTTCTCCAAATTGTTGAAAAATCAAACTGACATTAGAAGACTATTTTAGCTTCATGTTCTTACCACCACATGTTTTACCTACCAAAGTAAGTTGGTTTGCTTTAACCGACTTGAGCAACCTAAAAATGGAGCCAAAAGCTCTCTATATTAAGCAAGTGGGGGAAAGACAAATACAAGTGTGATAGTAGAGGCAGCATAGTGTAAATAACTAAAATAAATTGCTCAGTGCTCACCATCTACTCCCACTCAAGAAACCACAACTTTAGAACTTATACTACACACCTAATACATTATACATGTGCCTTTATGCTAACACTTGATACTTATAATTGTCTTCCACACATTTGATAAGATTCTAGAGCAAGTATTGTAGTTGAATTACAACTTGGAAAGATAAAATTAGAGAACAATACCATGCCTGCAAGCGAAAGGGAGGGAAATATTTTGAGATTCAGCAGTGTGCAATATATACTGGTCCTGCATTTCATTTTACAATCAAATTAAATACAACCCCAATTCATATACAACAAAAACATGAATTTTCCATACCTCCGGGACTGTGAATTCGTGAACGACGCCGCGTTGTCTGTCATGAACCGTCACCTTATGCGTCGGAATCGACGGCGAATAGCTATAGGTTTTACCAGTCACGCCCACCGGAGTTTGGAGCTCTGAGGACACCGTTCTGCGGCGGCATTTAAAAGAACGGAGCTTATGTGTGTTGGGTAGAGGGGAAGCAAATAGCTGGTGAAGTGCCGGTTTCTGGTAGAGTGAATTGCAGGGAGGGAGAAGTTCCATTGTTATCTTTGGTTTCTATAACTGGTTAATTGGTTATGGTATGTGGCAATTTACAGGATAAATGTTGCTGGGTTTTTCTAAACAACTCTTAATTTGTACACTAAAATTTGTATCAGCCATCTTTACACCGTTCGATTCTTTACTCTATTAATTTACTTTTCTTTTTTCTTTTTTCTTTTTTTGTTGACAATATTTATTAATCCACGACCGGGTATTTTTTTTTAAAAACTTTTGCCATTAGTAGGATTCGAGGCGTTGATCTGGGAGTCATTTGCCCAAACCTCATGCTCATCTATCTATCAGCTGAGCTACGCCTTTGTTGGCCATTTTTCTTTTACTTTCAAATCAAATCCATACTTTTTGTCACAAAGAAAAAAAAAAATCAAATCCATACTTGAAATTTTTATATTACTCAAAATATTCAATGAAATGATAAGATGAAGTTGGTTTGGTGGTAGGGTTCAAAAATTAAATAGCACTTTTTGGGGCAGGGCTTGTGCAAATAGCACCACTTTAATAAGTGTTGTTTTAATAGCACCAAAATAGGTGATGAGACCAAAATACCCCCACTTACTCTTTTCCTTTCTATTTTTTTTCTTAAAAATTCGAGACTTATTTGCAGTTTCGAAACTTATTCATGATTTTTTTCGAGACTTATTCATGCGTTTTCGAGACTTATTCATGTGTTTCGAGACTTAATTCAAGTTTGTTTGGGACTTATTCTGTTCGACCTCCATCAATGGTGACAGTGACGATCCGACGACGACGCCGGTTGACTCTGGAAATAGTTGGATCTGGAAGATCGAACGATGCCGAGTTCGTTGACACCATCGGTTTCGTCAGATTCGCGACGGATCATCATAGATTGGATGATGAAGATTCGCGATGGTTTGGGTTTTGCTTCGTTTCTCTCTCTACATAACTCGAAAATGAAAACGAACACTTCGATTACAATTATTGACACTCGACGAACGTTTTCCCGATGGTTTTTCCGGTCAACTAGCTAGTCGGCGGTGTCACCTCCATTGAAGCTCCATCAATGGAGGTTTTGGAAAAAGGAAGAAGAAGGCGAAGGACACACAAGAGAAAAGAAAAGAAGCAGGGGGGTATTTTTGTCTAAATTCCATTTTTGGTGCTATTAAAACAAAAGTTATTAAAGTGTGATAGTTGTACAATTCAAAATTTAAAAAGTGTTATATACCCCTATTTCCTCTTTGGTGGTATACCCCTCACAAGCTCACACCTACATCATGAGACCATGGGTTCAAATCATCACCTCCCCTAAAAACACCCGAATTTATGTTATATTCATTGGATATATATATATATATATATATATATATATATATATATATATATATGAAATCTAATAGGTTTTAATTAATGTTAATGTATTATGAATAAGAGTATGCTATCTTGCCCAAATTATATAGCATCCCTAAAATCCAATCAAAGCAATACTATATAATCCAAATGATATAATAAGTGAGTTGTCATTATTACACAAAGCATGGGATGATGTGGTTAATGTGAACAAACCATTCACCACACATTTGGGTTAAGTTTTAGGCTAATTATTTGGGTTTTTTTGCATTAGTGTTTCAATCATGCAATTCTAATACAAAGAAATCAAGGATGCCAACTCATTTGTGTACAAAATTTGGGCAAAGTAATATTATTGTATGAATAATAAACAACAATGAAATATATTTATGAAAAGAATTTTAAAATTTTCAAACATTAAAATTATTATTTTTTCATAAAAAAAAAATGGTTTAAAAATGAAGATAATCTTTTCATAAAAAACAACAATAAAATCTAGTATAAATAATTTAAAATTTAGAAAAAATTTATTATAATAAATTTAAATTTTAAAAAATAGTAAAAACATAATTTAAAAATGAATATAATTTAACATTTTAAAATAATTTTTATTTTTCCATTTACATTTCCATTCAAAGGTTTATCTTCAATTAATTTAATTTAATTATTTTTATATAAAAAAGACTTCACTTTGAAATTTTAATAATTAATGACAATTTAATCTTTTTATTAGTTCAATTTGAAGAGTATGCGAGATCCGAGTAGATGAATACAAACTTATTCTCTAGCTACATCTATGTCAAACTTAGTATACTACGTTTGCGTAGTATTGCTATTCGAAGAGGTCAATCCCACAAACAATTCTGTGCCATTCCATATTTTTGACAAGTCAATTGAGTAAGAGAGGAGAGGATTGACATGTTTTATAGCACCAGAATGACTCAACCTAACCTTGAATCTCTTTGCACTAGCTTCATAATCAATCCATGAATCCAATTTCTTACCACTATTAATGAACATATTCTGAGCTGAAATATTGCAAATTTTAACAGAGAAAAGACTATCCACATCAGTGTCAATGTGATTTCCATTAAATTCACCATACTCAGCATATAATGAGGTGTCAAATTCAACAACAATTCCTTTGAACCTCGTACTTTTGTTGAAGTTTTATTTATTCTTATTTTTATTTTTGTATTTCAAAAATTAGAATTAAAGACAAAAGTTGAGTACTTGCATCTCTCCCCCTAAGTCCAAAGTCTATAATTGGGACATGTTGTATTGCCTGCATGTTATGTATTTTGACGTGAAGCAGTGGAGCAATTCCAAAGATAATAGGAGAGTAACGTGGCAGAAACCGAAGGTGTGAGAGCTGCATGAGAGACACCTTTGCATGTAACAAGACACGTGGCAGAGAATAGATTATTGAGGATCCAATCACTGAAATTGCTTAAAACTTATATAAGTTATAGATGATGGACATGGAATATTTGTACAAAGGCAAGCAATTAGTGTTGATACATGCTGAGAATTGAAGCAGTGCAGTAGAGTAGCATTAAGAAAGAGATAGAGATAGAGATGCAACCAATAAAGGAGAAAGTGAGCAACGCCGCCAGCTCTGGCAAGGCGCACGTTGACATCTACAAAGCCAAAGCTGAAGAGAAGGTTTTCTTTCCAATATTACTATTCTTCTTCATCTATTCATATTTGTAAAACTAATATGTAAAACTGGCAGGTTGAGAAAGCAGCAGCGAGGACAGAGGAAGAAAAAGAGATAGCTCACCAGCTTAGAAAGGCAAAGGAGGCTCAAGCTAAAATGGAGTTGCACCACTCCAAGGCACAGCATGCAGCTGACAAATTGAGAGCCAAGCAGTCCCATCTGGTGACCCAAACCCAACCCCAACCCCAACACACGCCGCTTGGAACCGTGGCGCCACATACTGGAACCGCTGTTCCTTCTTACCCACTAGGTGGCAACCCCACTCCTGCTCATAAGAAGCATACATACATGTAGACAATATACTCCTAAGTCGCTAGCTGCTTTTGGTGAATGTGTTATGTGTGTGTCAGTAACTCCACCTTTTCTGTTGGATTACTGTTGCTGTTTCTTACACTTTAATAATATCTAAAGTTCATATTATTGCATGCACCGAATGAACTTTACTCCATATAATTAGGAAGCTGTTATAACACAAGAAAACACTAGTAGTTGTAGGCACGTTTCTAGGGGTTTCAAGTCGGTAAAACATATTTTTACCACCAACTTAATTACCAAGTGCTAATAGGGATGGCCAAAGTTCGGGCATGTAAACAAAGGGTTCAAAAATAAAAAATTTATCATTCTTTAATCCTTTACTTTTAAGACTGTCCTAAGTCCTAACTAACTTTTAAGATATTTATTTTGATATTTTCGAGATTTATTTGATCATTTGGGTATGTCATCGCTACCATCTCAATTCAATTCATCAATTGGGTCTCACCACCATCACTACCGAAACTGTAAACGTTGATTTCTTCTCCTCACTCAACTCAAAAGCATTTGTTAAACCCCGGCAAAAAGATCCACATTTCCATCATATCCATCATAAAGCAAGCAAATATTTTTGCTCTGTTTTTGGATCAGGAAGCAAGCACACAATAAAATTAATAGAAAAAACCATATAGTAGAACCTAAAAGAAAAACTCTTTCCCGCCCAGCAGAAAAGAAAAATCAAAAGACCATTTTCGTGATTTCACAAGAAACAGCACAAGGAATATATATATATATATATATATATATATTGATTATGTTTTCATATATGGATGTTAATTTATGCCCATTTCCTGCTATAACCAAGTCTCACCAGGACACCTAGCAAACAATCAAATCATGTAATAAAGGTTGAGGTGAAAACGAATGGGAATTTTGAAATGAGAACAAATCAGTTTACCCAACAACTAAGTTGTGACAGTATCTTCAACTCTTGCATTTTTTGGTGAAAAGCTCCAGTCTCAAAATAAGTTTATATGATTGATGTCTTGATGAATGATACAATCAAAACCGAATGCAGTCGTGGAAACCCCTTACGATCAAATATTAATATTAATACAACAAGATGCTACAAACAGGGGTCGGGATTCGCACAGTGTAAAGATGAAATAGCCAAAAGAATTGAATTTGCATACTTTTGGAATAGACTGTAGAGAGATGAAACCCAAACACCTGTACGCTAAAAAATTTCTTGTCAGGTCCGTCACACCCATTGCTGTCTACCTTGGTATTCCACACACTGCTGGATCCTCCCATCAAGGGACACCTGGTTCTTTACTTTAACTGGTTTGGTACTGTACCTCACTTCAAACTTCGACAACTGTGTATGCTTCTCTTCCACATTGGCCGATGTCTCTGTCAAGACCTCATCAAGGAACTCATCTGCAACATCTCCGTCTTCATCTATCCTGAGACACTTTGCATACCATCTCAAACCCTGCGTAAAAACACAACATTCTATACTGGTAAGCATGAGGACTAAAAGGAGGAAGAAGAAAATTTAGAACTTCTTTTACCAGAACAAAGGCATATATTACAAGGAAAAACAGATACAAGGGTAAAGTGAACAAGCTGTCCACAAAACAAAAGCTAACCCAGGAAGAAAAAATAGAAGTAATCTAAAACTCGGGAATCAGAAGGCCAATCACAGCAGAGAAAAATAACTCAGATGATTTCAATTTAATGGAAACTGAATTCTCCACACTCCACAGTGTGCCAATTGGTGTCACCACTCAAAGGATCCATTATATCCTGTACTTACAAGTAGCAGAGTTAACACTGTAAACGATATCACGTATCAATGGTGGTACTGGCAGGAACTTATATTTATTCATTTTGTGAGAGAAGGTAAAACTCTTATTAATAATGATGATATCATGTATTTAAACAAGATGATATCAACAACAACAAAAAAGAGTCAACTAAAAAATAATGACAAGTTGCAAAACAGTAAGAATCAGCACGTGTAAGATAGAATGACACATATATAGAAACAGAAACTAGTGCTAGTTACTGAACTAAAACAAAAGAATAAAGGACTGAATGCTGATCTCCCCCACCCCCTTCTAGTGGCAAGAGAATGAGTGAACCCAAAGCATAACACATAGGCAAACTTGGGTACAGGTAGACACTCATCACCCAACAATTTATCATTAATTTTTCTTTTATTTCAATGAAGTAGGCAGCACCAGAAATACTGGTTGAATACCTCATTTTTGGTACACTTTAACTAGAAAAAAAGAATGGTCCATCCCAGACCACCCGGTATCATATAATATATATCACTACAAGCTACAATCAATTTTCACACTACCAATCTCTATGCAATACACGATATTTGGATATGCATATTATATATGAACCTAGGTGAACAAACTGCTTATAATTTGACAAGTTACGCATATTAATAAGATCTACTCAAGTATATACAAGAGTTCCTAAGGGTATAATATCCAACATACGAATCAATTTTGCATAAAAGAGTGACGGAAATCCTCAAAAAGGTTTGGAGAAAGACCCAGTGATAAAGTTAGAACATGTGTTCAAGGTAAGCATCTTCAAAAGCAAATGTCACAAACAAAAGCTGAGTTCAACAGGCATAAAATAAATAATAATAAATAAATCACTCTGAATGAAGAAATTACATTTATGCTAATGGTTGTGGAAAAAATTTACATCACTCCAACTGGGTGAAATTAGAAATGATTAACTAAAGAAAGAGTTTGTGAACAAAGAAAAGACATTTATTGAAGTCATTAGCTAATCCACATCCAAACCCCATCATGTCTTTTTTATGTTTTTAACCACCCCTTCAAAATTGGTATTCCATTTGAAGGTGTTTGGCAAACAGTTTCTCAAGGAAAGTATGACCTTTCCCATCCAAGCCATTGTGAGTGAGTTTGTACAAGAGATAAATCTTTTGAAACTGGATGAAGCCCACAGTCATTGTTTATCCTAAGATCATCAATTATAATCAGCTATTTGAAGATTTTAACATACCAATGATTCAGTATTGATCCTTGAAACAGAAACAAGAGAAAAAAAAAAAAGGTGTGCCGATCCAACTAATAATGGAATATAGATCATAATTTAGAGTTTTCAGGTACAATCATGTCATCATTGTGATGACACACCCCAAAATAAGGAAGCAACAGTCCATACGAAAGATGAGTAATGAAGCGCATCTGCATGCACTCGTAAGCAAAGGGAGAAGCTCATAAGAAACTTGACTAATGAAGCGCATCTATATGCACTCATAGTTTCATACACAAAAGGGAGGGTAAGTAGCACTAACACATGTGAGGGGATAACAATGTATTTGATAAAAAGGGAACTCAAATGGAGAAGGGGGATTCAGTGACCAAATTCATTTGTCTCTTCTTGATTGATCTAATCATATGTGGTGTGTGTGTGGTGAATACTTAGCTACCAAAGTGAATAAAACCTTAAAATGAACTATGAAGGAGACTTTATTTACAAAGCAAAGCAGATATGGCAATTGACCTCATCAATACCACAAAGATACGATGGTCAGATGCACTGCAACCTTGGATTCCATGAGATGAAGAGGTTAAATGACTTGGAAAGTGGTGGAACCCAAGTAAAAACTGATTAAGCAAAAGAAATATCAAGTTTTGGTGGCCAGGAGAAAAGAACCAGAAGCTTGGTAGAGTCCAGACAGACTGAGAACTCCAAATAACTTCCAAACAAAACTCAGCTTTGATTTATTTCCACAACTTATCCTCCTCTTGAAGAATTTATCACACGGTTTAATGAAACGCAAATACGGTAGCTCCAGTAATTAGAACACAAAAGGAGCAGTAGGTAGCACCGTAGCAGCTGCCTGCTTGAAAGCCACTAACAGTAATCCCAAAAAAGTTAGAGCTCAATCCTTCATTGCACAGCTGAACTTGTTGGACAAGCACCTATTGAACAAGCTTTGCAAATTGCAATTGATTATATGAACTTTTCCACATGTTAATTTCTGAGCCTGATAGAACTTTAGAACCTACCTATAATCAATATAACCAAATTTCACACTTCCCATTCTGACCACAAATGAAAAGGGTGATAGGATATCGCCTTTTCTTAATCCTCAAGATGTTAATAAAGAAGGTGACATTACAAAACTTCTAGAATTGATTGAACCTAATTGACTTTTCACGTTTTAAAAGATTGATTGAACTTTTCATCAAGATGGAGATTCTCAAGGGATACAGGGTCCCCAAGTTTGCCACCACAAAACTTTTCAATCGATATCCAAAACAAGGAAAAAGGAAAAGCATTTTGAAACCTTTTAGCAACTGCAATTCTTTTGTATTAAAAGTGAATTTGCCACCACAAAACTTTTCAATCGATATCCAAAACAAGGAAAAAGGAAAAGCATTTTGAAACATTTTAGCAACTGCAATTCTTTTGTATTAAAAGTGAATTTACTCCTTTTCTCTTCCTGCAAAATAGGTAAGGGCTGAAGAAGGATTATGTAGAGGGTGAGGAAAGAAAATGAAGATTGAGAATGACAATTCTCTCTCATGGATTAGAGTGCATAGCCAATGTTTTAAAATGCTCGAGGCGGTTATGTCCTCTCAAGGCAAGGCGGTCGGCTCAATTCAAAAATGATAAATAATACAAAAACAAAATTAAAAAAAAAAAATTCTAAAATAGAAAATCATCCATAACATTTAATAAATAGTCCACAATCAACATTACTAACATAAAGATCCCAAAAAAAAGTGCATGACAAAAAAAAAATTAGAGACTTGAAATATGGATCCAAAATGTATTGATGCGACTATCATTTGTGTCTAGTGGCTTGAAATATGGAGTCTTGGTTCTTGGAGTCGTAGAGTCTTGGACAGGTGAGAGTGGAGGTTCCTATTTGAACAGAAAGTATTGACTTTCTGTTCTAAATAGGAAGTTAGGGTTTTTGGGTTTAAACAATCAGGATTATAAAAAAATAACTGCGCATGTAAATCCAAGCGCCTCGTACCGCCTCAGCCACATCAAGGCCAAAAGTGCATTGAGGCGGAAACAAGCAAGATTAAGGGAGAGGCGGCCGACTAAGGGCATTTTTGCCGTGCCGATTCGATTTTTAAAACATTTTGCGTAACTAGACAAAAAGACATCCAAGGAGTCAAAGCTAGGGTTTGAAATTAAACTTGAGCAATTTAGGGTCATATAGTATTCTTTATTTCGCATAGTCATCTTAATCATATTCCACAGTTGTAGGTAAGATTTTTCTAAATTATGTAAATTTGGTATTTTTGTGTATAGGATTCCATATCATATTCTGATAAAGGTGTTTTCTCTACAACGAGTATCAAATAAATAATGAGGCAATAAATAACAAAATATCAAAAGTAAAAGTCAATTCAAAGTGAACTTTTCCTGCCACTGCATTTTAACAGTTTTTTTCTATAAAAGAAGTAGAACTTATTGCAATATCCCAAGATTGCAAAACGTGCGCTCAAAAAATTGCTGGGTCGTTAAACGGAATAACAATAATTAGTAGTCATTGATCTTCAATCCTTAAAATTCACCAAAACTAGACATAGCCACCTACTAACAGCTCTAAATTATGTTAATCGCGAGACCATCATCAAGAGATTTGACAACACCCAATGTCTTGCACAAAACTTCTAACCACTAAAGAATAGTCACCAAATATATTGTATATTAATTACTCATTGTGTTATCAATGAATTCAGCTAGCAAACTTACTTAGCATTACCAAAACAAAAGAATCAACTCAATTATTAACACAAATCCTAATATCCTTTGAATCAGCAATGAAAGACAAACTTGAACTCGAAAAATTGAAAGATAAAAAATGATATATAACAGAACTAAAGTAAGAGATTACTTCGGTTTCTACAAAGTGTAACCACTATAATCGGGTAAACGAATAATTATATAAAGAAATGAAAAAACATTACTATAATCGGGTAAAAAGAGAAGTTATTTCAGGATCAGGGATAATAAATGCATGTCATGAACAATCCAGATAATAATAGTGTAAAAGATGCAAAGAGGAAGAGCGAGAGGGACCTGGACGCCACCGTCGCCGGAAGTACAAGGGATGAGAACAGGGCCGGGTTGAGGGCGGTCCACGGGGACTTGGACTTGAACACCGAAACCTTTACGAGGAAGGCCGGTTTCATGAAAAATTGGGCGGTTTTGAGGTTGGTGATCATCGATTTTGTCATCGTTTACGTCCTCTTTGACTTCTGGACCATTTTCTCTGGAAAACCCTAGAAGCCCGGCTATTCGCCTGAAGAATCGCATTCCCGACCAATCAGATCAGTCTATGATTACAAAAATTCTCTTATCAATCGAATCGTCTGTTTTGTTTAGTTTGCCTGACTGATCGCCTTGCTACAGCAGCTCCATTTCAGCTGTGTGTTTTTTTTTTTTTTTTTTTTTTTTGAGGTTTCGGTATGGATTTAACTGTCAAGTTTGTTAGGTTTTCGTAAGAGAGAAAATGAAAATTCTCAGCTAGCAAAGTGTTTGTCAAGTGTTGGAAGTATTTTTTTTTTTTTCGTTTTAATCTAAAATACAATCTAATAAATTGCATCAATCAAACAACCCATTATATCCGAATTTCGATCTCCATGTTGTGGACCATAGTGGTGTTATCTTCCTTTTTAAAAAAAAAATTGGCAATTACCGATCAAGTCCTGTATTTTTTAAAAAAATTTGAAGTTGTTTGCAGCTTTTACAAAAGTGGCCAAATTAGTCCTCATATTTTTTTCAAGTGCCAAATTAGTCCCTCTTTTTTTAAGAGTGACCAAATTGATCATCTAACGATTTAACGGTGTTAAATATAACATTTGAATTTAACAATTGTAGTTGAAGTACGTAAATACCCTTTATTTGTCATATTAAAACAAAGTTGTTTTGTCTTTTATGCATTAAATTCACAATTATAATTATAATTACAATAAAATCCAAAAATATTAATAATGAAACACCATTTGTACCTTTTTTTTAATTAAAATTATATAAAAAAATCTAAAAACATTTTAGCAAGACAATGTCAATATAAAAAGTATTTAAAAATCAAAACTCACAAATAAAATAAACAAAAATAGACATGTGTCAAAAAAAAAACTGTGCATATGTCATTAATATATTGTTTATGGGTAAAGTACAATTTTACCCATACACAGTTAAAGTTTACTAACAGAACTTAGTTAATGGGACTAATTTGGCACTTGGGAAAAATATAAAGATCAATTTGGTCACTTCTATAAAAGTCGCAAACAACTTGGAATTAAAAAAAAAAACAAAAAAAGTCTAGGACTTAATTGGTAATTGTCTTTTTTTATTATTATTATTTGAATATTGCATATAAAGTGGCATCTTTAACATTTCAATACTAGATCCTAACACGAGGGTTTCGTCGTATAATATGAGATAAGGCTGGCCCCAGACTTTAATAGGAGGGGCGGCTGCCCCATACCTCTTTTAAAGGGGCCATATTTACATGATTTCAATATTAGTTTAGAGGCCCAATTTTGTTTTATTTTTGTTCATAAAAGGCCCAGATTTATATTTTGAGTATTAGTCTAAAAAAATGTCCATATTTACATGATTTCACTATTAGTTTAGGGGGCCAATTTTGTTTTATTTTAGTTCATAAAATACCCAAATTGGTAATAATCGATTAACAACTTATTCATCCCCCCTCTAGGTTGTTTTAGACGCACGCAAGTATATATTTTCAAAAACAAAATACAAATATTAATTTGTGGGCATCTTGGTCATTTATGGATACCCACTGTTTTTTTTTTTTTTTTCAAAACATGATTATTAACAATTAAAGTTTCGTATGTGGTTAAAAACGAATTTCCCATAATTAGAGAGGTTATTTTTAGCAATTTCCACTAAAATAATTAATATATTAAAATAAAGATTTCTATACCATATATAACTATGATGAAATTGGAAATATGTTATATATGAGGGATAATATCGGAAGAAAAGATTTTATTTTGCATTTAATGCAATTCAGTGATTTGCAATTAAGTGAAAAGTCAGGATTTTTTACTTTTTATTTTAAGTTATTTTTTGGTATTTTTAAGTTGTTTCATTACTTAAAAAAAAACAAATAAAACAACTTAATAATTATAATTGAGATCCATTAAATTTTAAATGGAAAATATAAACGACCCCTAACTAACGTCAGGGGTGTGCATTTCAGTCAATGATAATTGTTATGGAATCTGGATGTAGGCAAACCTCAAGGTTAAGTGCAATTTGCTTTTTAAAAATTTTTCACGGAGGTTATTTATGAAACGCACGAGCCTGCACGTGCGAAAGAAAGAAAGACCAGCAGCACACGCTTAAAGACTAGAGCTCTGTGAAAGCCGCACCGAAACTCTTTGAATTTTCCATTTGCTACTGATTTATCTCCATTTTCACTCTTAACAACCTCCACATCGGTGGCGTACTCTCAACTCGGATCTCCACCGTATATTTCCCCAGATCTGGGGCCTGTACCTTCGTTAATCACCGTTGATCCCGATCCTTTTTTGTTCTGATTGTTCCCTCTGGATCGGAGATGCCGGTGTCTGCTTCGGCTATCTACTTTTTGAATCTTCGCGGCGATGTCCTCATCAATCGCCTCTATCGCGACGATGTCGGGTAATGTTCCATCGTTTGTTTCACTCTCTAATTTGTTATTTTTCAAATATAATTATTTTACGATGCAATATTCTAATTGTTAAAAGTGTTTGTTTGGTTATGAAATTAAAGAAATTGAAATTTTTGTGGTTATGAAATGGTTTCAGGGGAAATATGGTGGATGCATTTCGAATGCATATTATGCAAACTAAAGAACTAGGTACATGCCCAGTGCGGCAGATCGGAGGTTGCTCCTTCTTTTACATGAGAATCAGCAACGTTTACATTGTCATTGTTGTTAGCAGCAATGCTAATGTGGCTTGCGCTTTCAAGTTTGTCGTTGAGGTACTTAGCTTTGCCTCTTATTTTGAAATTAGCACCTACAAGTTTGTGAATTTGTTGTTGAATGGATTGTATTGAAGGTGCTAAATGAAAGTTGATACTCTTTGGAGTTAAGCAAAATTCTTACTCTCCGTCTTATTAGTGGTCAAATGATATTCTTCCTACATTTTCAATTTCCTAGGTCAAAAGATACTACTTGTTTCCTGTGTTAGTTGATGCTGCTGCTCTATTTTTTGTGCAGGCAGTTGCACTGTTTAAATCTTATTTTGGTGGGGCTTTTGATGAAGATGCCATACGTAATAATTTTGTTCTGATTTATGAGCTGTTGGATGGTAAGAAGTTGGAAGGGATATTGGATATAACTATTAGAATTTGCATGTTTTTTGTAGTTGTATATTTTTTCCTTTGGATACGACTTTTAGCTGAACCAAACGACTATAATCGTTATCATGTGCACCTTTTTGTATATTTTGTAGCTTCTCATGTTTTTAATTCATATGCTTGTCAAATGTCTCCAATCCTATCAAGTATGCTCTTATATGTGAAATTACAATGGTCTTAGTTGCTATGATAATAAGGGGGAAAAGCACACGGCTAGTGGTTTATTTGTTATTGAAAATTCTAAGTATTGGGGGTTGTGTGCAAACAGCTGAGTTTTTTTCTTTAGAAGAGATCCGTGTTAAGCAATTTATTATTCTGAAATATCTGGTAGAAATTCTAACCTTTCAAATAATCATATTTTCGTTCTTTCCAAATATTTTTTTGTTCATGTTTTAGGTTTACTTGTTTCCTTCCAGATATTTTTTTGTTCATGTTGAATTAGTATTAAAATTTTCCGGTCTATCTAGATCCTTGTCTGCATCCAGAATGGAATTCTTTATGGATTTTTAAAATGTATTACAGGCCTACAGATGATCTAGAACTGAACTCACTGTAGATTGGAAGGAGTTTAACCATATGAATTAGTGCAGCTATTGGACATAATGAATCAAAGCAAAAGATAAACACAAAGTGTCTGGCATGTTCAAATGCTGCATTGATAAGTATAACAAATTAAAGATATCCATTAATTATTGCTGGATCGGTTCTACAATCAAGCTATTTTTGGTAGTGATTTTAATATGAATGATCCTCTGTTGAAAATGTTGTTAGGCATTAGTTCTACTGTACTTGATTTTAAATTATCATGAAGTTGCATTAACGTATATCCCTTTAAGTTGCAGAAATCATGGACTTTGGTTACCCACAAAACCTTTCTCCTGAGATTTTAAAGCTTTACATCACTCAGGAAGGAGTGCGCTCACCATTCTCATCCAAGGTTAGATGGTTCTTTGTGATTTATTTTAGGAATTGCCATTCTTAAGGCAGCCTTCTAGGATTTTTTTACGTTGATCCTTTTTTATTTGTTTATTAAAGCATTGTGTTTAGTGTCCTCGATATATGTAAGCTTTGGTAGCATGTGTTGAAGGGTTTAATTGTTCTTCCTTGTTCATATTGTTGAAGTAGTCTTTAATTATTTGTTTCTATCTTGTGGAAAAATACATAGCCGTCAGATAAACCTGTTCCAAATGCGACTTTACAAGTTACAGGTGCTGTTGGTTGGCGCAGAGAGGGACTTGTTTATAAGAAAAATGAGGTGATTCAAGTCAATTCTTTTATGTTCTGTTACACACTCCTATCTCTCTCAGTATTGACGATGGGCTATTTCCTGGATTTTTTCATTGTTTTGTGCAGGTTTTTCTTGATATTGTGGAAAGTGTAAATCTTCTTATGTCATCAAAAGGTTGGTAATGGTTTTTCAGTGCTTTTGATGAATGTTGCCTTGTTGCTTACAAACATCTTGGTGATCATAGGTAGTGTTCTGCGTTGTGATGTAACTGGGAAGATTCTTATGAAGTGCTTCCTCTCTGGAATGCCTGACTTGAAATTGGGTTTAAATGATAAAATTGGCCTTGAGAAAGAGTCACAATTGAAATCCCGGCCTACTAAAAGGTAGCTTATGATGGCATTCAAGTCTTATCCGTCAAAGTTGCAATACAATGTTTGCTTTGTGATGTTATATAATGTACACGTATGAGTCTTTTGCTATCTCATCTGTTCATTCAGTATATTGAGTGTTCCATTTTGGTCTTGGGTAGATATAATTTGAAATAACAGTCTGAGAGTATTTTTTTTTTTCTCTATGATGTGATTGTTTGATATTGCCATTTTCTCCAGTGGTAAAACGATCGAGCTTGATGATGTTACTTTCCATCAATGTGTAAATTTGACGAGGTTTAACTCAGAGAAGACTGTGAGTTTTGTGCCACCAGATGGTGAATTTGAATTGATGAAGTAAGTTGGAAACTCTTCTCACGCAATTTTATATTTTTTAAATTTATGTTTTGAGATTTATACGTTATGTTGTTCAACTGCATTGATCGGTATGTGATAACATGTTTATTTCTTTAAATTTGTTAAAGGCGCAAGATTTCTTATGTTTCATATACAAGTGAAATTGAATTCTTGATTACTTATCACTGCTTTGAAAATACCTGTACTGTAAGATATTTGATTAACACATAATCAACATGTATAGGCACATAATTAATCCGAAAGTCAACCTAAACATGTTTCTATATCATGATTAATCAAACCCTAAATACATATTACTAACCCATATCAATTCAAGAGAAAGGGAGACTGTAGAATGCGGAAGCGTACCTAAATCCATTGCCGGAGATTGGTGAATGGGTTGTGATCTTCCAAATTATCACGATCTTTAGGAACCCTAAATTGTTCTCTCTTTATCTGTTGATGGGGATGCAGACAAAAAAAGTATCGTGTAATTTGGGGACCGTAACCCTAATATACTATAATAAGATAATATTAGAGTCACTTGGTGATAAATACTAGCCATACACCTAGACCTGGATAGCAATAAATTATTATGCATAACATTATTGATGGCACATTTAACGGCTGACCGTTCATTTCAATTTTGTACCATCCATCTTGTTATATTCCTGATTTATTAGGCTCCTTAGTTATTTATGGATTCTGCCTTCTCTAGGTCTACATTGCTTGTCATTTTTCTTCATCAAATAGGTACAAAGTATTACTTTCCAAGTTTTAACTGGAACAGGAACTAGATGCTATTTTGTTCAATTGTGCTTTCGATGTATGATGTTGTCTTTGCAGATTGTTCAACTCTTCCATTGCAACTTTTATACCTTTACTTCTCAGTATTTCTTTTTCTGTAGAGCATGGATGTAGCGTGTTGTGGGATTTGAAGTTACTGTATTTAAAATTTTAAATTGTTCTTGCACACATCTTTTGTTCTTTAGATGTTCTATTTGTATCACTTGCTGTCTTTTTGTCTGATTATGACATTAATTTTGCCTATGAATATCCGTGCATGGCAGTATAGCATTGTACTTTGTGAATTGTGGTGCCAAATTATTAATTTTTTATTGTCTTGTTATGTTTTATTGTTGTAGATATCGTATCACCGAGGGTGTTAATCTTCCGTTCCGTGTCTTGCCAACAATTAAGGAACTTGGTCGAACACGTATGGAAGTAAATGTTAAGGTCTGTAATATTACGTTTCCAAGGTTTTAGTCTTTTAGATATTCATAATTCCACAGTTAGCTTATATATTTTAACTTTCAGGTAAAGAGTGTTTTTGGTGCAAAAATGTTTGCACTTGGGGTTGTCATCAAAATTCCTGTACCAAAACAGACAGCTAAGACAAGTTTCCAAGTGACATCAGGTCGAGCCAAGTATAATGCTGCAATTGATTGCTTGGTTTGGAAGTGAGTATTTGAACTCGATATTTAGGGAACCAATTCAATCTTTATATTTTACACTTTTGCATTGTTGTCTATATTGTTATCTCAACATTGTCTATTAGAAATTATCAGCTTGCCTTGTTATCATTTTAAACGTGGATGCACCAAAAATAGCATTAGTTACTGCTCATTATATCACATTTTCAGTAATATCTAATGCATGTCAGGGGCCCAATCTGCTCACAAAGGTTGATTACTAAGAAACTGTTTTGAATTCCAATTGAGGGTAGAATTGGTCCACTTGGATGTGATGGGTCTGAAATCATATGTGGGCAAGTTACATTAATACAATTCTATGCCAAAATGCTTTTTTGAAAATTATTGAAAGAAGTTCATGTAATTGTGAGATCTTGATTACCTCTTAGATAAAGGAAAGGTGAAAATTGATTGGGTTTGGATCTAAGGCTCCACAATCTTCATCAGAAACTCTCTTTGAATATTTTCTCGAATATTTCTTAGAATAAACTTATGGAGTTTAAGATGTATCTGTGCTTGCATGTGCTAGTGTTTTGGTCCTCTTAGTTCAGAAATTTACTGACCTTAAAGGTATTCTGTTGCTTCTTTGTTTCCAAAGAATTATGCAGATCGACCTGAAACATAGAGATCCTCAGATATGAGTCCCACTAGCTTATAGATCTTCAAATTTTACGTGCTGTCCACATATCTAGTGTATGCTTTCATTGGTGACAATTGGTGTTTGTCTACTGACAAGTGAAGAAGTGAGATTGGATCTAGAGGTCTAAGTTCCTGATTTTATGTCATGAAATGTCGACCTACTTCATCTCGTTATGATAGTGTTTTGGAGTTTGCATTTTTGCTTTTCATTTTGTGTTTTAAAGCTAAAACATTTGATTGTACCGTACATGTCATATTCCATGGATGGAAAGCTGCAATAATTGAACTCTCTGTTCTTCCCTCAACAAGAAATATTATAGCAGCATCCTTTACATATTAGCATTTTTATCATGATTCATTTATATTATACTGATTCAACGTTTCTTCTTTAGAGTTAGTGCTAATATTGTTGTGCACTGCCGTGTTTTTGTTACACTCCAGGATTAGAAAATTTCCTGGACAAACTGAGCCAACCATGAGTGCAGAAGTTGAGTTGATTTCCACGATGGCAGAAAAGAAGTCTTGGACAAGGCCACCAATCCAGATGGAGTTCCAGGTTCTAAATTATGTTTCTCTATTTTCTACTTAATCTTATTGGAATTCCATGAGCTGTTCTATTTGACTTATGATTAAGTGCATAATGCATTGTCTTAGTCTTGTTAACTTCATTCATAACTCTGCATCGGAGACCACAAGTTGTCCACCTCTCTGCGTCATAGTAGTGCTGCACTGTAACTCCATCATGCTATGTCTGCATGGTTGCTGTTTCTCAAATTTAGTCCATGATTAAACATTAATTAGATTTAAACTTCGTTGTTATTCTGTTGGAAATAACAGTATTGCCAAAGCCTGATGAACTAGATGAAGAGTTGGTCTGTCTTTTCCATGGATTTAAACCAAAAATATAATCCTTTTAATGTCTATGCATTGTTTTAAAAAACGGATCGAGGCACGCCTCAATACGTTTTTTTTTTTTTTTTTTTAATTAGTAGTGAGGCGTAAGCCTCATTACTTGTTATTGAGGCTTAAGCCTCAATGTTGTGATTCGTACGCCTCAATGTCGTAAGGTGTAGGCCGTATGCCCACAATACGTTTTTTAAAAAAATTGTAGTGAGGCGTAAGCCTCATTATTCATTATTGAGGCTTACGCCTCACAACTACGCCTCAATGAGTGCGTCATCCTAGTGCAACAAAACTAATTCAATCTTCACAACCCAACATGAAGATGCATTGATAATGTTACGAAGTTGGTTTTGTTTGAGTTGGGGATAGCTATAGCCTAGAAATTAATTTAAACATTTTTGTTAGTATGATGATTGCTTGTTAATTATTTTATGAATTATGCCGTGTTATTGATTGTTTGTAAAGTTCTAAACCTTACATTTAGCTTTGTAACTTGATATTTATAGGATAAAATTGGTTGTTAATGATTATTATGTGATTATGTGATTATTGGTTGATTTATGAAATTTTATGTGCTATATATATATATTTATGTGTTTTAACTATTCTTAGTGAGGCTTACACATCATTACGCCTTGCCTCAGTAGAAGAAAATGCCTCAATATTAAAAACGTATTTTAAAACATTGTGTCTATGTTCAACTTACACTCTTATTAAAAATCTCTTGTTATTGGAGGGCTCTCTTCAATTACTTCTTAAGGGAAGGGTCAAGTAGAGGAACTTTTGGTTTGACAAACCTGAGAATTTATTGCTTGTCCTGTTATTATAGATAAGGAATAGCATAACCTGTTTTATCACTTCAGTAAATGAATGCTGCCTATGCTTTTGACTTGCCAGTTGTGTCTTTTTTTTCAGTTCAGAATAAAGTTTAGAAAGCAATTTGGATTGGTGTCCGATAATTATAATTTGTATCCAAGCACTTTATGTCTTTTGTTCTGAAGGAGAAAAGTTTTGTTTGATATTTATTTTCGAAGGCCAACACAGGGTTGAGATTAACAGATCTGTATCATGGTGTTAGCAAATATGAATGCTATAGTCTTGAGCTTTATTTATTGTTCCATTGATGTCTGTAAAACTTATAATATGGTGAGAGGATGAAAAAAATAGAATAATATCTTTTATTTACATCATCCACTTGTACATGTACTCGTATCTTAGTGATTTTAGTCTCTGCACTTCTGCCTTTTATATTCTCCTGTGAAGGGAGAAAATTGACAGAATCTTTATTGTGCAGGTTCCCATGTTCACAGCATCTGGTTTACGTGTTCGTTTCCTTAAGGTATTTACTTTAACATAGATGTCTTTTTTCTTTTAAAAAAAAAAAAACAAAAAAAAAAACCCTCAAGAGTTGAACCAATCATTGTTCTGCAGGTATGGGAGAAGAGTGGGTACAACACTGTTGAGTGGGTTCGTTATATCACTAAAGCTGGTTCATATGAGGTTAGGTGCTAGAAACATGAAATTGCTGCTGCAAAACTTATCACGAAAGATGGAAGCATTTTCTAGCTATTATACTTGAGTTGAATGATACTTCATAGGTTTGCCATGTCAAAGGTGAATGAGCCTCCATCGCAGCTCGGATTCTGCTTTCTTGTATTCTTGGGGCTTATTTTTTTCCCTCATAGTGTCAATATATGATTATTGTGATTGAATATTTTGATTTGATATTTGTGTTGTAAAGGTTAGCATGTTAGAGATCGGGAAAACTGACCAATTTTTTTTATTTTATTGAACTGAGATTGTTTATTGCAGCATTTTGCTACGGTTTTGTTCACTTGTAGTGATAAACTTGTTAGTGGGTGAAAATGATCTTTAGATTGTTTGGAGTTTTAAAGACTCAATCAGATGTAACTTAAGATTTACTGCGTTATGTTTTATTCTTACTTTTTTTTTTTTTTTTTTTTAACTTTGTTTGATAACCAATAAACTTTTGCTTTTGCTTTCTAAACAAAGAAATTTTAAAGTGCTAAGTTAATAATTTCATTCCTAGTTGAAACTTTGACTATTAAGGGCAATATATCTTCCTTTAACAAGGTTACAAAGTACTTTTTGGCTTTTCCTTGCACTTTGCTTAAAGACCGGCAAAAAAAAAAGGTACTTTTGAATTGCTGTATACAGCACTATTAAAATACACATGTTGATAGGATCACGTATTCACATTGCAGTTGAGAAGAGAACTTTTCGTCATTTGAATTTTCCATTGAAACAATTACTAGAGCCATATTTTTAGATTTTCACTGCCTCTTTGAGGTGGGGTTCAATCAATGACGTGTTGCAATTTTGTGGAAAGCGATTTTTACTATTTGATAGGATTTTTGTGATGAAGTAGAATAGAAAGCTATTTATGAGAGTTTGTGGTAGAGTAAATGAGTAGTGACTAGTCAGCAACTTTTAACCCAACAACACGCAAGAAGGGCAAGGCATGGATGGTGAGTGTATCTAAAAAACTGGTGTGTTATTTAAATCAAATCATAAATAGATGGTCCATGTAAGATTCCTGTGAATCTAGGGATCATTCAGCAACCGAAACTTATAATGTAAACCTTATTATGATGTGACACGTATCCATCATCTCCTCCTTAAACGGTGGGCGAAACAAGCAACAAATCTGCAAAAGCAAAAACTAAAAAAAAACCTTAAAACCCCTTTAATTCCCCGAAAAACCCTAGTTAGATTAAAATTACCCAAGCAACCCATTCCCTTTTCATCAAACTAAAAAACTACTAAACTGTAGTTCACTTCAAGTAGATGCCTCACACAACTCAAACTGGTATTTGACTACTATAACACACACACACACACTTGTACTTGTTGATACTCTTGATCACAAACAAACACAACGCAAGAATGGATTCAAGAGAAGCTCCTCCACAACCCCAACCAAATATGCTGATGGGCCCCACCTCCTACTCCACAAACGCCATGATCCCGCAACCCTCCTCCGCCCCTAGATTCCATTTCAACTCCCTGGCACCACCACCACACTCACCACCTTCCCAGTCACAACTGCAGCAGCAGCCGCACTCCAAGCCTATTGATTCGTTGGCCTTCGACGGATCGCCGTCTTTCGGCGGGGCCGGTTCCTTTGGCATTGATCCCAACAAGAAGAAAAGGGGTCGGCCAAGAAAGTACACTCCCGACGGTAATATTGCTAGCAATATGACATTGAGATTAGCCACCACTCCGTCTCCGTCTCCGGCCTCCCATGCCAATTCTTCCGCTGGGGCTCCCGCCAATTCTGCTTCGGATCAGCCAGCCAAGCGCAACCGGGGTCGCCCTCCTGGTTCTGGGAAAAAGCAACTTGATGCTTTAGGTGATTTACATACATGTTCTTGTACATGACATTTAGTGATTGTGTTTGTTTTCTGATTGTGTTTGTGTTTGTGTTTGTGCTGCAGGAGGAGTTGGAGGGTCCGGATTTACCCCACATGTGATCAGCGTCAAAGCTGGGGAGGTATTGCTTTGCTTTTCTTAATTTCAATTCTGATTTTGTTTGAATGAATTTTTTCCATACTTATTTGAAGTACTGAGTGGTGACTACAAAATCACAGCAAATGTTTTGCATGGCAGTTTTGGCATTTTTAAATTAAAGTAGACTAATAGATTAGAGGATATCCATGTTCTTGTACTTGGATTTCTACAATATATTATGATCGATAGATACAAACACAACCATTTTTGAACTTGGAAAATACCAAATGATGTGGCTGTTAATTCAGGAAAATAAAAAACTGAACATGTAGACAGTTATGCTGTCTAAAAATAGAAAAAAAAAATGTGATTTTTCATACAAAGAATATGGTAAGTCAGTGTCTAAGGTTATCCAACAACTGTGATACCCATCAAGAATCAATGTTTTAAAATGTGCGAGTCAAGACGGTCGCATTAATTCGAAAAGGATAAATAATGCAAAAAACAAATAAATACTAAAATAGAAAATCATCCATAACATTTAATAAATAGTCCACAATTAACATTACTAACATAAAGATCCAAAAAAAAAAAAAAAAGATGTTTAGTGGCTTGGAGAAGAACTTAGGGTTTGATGGCCTTGGTTCTTGGAGTCTTTGAGTCTTGGATAGGTGAGAGTAGAGGTGTCGGTGAGTGTGATTGACTTTCTGTTCTAAATAGGAAGTTAGGGTTTTATGAATTATATAGTCGGGTTTAAAAAAAAAAAGAAATTAAAATCTGCACAGGTAAGGCCTTGCATGGTTGCACCGCCTCAAGGCCAAAACCACATTGAGGCTAGTCCTAGCAAGATTAAGGTAGAGGCAGCCGACTCAAGGCGCTTTTGGCCATGAGGTGGCTGAGGTGCACCTTGAGGCACTGCCTCAGTTCAAATTTTAAAACATTGCAAGTGATTTTGATATCATTGAATCAGTCACCCTGTAAGTTTGTTTTATTGATATCACCTCCAAGTTGATAGGTTCACCTTATCATATTTTACCTTTTGTCTCCCTAAACAACATTTATTTGCTATTCATGTGCTGCACTTTATGCATGTCTGAAATGCCAATTTATGAAATGTTTATAAATCTTACAATTTTCATCACTGATTCACCACAGCTAATCTCTACAAGATTTGGTTATTTTTGCACATGGAATGTTTGTTATATGCGAAAGTTATTTTTCCCTCTTCAGTATGATACTTTTGCTTTCTGTCAATGAACTTGGTCTTTTCAAGATATTTGGAGCCTGCAGCAGTGGTTGGGAAGCTTTTCTATTATTGTTTATTATTTGTTTCTGGACTCAATTTTTTTAATTAATTCATTGTTGGTTTCTGCTGAATACATTATTAATTTGGATCACAATGCAAATCATGGGTTTTTTTATTTATTTTTTATTCTGAAAATTGTTGGTAGTTTGCTTCCATTTAGGAATTGGGTAAAAATTTGAAGTACAAATCTTAGCAGATTTGGCAGAAATATGAAGTGCAAGTCTAATAGTTTAATAATAATAATACATGACTTAACAGTCAAAAACTTAGTGCTGCTTACTCTATTCAATTACATCACATTGTCAGCATTATGAAAATTGTAGATAGTTTATGCATTTTTTTGTTTCTGACCATTATATTTTTTAATTTTTAGTGCCAAGGTCCATGGGAAATTTGTATGTTAAGGATGGTGACATGTTTGAGTGCAGGGTAAATGTACTTGATTCAACATAATATTTTCATCGTTGAAGGTTTAAATAGGATGGTTGGAAGGGGAGCTAGAATTAAATGGAAAAGCACGATTCTTTATGTTGATCTAGTGTGCAAATTGGACAATAGCTGCCAAGGATTTGGAAAATGATTAGATGTTTTTTGATAGGAAGCAACAAATATAGTTGGAAATTAATCTGAAGATTTAGTGACAGTTGAAAAGGCTTTTATATTTGTTTTGGTGTAGATAGTCTTCTAAGTTGGACTATGCAATTGTTGTCCATTTTATTTTTCCATGCAAACTGATTTACTATTGTGTTTATGACCTTAGAAATTACCATATGCAACTCACGTGTGTTTTGTTGTTCCAAACTCATATTCTGTGGTTTGCTGAGCTAGGAATCAAGTGATATGGTATTGGGTGAAGAGATTGATTCATTCTACTGTTTTTTCAGATAATTTAGTTGAGAAGAAAATAATGCTTTTATATGTAAATCTTTAACAAGCTAATGAATAGTTTCATAAAGTGCGCACTAGAGATGAGGTTTTGAGCATGCCTTAGCCAATGGGAGTTTCTGTAATATTATTGGAATAAAATTATCACATAATTAAAATTTTATAAAAATACGTTGAAATGGAGTTTAAAAATCCTTTTTTTTTTTTTTTCATTTCTCTCACTGTCTTACTCTTATGTTGTAAGTTTCTGTTGTGAAATCTGTGCACACCCTCAATTTGGGTTTTCAAGCAAGTTGTTTATTGCTTTCATTGGCATGGAAGGAGTGTAAAGGGTTTAGTTATCTATTTTCTTGACAAGGATCTGTTTGTTCAAAATACTGTGCCTTCTGAAATGTTTGCCTCTTTTGTTTGCAGGACATAGGGTCAAAGATTGCAACATTTTCACAGCAAGGGCCTCGGACAGTTTGTATTCTCTCTGCAAATGGTGCTGTATGCAATGTTACCCTCCGCCAACCAGCTATTACTGGTGGTACTGTGACATATGAGGTACTTTTGATATTCTCTTGTTATCCATTTGATAAATTCTGCCCAGGTATTTGAGTGGCTGGGTTTTCTTTTGGCCCAGCTTAGATGGGATGACTTCCAAAATTACAAGAAGTTAGAAGGTATCCCTAAAGGGAAAACATTTTGTAAATGAATTCAACTGAAGCCTAATCTGCACAGTGCACACTGACACTTCTTTGGCACATGTCTGTAGTGTCTGATCTGTCCTGGAACTTAAGAGTTCTAGTTTAGTTGAGTTTTGAATATATAATTTACTTTATCCTTGTCAGAGATACCCTTTAAAATATGGAAACATGATGGAATAAACATTTTTTTCAAATTTTAAAAAAATAAAATACAAATTGGCACTTTGCTGCTAATATATTTTCAAAAATGTTGAACATGATCTTTCCTCGGCAGTGCATTTGCATGAGAACTTCCATTCTTTTTTGTATATTTAAATTTGAAAGAGAGTCCATGTAACCAAAAAAGTTTTCCGTTAAGAGGATTTTGCCGGAATGCTTCAGATCCATAGCTTTGACGCGAGATGAACTGCCTTTTCTCCATTTTATAAAACCTTTTTAAGGGTGGGGAGAGAGTGATGGACTTCATTTAACTTTTGTTTCTTGGTGTCTTTATTAATGGTTGAGATAATGAATTAATGATGGAGGTATCTGGCCCTGCCACCTCCTCTGCCCACCCTTGCCTGGGCTTGATACTGGCAATCGAGGCGCCACCTTCGATTCTGCAAAGAGGCATGTGCTATTAGGCTAGAAATCATTAGTGGTTTGTTGAATACTCGTTAAAGTTTAAATGCTATCATGGGTTTTATCATATAACTTTAAACTTGTGGGAGTAGAGGTTATTTAATGTATGATTTAATTGCTGATTATATATCGGTGACAAAAGGGAATATTATGGAGAATGTTATGAATTTTTGTTAATAGTATGATATGTAAATGAGTTGAACTTGAGAACCTTATTAATTGTTATAAAAAAGAAGGCCTGCTGATATAGTTGGGAGGGGAGTTGATACTATTTACGAGGTCTAGGAAATAAAATAGGTTTTTATGCTTCAGTAATTATTTGAGGGGAGCAATGGTCTGCAATTCTAATCATTTGGTTGTCCTTACAGTTTTTACTTTATGCATGTTGATCTTTCCTTTTTTACAGATCTTACTAATATGTGCTTTGTGGAGTGAAACATATTGGGCAAGTTTAAGTACACTGTACACACATTATTGCAATTAAGTGACAGATATTAGAGAGTAGCTAGCCTTACTGAAAAACTTATTCTGGATTTGTAATTGATATATATTGGAAAGTTCAAAAGATGGTACAATCATCACCTTAGAGATGATGTGACTAGTGCTTTAATCAGGTTTTGGATTGTTAGTAAAAAAGAAATTGCTTAGGCATAACATATTTGCAACTGAGTCTGGAATGTGGATTGGTTTGGGGATATCAACTCAACTTGAAGTAATCGAGGGCGGGGGGAGGATGGTTACAAGGACCTTGAACTCAGTTTTCATTAGTTAGAATTAACTACTCTAAACTGATTCTTCAGGTCAGTTTTCTGTTTTTATGCGACTGGAACCTTAGGATAGTATAATTTGACCTAAACAGACTGTGAAACTATTAGTTTTGTTTGTCTTGGTTTGAGTTATCACAATCAATTACACTTGCTACTTTTTCGTAGCTATAAGGCCTTTTCGCTTGTTCTTGACAGCCCCCTCCCCTTGGTAAATTTCCATAGGCCTTCCTTGCACTGGATTACTGTAAATGGACAATGCCCAATGTTACTTTTCCATCTGTGATTTGTGTTGGTAAAAATTAATCTTAACCTGGTTTATGTGTTTTTTTTTTCATACCACAATTACTAGTCTGACTGGGGGTAAGTGTCCCCTTGTCACTGCTTCCCTCTTGTATAAGGGTGACAGATCAAATTATGTCATAGGCATCCTTTTTATACTAACAAATGTTGAGTGATACCATTTATTTCCTTTTTTTTTTTCTTAAATTTAATTATAACTAATTTTGTGTTTTTGGGTTGGTTTTGTCTAGTACCCTATTGGGGGTGTATATGATATTGTAGTTTCTTTTTTGGGTGGTTTATGGTCTGATACTACTTTAGTATAGATATAGATTTCTTCCTTTTGGATTGTAAATCCCTATATTGGATTACTACTCCACTTCATTTCTTTAATTAAAAGTTTCAGGTTTTTACTAAGAAAAAATAATTATAAGTAGTAGAGATGTCTATTGGTGCATAGTGGTAATGCTGTCTTTCTGATTATAGGATTTTTGAGGCCCACACGAGATACATGACAGTACAAGCAGGCTGGAGTACCATGCTGCAGGAAAAAATATTTCCTCATAAAGTGCATAAGGAATTAATAATGGGAGGGTAGGGTTGGTTATATAAATGCTCTTTAGTGGTTGGGTAGAATATGTTTCAGTCCTAGCTGACGTGAGACAGCAAGAGATAAGTGTAATTTATGTGAGCTAAGGTTTTGGAATAATTGGATGTCTAAAAGAGAATTCAGAAGTAGGCGAATTGCAGCTTCAGGGTTTAGATTATAAGTAAGCACCTTGACATGCTGTTATTTTATTCCCGTTTATAAAGAAATTTTCAAGGATTATATTGTTTAGTAGATTTGTGTTTGCATTTTGTAATTCACTGACCAGGATGGTTGATGTGCTGAGATCTCTCTCTCTCTCTCTCTCTTTTCTTATTGTCATATTTATAGTTTGATGGATCCTTCTCCCAGTCCACCTTTTTTGTTCGAGTCATGGAAAGAACAGTTTCAAAATCATGATCATTTCCTTTTTCAAATCTTGCTGCATCTGCATGAGTTCCTCTTGCATGCCATAAATGGCCTATGGTTAGGAAAAATCCTAGAACATACTGAGAAGTAGCTAACCAACTTCTCGATGAGACATAATAAACTGCATTGATCTGGATAGCTACACCACCCATAGAATTTAAAGAACCTAAAGGAGCCTGAGTCAGATATCCCACAGATTGCACCGTAAAGTTTAATTGGAAGCTGATATTCTCTCCATTTGTGTCTCTGATCATTCATAAGCTGCAAATTTGTGCTGAATAGCATGCAAGCCTGTTCTTTTATAGTGTAATACATTCATCAAATCAATATATAGCCCTATCTTTTTAGTAGATTTTATTCGTTTTATCTTCTTTGTTTTTCCATGACTTTCTTTTCTCATAGTGATCTTTTTCTTTTGTAGGGCCGGTTTGAAATTATTTCTCTAGCAGGGTCCTTTCCAATTTTTGAAAATAATGGCGTTCGCAGAAACAGTGGATTGAGTGTGTCCCTTGCCGGGCCGGATGGCCGAGTTTTGGGTGGTGGAGTGGTGGGAGTGCTAATGGCAGCATCACCGGTGCAGGTATTGATCTACCAATGTGTAAAACTGTAAATCAGGATAAAATGAAATGATTGATGAAGATATGAATGAATTTTGTTTAAAGTTTGAACTGTATTATGTCCCTGGCAGATAATATTGGGAAGTTTTCTTGCGGAGGGGAAAAAATCAAGCTCGAATATTTTGCAACAACCTGGGGGTTCATCGACACCAATACCCCATATGTTGAGCTTTGGCGCACCTATGACATCTAGTCCTCCATCACAAGGCGGAGGTTCGAGTGAGTCTTCTGATGACAATGGTAGTAGCCCGAGCCCACTTAACAGGACTGGACTTTACAATAATGCCAGTCAACAACCCCTTCATAATATGCAAATGTACCAACTATGGTCTGGCCAAACTCCGCAATGAAGAGGATGAGAGGTTATTGTTCTTGTAGGTGATAATAGAGAGGTAAATTCGAAATGCTAACAAAGGCATTATTGATTAGAAATGGTAGAGAATCATTTCATTTTCCTTTTAGATCAGGTATTTTGCTCGGTTTTCAAGCGATGATTGTTGTTGATAACTGAGGAAATGCCACCAGTTTGGTAGAATGCCATTAGAAGATATAATTGCGTTTTTTTTTTCTTTTCTTAATTAATTTATGTTTAACTATTAGTAGTTTTTCCTTTTTACATATTATATATTATGTAGTGAGCAAGCAGAGAGTCTGAGTAAATGGCACCATTCAACACCTAATTTGAACTAAAATTGCAATTATCTACCTTGTCAACTCTTGATAGCAAGGTCAAAATTCAAGAACCACAACAATACCGCATGCATGGGGACTCGGTCTCGTGGCCGGTCTTTTTTATCTATCTATTTGTTTTATCAAAGTTAAGATAGCCAACTAAACAACTAACGAATAATTCTTGAGTCAGGATGTCCTGACTTTATAATTTTAGGACGTCTAATTATAGCCATACATTCACGTTGGGTACATAGTCTTACATAACAAATACGTACACCCAATATGAGTGTGTAATTGTAGTTGGATGTTCTGACTTTATAATTTTAGAACGTCTTTACTAGAGAACCACCCGTCAACTAATAACATAAATAAATAATATATCCTGTGTTGTTTGACAGAGCCCATTAAGTGATTAATTAATGAAACTGAATTAAATAAAAAGATTATAAGAAGTGTAGGCAAGACATTGTTGGACTCAGTTGGAGCGGAGCGTACAGAGTAGACAGAAGCTGTCAAAGTCGGTGCTCAATATTCAACGAATTATTTATTTATTTATAATTTCACACGTTAAGATGTTACCACGTGTAACTTACACGCGTATGACTTCGCCTCTTGAACCAGCAACATTATTGATATTTTGATTATTTCTCACTCCAACGGCTCTTTTTGGCCTTCGCTTTTTATAAATACCATCTCATCCTCTCACTATCCGTTAGCTGTCCTCTCTCTCTCTCTCTCTCTCTCTCTCTCTCTCAACTACAACGCGTACATGGTAGCTGTAAAATGTCTTGCTTGGTTTTGCCCGTTTCCATTATGAGAAGGCGGTCCTCCGCGGTTGGATACCAGCCTTTGACGGAGGAACCCGAGTTGGGTGATCACTTAGTCACGGTGGTGGTAGGGAAAGAAAAAAGAGAGTTTTTGGTGGAGGCTTTGGTGTTGGAGGAGAACCCTTTTCGAGTGTTGATAGATAGTGGTTATGCAAAAATTATGAGGGACAAGAGGGTCGTTTTTGTAGATGTTGATGCCATTTTGTTTGAGCATATGTTGTGGTTGATGCACAACGATTCTTCAGAACTCTTTCAGCTTAATGTCAGCGAAATTATTGACTTCTATGCTCAAGATTCTTAGATGTACACCAAGGTAAACATTTTATGTTCTGTAATCTGACATATATACTTCTCTGTAAACAACCTATACTCTCACAAATATATACATACAGTTTTTCCTTCTTATTATCTGGTGTCTGCTTTGCTGATCCTGTCCTATTGATTTTTAATTAACGGTTCTGATTGTTCAAGATTTCTTCCATGACATGGTTGAGATTGATTTTTATATTTTACTCTTTTTGGTTACAAATAAACTCTGATATCTCTATCCAATGATTGTCTTAATTGAACAAGGCAAGTTACAGAATAAAGTTACCAAAGTATATTACTTGATGACATTGAAAACTTGTCACAGTTTATATATTATATACCAAACTTAGCAAATTCACCAATTTAATTGTTTCTTGCACTTTCTTTTCTCCATCCCCAGAGAGTGTAGAAGAAGAAGCTGCCTTTTAGATATACTGTAATTAAGAGAAGATCATATCGAAATAACTCAAGCCTATGGGAACAGAAAATATTATTATCCAGATTAATTTAATTACGAGGAAATGCGATATTAATTTAATTTAATATCCGATAGACGAGTTAATCATGTGGTTGTTAGCTTATTATTGCTCTAACAACACCAAAATAGTTTTAATTAAAATGGGTTTTATATTATAACATTAATTATTAGAGTATAACTTAAAGTTAATCTAAAAATACTAGTAGGTCATGAGATGATTTGGATTGATTTTTTAAATTGGAGCTAAGAGGCTCATGGGTCAATTAACAACTCCTCTGGTAGCTTAATTAATTTAATTTATTTCATACTACATAAAAATAAAAAAATAAAAAAAAATTAGGATTGTACACATGGGCCTTGTTTATTTGCCCGTATTATATTGTATTAGGTAATTAAAATGTATTAAAATAATACAATACAGTGTTTACACAATACAATGTTTACATTGTACATTTTAATAGTCTAATACAGCAAACACCGTATTAATTAATATATTATATCTGGTGTATTAGGTTATATTGTATTAGAAAAAAAACACTTTTCTTTTCTATTTTTTTTCAATGAATATGGAATATTGATAAAATATGTGTTTTGTTGTTAATTTTTTTTTTTATATATAATTTAAAAATACATAGGACAATTTTATTTAAATTTTTTGTTTCAATTAAAATAAATATTTATTGATTTTTTATATAAAAATTTTATTGATTTATTCATGGTAAGGATATTTAAAATTAATTATTAAGTATATTTTTATAAGATAATAAAATACAATAAAGTCATATAGGAATAACCTAATACGATATAATATAGTGCATCACCAAACACATGTTTGTATTAATAATAATACAATCCAATACAATCCAGTCCAATACAGTCCAATACGGTGTGCCAGACGAGCCCATGCAGAGTCTGAGGTTCTTATTAACCATTCTTAGAAGGTTGATTATTTTGGGTTATGTTATAATGAACTAGGTTTTGAACCCAAAATTTGACCAAAATAGAAAAGAAAGAAAAGCAAAAAAAAAAACATTTGCACTTCCACTGTTGCTATGGCTGCAGTACATGGAAGCTACAATGTCGATGCAACAAGTAACAACAATAACGCCACCGCCACAGCTAGAGATTACCGCAGCCACTACAGATTTTTTTTTTTTTTTTTCATTTTTATAAAAAATGCATATAAGGCTAATTGCTAAAAAAAGAAAAATCGTAAGGGAATTTATGATATTAAATTCGCCACCCCTCCTAGTTACAAATCCAAAAGAAAGTAACGAACAAAATTCTACCATGGATTAAAGGTAAAATCACAATTTAATTGATTGAAATAATAAAATAGATTAGATATGTAATGGGTGTCATAGATAACAATAATATACCATACATAAATTCGATTATTTATGTAACATGAAACAAATGATGACCATGGTATCAGTTGTATATCAGTTGTTGGTTTTCAACAAAGATAAAAAAAAAAAAAAAATTAAAAAAAAATGTTTATATAAGCGAAAGCATGATCGATTTGTTCATGTATACACATGCACCCGAAGAACGTACGCAATTTTTTCCACTCAATAATCAGCCGTAATCTCTTCTCTGCTATCGTTAATCTTCAGATTCTCTGTGTGGGCACAACCCAAATTTTTTATGTCTCTTAGGCTGTGTTTGGTTCACCGGAATGGAAAGGAAATGAATGTAAACAAATTCATTCCAAATGTTTGGTTTAAAAAAATCTAATGGAAAGAGAATTCCAATGGAATTGGATTTCCCCTAAAATGTTAGAATGGGCTTTCCATCCGCAATCCAATGGAAATGCCATTTCAATTCCTAACAACATTTTCATTTCCAAAAATAACCCTTTGTTAATAATTGGTATAACTTTTCAAATTATTCCAATTGCCAACTCCATTCCAAAAATACCCTCCTTTCCAAAAATAATATATTATTTTTACATATTATATTAATGATATATATATACGTATTATATATATTATATATATATAAAATTATTATTATTATTATATATTGTATTAATGATATATAAATATAGATTATAATATATATATATATATATTATGTATATAATATATTATATATTATAATAATAATTTTATTATTATTATCCATAATATATCATGTTATTATGAATGTTTTATAATTAAGGGTATTTTGGTCAAAATACAGTTAACTCCATTTCATTGTTAACAAAACAAAATAATACTAATTCAAAGACTAATTCTAAAGTTCTAACCAAATAAAAAAGGGGTATTATCACCAAAGTCCCTACTTTTTCACTAATTGACACCTTTTTAAGTGGAAATTGCCAAAAATGACCACATATATTATGGGAAATTTGTTTTTAACCACAAACGAAATTTTAATTGTTAATAACCACTTTTTTGAGAAATTACTGGAAAGCCCTCATATAAAAAGGGTCCCCAAACGCTCTCTCTCTCTCTCTCTCTCTCTCTCTCTCTCTCTCTCTCTCTTTTCTCTTTTTTTTTTCTTTCTCTCTCTTTTGGTCTCTCTCTCCTCGATTTGCCTCTCTCTCTCTCTCTCTCTCTCCCCGATCTGCCTCTCGTCGGCGTGCTTGAGGGTCGCCCATCACCGGAGTCGTCACCCGGTTGTGCACGAACCAGCGGCAGCCCACGAACCACCGCCTTGGTCGTCGCACGAACCAGCGGCGCCGCTGGTTCGTGCGACGACCAAGCGGTGGTTCGGCCTCTCTCTTCTCTCTCCTATGTTTCCATTGATGATGTGGTTTGCAAAAAAAAAAAAAAAGAAACAAAAAAAACCTAAAATTAATTTGAGGAAGAAGAAGAAGAAGAAGAAGAAGAAGAAGAAGGGGAAAATTTCAATTTAGTCCAGATTTCAAGTTTGGACATTTCCATTTAGGCATGATTTCAAAGTTTGGATATTTCAATTTAGTCGTGATTTAAAGTTTGCTTCGAGGTTTAAAAAACACTATTTTCAGGGGTACTTTGGTAATTTATGGATATACACTGATTTTTTTTTTTTTTAAAAAAAGTGGTTATTAACAATTAAAGTTTCAAAAGTGGTTAGTAACAAAAGTTTAATGGTTCAAATTAAAAAAAAATTAAAAAAATACAAATTGGCACTTTGCTGCTAATATATTTTCAAAAATGTTGAACATGATCTTTCCTCGGCAGTGCATTTGCATGAGAACTTCCATTCTTTTTTGTATATTTAAATTTGAAAGGAAGTCCATGTAACCAAAAAAGTTTTCCGTTAAGAGGATTTTGCCGGAATGCTTCAGATCCATAGCTTTGACGCGAGATGAACTGCCTTTTCTCCATTTTATAAAACCTTTTTAAGGGTGGGGAGAGAGTGATGGACTTCATTTAACTTTTGTTTCTTGGTGTCTTTATTAATGGTTGAGATAATGAATTAATGATGGAGGTATCTGGCACTTTGTGCGACGATGAGTGTAATTTTTGGTCTCTCTCTCCTCGATTTGCCTCTCTCTCTCTCTCTCTCTCCTCGATCTGCCTCTTGTCGGCGTGCTTGAGGGTCGCCCATCACTGGAGTCGTCACCCGGTTGCGCACGAACCAGCGGCAGCCCACGAACCACCGCCTGGTCGTCGCACAAACCAGCGGCGCCGCTGGTTCGTGCGACGACCAAGCGGTGGTTCGGCCTCTCTCTTCTCTCTCCTATGTTTCCATTGATGATGTGGTTTGCAAAAAAAAAAAAAAGAGAAACAAAAAAAACCTAAAATTAATTTGAGGAAGAAGAAGAAGAAGAAGAAGAAGGGGAAAATTTCAATTTAGTCCAGATTTCAAGTTTGGACATTTCCATTTAGGCATGATTTCAAAGTTTGGATATTTCAATTTAGTCGTGATTTAAAGTTTACTTCGAGGTTTAAAAAACACTATTTTCAGGGGTACTCTGGTAATTTATGGATATACACTGATTTTTTTTTTTTTAAAAGTGGTTATTAACAATTAAAGTTTCAAAAGTGGTTAGTAACAAAAGTTTAATGTTTCAAGTGGATAGTTTTGGTTTTCTCTCCCTTTTTAAACGTGTTTACCATATTAGTCACTTTAGTCCCCTGTTTTTTTTAAAATACATCACTTTAGTCCTTCTGTTAGTCACCAATTAGTCAAAGATAACGTATTAAGGGCATTTTTATCTTTTAAGTAATAAATTTCAACTTTCTGACACATGCACATTAATAATAATAATAATAAAAAACTGACAACATAGAAATATAATAAAAAATTTAGAAAGGACAAAAAAAAAAAAAAAAAAATCATATGTATAATCCAACAACACCTTTAATAAAAAACTTACTTTCTTTTTCAATCATCATCAACTGATCAACTATAGAAGAAGAAAATTTAAAGAAAACAAATAATGACATTTTTTAAAGAGATCTGGTACCTAGCTAGTTCTTCTTTCCATCTCCTACTTCAATCTTCATCAACAACTTCTCAACCGCCCAGATCTCCATTATCTTCTTCTTCTGTTCTTCAGTCATCATCAACAACAACAAAATCTTCATCGGAGATTTCCTCCCACCAAACCAACAAAAAAAAAAATCATAAACAAAAACTAAAGAAATGCAACAATTTCCTTAGCTTTAATCTCTCCCTTTTCAAGTAATATATCTGCAGCAGAATTTAGTATGTACAAATATTCTCTCAATGGGAAATTGTAGTTCATAAAACTCAAAATTCACTTGTATATTGAAGTTAAATAAACTTAGAATCACAATATTTGAACAATTGCATAATGAGGTTTGCTTAATTTACTGAACAAATGAATCAAATACATCAATCAATCAATCAACATGACTTGTAATTGTCTCCACAACTGAATGGTATTCTCTTAGCATAGATACACATTTTTCCACAGCAAAACGCATATATTCTTCTCGAAGTGCTTCAAGTTTGAACTTGAATAAAAAAACTGAAGCATAAGAGATCCAAAAAAAAAAAAAAAAAAAAAAAAAAAAAAAAACTCATAACACAACCAAAATAATTGCTCTGGCAAGGTCCAGATCAGAAAGCCAGTTTATCGGAATCCCGAAAACCAAACCCCACCCGCTTCTTTGGCATTCCAAAGCCCATCTCTTCTCAATAATTACTTGATTTAATTTTGTGGGTTTTGAAAACAGGATTTTTCTGTGTCTCTCACCACCGTCTCTCTTCACAAAACTTACAGAGACTTGTTAATGGCTGCCACCGCCACCAACATATATCCTCTCTCTTCAAACCAGAAACCAACCCAGAAAATCCCTCTCTCTATCTTCCCCAAAACCCATCAAAAACCCACCTTTTTGGCTCAAAAAAATCCAACCTCGACATGCAGGATCAACAGGAGTCACCACTCCAGTATTTGCTCAAAGAACCCTCTCTCTGAGTTTTTCAGCTCCAAGAATCCTATCTGTGTAAGTTTTGTGAAGAGGACTGTTAGGAAGTAAATATTTCATATTTACCATATTAAGAATAGTTACTCTGTTTGTATTATCTTTCCAACTGTGTTACCTGACTTATAGCTTTGTCTTCCTATATTGTAGTAACTAATTCCTGACTTGTAGGAATGGTTTAGAATTCACTCTGTACAAATACACGTTCTTGTGTTAATAATATTATTCAAGCAAATTCTATACTACTTTCATCTTTTCATGGTATCAAAGCAGGACTAAGATCCTGATTCTTTGCTGCACTTTAATCACTCGTGTAGCATCTCTCTTTCTCAGCCATCATGGCCAATGATGAAGTACCACCAATAGTAACACCAACACCTTCTGTCACTGGCAAAGAAATAGCCGTCCCAAACACTTCTACCGATCCTTCAAGAGCAAATATCTCAAATCCCTATTTCACTCATCATTCAAATCATCCGGGTTTGGTCTTAATTTCCAAACCTCTGAATGGAGATAATTATTCTACTTGGAAAAGGGCTATGACTCTGGCCTTAAATTTCAAAAACAAACTAGGTTTTGTCAATGGCTCAATCAAAGCCCCTTCAGAAGAAACTGATCCTGAAGGATATGCGACTTGGTCTCGGTGTAATGATATGGTCCACTCTTGGATCGTTAATGCTCTCAATCTGGAAATTTCAGATAGTGTGATTTATTACTGTACTGCTCATGAAGTTTGGGAAGATCTTCGTGAGCGATTCTCCCAAAGCAATGCACCTCGCATCTTTGAGATTCAGCGAGATTTTGCCTATCTTCGACAAGAACAACTCTCTGTCTCTGCTTATTACACAAAATTGAAGGGCCTATGGGATGAATTGGCCTCCTATAATGATGCAGTAAATGGCCTACAACAAGATCAATAGAAACTGATGCAATTTTTGATGGGTTTGAATGATTCTTATAGTGCTATTCGCGGACAAATTCTCCTAATGAATCCCCTTCCTTTAGTTCGCCAAGCATATTCCTCTGTCTCTCAAGAAGAAAAGCAGCGTCTCTTGACCTCAACACCTGCTGCAGTCGATTCTAGTGGCAGTGCTGCCATGGCAGTTCGAAGCAACGACAGCAAATCCACTCCGGTCAGGTCTGAGCAATCTGACCGCCCATATGGCTCACAAGATTTCCGATCGCAAGAAAAGGCACCAGAAAATTACAATGGAGGCTGCTGATCTGATCAGGACAAGCGTCGCTCTGGCTCTGGAAGAGGACGACCACATTGTTCTCACTGTGGAGAAATGGGTCATTGGGTCCAAACCTATTATGCACTACATGGATATCCAGTGGGCCATCCAAAAAACAAAAATAATTCAGGCCCAAGACGTTTCAACAACAACAAATCTGCAGCCAATAATGTATCTGAGGGTATTTCTACAAGGGACGGCAATAATGTTGTTGGAATTTTAGAGGCTCAATTAAAGCAACTTTTATCTCTTGTTGACAACAAAAATGGAGGATCTAGCTCTCAAGCAAATGCTATTACCAAGCCAGGTTTGTCTAAAGTCGCTTCCCGCAGTTGGATCATTGATAGCGGGGCGACGGATCATATTTCCTCATCATCTAAATTATTTTTCCGCAAAGATGACAATTGCTCGTTGCCTCCAGTATCATTGCCTAGTGGAGAAAAGGCTAATATTGTTGCAAAAGGATCATTACCCCTGAATTCTGTCTATTATTTGCATGATGTGCTTTGTGTACCTACATTCAAAGTTGATTTAATGTCAGTTAGTCGTCTGACGAGAGGCCTGAATTGTTCAATAACTTTTTTTCCTTACTGTTGTATTTTGCAGGATCTGGCTACGAGGAGGATGATTGGTTTGGGTAAACAACGTGATGGATTATACTATTTGGCGGCTCTAGCGACGAATAAATCAGTGATAAACTCTACCTCATCCACAAACAAACCAGCCTGCAATCTAACCTTCTCATCCACTGATCTTTGGCATAACCGCTTAGGCCATGCATCACTTCCTCGCTTAAGTTTCATTGCCAAGAATTTTTTAAATTTTTCTGCACGGTCAAATAATGCTTGTCCTATATGTCCTTTGGCTAAGCAGAGTCGTTTACCTTTCACTTCTAGTGTAATTTCTTCTATAAAACCTTTTGAAATAATTCATTGTGACATTTGGGGTCGTTATCGACACCTTTCTCTTTCTAGTGCTTATTACTTTCTTACTATTGTCGATGATTATACACGTTTCACATGGATTTTTTTAATGCGACACAAAAATGAAGCACAATCACTTTTAAAACGATTTTTTAGTTATGTTTGCACTCAATTTGAATCTCGCATTAAGACTTTTCGAAGTGATAATGGTGGGGAATTTATTTCACTTCGTTCTTTTTTTCAAGATAATGGTGTCATTTTTCAACATTCTTGTGTTTACACACCTCAACAAAATGGGGTTGTGGAACGCAAGCATCGTCACATCTTACAAGTGGCTCGGGCTTTGAAATTTCAAGCTCAACTTCCTACCCAATTTTAGGGGAAATGTGTTCTTACTGCTGTACACATTATCAATTGCCTGCCTTCTCCAATTCTCTCTTTTAAAACCCCTTTTGAACTTCTTTATTCGAAACCGCCTTCTTTCTCCTATCTCCGTGTCTTTGGTTGTTTAACTTATGTTACTAATGTCCGTACCTCTCACAAATTTGACCATCGTTCCATACCCTCAGTTTTTATTGGCTATCCCATTGGTCAAAAGGCGTACAAATTATTTGATTTGTCGACCAAAATTTTTTTACTAGCCGTGATGTAAAATTTCATGATTTTTTTTTTTCCATATGCATGTGTCCAGCCCAGTCCTCCTTCAACCACTAATTTTGGCCCAATTCCCCTTGTGGCCCACGACACCCCTCAATCATTTAATCCCACCTCAAACACTTCTCAGCCACACGCATCACCTACTTCAGTCTCGCCTCCTTCTTCGCCAAATCCACTCCCTGCGTCTGACTCATCTCCTCCGCCAAACCCATCTCCTTCCCATCGTCCGACCATCCTAGACACCCAATCCGACCCGCTCGATCGTTCTGGTCCCCTCGATCATTGCAACATATCATCTCCCCTCTCTCACAGTCCATCACCGCCATCAGCCTCACCCACTCCGACAACGGCGACCTCGCTGGACCCACCTCTGTCCTCATCTGTGCCCGACTCCATCCTCAACCCCGTTCCGCTTCGTTGCTCCAGCCGCCAAACCGGTCCACCGATCAAGCTCAATGATTATTTCTGCTCCACCGTTTGCTTCGACCAATCAACCGCCTCTTTACCAGGTCCAACGAAAGGAACGCGCTACCCACTGGCCAATTATGTTTCCTATCACAGATATACGCCTGCGTATCAGTCCTTTGTTGCTCAAATCGGTACTGTCACGGAACCTAGATCCTATTCGGAAGCCGTCGCTCATCCTGAGTGGCGTGAGGCAATGCATTCCGAATTGAGGGCTCTCCAAGCCAACGGCACTTGGTCTCTCACACCACTTCCTGCTGGTAAGACTCCTATTGGCTGTAGATGGGTATACAAAATTAAGCTTCGTTCTGATGGTTCCATCGAGAGGTACAAGGCCCGATTGGTTGCCAAGGGCTTCACTCAGCTTGAAGATGTAGATTTTTAGGATACTTTCTCTCCCACTGCCAAGATCATCTCAGTCCGCTGCTTACTCGCTTTAGCCGCGGCTCGTGGCTGGTCCCTTCATCAATTGGATGTCAACAACGCTTTTCTTCACGGCGATTTGGCTGAAGAAATTTATATGTCTTCGCCGCCTGGTCTTCGGCGATAAGGGGATGACAACTTGGTGTGTCGCCTTCACAAGTCATTGTACGGTTTGAAACAAGCATCTCGCCAGTGGTTCACCAAATTCTCAGAAGCCATATGCTCCGCTGGTTATGTACAATCTCGTGCTGACTACTCTCTGTTCACCAGGAAACAAGGCAAGTCCTTTACTGCTCTCTTGATATATGTTGATGATATTCTGATTACTGGAAATGACCCTGTTAGCATTGCTGCAACTAAAAAATTTCTGCATAGTCATTTTCATCTCAAAAACCTTGGTAATTTAAAATACTTTCTTGGTATTGAGGTTTCTGCTTCTAAGAATGGGACTTTTATTTCCCAACGAAAATATGCATTAGAAATCATTGAGGATGCAGGGCTATTGGGCGCAGCCCCTATTGATACTCCTATGGAACAAGGCTTGAAATTATCAAGCGACTTGTTCAAAGATCCAAGTCAGTATAGAAGATTAGTCGGCAGATTAATTTATTTGATTGTTTCAAGGCCAGATATAACATATGCAGTACATGTCTTGAGTAGATTTATGCACCAACCTCGAAAACTTCATATGGAGGCAGCTCTTCGGGTTGTCCGATATCTAAAAGGTGCACCTGGCCAAGGTCTGTTTTCCTCTTCAAATAATGACTTCAAGCTGAGGGCTTACTGTGATTCAGATTGGGCATGTTGTTCACTCACTAGAAGGTCTACTAGGGGTTATTATGTGTTTCTTGGACCTTCATTGATATCTTGGAGATCGAAGCGACAGAAAACAGTTTTCTTTCTTCTACCGAGGCAGAATATCGTGCAATGACAGGTGCTTGTTGTAAGTTGACATGGCTCCGATATCTATTGAGGAACTTGGGATTTTTACATCATGAATCTGCTCTGCTATATTGCGACAACAAGGCTGCCTTACACATTGCAGCCAACCCATTTTTTCATGAGCGAACTAGACACATTGAGATGGATTGCCATTACATTAGAGACAAGATTCAAGACGGTTCCGTGACTACAAGACATGTAAATTCTGCACACCAGCTAGCAGATATATTGACCAAGCCATTGGGAAAAGAAATCTTTGTGCCCATGATTCACAAGTTGGGAGTGCAGGATATCCACTCTCCAACTTGAGGGGGAGTGTTAGGAAGTAAATATTTCATATTTACCATATTAAGAATAGTTACTCTGTTTGTATTATCTTTCCAACTGTGTTACTTGACTTATAGCTTTGTCTTCCTATATTGTAGTAACTAATTCCTGACTTGTAGGAATGGTTTAGAATTCACTTTGTACAAATACACCTTCTTGTGTTAATAATATTATTCAAGCAAATTCTATACTTCTTTCATCTTTTCAAGGACAGTGGTGAGAGACACAACACAAACACAATCAGTTAGTTTGATCTGAAAATGATGGAGATCATCATTTTTTAATCTTAATTTTTAATATCTAAATTAATTTTTTGCTCATAATTACAAAAAAAATAAAATAAATAATCCTATTTTTTTATTTTTAAATTTTGGGGATTGAGAAAACCTAAGAAAATGGAATGCCGAAGAAAATGAAGTGCATTGATTTTTTAAAATATATTTAAAATAAAAATGGTGTGAGAAAGAAGAAGAGGAACATGCGAATGTCAGGGGAAAATAAGATGAATTTTTCTGGGTTTGTTATTATTATTATTATTTATTTAACGATTTAATTATTAATAATTTTTCTGATTTTCATTTTAGTTTAAGGTTAAAATTGTCATTTCATTTACATTATACAATAGCAGGGCAAAAGTGTACTTTAACCCACTATGTTAAAGTTGACTGTCAAACTTTGGTCAAATGGACTAAAGTGATGTGTTTTGAAAAAAAGTGAGACTAAAGTGATGAATATGGTAAAGACATTTAAAAATGTGACAAATCATGAAAAAGTAGGGACTTTAGTGATAATACCCAATAAAAAACTCAGTTTTCCTTTCCTTTCCTTTCCATTCCCATTCCTATTCTCATTCCCATTACTATTCCGATTACCATTACACTATGTAACCAAATGTGACCTTAGAGTATCTCCAATGCAAGGGTGACTTGTGAAAAAAAAAAAAAAAAAAAAAAAAAAGATGCCACGTATGATTAATAGACATTCTGTTAATAAATCTTTCTCCAATGTAGCTGTGCATATTCAACTTTAAGCTGACGTGGTAAAAAAAAAAAAAAAATTAAACATTGTCAACATGACCGTCTACTTTAGACGGTCTATTGCACAACTATTTTTTCGATTGACTTAGTAAGTATTTAAAACTGACATTAATTTTTCATCTATTTTTGATAAGGAAATAAAATAAAAATAAAAAACAGGATAAAAAAAAAAGGATATGTCATTAAAAATAATATGTTTTAGACGGAAACATAGGAGACCAAATTTTTAATTGATTCTCTATCACATCTATTTTTATGCCACATAGAAAACAAATCTATTGACATTGTTGTTATGTCAACGATTATTAATATGCAAGCCATTTTTGTATTGGAAATGCTCTGATATGCAATCTATGATATCTTAAACTTTAGAATATGTGTGTGTGGACACACACTCACACACACACAGCTACCACATATAGGCATACAGCTATAGTCTGAATTTAATTAAGCTAACAAAGTGAATTGAATTCTAGAGAGTTCTCGTTGTCACTTCATTGGCTCCAACAAAGTCATGGACCGCATTTGGTTTGGGATTGAGAGCCACTGGCTGGAACTTTCCCGTGTTCTGGCTGTGCGGTCCCGCGCTCGAGTTCATTTTGCTCACCCCCTTTAACTGGGGTGAGCATTACCCCCCACCCCAGATTTGGACAAGTGTCCAAAAGTTAACCATGGTTTGATAAATTATTTATTATATATTTAAGGTGAGTTCTACCAATTTTACCCTTTTTCTATTTTATTTTTCTTAACACTAGAATCAGGAAAAAAAACAACAACATTATAATCCATTTCAGAAATTCAAAATCAATTGATAAAAAAAAAAAAAACACTTTTCACCGAAAAACTTTTCCATATCAACACTTTCAAAACCCAAAAACTCTATACGAACACCCATTTTTCACCGGAAATAAAAAAAAAATTAATTAAAAAAAAAAAAAAAAAACACAAGAACACAGCAAAATTCAACCCACACTTAGATCTGAGCTAACTTGCTATTCTGATGATGCCCGATCTGCTGCCAAAGTCGGATTGTTATACAGGTTTTGCCTGAAAAATTTTAAAGTTTACTTTCATGTAATCTGATGGCATTAACAATTTCAAATGAGGAAGAGAAATGGACTTCTTTGTATGTGTATTCTACCCAGTTAAGTATCCTATCAGCAATTCATTTCTTTAATATTGCTTCTAACAAAAAAAAAAAAAAAAAAGAACCCAGAAGATCATCCAACATCAATCTCAAAGCTCCATCACTCAAACCCTAACCCACCTACACCCACCACTCAAAAATTTTATAGACCCAGCAGCCACAACTGTGTAATTTTTTTTTTCCATTAAAAAAACAACATCAACCCACCCATATCCAAACCCCACCATCAACGGTTCATTTTTCGACTAGGATCGAGTTCGTTGTGCAAGGCGAAACTGAAGAAGAAGAAGAAGCCGGAGTTCGTGCCGCTGGAGGAGACCGCCAGAGTAGGGAGAGAGAGAAAGAAAATAATTTTGGTTTAGGTTAGGGTTTGCTGTTTGCTGTTTGGGAGCTAGAGAAGATGATGAAGATTGAGAAATTTTGTTTTTTTGAGGAAACGAAGGAGATTTGAGTGTTTGGATTTAGATTAGTTTTTTATTATTATTATTAACTCTGAATAAATTTATTGTAATAATTGTTAAATTATTTTATATACATTTTATTAATTTACTTAATTACCCTTATGATTATTATTTTGTTAACTCAATAGTTAACTTTTGGACACTTGTCCAAATCTGAGGAGGGAGGTAATGCTCACCCTCAGTTAAAGGGGGTGAGCAAAAATAAACTCCCCGCGCTCTCTTCTATTCTTAGCCCCTTATTTCCTCCGAATCAGATCAAACACCATTTATGTGGGGAAACAAAAGACTTTCAACCTAGATGTGCATGGAAATGGAATCCTACTCATGTATTTTTCTTCTTGCTCATTCTTAGGAGTTTTTTTCTTAGAGAGCTTGATTTCATGCCAAAAAGGTAAGAAACCTTTCTTAGAATCCTGTAACGATAGCCTAGACAATTTCTTGTTTTTTCATTGATTATACTTTAAATTGTTTTTTCTTAATAAGTTAATTTAGAATTTAATTAAGAATTTGGTAGAAACAGGTCTAATAATTGTATACAAACTATAACTATTATGTTGATCGAAATAAATAATAGATTTTCCAATAACGAGGTACTCAACGAAGTGATTATAATTGTAAAATTTATAAGAGGCTTAGATAGAAACTTTCCAAGTTTGATAAATTGTTAATTTTTTATTGTTTTTATTATGCAACAAACATTTAAACAATTTGTATTATATGTTGAGTTTTGATTTTGATGCTTGTAAGAAATTTAAACTCCATGTAATATGATATTAGGGTGAAAAATTATTTTGAATATGAATTTGGATATAACTAAATTTGAATTCAAACATTTTAAATAATATATAAAATAATTGTTTTCTATCGGGCTTAAAAAGCCGGGTTGGGTTATAATTTACATTGGATTGGATTGAGTTGAAAAATTTTCAATCCAATCCATCCCAATCCGAAAATGCCCACCCCTAGCCGAAATATTGTAATAGTTTAAATAGTATAAACAAAAAAAAAATGATAAAATGAGTTTTTTTTTTATTTTTTTATTTTATGAACGTTTTTTAATAATTGTTTAACATACAAAAGTGGGTGCAGAAAGAAAGTATGGTTGTACATTTAGTAGCACGAAAAAATGATGTTGGATGAAGAAGTCAAGATCAGGATTGGGGTGACGAAAATGAGGATGATGATTGGAAATGTGTCTATTCCTTGAAGAATCCAAATATATATCCAATGAATATTTTTCCAAGCTAAACTTACAAGTTGTAAATATACAAGGAAAATTAATACAATACTATTGCAGTCTTGCTACGAAAACTGCAAATACACAACGTTGCCTGCTGATGCGATGCGCCCCCTTCACTTCAATTATGATACGTGCCCATTTTTGTTTCACGGCTTAAAAAACTTTTGTAATTTTTGTCTACAACACAAGTCAAGTGGGTTTTTATTTTTAACCTTGGAGATATATAGGGACAAAACAATTAGGAGATCGATAAGATACGTAAATTTTAAAAAAAAAAAAATGAGAAAGATGAGAAAAAAAGGTAAGTTTGTATTAAAATCGATAGGATTTCATCAAGTGTGTATAATTGTTAGAAAAAGGGATATATATATATATATATATATAGTCATTCTCCTGTCAGTTCGACCTGATATAAAATATATCAATGTATTTTTATATGGATAAATACTGACAAGTGCATACAGATTAAGTCAAAGCATGTGAATCTAATGGTCCACATTCAAGACATTGATGTATTTTATATTATCTTCAGTGCACACTGATATAAAATACATTAGTGCATTGTATATGAGCCAGTTTAGTGTATTTTCATGTGGATAAGTATTGACAAGTGTATATAGACTAAGTTAAAGCATGTGAATCTAATGGCCCACATTCAAGGCACTGATGTATTTTATATTCTCTTCGGTGCACACTGATATAAAATACATTAGTGCATTGTATATGAGCTATAGATTATGGATAAACACTGACAAGTGGATGCAGACTAAGTCAAAGCAATTGAATCTAATGGTCTACATGTCCTTACTGATATATATTTATCAGTGCGCATTGAGGAGAAAAGTTTATATATATATATATATATATGAATTATCAAGTGAGGCATCTCTAACTTTAATTTCGGTAAGGACCTTGATAGAATCACATCGATTTTTATGAATTTTTATCTGATTTTTTTATGGATGATAAGTTCATTGAAATCTACATATAAATTGGGGTTGGCCTTGAAATTTTCAAGGCCCAAAGCGAACTATAGAAAATGAGTTCATCAGTACTCTATGTATGTTTACTTCGTCATTATTTTTATTCTCTAGTAAACACTTGTAAAAATCAATATAATAACTCAAACTCAAGACTATACTGCAACCAAATATTTTAAAAAAAGTTACCAAAATAAAAAATTTAAAAACTAAAGGAGGTTTTTCAAAAAAACAAAAACAAAAACAAAGAGTATTGATTTAATTATCTTAGAAACAACAACGACTTCAAGTCAAGAACCTTAATTTTGTTTGATTTTTGATCCATTGTTCTTTGTTGTAAGAATGATAAATGTGTTTCCATTGGTATTATGTGTAAGGTGGGTGGGTCTTTTTTTAAAGTCATTTATAGGTCTATTTTGTTTAAATTCGTATATGGACCATATTTTGAAATAAAAAAATTAACACAAATTTGGGGGCCCTTTAGAATCGGGGGCCCTAGGTGTTTGCCACATTAGGCTACCCCTAGGGTCAGCCTTGCTATGAATAAAATTTGAAAAAAATTTAAGCACTAGAACTATTTATCCTGATTTTATTAAATTGAAAAATTCAAGAAAAATAATTATAGTGCTTGAAAAATTCTTAAATTTTATTCATATATATATATATATCCCTTTATCAACTATTGAATTCATATAATTTTAGTTAGTCAACATTCACTTATGTTTCATGAATAATGATCAATAGCTCACAAGTCTTAGAATAATTTTATTAGATTCAGTGTGTGCATATATATATATATATATACATATACATATATTGTTACTTGTTTGAATCCTAATCTATAAAGGATGAGAATTCAATATCCTAGTAGGATTATAACTAGACTTACACTGTTACACATATAAAATAGTCGATACCAACTCCTACTAATAGTGTATATAAGGTGCTCCAAGCCCTAATAAACAAACATTGATCACAAGCAATGATGGACACTAATCCGGTTAACTCTCTATTTACTCAATACATAATGTAAGAAATCTTCTAACTGCTTACCAACTTAGAAGATTTCTTACATTACAAACTTTATCTTTTCTTACATTACAAACTTTATCTTTATTGAATAAAAACTTAGATAAAGGGAAAATGTTTGTATTATAACTTGTAAGACTATAACTCTATAAGAGAAACTCTATAACTCTATAAGAGAAACTTGTAATAAAAACTTAGATAAAGGGAAAATGGTTTCTCATTGTTACTAAAATTCACTACATGCAAAATCTGTTTTGACACACACACATATTGAGTCTCTCATGAGGGATTCCTTATTTTAATTTCAGTAAGGACCATGATGAAAATACGTCGAATAATTTTTAAAAAAATTCAGATCAAAATTCATTAAATTCGATGTGTTTTCATCAAGGTTTATACTGAAATTAAAATAAGGGATCCCACATGAGAGACTTTTATTTATTTATTTTTATTTTTTATTTTTTTATTTTTTAAGTATTACAAAATTACATAAATTCGGGGTTTTTTTGGGAGTTGAATGACTTGAACCCATAACCTCGTGGTGTAGGTGTGAGAGATTTTACCACTGGACCAACCTTATCTCGTATCTCTCATGAAAGACTTACTATATATATATATATATGATCGAATGCATGCAGAGAATTTGGGTCCATTAATCAATAATATTATTCAATTTATATGGGGATGCATAATCATTAAAAATGTAAATGAAGATTTTTAGATTATGCATCCCCAATGCATGGATTTAAAGTGAAGTTACTCTTAACATTTCAAAAACTTTGTAAAACTGTATATATTAAAAGTCACTTATTAATTATGCTTGCAAAGTTAATTAATAATGGCATAGGAGTTCAAAAGTTGGCAACCTTTAGGTCTATAAATCAAACTAAAACAACTCCATTTTGGCAAGCATTCACATATTTTACGAAATGAGGTATTGCTTTTGATAAATTCTGTTGTTTTCATTTTACTGTTGTTCTCATGTATGGTAGATTCTCATTTATTTTTTTTCGTGATTGGAAGGTTTTTTTTTTTTTTTTTTTTAATAGGTGATTGTGGGTTTTAATTGTTTTCATTTCACTGTTGTTTTCATGTATGTTAAATTCTATTATCTTCTTTAGAGCACCCTTTTTTTTATCGCTGGAACTTGCTTTTGCTACTCCTTATTTTGGAATAATGGTATATGCATTTGCCTTTTGCATATTATTAAATTAACTTGATTGATGTGATTTATAATTGAGAATATTATTCATGTACACGCTGCAGGGCATCTGGGGTGGGATGATTCTTGGAGGGACTGCTGTTCAAACCTTAAAATTGGCCATAATAACAATTCGATGTGATTGGGAAAAAGAGGTGGGATTTAACTCAGTTCCTGAAGATATTTTCGATTAAAAATAAATCAATAAATAAAATAAATTCGGATTCATACAGTATACTGTCGAAAATCCAAATTTCATAGTGAAAGCGGGATTGTCTTCGGATTGTATCACCGGAGGTCGGAGGACAATCACAAAATCAGAAAGTCCCCTTTGTTCACAGTGTAAGTATCCATACTCTAATACTTGATAATCTGTGTTTTGTTAAACCCTGTTTAAACAATTGCTCTCTGTCTTTGTTTTCTGTTTTCACACACCCACACTTGCACATACACTTTCACGTACTGCACAAAAACTTGCTCAAAGTTCCAACCTCTGCAAATACACGCATCTGTGTATTTAAACTACTTGGGCAGTTTTTCTCCAGATAACTGCTCATGCAGTTATTGTCCAGTAAGTGTATGGGTTTGTGTTGGGTCATTCATAGACTTGGGCTTGGACCCTCCTTGGATGTACGATGAGTTTCTAACCCAAAATCAAGTATACACCAACAGTTTCTGTACGCTGATGTACACCATTTTTTTTTTTATTTCTTTACATATTATTGTTCGATTAATTTATATATATATATATATATGCTTTACAGGCTAGAAAAGCGACCCGGCGTATGGAGAATTGGTCAGATCCCAGTCCGGATAATGAATCATAGGATGATCAACATTGAAGCAGTAAATGCTAGCCCACCCGCATTTATGTTGTCTACAATTTTGGGCTTATTTTACTCAATGTATATTTGCCTTTTTCCATCAAATTTCTTAATTGCCATTATATGCAAATAGAACCACAAATTATTTCGCAGAGCTCTTTTATCCTGTTTTATACGGTAGACTTCAGTGCGAGTTTTTTTTTTTTTTTTTTTTCTTTTTTCTTTTTTCTGTTTTCTGTTTTCTGTTTTCTTTTTTCTGGAGATATGTTTATGTTTAAATCAATTTAAATATGAGACTAGGACATAATTTTGTGTTTTTATTAACTCCGATTAAATGGTCTAATATATTGATCATATATTTGCATATTACTATATTATTGATATTTACAATACTGAAAAATGGTTGAACTCAAGATCCACCCATCCAAAAGATTAAGAAATTAGGGTTACATCATTGCAGCTAGACACCCTATGAGTGGGAACAATGATTTATTTAAATATCTAATTGAGAAATAATATTTCTGTATTTCTTGAGTTTTTGTTTGAACCAATACCTTATCATTTTCGATCTTTAGTGGTCTATCATTTAAAGTCCATGACACATTTTCCTGATTCTTTTGTCTATGATATTATTTGCTTCATTTTATCATGGACATATAATGCGCATTGTCATGTTAAGAATTAAATACCTTAGAAAATAATATTTTATTTTATTTTTTATATATTCTTCTACACCTTCTTCTTTAGATCAATTCGTGAAGAGAATGATATTTTTTTTTTTTCTTAAAGGCAGAAGAGAATGATATTTAAAAAATACATTTAACACTTGATTGAAAAGGCTAAGAAAAATAACTATTTTACTATGCCCACACGATGTGCGGGCTGCAACTTAGTATATATAATCTTTTAATCACTGTTAGTTATTTGTAACATTTAACTATTTAAGACAACACCTCATTAAATTTCTTAGCACATTTATGTCACCTCTACCCAATTGGTTAGATTTGAAGGACCAAGGAATTTTGATTTAAAAACCATCCAATACTCGTTCAAAAAAAGAAATTAATTCACTCATTACAAATTACAGGGCCATTAAAAGAAGACTCCGTAGTAGTACGATGTCATCATCGTTGTCTCTTGGAAATGTGGTTAGACTGAGTCATTGTTTATTATAATTAAACATAAATTAATGAGAAGGTATTGTTTAATATATGTTTTCTTGTGTCATTATAAAATTCAACTGCTCTTGATTGATTATCTACAAAGGCGACATCTTAGAATCGGCATAATTGATAATATTATATAACACATATATGACTTGGTCAGCTCGTGTTTCAATCCAAGTTTTCTTAATAATTATTCCACCACACTTGCACTACTTTATTTATGTTGCCAAGCTAGAGCTAGTTAGATCTTTATCTCTTCTCTTAATTACTATTAAATTAAGTCTCTTAAATGGCCATTTAATATTCTCTTGCTGCTGCTAGTTCCTTTCTTCTCTACATCATGATCATTAATATAACCAGAATTTGGCAAAATCTAATACAACTTCATTGAGATCAATCAATTGGCACTAGGATTGATCAAAAAGATGGCTAAACAATTGAAGATTTTACCATACTCCCATTGACAATTTGCTTTCTATACCCATTGACAATTTGCTGGTTGTTTGTTATTGTCCCAAGCGAATAACTTTGTTGATTAAATCATCTCACACCAACCATAAAAGGCACTTTTAGCTTGATTTTTGTTTGTGTTGATGTTCGGTGCAATGGGGTGTTTAGTACAAAGAAAAAAAAAACACATTTTGTTTATGGGTGCGGATATTGCCACCCATAAAACTAATTAGTACACCAATTTTATAAGTACACCCAGGTTAGCGGTAGATGGACGAGCTTGGGGCTTGAGCAAATGACTTCCAAATCAATAGTTTGAATCATACAAATGGCGAAAGCTTTTAAAAAAAATCTAGTCTCAAATTAATATATATTGTCATATATAAATAAATAAATAAATATATATATATTTATATATATATATATATATATATAAATATATATATATATAAGTACACCCATGACAAAAATTTAAAAAATAAATATTACTATAAGCACTCATCCTAATGCCAAAAGTACTCTTATTGAAATGAATATATTCATTTTAACACATTTTATTTATAAACCCTCTTAAATTATTAACACACCCAATTTATAGAAAAAATATATATATTATTTTTGGAATCAAATGCTCTTGTAATGATGGTCCAATTTACTTTTGGAAATATCTCGAATGTAGGAGTCTTAGTTTATCATAAGTTTTTTTTTTATTTTTTTAATAAAGAGATATAGTTAAAGATATGAGTGTAATTAATATTTTGTTTATTTTAAATAAAGTAATTTGTCCTTATTAGTAAATTTCTATTGTGATATTTTTGTAATTAATTTTTTTTTTTAAATTTGATTGTACTAATTAGTTTTATGGGTGACAATATCGGCACTTTTTATTTATTAACAACCTGATATATATGTTGACAATATTCACAGAATCACGGGTAATTTTGCACTCATGTTGATTGATCTTTTTATTGTAATTTTTTTCTGTTCAATCTGTTGATCATTAATATTTCTTCATCAGGAATGAATTGGAAAAGCTGAATTCTATGTTTTTATGATTGCTTTTATAGATGGTTCTTTTTCATTCGGGTTAGAGTGTACTAAGTACCGTTATTAACCTATATATCAAACCAATTTCTTGAGCAATCGAAGTTATAGAAAGTTAATAAGATGATCCAAATTTGAAAGAAGATCTTAAATTATTTATTTAAAGTATTTAATACAACAGGTTTAAATAAACATCACAAAAAGTTTGCCCAAATAATGCAATAGCTGATTTGAAATTGTCATACTACTCGAGAGAGACTTGTGATGCACCATACATTCCCGGTTGCGATTGCATTTACCCAAATGATGTAATTAGCTTATTTGAAATTGTAGTACTGCTTGAGAGAGACTTGGGTGCTTGAAATGTATATGCATCCCACGTTCTGATTGTACCATATGACAAGATCGCAGCGGGAGATACATGGTACATCCAAACCAATGCACGTCTTTGCCCAAGATTGTCCTTGTAATGCTCACCGAACTATCTTTTGAAATCAATGGTCATGTCAATTGAATGATAAATTTTAAATATTTTGTGAAATGTGAATCCCAGATGATTTTACTAAAAAAGAGAGCATTTGTTAACACTTTGACGTTCGACATATGAAAACACTGAATCATGCACAAGCTTTAATTGCCATTGCCACACATCTAGACATCTAGTCTTTACTGCAGTAATCAAGAGTGCTTCATATATTAATTTTATCCAAAAAAATATATATATACTTGTAGATGAAACATTACACATAAAAATAATAAGGGCATGGTTTATGGTTGTTGATCATATTCACAACAAGAGAGTCATCTGCCATTTAACCTGTTGGATGTAATAGTTCATCGTTAATTATTGAACTACGCCATCAAATTAAGAAAGATTAATTCAAAGATCTAATAAGAAATCAGTAGAAAGAAACATTTCAAGCATATTCCTAAACTAAAGTGCTTTAAGGAATCAAATGCAATTCTCCCAAGATAAGCACATTAATTGAGATGAGAATTCAATTGATCAATATATAACAATATTGTTCATGATATCATAAGGGTTTCAATTTGAATTAATGGATGCACGCATCAGCCACTTTGTTCTTGAAGATCAGGATTCAGGACCAAACCTAGGCATGCATATATACATATTCCAAGTGGAGAATAAAGTCAGTTGACAATTCATCTCTACATTATTTAAGTCCATATATATATATATATATATAAACTGTCCATTCAAAACCTAACTGTTTAGCAAAACACTTGGTGATTAAATAATGCTAATGATGACCTACATTTGAGACACACGTACTGGATGCAAAAAAGGATACAATTGTAAGTAATTAGGAAAACGCAATATATATATATATATATATATATATAGGATTTTGATCATGTTCTTATTGATAACTTAATTTGATAGATTTATGACATAGCAACTGATCAGTACTCAGAGTAACAGCCTCATATTACCAGTCTACTGTTCAACATTGGCAAAGAAGCTCCAAAGGGTCATTAGCCTGTGGATATTATACAATATTCTATAATTTGTTGTATGTAATAATAATGAGCTAGGAAACAGCTGCTAGTACTGGGGATGACAGTACAGGCTTCTTATATTAACAACTGTGTGTACAGCACTCGCTAAAATTTGTCATTCCCCAGTATGTACTTGTCACCTAAAATATATATATATTATAATAGAACATAAGATTTTAAAACAGATCGACCAGCCACTTAGAAGTTTGAGAAGCAATGCTGCTGCCTATAAACTGCATATATATATATGAAGAATTAAAAGAAGAAACATAAGCAAGCACAGCATTCGATGATGGAGAAAATAATGTCTGTCACTGCACTAGAACAGTAGAACAAAAATAGGAGTAGGTGTTTTGTTTGGTTCTCTATGTGCTTCAGATATCTAAGCAGTAAGGACAATGCTTTTCTATATGTACACCCCAACGGATGACTAAATGTATCAAAAATGGCAATATTGGAATCCGAGAAGATCACCATGCATATAATATAAGCATATATAAGTACTTGTATGCGATGCCATGACACTTTGCTCAACTACATATAAAATGGATCACCTACGACATACATACAAACTCTGGATAGACCACAAGTTTTTAAAGGTGTCTAAATTCTAAAAATGCTTCCAAATTCCTTTCTAGGAAACACAATAGTAGATCAATTGGATCACTCATCAAACTATTAATTAGCTTAAGAAACAAGTGGATTTTGGTCTTGTATATATATTTATTTTTCAGTCCGATCGAAGAGCTAGAAACTTGATGATGGGAAGCAGTTGCTTGGGTTTTTTTTTTTTTTTAATAAAAATGATTTAGAAGAGAGAGGTGACTGTCATACAATAGAAAACAGTGAGATGGAGCTCATCATTTCTAAGAGATGTAGATCAAGAAAAAAGTCAGCTTTAACATTAATGAAAGAAACTCGTGTTGCTCAAGTCCATCCATATCCAACAGAGAAGAATCACTATCGCTAGACAACACTTGATTATATTTTTAAACTCATGTGTTTCTATTCTCTCCGGAAAACAATGCAGAAAACACAATTCCATGCCATTAAATCCTGACAGATTTTATTGATAACCATAGAGAGAACAAATATATTGCAAATAGAAAAGGAATAGCCGCTACAAATTATATGGAAATCATCAACGATTTGGATGAAAGAAGAAAACCCTAGCTAGTTGGTTTTCTAGTTTCACTGTAATTAGTTTCTCTTCAGTTTCCAAACATTATAGGAAAATAATTAATACATCCTCAAACCAATGATTTCTTATAAGAAAAGAGAGATCGAGAATTGATCCATGAACGAAGAAGACTATTTCCATATCATGATAGTTCAAAAACCCAAGAAGATCAAGTAGAAAAGAAAAAAGAGAAGAAAAAAACCTAAAATTAATTGACATCAACAGGAAGGAGAAGAAGAAACAAGAAACAAAGATGGTGATCGGAATAGTAGTACATGAATTTTGTTCTGACCTTTTCTTTTCTTTCTTTTTTATGAAAGAACCCATCTCTATCTCTCTCACCCAATGCAAACAGCCACAATCAAATTTCCCAGTTGTAGATCACATTCTAAGTCAAATATACCAACATCGATCCAACAATTTCATTTTTATTTTAGGCTTTTTTTTTTTTTTTTTTTTTTTTTTTTTTTTTTTTTTTCAAAAGGGAGGCCTAACACCACCTGGGTTTCCTGCCCACCCCTCCACCGGCAACTGCACATTTGATGGCATATTCAGCGGCAAGTTAAAGAACGGCAGCGCCCCTGACCCCGCTCCCGCACCACCACCACCGCCCTCCGCAAACAAGTTATTACCTCCACCACTCTGCATCTGCAGTTGGTCCTCCTCATCCAACGGCAGTCTCTCGTACGCCACATTCGTAAATGAAGCGGCGATGACGATGACAGGCCCGGCTGCAGTCAACTCCCCCACCACGCTCCCACCTACTACTTGCCCTTGTCCTCCGGCCAAAAAGATTGTCAAGCTTGTTGCACCTGGTGGAGCTGGAGGTGGCAAAAAGGACCCCGAGAGAGACAATATCTCGAATCTTCCATGAAGCGTGACTATGGCTCCTGCAGCTGCTGGTTGTCTAATGCTAACATTAGTCACTGTTCCGCTACCACTCAGTATACAGATTCCTCGCTGTCTTCTTCTCGCGTAGTTGGCTACGCAGTCGAATACATCACAGCCGTTTCCAACCTCTAGAATGTGAGCACGTAGCGTGTTGGCGCTCTCGCGAGTGATTATGACAGGAGGCTTTGGTTTGTTTTTGGAACCAGGTGGACGGCCTCTGGGTCGACGACCCACGATATCACCACCGGAGCCAGAGTTGGTTCCGACGTTGACAAGGTCAAGACCCTGGTGGTGATCATCATCATCGCCGTCTCCGTTGTGAAGGTGATGGTGGTGGTGGTTGTGGTGTGTTGAGAACTGACCACGATCTTCAGGCTCAGGTTGGTGTTGGAGATGGAGGTCAGGTCTATGATGGAGCTGGTGAACGTAGCGAGAAGCAGTGCCTAAATCCAAACCGGCCATGCCAACATCAAAAGAAAACACAAAACAAGGAAAACAAAAAATAAGATTAAAAATTAAAAATTATAATAATAGCAGTTTTTTTTTTTTTTTTTTTGGTTAGTTTATTATAAGGGGAAGTGGAAAAAATATAAAGAAGAGAAAGGGAAGGCTCCGGGAGTGGAAGAGATGAAATATTTTTAAAGAAAAAAAAAAAAACAAAACAAAGAAGATGGAGGATCGAGTGCAGAGAAAGGAAAGGCCGAAAGGAAACGAGAGAGAGAGAGAGAGCAAAGCAAGAAAGAGGAGACAAACACTCTAAAACGCAGTCATTTCTCTCACCCCCAAAAGTTTAAATAATCTCATTTTAATATTCTCTTTTTTATTTTTATTTATTTTCAGAATTCAAGTCCTGACACCCATAACCCATTCTAAAAGAGCGTGGAAGAAACGCGATCTTGGAAGAGATTGAATTGACAGGTAGTCTTCTGAAGCAGGTGGTGTAATATTGCAGAAGTTGAGGAGGACTGGAGGAACTTTTTTTTTATTTTTTATTTTATAATATATTATATATTAATAAGATAAGCTGTTAATTCCATGTTTTATGTATATCTATAAAGATAAAAGATGTTTTCGTTTTCTTTTTCATTTTCATTTTCATTTCTTATAGACTTAATGATACGAATGCCCCTTGAATTGTTCGTGAATTATAAATACGCCTCTTAAATTCTTAAAATGGTCACTAAACCCCCTAAACTCTCATTTTCTTTGCACCGGCTTTATTTTTTGTTTTTGAAATACAACTACTACCATGACCTAGTGAGATTAATTAGACTCTACAAGCACGGTTCAAAAGAAAACTTCTCACACATGCTTGTAAAATACGTAAGCACTAGCTTGTTTTTATTACACCCCTTGAGGGGGAATCTATATAAGGGTGGTGCAAAGAAAATGAGAATTCGGGGTGTTTAATAACTATTTTAAGAATTAATGGGGCACATCTATAATTCGTGAACAATTCAGGAGGCATTCGTACCATTAAGTCTTTTTTATATTATAAAGTTTGGTAAAATCTATCTATGTTTTAAGTTGGAAGATTTTAGTAAACAATAAGGGATTGTGTCTACCAAATACCAATGAAATTAATTTAAGAAATAAATAATATAAAAATGATTTGGTGTTGTAAAGAAAAATGAGGCGATTGGATGGTGAGGTACACGCGGGTGAGAAGGAAAGCGTTGTAGCGATAAAAACATTTGAAGAGAGGAGATGAACCCTAGAGTAGAGAGATATTGTCAATTGTGTGTGTGGGTGGGGTTAGATGATAGATCATAGATGATTGTTGGTCATGGAGGTTTGGACTTTAGACTTTTAATTTGTTGAGGGCTTGAAACTAACCATGGTTAAAGGAAACAAGTTGACAAAGCTGTTAGGTTAAAGTTTTTTGAAAGAAACAAACGTGTGAGAGGAGAGGGACAATTTTCCTTAAATTATTAAAAGAACAAAGAGATCAAATGGGCAAGTGGGAAGACGGTGCTGCGGCGCGTGGGTCCTACTCTTGTCTTCTACTCCCCACCCTGGACGGCTCTCTAGTCTCTTCTTCATCTTCTTCTTTTTGCCGCCTCTCTGCCCTCCTTGCTTGACTCCCTCAATTCTTATTACTTTTTCACATCTAATTTCACCAGAGAGTCTATGCTACTATATAACATGTTTGTAAATAAATAAATAAAACAATAGGGAAGATCTTCCTCTAATTTGATACACTTACTCTAATGATCTTAGTATATTGATCTAGATCTTATAATCTATAGCTAAGTTTAAGCAATCGGATTTAGAATATTAATTTTTTATATTTATTTATTTATTATTATTACAATAAATTTGGGGTTTACAGAAAAGAAAACGACTCAAACTCATAACTATATACAGGGGCAGAGGTGAGGTTTGGGAGGGCTGCCCCTTCCAACAAGAATTGAATTGAATTTTATTTTTATTTACTTTTACAATATCTAACAAGAATAGTTAGAAATGTAATATATCATTGGATCATTTGAATGTTGATATGTAATATATCTGATGAACCCCCCTATTATTTCTTAATTAAAAGCATAATTATTAATTAAAAACATAAATATTACAATAAATAAAGGAAAAGTCTGGCATCACCAATTATATCTATTTTTTTTTATTTGTAATTCAATATTTGTGTATGTGACTCACATAATCTGATTCCCAACTAATCTTAGTAAACACAGTAATTTCCCTCATTAGGATTCCTAATTAGTAAACCCACATTTAATGTAGGAGCGAAAATCTATTTTTTTTAGGATTTGGTTTCCAATACATCATGAACTATATATATATATATATATATATATATATATATATATAAACAGTCTTTCTATTATCAGGGCGCGTTTACTAATCAGGAATGGAGGGAATCGGAATCAAGTTTCACTGGAAAGGGAATGAAGAGGAATCGGAATTAAGTTACTAAATTCCATTCCAGTGTTTACTAACAATTTAGGAATCATAAATGGAATCAAATTTATTCCCTTTCTAGTGTTTACTTCAACTAAGGAATCGGAATGATATATTGTTGATTACAAAAATACCCTTGTGTATATAATATCTTGAAATATATTATGAAAAACTATTTTTTATACTGCTCATAACACTACAACTAGTAATTTAACAAATTGCCATCGCATAGATCGGACAAAAAGAGAAAGAAAACACCATTGAGTCATCAACACAGTTCTTATACAAATATATATATATACATTGTTAAATCCATCGCATAGATTGGACAAAAATATATATACACTGCAGTTCTTATACAAATATGTATATATATATATATATATATACACTGTTAAAGCCATCGCATAGTTTAGACAAAAATATATATACACTGTTAAAGTGATCGCATAGGTTGGACAAAAAATATAAGATTCATCAATGTGATTTTTATGTATATTCAAAAAATTTAAGATTAAAAAAAAAAAAAAAAGAGCGTACCTATAGTAAGATTCGGAGGAAAACGACGAACAAAAAAAAATGACAAAAAACAATCCCTAAAACAGAACAATATAGGAAAGACAGTTTATATATATATATATATATATATATATATATATATATAATTGTTATAAATGAGGATATTTTAGTAAAAATATATGAATTCCCTTTTTTAATCAGGAAAGAGAACTTGATTCTTAGGGTGGGTGGGGGGAATCAAATTCTCTTTCCATCAGTAACTTAATTACTGATTTGAGAGTGAGGTCCACGTAATTTAATTCCCTAAAAATTTAGTAAACACTGGAATTCACAAATCAGTAACTTAATTCCCTTTCCTGAGTTTGATTACTGATTAGTAAACACGCCCTCAGTTCGAACTGATATAAAATATATCAGTTTCTTACATGTGGGCCATTGGATTTAAAAGATACTTTGACAAGTGCATGCAGCTAAGTCAAAGTATTTAAATCCAATGGCCCACATGCAAGGAACTGATATATTTATTATTAGGACGAACTGATAATAGAAAATATGTATATATAAATTATTAAGTTAGGGATCCTGTACAAAAAATTCATGCGGAATCCCGCACCTAATAACTGCAATATATATATATATATATATATATATATATATATATAGTATTAAAACAAAATAAATATACGTTACATATTTCTTTGATCTTCGAATTCATATGAGAAAGTCATCGACAATTGATGAATTTTACCAAAGAATCAAAACATTGGTTCATCTTTGTTACCATCTAAACAATATTACATTTGGTTTTTATTATTTATTATTTATTTATTTATTTATTTATTGGGTTAACTTGAATATTTTTTTTTGTCTTGGCCCCCTAAAGCTAAAATCCTGGTTTCACCCTCTACATGGTACAGGCGTAAGGAGCACACCGATCTGCCAACTTAATGTCGTCTAGAATATGAATTGTTATTATTTAATCTAGAGTTATTATATAAATAATATATATATATATATATATATATATATATATATAGTGGAAATAAATTTACAAGCATGACCAGTTTTGGTAATATGTTAATGTTGAGTGTTAATTTTGTTAAGAGAAAGGAGAGAGGGGGGCAATGGAACAAGGGTTGAAAGTTGAAAGGGATAGCCTAACTAACTGCCACTGTAGTGATGCTCTCTGACCAGGCCATCAATCATCGATCAAACCTTAATTCTATCTTATGGTTAACTCTCATCGTTTATCCAATTATATATAGGATTCACTAAGCGAATTTATTAATTGATCTTATTCAAATTGATTTATTATAATATATATAGGTTAATGTTTGAATAGAGCATAGAAAATCTTGATTAAAATCCTTTAATTAAAACTCAGGGTTTAAGTACATTGGATACCTAACCACGTGTTCAGCAAACATATTATATAACCATATAATGTTCAAATTGAATAGCTTAATCAATAATTAAAAAGATTACAAGCTTTAGGCTAATTATCATGAGCAACTTAACACAATTTTTTGGTGTGTACTCCATCGAATTAATTAATAATTAGGTCATAATTTAAGAAAATATTGACTTAAAAAAATTTGATCTCAAAACCTATCACGCACACTTAATTACAAGTAACTACATTGAGAGATACGAGCATGCATGATCCATGAGGCCAAATAAAGGGAATACGATTTGTTTTTGACCTTTGCGAAGCACGCAAGGTTACACCTAACACAACTTTGGCTTTATGTTAATGCAACTATGCAAGGTTGAAGATGGAGAAAAACCAGAAGGAAAAAAAAAAAAATGCTAGAAGGCAATAGCATACGAAATCACAAAGTCCAAGACTACTCCAAATGGAGAAACTAAATTTGATTATAATGCTAAATTACAGTTGACCATGACTCACCTAACTCATAAACAATCATAAAGAAAGTGTAAATACAAGAAATTAACAACGGTCTTCTTAAAAATTCTTACCGGACATGAAGTTTAGTATACCCTCCTTTTTTTTCTAATATTATATATAAATTCTTAAACATACATGGTATTTATCTCGATTAAAACTAATCGATATGCGTTCATATATAGGGAATAATTGAAAATTTTCATTCTTAAAGTTGACCATTTTTGTTTTCTCTTTATCAAATAAAACTTATGGATTGATGAGATAAAACATTAAAACACAAAAATATTGCAATATATATTTTTAATTTAATTTATTTGTTCTCTGATATATTTACAAGTTTATTCATAAAGTACATACTTTTCATTCTTATAATTAAAATATTATTATCGTTCCTGCTACCTAGTATTCATAATTAATGTTTAATATTTCTAATCAAATGTCATTTTAGGGATATATAAAGAAAAAAAAAATGTTGTGGTTTGAGTACTATTTTGTTTTTTTATTCTTTAATCCAAAGTTGAAAGTGGTCCATCTTTTGTATAATAATTTTTATAATATTTAGGGTTTAAGAAAGGAGAGAACGTTGGGATCAATAGGTAGCAGTGGGGTTTAATGAATGCCCAACAGGTGATTATATTTATATATGAAAATCTTTTAAAATGAAAACAATCATTGTGGAATTCCATGCTCTCCATAAAGTTCTATTCTTATATTAGTTTCTGAACCAAATTAAACGAAGCATATATCTATACACTTTGTAATAATTTATTGGTAATAAATTATAGTTGGAATAAGTATTAAACTATATAAATGGGTCGCGCAATGTATGTTTCATTTATTATGTTATACATACTTGAGGCAAGAATAATTAAAGTTTATGGCATATTAGATTATTTATTTTGTATAAAATAAAAACATTGGAATTAAACAATAACACTCTCGACTAGCTAGTTATATGACATTTTTTTCGGTTCAAAAATCTAGTAACATGTCATACTGTAATGTCAATCACGAATTTTAAATGAATTCATCATGTTAAAACCCATATTAACAAAATATTATTTGAGCCTTACTTATATAGTATTCAATTGTATAATCCAAGACTATTTAAATAGTAATTGAAATTTTAAAAATCTTTTAACAAATTGCTATAATTAATAACAAAGTGGTTAAATAAAATTATTTTGTTGTTGAATATTTTATTATCAATCAATCAAAAATTTTAAACATATTCAGGATTCAAACTATTAATTAAAATGGTGATTCGAAGTGCTAACTAACTAAACTAATAATGATATGTAACTGAACTTATTTGATAATAAACCTTTTGAACCATTATAGTACTTGAAAATTTGTACATATATAATCATAAATGGTTTTTGCTTAAATCGTAATTTTGTTTACGACTTTACGTTAGTATAAATGATAAATGTATATACAACCACATTAAGGATTCCAGAAACCCTAAGAGGGCGCGTGTGGAAGAAACTCCGGTGAATAGAGGGCTAGGGTTTGGTGTGCTTCTTACTTGTTACAGAGTTACAGTTGTCTCGTCGTAGATAAGGAGAAACTAAAAACAAAGAAAATAAAGAGAAGATATTGAAAATTGAAGTACGAATCGTAAACGTCAAATCCAATTCTTGGATCCACGTAACCTCAACGCAGAATCCAGGGTTTATATACCTTTGTCGTACTATTTTTAAACTCTCATCTTCTTGAAGACTTGAAATGACAATTTCTTTTTAATTATTTACTAATAATTATTTTTCTTTCCAAACTTAAATACGAGTATGTTATGTAACTTTATGTTACTCCCTATTCTTATGTGGGTCCATCCCATCTTGTATTTCTCCTAGTAATATTGATTATTTAATTTAATAAATATTTTTTAAGTGAGGTATAGTGATTTATGGGGCACCATATATATTATAAATTTCGCATAGTCTCTTGGGTCAAAATTCCGATCTTTCTGCTTCATTAACCAATCATGCATTTCCAAACTCCAATCATTTAATCTGCAGACCTCAAATTCATTCAATTTATTAGAAAATAAATATATAAATAAAGTCTGACATAAAAAATAATAATATAGTCAAACACGCCAAATTATCTAACAATAATTAAAAATGTGATCAAATCAAATTAATCGCCATTTGGCATTTGTTTTTCTAAAAGCATTTTGCGAAGCCACGCTTTTGGAGGGTATTAAGATAACTTGAAAAACAAAATGAAGTCAATTGTCTTTATATTTGTCATCTTTTGGCTATAAGATTGTTTATGAAGAGGACAAATGCATTAACTGCTTTTTTCTTAATAAATAAATTCTTACATTTAAAATGAGCCATGATTTTGTGATATGTATATATATATATATATATGGACACACGATGTTATTATGTTTCTTTCCTTTTCTTTTTTAATTATTACAAATTTGGGTGTTGTCAAGGAAAAACACATGTCAAACATACCAATCTTATTGGTAAAGGTATGAGGGGCTTAGTACTCAGATAACCTAGGCTATATTAATATAATATGTATAATTACTCTATAAAAAATTATATACAATCAAACAGATATAAGAAGAAAGCTTCCATGTATAAGAAGCTGATCATTGAACTACCTCAATTTTCGTCATTAGAATATGTAATTATACAAAGCAATGCTAAGCTTTTCAACTTTTTTCCCAAATTCTTTCCCAAATGGAATTGGCACATGAGGTATCAACTTCATATTAGCTGCCACATAATCTCATGATTTACAAGATATTTACACCTCACGTGCCAATACTATTTGAAAAAAAATTTGGAAAAAAATTTGAAAAGTCTAACATTACTCAATTATATATGTTAAGGCGATATATTTATAATTTACTCTATAAAAAAGTATCATATATATTTAAATATATATATGATACTTTTTTTATAGAGTAAATTATAAATATATGGTTAGGACTATATATGGCAATCTTATATTGTCTTATCAATTATGATTTTGTTTGCTAATTAAGCAACCATTTTTTTTTTCTTTCTAAAATGTCAGTGAGTTTATGGATTTTAGTTGAGCAAGCATACAAAATATATTAAATGTTATTTATATGGGACAAATTTAATTACAATCCTGTCACTTTGTCTCATGAGTTAATTAACATACTTTGTATATATGGATAGGCCATGATACTAAAGTATAAAATAATATAAAATAATTAAAGTTAAAAGATTTTTTTTTTTTGTTTTGAATTTTTTTTGAAAATTTGATAATAAATACGTAATTTTTTAAAAGAAAATTATATTTGTTTTTGAGAAGGTGAATGGCCATGTGGGCGCTCCCATGCCCTCACCACTTCATTAGTTGAGTACTTGAGTTGGTATGAAAGATTGATATTAATTGGCAGTGCACTAATTGGGTTAGGGTCGTTTGCCTTTGTGTTGGAAGATTGAATAGTTCTGAATTTTTTAAGACTAAATAGTAACTGAAATTTGAAACTGAATAACATGTTTGTTTTTTATTAATATGAATAGTAACTTACACAACAAGGATTAGGGCAGCACCGTATCAACACCTATAAATATTCTGGTATTATTCAAGGTGAAAGGTATACAATATACAAGCATACGGCTTTACTTTGCATAATTCTATCAAATTCTCTTGCGAATTACTAGCTTATTCCTTGAGAATCGTTAGCACTCCTAACATTCTTTTGTTTTGCAGGCCTTTATTGCAGATTTCCAACCATTAGGAAGATTCTACTCACCGGAGAAGCTAATCACAAAAGCTATTTAGCAGCGATAACAGACCCACATGGAAGGAAGAAGTCTTTGTTGTTCATCTTTTGACCAGTCAAACTCTCGATATGCTTACGTGGTATTATTAACTAGTTGACCTATCGATAACCCAAAAATCGCCGTCAACAAATTTCATATTCAATTACTCCTTCAATTTATGTGTGCGAGTACACGTTTGTATTTGTTTGAAACCCTTTTTTTTTTTTTTTTTTTTTTTCATCCAACAACTGTATATTCTAGACCTCTTTCACTAGCATGGACAAATAAGACCAGCCTACTAAACATTTAAGGTTTAATTCAAGGTTCTCCACGAGTTTATTGAACATTTTGCACGCATGGACAAATCAGATCATATATATAATATACCGTTTTGCTATTGTTAGTTACTTAGTTCATCCTAATATAAAATATATAAAGACGAAAAATGTGGACCATAGATTATGGAGAAGTTTTGACAAGTGCATACACTTTGAATCAAAGTCTGTAAATTTAATGATCTACATTTTTCGTTTTGATATATTTTATATCAGGACGAATTGACAATAGAAAAACTATATATATATATATATATATATATATATATAGTAATTTTTAATTGAGAAATTCCTTACTTTAATTTCGGTAAACACCTTGATAAAATCACATTGATTTTAATGATTTTTTTTTTAAATATTAAGTTTATTGAAATCTACCTATAAATAAAATTAAAAAAAAAAAAAAATTCAAGTTATAAATATTTTTTTTTGTTTTGAATTTTGTTATATTTATCCCATTTTTCCGATGCCTTCATGTTTAACAAAATCAAGATAAATATTTTCAATACTTGAAAAATTCTCAAGTTTTATTCATAGGTTGATTTCATTAAACTTATCATCTAAAAAATAAATTCACATTAAAATTCATAAAAATCGATGTGATTTCATTAAAATCTTTATCGAAATTAAAGTAAGGGACCATCATTTGAAAGTTTCTCTTTATATATTATATATTATATATAAATATAATTTGTAGTTGCATATAAAAATAATAGAAAATGTTACATTTAAAAAATATATATGACAGAGTATGGTTGAACCGTACTTAAAATCCCTACAAATGTGACATCTGCTTTCATATCACACTAAAAACACAAGCTATCTATCTGTGCCCAAAGCCTGTAAAGCCTACTTTTGTACATTTATTCCACCACAACTACAAGTGTCTCCCTCTCTCCTTCTCTTCTCTTCTCTCAATCTCTCTTCTTTGTAAACATATATTAGATATTTCAACTTAAATGTTGATTTCTATATTAAGGGGTAAACTACTAATTTCCCTTCAACTAACACATGGAATCACATGCTAGTTGAATAAAATTGTAATATCATATATTAAGATATAAATTAGTTTTTCATAACAAAAAAAGTAGACTCTGTGTAACAGTCAAAATGAAAGGTCGGATTTCCATAAACACGGAAAGAAATGGGGTCGTGCCTGAGGATCACGTGTGGTCTTCGAGGGAGAGAAATAGGGAGAGGAGTTTAAGGTCACCGTATAGCTGTCGGCCACGAGGCAGCATTGGGAATTGCTCTCCCTTAAATCCCGGAAGGCTGTAAGAAACCCAACTAATCTTTCAGGTACCTGCTCATTTATGGCCTTTCAACCGGCGCGTGAGGTTTTTATAAGTCAATTACTTCTTCACTAGTTAAAGCCTATATAGATAGATCATAGATATCCCCTTCCATCCAAATCCTAGAAAAAGTAAGCAAAATTTCAGTCTCACTTCTTCTTCTTCTTCAAAAAAGCTTTACTGAGAAGTTGGTAGTAAAAGCCAAACCCACGAGGCTGAGGCAGAGGCTTGGTTGATTGGACTGGATCCGTCCTTGGAAGATCCACCAACTCTGCCTCCGTATCCACCCTTGTCTCCATCACACGTCTTCTCTAGCTCTATATGGCTTTTCAGGGATTTACTAATTTTTTTCCTTTGCAAAACATATATACAAACACACCCTCCCTATTTCACGGGCAAGAGTTGGCGTGACCTGCTACTCTTGCATGGCCCTCGTGTCACACACATGATAGTATGATGTACACTCTGCTCTGCTCTCTAGGTTCTACCTTTATCATTTATATTTTAACGTATTTCAACGTCATATTATGAGAATATGAAATTCACTCCTATCCTTTTGTTTCTCTATAATTTCGATCGCCTTATTATAAAATATTGGGGAAGCAATTCAATTAAAAGAAACCATTAAAACGTGTAATTTATAGCATCATTCAACCCTAATTACGTGTCTAACCCTAATTGCAAAATCTTCAACTCAACTTGGCTGTTTAATTAATTAATTATAGATACCCATACCGTAAATTTTTAACCCTCAAATTATGTTCTTGGGATTATGTTAATGGTTGACTATTAATTATTTATATAATAGGACGTGAAAGATTGTCTTCATTAGAGCATCTCCAATGCAAGCATGGCTTGTGAAAAAAAAAAAAATGTCACGTAGGATAAATAGACGTTATGTTAATAATTGTATCTCCAATGCAACCGTGCATATTCAACCTCAAGCTGACGTGGCAAAAAAAATACTAGACATTGTCAACATGACCATCTACTTTCAGACGGTCTATTGCACAGCTATTTTTTAGGTTGACTCAGCAAACATTTAAAATTGACATTAATTTATCATATATTTTTGGTAAGGAAATAAAATAAAAAATAAAATAGGAAAAAAAGATGGACACATCATTAAAAAAAAGTGTGTTTTAGACGGAAGCATTGGAGACCAAATTTTGAGTTGATTGTCTATCAAGTCTATTTTTATGCCACATAGGAAGCAAGTCTCTTGACATTGTTGCCATGTCAACAATCATTAGTATGCAAGCCACTTTTGCATTGGAGATGCTCTTAGGGTTGTGAATTTGAGTGGTATCTATCTCTCCAAATTTCAAATTAAATGTAGGGTAAATTGTATAAACATACCTTTACATTTGACATAATTACATTCATATTCAACTTTTGCTTTATAATTACATAAAGGTAATGCTTAAAGTTAACGATTGACTCTCATAACCATATAAAGGGTCATAAATACACCTACGTAAAATTTACATTTGTTTGATTATTTTATTTTTTTTTAATAAAAATTAACTATATTTAAAAATCCATTGTCTTTTCCGAAACAAACAATCTCACAAAAAAATCCATTCTTCATCGATGATGATCGATCTCACCTTAAAAAAAATAAAAAAAAAAATCTTCTTAAATCAAATTGCACAAAAAAATAAAATAAATAATCAATCACTTGTCTTCATCAATCCAGGTACAAACTTCATCTTCATCTTCAATCAAAGTCCACAAAAAAAAAAAAAAAATCAATCGATCTTCATCAATTGAGATCCAAACCTCTTCTTCGATCATCTTTAATCAAAATATACACCAAAACAAAAAAAAAAATCAATTGAGAAAAGGGTGCAATGGAGTAAGTTGATCCATCTTAGATGGAGAAGAGAGAGCTTCTTCTTGATGGACCATCGCATACGGAGCTTCTTCTCTATCTGCGATGGTCAATCGCAAAGAAAGAGAAGAACCTCCATCTACAATGGTCAATTGCAGAGATGGAGCTCCATCTCGCAGATGGGGAAGAAGATGGAGCATCTTCTCCATCTGCGATGGACCATCGAAGATGGAGAGCTCTATCTCCATAAGTGATGGAGTTTGAGAAGAAGATTTGGAAGAAAATTAAGATATTTTCAGCTTTTTTTAATTTTTTTTTTTTAAATTGCTTTTCCAAATAAAAAATAAAATAAAATAAAAAATTCAAACAGATGGAGCTCGATGCTCCATCAAATAGAAGAGCTGCTTGATGCTTCATCTGATAGAGTTTGGAGAAGGAGATCTTGAAAAAAATTCCTGATCTTTCCAACTTTTTTTTTTTTTGGTTTTTGATTTAAAAAAAAAAATTGATTTTCAAAATAAAAAAGAATAAAGAATTCAATGGTGGAGATTATTTAATGGAGGGAGGAGATCTGATCTCCTCTATCCATTTTTTAATTAAAACAATCAAGTATTATATAAATAATAAATAATGTTTTTTCATTTTAATAGGCCGAATGACATTTTTGTCCCTCTAATGTTAACATCTAACAGTGTACCACTAACGGCAAGGTATCTTTATGTAATTAATTATTAGTAAAAGTTGAATATAAGTGCAATTAAGTCAAATGATATGGTATTTTTAGGCAATTTGCCCTTAAGTGTAATAATTAAGAAAAATAATAATGAATTGACATTTAATTTAGAGTAATACTATTCAACCCAAAAATTTAGCCCTAAAACCAACACAAATGATGTGGCAGATGATTTGTCATTACCATATCATTCACCACATCACCTCATGATTTGTATGGTGATTACAACTCATTTATAACATCATTTGAGTTGAATTTTGGATTAATTTCTTGAGTTGTATAGTATTACTCTTCATTTTGAATCATATAAAGAATTAGCATTAACGTGTGCTTTTTGGATGATTCATATTTTATATTAATTAGGTAAAAAATTGAAATTAAGATTAAATATACATACATGTTGCATAGAATATGGTAACGTGTCAACAATTAATGTTTTGACATATATACTGTTTGTATTCTATTTTTATATTAATTTAATTAATGATACTTAATTAAGACGGTAAACATTGAGGTGTTATTATGTGACTATTTATTTTAAATAATAATAATGATAATAGTAGTTATCTCTAACAAATTGACTAGCTCAAATAATTGAAACCACTAGGCTTCTACGATTCTTCCAAGTAAGTGCTCTCATTGTGCATGCGTTAAATTGTCTTCTTTCATCATAAAAATATTAATAATATCTTTTTGATAATCTCTATGATAACATCGTCCTCGACAAATCATATTTCGTCTTCGGACTCCAAAGATGTAATTAACTTCCTCTAATCAATGCTTAAATCCGAGGTCCCCACTATCTTTGCTTTTCAAATCAACTCATTTAAATAATCTTCACCACTTTGATACATTAAAAGAATATATAATTTTTTTTAATAAAAAAATAGTAAAAGAAGATGGAGAAGAAAAAGGGCCTTTATCACACTTACGCTGTGTTTGGTACAAGGGAAAGATGGAGAGAGGGAAAGGGTTGGAGGGGGAGCTCTAATCTCTTGTTTGGTTGGAAGGAGAAAAGAGGGGAGAGGAGAGGAGAGGAGGGAGAGATCCTCCTTCTAGGCCCACCATATTGGATCTGTCCAATGATGAGCAGATGACAATGGAGGGAGAGTGATGGGGAGTAAAGACAAAAATGCCCTCCAATTTTATAATACCCTCCAATTTTTTAAAGGGCAATATAATAATTTTATAAATTATATACCAATCTATCCATTCAACTCTCTTTTTAATACCAAACAATATTAATGATAAATGTTATCCTCCCAATCCCTCCTACTCTCTCTCTCTTAATTCATCCATCCCTAATACTCTCTCTCCCTCCTACCAAATATAGTGTTAGAGCATCTCCGATGCAAAAGTGGTATATGAAAAAAAAAAAGATGTCACATACGATTAATAGACAATCTATTAAAAAAATGTATATCTAATGTAGCTGTGCATATTCAACCTCATGTTGATGTGGTAAAAAAATATATTAGATATTGTCGACCATGACCGTCTACTTTCAGATTACTTGTTGTACAACTATTTTTTTCGGTTGTCTTAGTAAGTATTTAAAATTGACATTAATTTTTCATCTATTTTTGGTAAGAAAAAAAAAAAAAAAATTAGTCACGTCACTAAAAATAAATGTGTTTTAAACAGAAAATTTTGAGTTGATTGTCTATTAAGTCTATCTTTATGCCATATATGAAGCAAATGTCTTGATATTGTTGTCATGTCAATGATTTTTTAACAGGACTGTTACCAAAGGTTGGTGGAATTAGTTAAAAAAAAATCACAAGAAAAAATAAAAAACAATAGTTAGCAACTTAACATATATGTTTACAATCCTTTTAACTGTCACGTCTTCATGACAATTTATACAAAGATCTTTGATCATGAATCTTTTAAGGTAATTTATTTATTGATTTTAAAACTTAACTACTTTAATTTAAATATTGCCGAGCTTAGAAAGTTAGCATACTAAAAATATGGGTATACTATTGATTCTTTTAAATAAACAGAGAAAATATAATAATTTATGTGATAGGTATGAGTTACTAGTTAGAAGTTTAAAATGAAGCTTATTTTAATTTATTTTTGATTTGATTATGAAAGATTTGGGATATTAATGAAAATTGGTGAACTACCTCGGATTAATTTATTTTCTGGCCAATCATTATATAATGAGCACTTTCACTTATAGTTTTCTTAACACAAGTAAGTATCCATTTATTTAATATAAAGTAAAATATTATTCTTCTTTTCTTATTTCTATATGTTATAATTATTATGGATATAATGTAATTTAATATATAGTTCTTTCTTTCTCCAGTTAGAAATAATATATAAGCAGAAACATATATAAATATATCAATCCACAGTGACATTAGATAATAGTTTCTAATTGTTTTTATTAAATTAAATTATTTTACAAATTGAACACACAGATTATTATTATAACAACAATTTATATACCGGTCAAATATTAAAGTATTGCATAGGTTATCAAAAAGTGGTTTCACGAAATATTATCAAAAACGAAAATGAAGGATGTGATACTTATCATTATATATAAATATATAAATTTCAGTAAACAATTAATGTTAGATCTGATCAGTAAATCTTGTCTAGATATTGTAAAATACTAAAATATTTTAAAAAGATTTAATTTAATTAAAGACACTATAGAAAACGAAGAAGTGTTCAAGTGATGAAGGTATATCTCAAGTACAAAGACAAAGGATAATTAAATTTAATTTGGACTTATTTTTATATTTTCCTTTTTTATATATGTTTTAAGTCAGTCCTTGCATGTTTTGTCAAGTTTACACATGATCATCTACAATTCCTTTTTCATGAAATAACAAGACTGATCATTATTTGGTAAGCATGAAAAGGACATTAATTTCATGCACGTTTATTTAATTTTAATTTTCTTGAACTCTGGACATAAAAGTTTGTTGTTTTTGTTTTTTGTTTTTAATTAAATCCTGTTCCTTTTATTGTTAATTGTTTAGCTATTTTATTTAGGGTTTCATTAAAATTTGTTATCCTACTTCAAAGTTCAAACAAAGATCTGTACTTCTTCTCTGCGAATAAAGTGGAAAACACCAGTGACTAATGTTGATTCTCTGCTATAATTATCATCAAAATCATACAAAAAATGGATATGATGTTTTTACATGAAGTCCAGATCGAATATATACCAAGATTGCAAGGGCAGCAAAGTTTGAAGCAAAAAAGAGGAAACATTTGTAACACTATACATGTACAAAGAAATAATTATATATATATATACAGATTTTCTATTATCAGTTCGTCCTGACAATAAATATATCAGGACAAAGAATGTGGACCACTAGATTTACATACTTTGACTCAAAGTATAAGTACTTGTCAAAACTTTTCCATAATCTGTTGTCCATATTCTTCGTCCTGATATATTTATTGTCATGACGAACTGACAATAGAAAGACTGATATATAACCATTTTTCTATTGTCAGTTCGTCCATATTCTATATCGAAGTTGGCTTCTGTATAACCTTTTTTTTTTCTTCAAAAGAGCTGGTTGAGATGTGTTTGGATTTATTTAAAAAGGAATACTGCTAACACCATTATTTATTACCGCTTAATGTGGGTAGGTGGAAATGACTTTCGCATGTTCAAGATATATATATATATATATATATATATATCACCTTACGACGACTTGAACATGCGAAAGTCATTTCCACCTACCCACATTAAGCGGTAATAAATAATGGTGTTAGCAGTATTCCTTTTTAAATAAATCCAAACACATCTCAACCAGCTCTTTTGAAAAAAAAAAATGGTTATACAGAAGCCAACTTGTAAATCAAACACCATATAATATAATATGCTATCAATTAATTATAGTAAAACGTTTCTTGTTGCTTTCATCAACGCCCTACGCTACTTAATTTAAAACTTAAATAATAAATGTCCAAACAACACCCATTACCGCATAGATTCCATGATTTATTTAATTAATTAATTAATTAAGCAAAAGGAAAAGTTAATGAAATTAATTAATTGAAATAATGGGTGGTACTACACTATGATCATGAGCGGCCGACGTGGCTGATAATGACCCTGTTGTCGTTTTATTATCATGTGGCTTGGCCTTTATCTTATTCTCAACTTGTTTAGCTCCTATTAAACAATTTTGATTATCTGTTCCAAAATTATTTAGTAAACCGCAACCTTTTTTTTTTTTTTTTTTTTTTTTTTTGTAAAGATCTATAATTTATATTATGGTCAAGAAAACAAGGCATTTTGTTTTTTTTATTGTAGAAATAACGAAAATGTTTTTATCAACGGTTGTCTCCTTATCCAATTCAACAGATAAAGGCAACTTTCTAAATTCTAAAACAATATTAATTGACAAAATTTACTAGTAAGTACATTTAACAAATAAATAAAAAATGATTCAAAACATAAAGTTTGATGGACACAAATTAAGTTTTAAGTTTTAAATAGTGAATCCAATTAATGTAACCTATTTATTAATGGTTTAATTATGTTACACCAATTCTGATAAATTATTAAGTTCCAATCGGCCGTGTCATACTGTCATGTAATGGATTGTGCCCCAAATTACCATTCAAAGTAATGAGAAGATCATGATTTATGATTGAGATATGGGGATCGACCCCTTTTGCCAAACATGGTCTTAAAAGAATGCGTTGGAAAATTGGGTGTCACCATATTTAAGAGGACATTGGATAAAAAGAGTTCAAACTAAGATATACAGAGCTTCACATGTGTATACCCCCTTATATAAGCATATATATATATATATATATAAATAAAGTGTGAAGTGCCAGTTGGAATTATAGCCTCCCTTTTTTTTTTCTTTTAATTACTTTGACTTTTTTTTTTTTTTTTTTTAAATTTCTTTAAAAGTAAATTTACATATACAACCCTTAAACTTTATATAATTACTTAATAGATAGCTTTTAGTAAGATTTTAGTTATAGCATCCTTTTTTTTTTTTTTTTTTTTTTTTTTTAAAGTCAAATGACAAATACAAGCCTTCGAGTTTGTAGAATTACTTAATAGACATGTCTTCGTATAGTAGCACAACATGGATTGTATAGTAATTTCCAAAATTTATCTTAATTTAAAATTCTAAATAGGTTAAATTATTGTTAAATAGTTTACCCTAATTATTATGACTTCAGATGGTTATTTACTAAGAGGCTAGAGGTAATGATATGGAATGGACCCAAATCAATAGTTATTAAAAGAACGATATGTCAGTTAATTATAGCATCCTTTTTTAAAAAAATTAGTTTCTTTGAAAAGAAGCTTTTTAATTATAGCATCCTTATTTTTTTCTTTTTTAATTTTTTTGAAAGTAAAATTGACTTGAAATATACAAGTGAAAGAAAGAAAAAATATATTAAAAAAAACTATTAGAGTCCAAGCGGTGGACTAGATATCTCTCTTTTATACAAATCTCATTATTTTCCTTCTGGGTCCTTCCCACCTCTAGATAAAATGAGAGATAAACATTGAAACATTTTTTCCCCTTTCTCTCCTCTTCTTCCCAACGAATTTCTCTGCATGATTCATTCAGGAAAAGGTTGGTTCTTTATTTTTTTTGTTAATTATGCTAAAATTTAAGTTAGATTTAATTATTTGGGTGTCTGTCAAACACCGAAGAAGATCACATCATTCAACAAATCAAACGCTAAAGAATCAGAAGAGACTTAGGTCCTCTTTCCTCTTCAATTCTTTCAAAAATGGTACGTTTCTGATTTTCTACTTCTTTTTTTCCTTCCATTATTTTCTCTTCAATTTAGGGTTTAATTCATTTTTGTATTTGTTTTCATTTCTCAAAACTTATCAATTAATTATGAGAAATTATGACTGAAATCTTATTAGTTTTATAATACGGCTGAAATATTGTGATTGTATTTGAATGATTTTGATTGAATTTTTTTTTCTCTATGAGGATGCTCATTTTAACGGGAAGCATATATATATTTATGTCCTCTGCCATTAAGTTGATGCATCATGATTCATGGGAGTTATTTTTGTATGATTGAATTATGTTTTTATTTATTTATTATAATTTGTGATCTCATAATTAGTTGTATATAAATTTTTCATTTTTTTTTAATATTATATCAAAATTAATTTCTATTAAAACACGTGCTTTGCACGTGTTACCAAACCTAGTATATATAAAAACCTGATTTATAGCAATTATATCAATCTCGTGTCTGTGATAAAAACAATATTAAATTGTTATTTCTCTCTACTCACTTCTATCTGCTCCATATCCGATGCAGAATCAATTTATTTCACCTACACATCTTCCTCCTCTCTCTTCTTCTCATCTGACACACTCTTTCTCTCTTCTTTAAACAAACTTTACATTTTCACCCTCAAATAAACTTCTCTTTTGAAACTCTTCCTCTATTTCGGAACATGTTGTTAAATCTAAAATCTTATATTTTTCTTAAATTTGGGTCTGGTTTTGTTAAGAGTTAAAGAAACAAAATACTAATTTAAGATTTTGTTAGTCTTGTTAGTTCAAAACCAGAAATTTTTTTAAAATTCTGTTTGGGGTAATTTTATTCGATTTGACACGTTAGCACAAAACCTAGAATTCATGGAACCAACCCTCCACGACATCAGGCCACATCAACTTGACAGACCACGCATAGTAACAACGAATTGAGAAGCAAAGAGCAACTTGCTCATCAAAGAAACCTGTTTGCCGGAGAATCCCAAAATAGACGAATTGACATGATCTTGCCACCCACGTAGCAAATATAAAATATCATCAATAAAACTGGATTTCAGCATATCATCCAAACGCGGCCCTAGATTAGGCAAGATAATCACCTACAATCCAACAGTTGACAAATCCAGTAATAAATGTGGAGATTCAGAAGACTACTTCTACAAGGAATGAAGATCCTTGCACCATAAATGCATGAAGACTTGATTCACCAAGAATCTCACCTAGATATGATCCTCCTAGGATATTGCCTAATAATAGTCTTTACTTGCATGCCAAGGGCTAGGGCAGCACCCTAACCCTTATATAAACACATGTATCAAGCAAAGAAGATGAGGGCACCACAAGCAAGACATCACTTGCAAACTGTAATCATTCTTACACAGTGAAGATTTCATTTTCTCTGTCGTTACAATGACCATGGTTTTTCCTTGTTTTTTCCTTGTTTTAGGGTTTTCCATGTAAAAATCCAGGTGTCTTTATTATTTCTACGTTCATATTTGATTTAATTGTTTATTCATTAATTCATACACTTATCAGTGTGGCGACCTAGTCACGTTTCACTGGTTGTATCGGTCGCCGATCTGTATACGTTTCATTGTTGACTAGATTAGCCAAAAATCAACGTCAACAATTTCAATTTTAAAACTTTAGTTATCTAAAAAAAGAATGAAAGAAAAATCATTGCATTTGAAGAAGTTAAAAAATACATCTCACTTGTGGCATATCAATGCCTATATATATATATATATATATATATATATATATATATATATATTTAGGCTAATTGGAACTGATGCCCCCTAAACTCTTCCAAAATATACACTATGCTTGATATTTTTTTTTTCGCCACTAAACCCGTTGAACTCTCACAAATTGGTAAATTTCGATTGTAGATGCTTCCTCATAGGGGACAAAAAACCCAAGTATTTACCAAAAAACAAGAGTTTAGGGGGTTTAGTGGCAAAAAAAAAAAAAAAAAAAGAGTTATAGAGGGCATAGTGCATATTTTGGAATAGTTTATGGGGCATCAGTGCCAGTTAGTCTATTTTTTTTAATTTGTTTGAGGTTATAGTAATTTATTTGAGAACCAAAGTTTTTTAGAAATAGTACATAACCAGAGTTGAGAATCGGAGAAAATGTAATATATGTGTGTAAGGGGGAGATGAATCATCAGTACAAGGTTAGGGATGGCAAAATTATCCACGGATATGGATATCCGTAAGAATCCGCTCCATTTAAAATGGGGATGGATACTATTATTTCGGGGATAGAGCGGGGATGGATGTCATCCTATTATCCATTTTATTTTCGGGGATGGGGATGGATATCGTCTATGGATATCCATCCCCATCCGGATCCATTATAGATTTTAATATTTTAAAAATATAAAAATATATTATGTAATTATTAATTCTAATTATATAAGTTATTATTAATTTTTATATTTGAACTGTATTGGATGTATTTGTTTCTCTTTAAATAGGATAAAATGTAACGTTACATATGTTAGTTATATTTTTCTCTTGTAAACTAATACAAATATAAAGTTTTTTTATCGGATACGGATATAAATGGAGCGGGGATGGATATCTCTATCTTAATTAGCGGATTATCCGAATCCGCCCCGCTCACTTAGAAATGGGGATGGATGCGGGGATGGAGATATATATCTCAAACGGATATGGGGATGGATATTTGGGTATCCATACCCAATCCGATCCATTGCCATCCCTATACAAGGTACAAAAGTGCGAGAGAAGGGAAGAAAGGAGAGAGAAGAGAATAAATTGATTATGCATAGGATATGGAGCAGATAGGAGAGAGGAGAGAGAAATAACAATTTAATATTATTTTTATCACAGCTACAAGATTGATTTAATGACTATAAATCAAGCTTGTATATATACTTATATCAAGGGATATGCACTTGAGAAGCTCTGATATATATATATATATATAGTTTTTCTGTCGGGACGAACTGATTTTATTTATATCAGTTCCACAATTATCAACTATTAGATTCATATATTTTAGTTTAGTCAAAGTCTTCTTAAACTTAATCAATGACTCACAAGTCTTGTCTAATCTTAAAAGTTCAGTTCGGTCATGATGAGAGAAAAACTATCAACCATTAGATTCACATACTTCATCTTAGTCAAATTCTTCTTAAACTTAATTAATGACTCACAAGTCTTGTTTTAATCTTAAAAGTTCAGTTCGATCTTGACGAGAGAAAAACTATATATATATATATAGTCTTTCTACTGTTAGTTCATCTTGATATAAAATATATCAGGACGAAAAATATGGACCATAGATTATGGAGAAATTTTGACAAGTGCATACACTTTAAGTCAAAGTATGTAAATCTAATGATCCACATTCTTCATTCTGATATATTTTATATCATGATGAATGACAATAGAAAAATTATATATATATATATATATATTAAATGCGGTCCTGCAATCGGGATTTGGGAGATTGAAATTAACTTAGCTTGGACTTCACGTGATCACATATGCTTGCTTAATTAAATAATTTTATCCATTTCTCTGTTGCAGCTTTTATATATGTTTTGATCACTTATTCACTTGAATGCATATATAAGTCTGTTATTAATTCATTAGAATGTATGAAGGTACTAACCGATGGAATTTTAAATACCAGCCTTGGCTTTTGAGCCTCTGTATTTGTTATTAATTTATTGCTTATAAAGAATTTTGAGATATATAATTCTCGACTTAATAATATAATGATTTAGGAGATTTATACACTTTAAATTTATAGGCAGATCATGATCACTTATAGATGACATGTTATAATTATTAAGTAACTATATGTAAACTGATTTATTATTCCAAGTCTTTTGGAATTAGTTTTTTAATGGTTTAAATCGCAGCTATTATTATTATTATTATTATTTTTTTAAAAAACAGTATTTCAAATTTAGACTAAAAGTCTAAAATTATGTTTAGGTAACAATTGGATTAGTTATCCAATTCACTTTTCTTACTGATCGAAGAACTATATTAAACTCCTCAAAATTAATTATGAAGTATTATAACTCTATAAGGGTGCATTTGATACACAGGGTGAGACATGATAGAAAAATTTTCTCTTGTTCCACGTTTGAAGTGTTTTAAACATGGGACGTGACGGGATTGGAAGGACAAAAAACATCAAAACCTGTTCCATCCAAAACACTAGGCCAAGTTATCCCATGCATGGGATAAATCTAGAAAAGACGTTTTTACCCTTTAAAATTTCTAAAAATTACAAGTATGTCATATATATTGTATATAAATATATATAATAATATATTTATTTATTTAATATTATATATTATATATAATATATTATAATATTTGTTCAATATATATTATTATAATATTATATATGTTCAATATATATAGAGCAAATTGCAACCAACCTCCCTGAGGTTTGGTATTTGACAATCAGAAACAATTTTATGCTTAATTAACAATGACCTCCCATGCCATTAGTCAAAGTTAGTCAAATTTAAAAGAGATAAGGGTATTTTCATGCTTTCAAGCTTTTTTATTTATTAAAAAAAATATATTTAAAAGCTTTAAATCTTCACCATTCATCTTGGCCACATTTTTTATTTTTTATTTATGAAAAATCTAAGAAACTTGAATCTGAAGAAAAATATGGAAATACATCAATGGAAGAAGAAAATGTTGTTAGATTAGATTTAGATGAGTTATATATATATATATAGTTTTGAAAAATCTAAAAAACTTGAATATGAAGAAAAATTCGGGAATCCATAAGGAAGAAGAAAAAATTATCTGAAGAAAATGTTGTTGGATTGGATTTTGATAATCCAGATTATTAATTTTTTAGAATTTAGAATTTGAAGAAAAATATAGAGATACAACCTATGTCTCCACATTTTTTTTTTTTTTTTTTAAAATTTGTAATTATCAATTTTTTTTATAGTAGAGATCCAAATTTGTTTTCATATATTTATATATTTTTAAAATCAGATTTTTTTTTTTATTTTTTTTTATTCATAGGCATTTAGGTATTTGTAACGGCCAAATCTAGTCAACGGTTAAACTTGACTAGCTTTGACTAACTATAGGGGAGGTCATTGTCAATTAATGATAAAATTGTTTTTGGTTGTCAAAGGCCAAACCTCAGGGAGGTTGGTTGCAATTTGCTCGTATATATAATATCAGTCTTTCTATTATCAATTCGAATTGACAAAAGTTATATCAGTTCCTTGTATGTGGGCCACTAGATTTAAATACTTTGACTGACAAGTGCATACAGTCAAGTCAAAGTATTTAAATCTAGTGGCCCACATGCAAGGAACTGATATAACTTTTGTCAGTTCGAACTGATAATATAATTTATGTATATATTATTATTATTATTATTATTATTATTATATATAAAACTATATATATAATATTTATAGAATAAGAGGGGCACTCTGGTCATTTGAACCTCTTATCCCATCTTGTCCCAACCAGACAAAATGCATAGCAGTATAGTTAACAGTTTTGTCCCAAATATACCAAACACAATACGGAACAACTGTCATGTCCTGTCTTGTCTCATCCAATTCGCGTACTAAACACACTTTCATTAAACTTTTTTATTACCTACATACAATTTTTCTCTCCTTAGGACCGAACTGAACTTTTAAGATTGGGACAAGAATTGTGAGTCATTGATTAAGTGTAAGAAGACTTTGACTGAGTTAAAGGATGTGAATCTAATGGTTGATAGTTGTTGAACTGATATAAGTAAAATCAGTTCATCCTAAGGTAAGAAAGAGAGAATATATATATAAAGATGAAGTTGTCATGTATGATGATTTTTTATATATAATTTCTTATATTACAATAAATGAATCAAACCTTTTTACGTTATTGTGAATCCGTAATGCGGGAGGCATAGGCATTCATACCCAAGCCTCTTATACCCTAGCCGATAAGTTAGCTAGTACTTACAAAATTATTATATACGATATAATTAACAATTTTAGTGATGTAAAACGTTGATCGTGATATATATATATATTTTAAAAGGAAATTCATTCATAGAAAAAGGTTACAAAGAACCCGAGCAATCACTCAAGACAAGACCCCCCACAGACAGGGGACAATCTTCTAGCCAAACAAACTTACCCTTATAATCAAGAGATAACTTAGCCAAACTATGGGCTACTTTATTACCTAGCCTAGGCACAAACGAAATAGAAGAAAAACAATGATTTTGCAAAAGAAGTAAAATGTCGTGAACAATTAAACCCACATCAGAAGAGGGAATAGACTTAGCACCAATAAGATTGACAACCACCAAGGCATTTGATTCGATCAACGTCGGAAACAGATCATTCTCCAACACAAGCTTTATACCAGTTAGGATAGCCAGAGCTTCACCAATGATGGGTTGATATGAGACCTCAAAACTTTGACACAAAGAAGCCATAACTCTACCATTCCAGTCGTGGATAACAACGCCAACACTAGAAATATTTTTATCCACACAAAAGGCCGCATCCACATTGATTTTAAAGGAACCTGTAATCGGCGCCCTCTAACAGTCGTTGGTTTGAGCCTTGGCCATAGCAGCCACCCGATTCCTCTGAAAGGCATCATGGAAATTCCCAAGGAAAAGAATAGCCCAATCCCAAATTTCTAGAGCAGGAATCAAAAGCTAAAAGTGAACAATTTGATTCCTTCTAAACCAAATTCTCCACTATACCACACAGAGGAGCTCAAAGACAGCGGTATCAAGCCTTTCCATACAAAGCAGAGCAAAATCAAAAAAAGACCTTGAATCCAGATCGCAGTCCAAGTCCCTAATACCCGAATCAAACCTAACGCCCTCCAGGGAACGACAATGCCAAAGAGCATGCAAGGATGTTTCCTCTTTTTTAAAACAAACTGGACATAAGGTCTCAATCTTCAAACCATGAGCAGCAAAATTACGTTTTGTAGGAAACCAGTTAAAGCAAGCTTGCCAAATGAAAACCTAATTTTCTGAGGTAAATTTAACTTCCAAAAAAACTTCCATCAAGAGATAGAGGAGCTCAAACTAGAACCACCAAGTCTTGAGCCAATATTCATAGCCAACCTGTAACCACTCTTGACAGTAAAACTACCAGAACTGTCGTAATGCCAAAGCAGGCTATCCTCCACAATACTACATCTATTCGGAATACTTAGGATAACCTCCACTTCCTCCTCCGAAAAAACTTGCCTAACCAGACCAATGTTCCAGGAACCACTGTCAGACTTCAACACATCCATCGTCGCTCCATCTCCCAAAACTGGAGGTGACATGATCTTAAGAGTAGAGATGTGCGGAATCCACCTATCTTTGTAGATAAAAATATTTCGACTCGAACCCACCCTCCATCGAGACCCAATCTCTACTAACTCTCCGCCCCAAACAAGGCTCTTCCAAAGAAAAGAGCTGGAAGACCTTTTCTTAGCTTTGAGAAGAGAAGAATCAAGAAAATAATAGGCTTTGAGGACTCTAGCAACCAACGAATTAGGGAACTGAATGATTCGCCAACATTGTTTAGCCAACAAAGCTTTATTAAAAGTACCAAGATCTCTGAACCCCGAACCCCCTCACTACGAGCTTTACATAGGGAGTCCCAAGAACACCAATAAAGCTTACATTTATTACCAACACCACCCCACCAGAATCTTGCACACAAACGATGGATCTCAGCAATAAGGGAAACCATAATTTTAAAGAGATTCATGGAGTAAACTGGGATAGCTTGCACCACTTCCTTAAGAAGAACTTCTCGCCCTCTACTGGAAAAGAACTGACTGCTCTAACATTGGAGCTTCTTCCAAACCCTTTCTCTAATAGAATCAAAACACTTCCTCTTGTCTCTCCCAATCACACACGATAAGCCAAGGTATTTGCTATGATGGTCAACAATAGTCATTTCCAATAAACCCGCCAAAGCCCGCCTCTCGAAAGGAAGAATCTGTTTGCTGAAACAGACATCAGACTTGTGAAAATTAATACTTTGCCTAGAAGCTAGAGAATAGGATTCCAAAATCTCTTTGATATTAACACATTCTTCCCTCGTAGCTTGAGTAAAAAATAGACTATCATCAGCAAAAAAGAGATGCGTAATCTTCGGGCCCCACCTACTACACCGAAAGCCTGAAAAAACACATTTTCTTTAGGATTGAGAAATAAAACTTGAGAGTCCCTCAGCATATAAGAGAAACATGTAGGATGAGAGATGATCACCTTGTCTCAAACCTCTAGGTGGTCTAATATTGCCACAAACCTTACCATTAAGAATAAATGAGTGAGACATCGTAGAAATACAATCCATAATAATCGAGATCCACTTCTCAGAGAAACCCATATGCCTCATCATCCCCTCAACGAAACACCATTCGACCCTGTCGTAGACTTTTGACATATTTAGTTTAACAGACTTAAATCCCTTCTTTTTTCCATTTACTTTTCGCTTCAGAGCGTGCAAACATTCAAACCCACCATAACATTATCAGTAATTGAGCGCCCATGGACGAACGCACTTTGAGTCCCTGAATCACACTACCTAGGACCTAGCAGAGTCGGTTAGCAAGCACTTTGGAAACACATTTGTAAATAACATTACAAAGACTAATCGTTCTGATATCAACCATATTCTCCAGCTTACGAACTTTCAGAATCAAGCACAAGACTGTACAGTTAATCCCTCTAACCAACCGGCCATCATTCAAACATTTCAAACAAACTTGAGAAACATCCTCACCAACGATATCCCAAAACTTTTGAAAGAAAGCAGCCGGAAACCCGTCTTCACCAGGGGCTTTAGATGGATTCATTTGAAAGAGAGCTTGATGGATCTCTTCCACTGTGAAAATCGCATCCAAAAAAGCACTGGAAGTCTGTGAAATTCTACCCTCCACCGATTGAAAAGCCCTGCTCAAATGGTCAGTCGACAGGTTTGAAGTTCTGAAAAGCTTAACAAAATAATTTTGAATAATCCCCTCCATATCCTCTTCATTTGTCTTCCACGTTCCACCCACTAAACTGTCAAATAGACCATGTAATCTATTCCGAGCCCGTCTCGATGTGGCCTTAGCATGGAAAAATTTCGTACTACGATCTCCTTCTGCAAGCCATGCCACCCGGGATCTTTGCTTCCAATAAACCTCCTCCGTTTTCAACAGATCATCTAATTCGTTTTCCACTGACTTGCACATATCCCAATCCACCGACGCCCCTCTCTCATTGATACGGTTCAGCTCCTCCTTTTTAAGTGCAATATCCTCCAACAGACCTTTTTTATTATCCCAATTCCACCTCTAAAGGCGTGTGGCACACCTGGACAAATTCTTGTTTACCTTCTCCATCATGTTATCTTCACCAGGCCTCATCCAAACCTCCATAATCAACTCTAAGCACTCATCTTTTTCAGCCCAACAGCAATCATAATGGAACCGACGCCTTCCGGATTGAGCCCCTATTATCGCCTCCTTTATAATAAGGAGAATCGGTCTGTGGTCCAACCTTAAGAAATCTAGCTGCTTGATCGAATAACAAGGGGAGAGATTTTGCCATCCCACATTTCCAACACAGAGATCTAACCTCTCTCGGACCAGATTCGGCTCTCCCATTCTATTAGTCCACATAAACCTTGGACCCGTAAAACCCAGGTCTTTCAAATTACAATCTTCCAACACATCCTTAAAATCTCCCATCAGCTACTCTTTCCTCAACAAACCTCCTTCTTTTTTAGCCAAACATAAAATCTCGTTGAAGTCACCCCTCACTATCCACGGCAAAGAGGACATCCCAGCTAGTCTTCTAAGTAACGTCCATCCATGAAACCTTTGAGTAAAAACTAGATGGCCATAGAAACCTGTAAGTCTCCAACTCTTATTATTATGCAAAATAACCATCGTATCAATATGAAAGCGCAAATAAGACAAAAGAGTAACGTCCACACTCGACTTCCAAAGCAGACAAATACCACCATTATTACCATCTCTATCTACCATAAGCTTAGAATCAAAACCCAACTTAACTTTAATGTTGTCCATAGTCCGATGATCACATATCGTTTCCTTAAGAAAAACAATCTCAAGGTGATGCTCCTGCAATAACGATTGCATAATGCGAGATGCTCAGCCCCCTTCTAAACCCCGAACGTTCCAAAATAAAGTTTTCATTGAGTCCGGCGAGCCGGGGATTCTACCCGACTCATCGATATCTTAATTGACTCATGGTCAAAAGCAACAAAAGGTTTCTGTTTCTTACTTGTTACCATATCCAAATCCTTCTCAGTATCAGCAAAACATCTTTTTCTATCTATCACACATATATCAACCGGAATCATCTCTCTCCGGCCACCCTCTCTGGCCCATCTCTTCCACTTTCCTGTTTTCTTAGTGACCACCACAACCTTTTCCTTTTCCTTTTCCTTTTCCTTAATAATCCCATTGACATATGGTAGAGCGGTCACCTTTCCAGTCCTATTATCCCCATCTGTCCTTATTGTCTTTGCTGTACCCTGTAAACTTGTCACAACCCCATCCTCCCCAATAAAATCTGATTGTTTCTCACTCTCTGTATCCTTATCGGTGTAACCGGTAGTTATATCTCCCACTTCTGCCTCAACCTTTCCTTCCTGTCCACCAATTTTGTCTGACACAAAGATCATATAGTGTTTAGCACTCTTGTCCCCTGCACCCAATTCCACCTCCATTTGCACCTCATCGGAAACTGACTTTTTAACATCCCTTGCCAGTGATTGGCCGTTATTCGAACCCCCGGTCATAATATCTGCACCCACGGTCCTATCTCTCCATGGTTGATTTGACCTGTTATGGCTGCCATTGAACATGACCCTTCATTTGTTGAAAGACCCCTCCCTGTATTTACGATAGTTACCTTGCGATTTGCTTTGGCCTGGCAGACTGGTTGCTCTTATCCAAGGATCAAAGTCAAAATCTCTACTCACATTCAGGCTCGGTTGAGACTCCAACTCCTGACAATTTTGATATGAATGTCCCAGTATACCACAGTGAAAGCAATATTCTGAGAGTTTTTTATACCTAAGCAACACAATTGACTCCTCTTCTTTATGCAACTCCAGACAAAGAAATCTTTTTAAAGGCTTTGAGACATTTATGGCCACCCGAAGACGCATATACTTCCCAAAGCATTCCCCCGTAACTCTAACATCAATATCCACTAATTCTCCAAGCAAACTTCTAAGAAACTCCCCCATCTCTTTGGTCATACAACTGGACCCAAAAAAATGTTTTATTAAAAACAACCTTGGCTATGTCTCCCACTTCGGATATCTTTTCCAAAACCAGAAGACAGTTGTCGAAACTACAAGGCCCTCCATTCAGAACATGAAATCTGTCCCCTTGATTTCGGAAAGAGAAGAGGAAGGTATTATTTTGCACAACTTCAATATCTACCGTTGTTTGCCAAATCTTTGGTATTACTGCTCGGAAAGCCTCCCTATTGATGTGTTTGGTAGACAATATTTTCCTTACTAAGCAGAAATCCAACTTCTTCTTAGCTGCTGCCGTTAACTTGTCCTGCACGGACCACAACTTCTCCTCTTTCCCTTTGATAGACAACGCTGCACACAGCCTCGAAATTTCATCTTGATCCATACTAAAAGACAACGAAAAACTAGAAAGAAAACGAAGAAAATAGAAGAAAAACCCTAAATCGCCTACTTCTACCACTAGGGTTTTAGAGAGAAAACCCTAGAGAGAAGAATTTCATTTTTCACGTTGCTCTCCCCGTTGATCGTGATATTAGAGCATCTCTAATGCTGTGTCAAATTATTGTGCCAATGTTAAAATTTAGCACAGGGTGCAAAAACTTTCCTCCAATGCAGTGCTAAATGATGTGTCAAATTTGACATATGCTATATTGTGTGCCAAATTTGGCACAACAATAAATGCTCATTTTTTAATTACAAAAATACTATTATATATATTTTAAATGAAATAATGAATGCATTAATAGAACTTTGCATCGGAGCATTAAAAGAAATAATGAATGTATTAATGGTAAGTGTTTACTTTTATAATTTTAATTAATAAAATAATAAAAATAACATTGTAAATAGAATTGTGTATTGGAGCACAATGCTAAATTGATGTGCCAAATATAGCATTTTACTTTCTTTTTTTGTGCCAAATTTGGCATTGATATTGGCATATGCATCGGAGATGATCTTATACTAGTTATGACCGGTGCTTTGCTATTCGATTAGAACTCCTTTAATGATGGTCTTATTTGAAATTTGGTTAATCAATGGAGAATTATTTTAAGAAATTAGAATATATTAAAATAGTTACATAGATAAAATGATTTTTATTATTAATTTAAGACCTATTTTAGAATTATTTTTAAAATCTATATCCTATGAAATGCATTTAAGTTTTAGGTAAATCAAATTTTAGTTGAATTGGCTCTACAAGTACAACCTCTCTTTTTGTCTTGGTGACAGAAGTTTGAAATTCATATAATCATATTGCTCATTATTAAAAGGGTTAATTGCAAAACTCACCCTTAGTTTATCGAATCTAGCACGATTTAAAACAAATACCCGAAATTAATACAAACACCCCTATAGTCAAAGTCAACCCTTTTGTACTTAACGTAGGGATGGTAGTTTGGTCATTTCCCTTGACAAGTAAATCTATTAATTGTATAGCATTTCAAAGATATATAAAATGAGTAATGTTACATTGCCCAAATTTGATACCCAAATGATGTGGCAATACTCTAATCCATTTATTTAAATCATGCAAATCTAATACAATTTAAATAAATGGTCTACAGTGTTGCCACATCATTTGGGCACCAAATTTTGGCAATGTAGCATTACTCATATAAAATTACAAATCTATCAAAAATTAATCTAAAACAACCCCTAAATTAATTCTAAAACAAACACTAAACTTTTTAATATTAGAAATCTTTCTAATTTTAACGGAATAATAACAATAAAGGATATTTTATCTATTAATTCAAACTATACTGTGTTTATTTTCGTGTGCCAAAACTATATATATATATATATATATATATATATATATTATATTATCAGTTCGAACTGACAAAAGTTATATCAGTTCCTTGTATGTAGGCCACTGGATTTAAATACTTTGACTTGGCTATATGCACTTGTCAGTCAAAGTATTTAAATCCAGTGGCCCACATACAAGGAATTGATATGATTTTTGTCAGTTTGAACTAATAATAAAAAGACTGTATATATATATATATATATATATATATATATATTTACCATCAGAAATTCTATTATCAGTTTGAACTGACAAAAGTTATATCAGTTTCTTGCATGTGGGCCACTGGATTTAAATACTTTGACTTGGCTGTATGCACTTGTCAGTCAAAGTATTTAAATCCAGTGGCCCACATACAAGGAACTGATATAACTTTTATCATTTCGAACTGATAATAGAAATACTGTATTTACCATTATTGTAAACCGAGGGCAGTTTTAGATAATATATCTACGTAAAAAATACAAAAATTCCATTTTTTTTTTATTAAGTGATTTTAACACAATTTTTTTAGTCAATTTTTCACTTGATAAACAAACAAAACCACTGAATGTGTCGGTGGTAAGTGAAAAATAGACAAGGCTTTACATTTCAAAATGATAATTTTATACAAAATATAAACTTCAAAAGATGAGAAAAAGATAATGAAGTTAGGAAAAAAAAAAAAAAAAAAACATAATACAAATAGCAATACTAAAAGTTGCACCCTACAACACCTCAAAAGAGTATATAAATTATTTAATCAAAATTGATAGTAGCAACAAGGCCTCTCCAATTTTCAAGAAACTCGTCCACCATTTATATTGATAAGTTTTATAATTGAAAATATTCATTCTAATTTCTACCATTGCTGTGGAAATAGAAAGAGTAAAATCCAGATTCCAGAGACGAATCAATTTATCGATTAAGCAATAGTGTTGTGATTTCTTTTGTTTCAAATCTTGCTCCATGTCATGTAATCATTTATAAATTTTAAACACATGATGAAATTCATAACCCAGAGAGTAGAACAGTGCAAAAAATTAATCATATCACTTTGTAAAAGGAAATCAAACTTGGATAATTGGATTTGACCTTAACTTTCCCATCTCAAATTTTTTTTAAAAAAGGTAGTCAAATCAATTCAAACAAAATCAATAAAAAAAATCAAAACGATAGTAAACTGCAGTTTATGATTATCAACACAACAGCAAATAGTACTAATTTCTATTTATATTATGGATATAAATAGTGAAGGGTGTCGATATTGTCACTCATAAAAATTTTAATTACAAATATATTCCAATAGAAATTTACTAATTAAGACAAATTACTTTAATTAATAATAAACCAAATATTATATACACTCATTAATTAGATTAATATCTTCAACTATATCTCTTTATTAAAAAAAAACTTATAATAAACCCTAATTTTATAATAAACTCTAATTTAACTCTAATTTTATTTTAAGTATCAAACTTTCTCATCATCACATGATTATCGTATACCAAAATAATGGAAAAAGAATTTTCAGAAGACTCTGATCATACAGAGGTAGATATTTCTTTATTATTATGTTTTTTGTCTATCTTTTATGTCAAGTTATGAACTCTATCAATAAATAAAAAGTGATGGAGTAATTTTTTTTTAATTTTTTTTTAATTTTTTTTATTTTTAAAGACGGCTGTAATGAGTTTTTTGTTTTAATTTTTTTTAAAGATAGTTGTGTGTGTGTGTGTGTGTATATATATATATATATATATATATATATATATATATTATAAGAGAATTTCAGATTGAAAATCTCTTGACCCCCGTATACAATCCAGTTCTACATTTTCTCTTTCATAAGTCTCCTACATTCGAGACATTTCCAACGGTAAATTGGACCATCATAGAAGTTGATTTGATTCCAAAAATAATATGATTTTTTTTTTAATAATTTGGATGTGTTAATAATTTAAGAAGGTTTGTAAATAAAATGTATTAAAATACATTTATTCATTTTAATAAGGATACCATTGGCATTATGATGGTTGCTTATAGTAATTATTTATTTTTAAATTTTAGACATAAATGCATTTATAAAAACAGACGTACTAATTAGTTTTATATGTGACAATATCGGTATCCAATCAGTGACTAACAGTAACTACAACAAAGCAATATAATTCTAACAAAATCAAAATTTGCTTACTAATTATATAGGGGATTATTATATTAAAAGATAATAATTTAAGGAGATTACAAATTTACAATACAATTAAAAGATTTTCGTAATTTGATTTTGTTTTATTACAGAAATATGTATGTGAAGATAAATTTGGTGGGTCACGTGCACCCAATTTGTCCACTTCAGAAAGACCAAAAGCCTGTAAGAAAGGCCACCTTCAAAAGTCATCACTCAAAGTTTGGCACGTGACGTGAGTCACTTCTATTTACATATTAACATTTAACACCCACAAAATGTTAAAGAATTTTTTTTTTTTTTTTTTTCATTACTTTTTTTTAGTTCAATTATAGAAAAATCACTTAAATAATCATATTTCAATAGATTTAATTAAAGTTAACTAATTGTAGGGATTTTTTGCTAATTGTTCAACCCACAGATTTGATTTTGCATTTGATCGAAAGTCAGTGGTTATTTACAATTTTGCCTTAAATTAATAAATAAAAAATGGACTTGGGAGGCTCAAACTTTGATGAGCTTGCATGTGTTTTCTGGGCGTTTTGATTCAAAATTCCTTCCAATACCCTCCCATGTGAATGTGATGCCTCCTATCCACTTCACTTCACTTCTCTTCAACTCAATTACACTTTAATTATATGTACCTTATAAGTGACATGATGACTTTACAAATCCAGTTTTATGTAATGGGACTATACCCAAACATATATATATATATATATATATATATATATAGATTTTCTATTATTAGGATTATTAGTTCGTCCTGACAATAAATATATCAGGACGAAGAATGTGGACTACTAGAATTACATACTTTGACTCAAAGTGTATGCACTTGTCATAAATTCTCCATAATCTATGATCCACATTCTTCGTCAAAAATTCTCCATAATCTATGATCCAATTAGTTTCTTTTTTGGGGCCAAGTGCAACCTCTGTTCTTTGGATGCTAAAATCATTTCAATTCCAAGTGCTATCAAACGATACAAGAAAATTTTTCTCTAACGAAAGCACCATTTAGAGAGAGAGAGAGAGAGAGAGAGAGAGAGAGAGAGCCTTTGAATTGATATTGAGGGCAGCATATGTATGTATTAACTTCTCTCTCAATTTTTTAAGTTGAGAGAGAGAGAGAGAGCCTTTGAATTGATATTGAGGGCAGCATATGTATGTATTAACTTCTCTCTCAATTTTTTAAGTTGATTCTCTTGAGCTTTGTTCTTGTGGGTTCCTTCCTAGATATATAATTAAGTCTTTTCATGAATGGAATATTTTATTAAAATACGGTTAAGGTAACCAAAAGCCCCTTAACAACACAATTAATGTATTCATTATTAAAACAACAGCTAATAGAGCTAGATGAGGATAAAGCAAAAGAGAGACAAAGAAGATACCACTTTTTTTAGCAAGCCAAGGAGCATGCTAGTGGGCATTTGAGTTGTTGTGGTGCCAAAGCCGTGAGAAACGCTCTTTGCTAACTGCATTGATTCTCCCAGTCTAAACATTGCTGGCAATCGCTCGTGGGAAGCTTGTGCAAACACTAGTCCCCTTTTGATCAGCTCCAACCACACGCAAAGCATCCTCAAGGTCAACCAAAACCGATGGTCACATAGCTCACCATTATGCTGATGTGTTCGGTGTCTAGCCAGTGCCAGATTGAGAGGGTTCTGGCACCAAGAAAGCCTGTTTGACTCATGAAATTATCAAGTTGAGTTTGCTTTTATAAATAAGCAAGTTAAATGGCAATGAAAAACATATAGAAGACACTAAACTAATAGGTATAAAAGTTATCTGACTCAGTTGAAGTTGCCGGAGTATGCATAAAAAAAAAATAACAATCGACATAGAAACGGTTGACATCATGTTTACAATGAAAATATATGTTTTAGATTGGTCCTAATAACCCAAGTATTGGCAGCATATAAACCTTGAGAATGGACATTTCTGACCAAATATACCCCAGCAATGGATTTGGAACAATTAACTTGCAAATTTTACTAGTTTAGGTCAATCTTAGCTGATTTTTGTTCAAAAAACTCCTTTAAAAGCAGTAACTTCTATACAAGTAAGATTAAACCCAAACCCACAAACATTATGTTTCTCCTCAAATGAATTCATTGATAGCACAAACCTTCATTGCGTTAAATCAGTTAACACCCATGACCAACTACCAAATAGCATATAACCAACTACGAAATAGGATGAACGTCTATTCATCTTTCTCCATAAAATAATAAAAGAAATGGAGGAACCTCAAATTACCTATATTTATATATGAATTCGAGAAGGATTAAAGTTTCTTGTGACACCAAAACTGAAACCAAATGGGATGGTATTACCAAATTCCTAATAGGAACAACAATTTAACGAATTAAATATGGTATTTCTGAGCTGCTATTGAATACACTGATGCAAAAAAGTAATACTTGCACAAATTTTATATAATTTGAGAGAATATATCATTTTCCATAATGATAAGCATTCTCTACTAACCCATGCTTTGACAGCACAACTAAGGTTAGTGACATTCAGATGTTCAGGTTTAGCATGTCTTATTCAGCGCTATTTGGCAAAGGATTAAAACAGACTAGGTAGCAGTAGCCTGTTCATAATGACAAGCCCAAAACTCTACCAAAGGCCAAACTAGAATTCTACATACATAGTTTATATCGATTCTAATTCTAAGATCGTCAAAGCTCAAGCCACCTTAGCTCCACTTAGACTCTGGTAGACTCTTATTAAGTTCGCCATGTTCTTCATAATGATAAGGACATTGGTCAACCTACAATGTATTTTGGGGAAACCATGTATGCTACCTAAAATTTATAACACAAAATAAGCTATGTTGATGAGAATAGGGGAGGAAAGGATGAAAAATAAATTATTTTTCTATTTTTCATGAATTTGATGACAGACTACCCATTGATCTAACAAAGAGCACTCGCTTCAAAGAAACCACATAATGATTCAAATTATTCCTCACTGAATGATTTCCTGCAAATTTTTTATATGCTTTATACTAAGGGGGCTCCTACTTAGAAGAAGCAAGGCATCTCTAAGAAACATAAATAAAATACTCCACAACACCGTGTTTTAATTAGGCATCTGTATAATCATATATGGAACTATACTAAGCAGACTGGGGCATCCATTTTTTATTCCTTTCATATGTGAAAATTGAAGAACAAGCTTATCTAGATATGACTCAAAACAACCACACACCAACAACCCCCCCACCTTGCTTTCTTCCAGATTTCCTTCATTTTTACTGCGGTACTGCGGTCAATGACGTCAGTGCAGTCACTACAAAGTCATATACAGCTCAATTCCTGAGCTTTTTGATAGTAAATAAGTGATCCCTAAAACTCCTCACCTATTTGTTTCTGCATGGAGATAAGCAAACATATATTTTGGTTAAGATTTGAGAGCTTACTGTGCATCAAATATCAAATTGAAGTTTGACATTACTTGCATCTATTTCCTTTATACAAACAGCAACAGCACCTTTTCGCTTCCAGTCTTCGATAATTCAGTTGCATAATAGCATGAATTATGTATCGGACGAGCCTGAAAATCTTCATAGACTGGTTCATCAGACACTTCATTGATACCGCCAATTGTAAGGAAGTCAGTAAAGGCACAAAGGATGCCAATCATAGAGTTAATTAGAGAAATCATTAAAGAAAATGCATTTTTATCAAATTGTGCAAACATTCTGGTAGACATGTCTTTAATCAGGCATTTATTTGTTATCTCAAGTTGGCTAAAGCAACTCCATCTATCAAACCACTATCACCATTCAAGTAACATGTCCAATTTATTGTTGATTTTAATCTCTCCCTTACTGATCTTGTTTTCTCAATAGACCCTGGTGATAAACTTATAGGATAATGATATACGAATATGCAGAATAAAGTATGAACGATAAAGAAAACATGCCACACACACAAGACAAGGAATTTACCAAGGTTCGATTAACTTTGCCTACGTTCTCGTGTGATCTCTCTTGAGAAATACTAGCACTATGGAGAAAAAGGCTTGGTTACAAGAAACTTATTGAAACCCCATAGCTGAGAAAATAAAGTGTGCACATAATTTCCTATTGGAATTAAGAAATTAGATTTTCTCAAGATTCCCAAATCAAAAAGGATAAGGAAATAAGTTAGCTTTTCTTGTTCTAAGAGGATTTAGGAGTCCTATTCTAGCAAGGAATGTAACCCAAGTCCTATACCTATAAATAGGGCAGCTGGGAGTTCATTTTTCACACAAGAAAAACAGTAAACATACGAGGGGTAGAGAGCCAAGAGTGATAAGAGAGATCATAGCAAGGTTTTGGGGAATTAGCTAAGGGGTTTCAATAAGTTTCTTGTAACCAAGCATTTTTCTCCATAGTGCTAGTGATTTCTCAAGAGAGATCAAATGAGGACGTAGGCAAAGTTAGCTGAACCTCGGTAAATTCCTTGTCTTGTGTGTAGCATGTTTTCTTTGTCGTTCATACTTTATTCCGCATATTTGCATATCATTATCCTATAAATTTATCACCGGAGTCTATCGAGAAAACACGAACAATAAAGGAGTTTAAAATCAACAGATAGAACTTAAAATTGCTATTGAAATCAAACCATAACTTTAAATGCCTTGATTTCATGACCATAAAACAGAAGCATTTTAATAGTGCAAAAGATTTAAAAACATAATCTACCAAAAAAAAAAATAGTAAAAAGTTTTTAGCTTATAAACAACTATTCTCTCTCCCAAACTGCCATAAAATTTATCCAAACAAATTTACCGAATGAAAAAGTAGGGACTAGCGTCCAAGCTACTCTAGTCCATCCCCTCCCTTCAACAATGCACCAATTAGCCAAGTTCTTAAAAACAAAACACAATAAAACACAATAAAAAATTATCCCAAATGAAGAATATAAAAGGCGAAATTCTATCCGTCCCTTACATTAACAAAGCACCGAGTGAATAACATTTTATTTCTCTCCATGCCACCACTCATACAAAGAACACTTGTTATCAACAACACCTTTGTTCACTACTAGCATTGTTTAAGCATAAATATTATTACCGAGCCCTTGTTAGCTTAAGCTTTTAGGTTTATAAGTAACCTAACATTGTACCAAATCCAATTTAACCAAGCAGCCTTGCATTTAAAAATCCCCTCATCTGTTGCAGTTGTATTTATATAATCATTTGTTTTGCTTTTATGTTTCTACATGATCCATGTGAAAAAGCAATTAATTAAAATCCAACCTTGCGTGTGAGAGAGTGTGAGTTTAAATATTGTTGTTGGGACCATACCCTTAGTTTAAACTTTTGGGTCTAGTGGTAACATAACTAACACTACATGCCATAGTTTATATGAAATGATTATGACCTGTGTGTTAGAAACCGCCTAACCAAAAATGTTAAATGGCAGGTAAGGGCTAAACAATGACATAAAACTCTCTAACATGCCCTCAACAAGGAATACAAACGGGCTTGGCATGTCAACCAAGCCCAACCATTGATGCAGATTAATATGCCAAATGCAGAATAAATACAAAAACATATGCCTGTAGGGGGATTTGAACTCAAGACTTCCTGGTAAACTATTGAATGAAAGCAAGTCTGCAGTTTATCAGCCTTCTAATGCATCATTGAGTTGAGATCACTTGATTTGATTTATATATAAAAAATGTGTGGCTCAGTCATTGCATATAATCTATATCACTGCATATATTAACACTCTTTCCCATATCCTCATTCAAAACTAAAATAAAAAGCAATCTATTCTAAACCTAATTAAAAGGCCTTTCTCAACAGTCATGAGGACTGACTTATGAAAAAACACAGACCTGTACTTCACATTATATTATCCTTCCTGATTTTATTCTCCCTTGGTTAGCACACATTAGGCACCACATTGAAATACAAAAACAAATGTTGACAATCATATTAACAAATAACAAGTATTCTAGTTTTCTGAAAGAGTAATTATATATACAACCGTGGTTGCGCAACCGCCGCGCAACTGCTTGGAAAAAAGTGAATAAAACATGGGACCCGCATGGATCCCACCACTTTTTTCCAAAGCGGTTGCACGGCGGTTGCGCAACCGTGGTTGTATGTAGAATTACTCTTTCTGAAATCATTAGCCAGTTGTTTATATCAAGAAGATATTATTCATATCAGCCCAAGAAGATGCATTGAAGGCTATAGTTGATAAATTAAAATATACAGCTTCCTCAAAATAATTTTAACCAATATTTTACTGGCATATAAACCAAATAATATAGTATTTGCATGAAAAAAATTGCTCAGGCGTGTTTTAATATCATTATCTTCATGTTTCCAAATTGCTATAGGCACAGAATCTTACTACTTCATCAGTAGTTCATTCTAAGAGAATAGAAACATATTGATCAAAATACAGAGAATTTTGATTGATAGCACCAATACTTAGTGGTGTCCGACATTCCTGCATGGTGGTTCTAACTTTTAGGACTCTACCATAATATGGTCCCTATATTATATGCCTATGTCTACCTGATCTGTTAAACACTTAATTTCTATTTCTGACCATTATAAAACATGAATCACCAAATCTACAATTCAGATCCTACAAGCTGTAGTTCTAATGCTAATAATGTAAGCCAAGATATCTAAATGATCATAGGATTCAGGGAGAAAAAGATTCAATAGCTACATGTTAATACTAACAGCAGAAAGAGGCATATGGATACCTGCTAAAATCTTGGAAGCTCAGCCAGTAGTTGGCATTCATTGAAAGCACAGTTGTTCTAGGTTGTAAAGTTGAAAGTAAGAACTATGCAAACAAGGGTAAAATGGATGCCTTTTCCATGAACTTTCTTTGCTCAAATTCTGCAAGAGCCAGCCAAGTTTCAGTTAACAGTCAACACTCTCTAGCAAATGTAGGTTTGGGGAATAAAATCACCAATGTAAAAGAATCAGTAATGAAGTTTTAGTGAAGGAAATACAATCTCAGATGGAAATCTCACATCCCACCTTCACAGTAACCTTTCTCACTGTTTCTTCCCACAATGAAGCATGTATTAAAGCATAAGTCTCTATTTCAACACAATTAGTGATTGATAACACCAAAGGCTTCCAAACAATCGTTGATGACATTGAGAACCTCAAACAAAAATAAGGACTAGCACAAATAATCAACACCCATGTGTAGTGCATTCATGACTTCCCCAAAACATACAAAACCTTTTTTTTAACATAAAACTAAATAAAGTAGTGAAACTAAAATAGCAATTTTAAGACTTTTAACATGGAAAAATTTGTATATGGAATCAGAAATAAGATTCTCATACTGTGAATTTGACTATTTATGATTATTTATATATATGGCAGCCAGAAACTTCTATCTTCGTATTATTAGCATTACGGTTTCTTCAACTAATGTTAGAAGCTTATAGAAGGATTTATGGGCCACCAATGAGCATAAGTTGTAAGTTCCTTCCTATCTTATTCTCTACATGCCATTCAGATCTTACTTGACCATAAACAAGAAAATTAATTAGTAGCCCGACTTGAAGTTTAAGTTCGGAGTGAAGAAAAGCATTCTAGAAACCGAATTTTCATGGTGTAGATTTCATGTTAGAAACAAATGTATGTGTGAGCATATAAAGTAATTGCAGGAAGTCATTGCCCCTCTATGATTTCTTGCTTTGAGAAACTGTTTTATAAATTAAAGTTTTTCACTAGATGAAAGGGGTTTCTAATAAAATTCATTGACAAATGAAATACACTTCCCTGGCCACTAAAGACTTTCAAAAAGTTTTAACTTTCGGTTTCCATTTGATTTTTTTTTTTCTTAACAAAATTATGCACAGTGAAAGAAATTCCAATCTTTCTTCATATGTTTTGTATTGTTTAATCAGTCATAAGAGCTTAAAGCTCACTCCAAAACCAGAAAATTAAGTTGTACAAATAATGTACTAAAAGTAACACTTTCTTTTGGACAAAATCTGTCTCCACTGATATCCCAACAAGATAAACAAACAAAAATTGAAGTACAAATTTCCTGGAAAACAGAGAAAACATGGGATAGAAGTATATCTCAATTGGGCATTTTAAATATTCAAGAGAAGAACAATTTAAAGGCAATACAACATGAAGTTACAGTGGAAGAACTAAAAGAGTGAAGAGATTAAATTAACAATAAACAAGATTTAGAATGTTAGAAATTTGAAGGAAGAGTAGAGAGTAAAAACATATAGTTCCTTGCATTAGATTAAGCACAAACGCGCCTTCATGATTATAATCTATAAAAAAGATAAAACATTCTTGAGATTGAAAAGCTAAAGCAAGTAGAAGAATGCAAAGGAAGTTATTTGTACGACAGCTATTATATGTCGGCCAGCATTAGCATTTAGCAATACAGTACGAAATGAAAATAGAGCATGATTGAAAAGTGAAGGAAAAGCAGACCTGACCCATGAATCCTGAGCATGTACGAGTACGAAGTTGAACAACAAAAAGACAAATTCAGGGTTGTCTCGTCGAGGGTCTTTAGGCTCTTTAGGCTTCCACCGGGTTGGGAGTTTCTCATCCGTACCATGAGTTCCTATATTTACGTCTCTAAAAAACTGTATGTACACTCTTTTCGTATAAACACCCCATTCAATTTTTTTAAAAGCTTACATCTTGTAATCACATATTCACACCCCATACATTACCAACCATGTCCTTATTTTTAATTTTGAAAAAAACTATATTATAAATAAATAAATCATAAATAATTAAAATAAAAAAATAATAAAAAATTGTGAAGCCACACCCAGATTTGGGAGGAGATTGGCTTTCTCCTCTCTTTTGATGGAGGAGGCTGTAGATCTAAGATGGTGGAGGGCAGGAGGCAGCCCTATTCATGTTGGAATCATAAATAAAATTATACACGACTATAGATCTATCTTCTTCATCCTTTTGAGATTTCTCAAGTATACAATGCAAGTTTTTGTTTTTTCTTTATTAATTTTATTTTATTCCTCTTACAAAACAAGATAATTTTTATTTTATTCCTCTTTAAATTTACTTTAGAATGTAAAAAAAAAAAAAAAAAAAAAAAAAAAAAAAAAAAAAAAAAAAAAAAAAAAAAGGTTATAATATCTTTTGCTTAAAATATTAATAATTTAGTTTAAGGATAATGTTGGAATTTTGAAGATTTACAAATTTTGGGTGTACATACTGTTTTTGAGAGGTGTAAATATCGTTACTCCCGTACCATATGGTTTACTGGGTCTGGCTCAGTACATCTTCTTATTGTGTTGGACTCAAACGGGTTTTTATTGAGTTTACCGTAATAGGAAACTCAATAAATGCACGATCACTGCATTAATTGTCTTGTTTCTATCCGTGTATTTATTGAGTTTTCTATTACAGTAAAGGGTACGGATATTGACACCTATAAAACTTATTAGTACACCCATGTTTATAAATACACACATGTCTAAAATTTAAAAAATAAATATTACTATAAACACCCATCCTAATGCCAATAGTACCCTCATTGAAATAAATATATTTATTTTAATACATATTATTTATAAACACTCTTAAATTATTATCACACTCAATTTATTAAAAAAATCATATTATTTTTGGAATTAAATTCTCTTTTAATGATGCTCCAATTTACTTTTGGAAATATCTCGAATGTAGGAGTCTTATAAAAGAGAATATGTGGAACAATATATGGGATCAAGAGATTTTCAATTTGGAATTATCTTATTTATACAGCTATCTTAAAAAAAAAAAACTTGTTGATATCTAATTAGCTATTGTTAAAAATATATATTTTGTTTAACTATACATAAAAGAAAGACAAAAACAATATGATAATGAGAATTACATCAAAAAAAAAAAAAAAATGATAATGAGAAAGTTTGAAACTTGAAATAAAATTAGAGTTTAATTAGGATTTATCATAAAAATTAGGGTTATCATAAGTTTTTTTTTCTTTTTTAATAAATAAATATAGTTGAAGATATGAGTGTAATTAATGAGTGTATATAGTATTTGGTTTATTTTTAATTAAAGTAATTTGTCCTTATTGGTAAATTTTTATTGAGATATTTTTATAATTAATTTTTTTAATAAAATATGGGTGTACTATCGGCACCCTATAGTAAATTTCTAATTGTTAGCCAATGCCTCAAGGACACATGTTAACACTACCAATAAATAAATTAATTATTAGCAAAGGTATACGGTTATGGTATGACAATGTATAATCAAATTTTAAAAAATTAATGATTTGACTATTAAATGTGACCTACTAATCTACCATGATAAGAGTAAAAAAAAATAAAAGAAATGGTAATGTTAGAGTATTTTCAATACAAATATGTATTTTTGAGTTTCTAAATGACGATTGATGACACATCAACATTCCTATTCATTATTTCCTCAAAAAAAAAAAAAAAAAAAAAAAAAAAAAAAATTCCTATTCATTATGGATCTACTTTGACAAAGAAATTGAAGAAATACATATTCTCATTTCCAATGCAACTATTTAAAGAGTAATATGATTCAACTTTAAACCAATCACTATAAAACATTTGTCAAACACTCTCTTCTAATTAATTTGGCAGGAAAGAGAAAAGAAGTTAAAAAAAAAAAAAAAAAAAAAAAAAAAAAAAAAAAAAAAAACCCATTTGGGGGGAGGTTCCCGGCCCCACCCCCACCCCCATCCCCATCCCCATCCATAAACTCCATTTTTCCCACTTCTTTTCATTTCTAGTCTTAACTTCTCAATTCCAAATCTGAAAATCGGAATTCGATATTTGGAATTGAAACTACCTTAATATGTGTCTAAACAACTTAGAGGGGAGGAGAGATGAATGGGTTGTTAATCGATTAATTACCAAGTTTTCGATTAGTCAAAATTAATAAAAAAAATCCAAATCAAAATAACAACAAAAATCAAATGTAAGTACAGAATTTAAATGACACTTGATTTTTGCGTGAAAAACCCTCCAACTGGGAAAAACCCACGCGATTAGTCTCGTTAGCCACTTAGTCACAGAAACTCCACTAATTGAATATTTTTTAACAACCTAAGTTAATATCCTAGTCACTCTTCTCAAGGTTTGTAACTCAAACTATTCTACCCGCGTGCCTTTAAAAGTGGGTCTTGACAATGCTTGTGTAACTACCACATGTAGCCACAAGACTTGAACTCTAATAAAGAGAATTAAGTCTAAGTGAATATTTAACAATGTCCTATATGCAATATAGTGAAAGACAACACACAATATGCTTAACTAGAAAGGTATAAATGCAATCTAACAATCCTAGTTATCAAAGGTGTCTAAATGAACATATAAGTAGACTTAGCTAGATGAATAAAATGCAACCTAACATGTTATGTCTTGACTAAGTAGAAAAACAAATGAACTAGAATATTTGTTCTTACTTACTAAGTTATGAAACCTATGAGACCATTCTTGAATGATGCTTGATGATACTTAGATGCTCATGGATTTGGGGTTGGAGAGTCAAAAAGACAATCTTGGTGATTTCTCTCTCTAAGGAGTATGAAATCCAGAGCTCTTGTTGAATAAGAAAGACTCTTGAGCTTTAAATAGGGGCAACCAAAACTACATCGTTTTGGCCAAAAACGAATTGTCGCTGTCTCGATTTTACGATTGACCAAGACGACAACCCGCTGCGACATAGGCAATTGAAACAAAGCCGGAAAGTCACGGTCCCTTTTCACGGTGGTCCATGATGACACATCGACCGTAAAACCATTTTAGAAAACTTCGCACCAAATGTTGCAGTTCTCCATGATGACACAACGATAGCGAAAACCACTGGAGGGTTTTTCACGATGGTCCAAGATGGCACTTGAACCTCGAAATCCTCTAGAAGGAATGTCGCGCCCATTTGTTGCGGTGGTCCAATATAGAACTTGGACCGCGAAAACCATCGGAAGGTTTTTTGCGATTCACCACGACGACACAAGATCGTGACAATGAGAAGAAAGATGCATTTCGTGCGGTCTAACACACTAACCTATATGCAATATGTGCAAGTGTGTGAATGATGAAATGCACACAAAAAAAAACATATATGAATGTCATGAGTGTGTGTGCACCTAATCTCTTCAAGAGTACAAGTCAAATGTTATACCTTTGTAGCTTGCTCTTGAAGCTTTGGGGATGCCGGAGGGTGCTTTGATCACGATTAAGTCCAATCACCTAAATTTACCCTTATAACATTGACCCTATTGTGGATTGTCAACGAAATAAGCCAATCACAAAATGGTTGAACTTACAGGAATCTGGCCATCCCAATCTCTAGTTTGACCTTGTTAAAATATCAAATTAAAAAAGTAATCAAAATATCTGTTCTAAAATATATACTTGGTTTAAAAAATCCAAAATAAATATAAATACTTCTAATAGAGTAAAAAAAGTCAAAACAAATTTAAAGTTTACAACTTCGATCTATCCAATATACAAGACAAGAAGGCACACAAAATTTAGGCAATCTTAAATCTCAACTAGTTATTTTTTAAAAAAAATTTGTTACTTCTTCTTAAAATTATTATTAATTTTTTTTAAAAGATTAATAATTTGAGTTTAAATTGCATAAATAGACAAAAATACCCTCACCTTCTTCTTTTATTACTTTTCCGCCTTTAGGTTTATTTTTATTTTTTTCAAAAACCTCTATTGATGGAGGACCAATGGAGGTGAAACAGACCTCCAATGTCGGAGGTTGATGAAGAAAAAAAAATTAGAAAATTTTGTATTTGCCCAGTAAGTCTTGGAATTTACAAAAATACCCAATAAGTCTCTGAAATTATAAAATAAGTTTTGAAAATTACAAAATAAGTCTCAAAAATACCAAAATAAGTCTCGGAAACACGAAAATAAGTCTCAGAAAAAAATGCGCGAGACTTATTTTTGTGATTGTGTTTTAAGGGTATTTTTATCGGATTCACTTTTTGGGTGCTATTAAAACTTAAGTTATTGAGTTGGTGCTAGCCTTAAAAGTTGAGGAGTAAAAGTGCTAGAAAATTTTTGAACCCATATAAACTTATCAATCTTTATTTTCTTAAAAAAATTAAAATTAAAGAAAAGTAATCTTTTGTTTTCCAAAATTAGCTAATTATTTAATTAATGATCCTCAACATTTCCATGCTACAATTTGTGCTAACAACCATAGAGATAGAAATGTTTTCTCCTATGAAGCATTATATCAGTAAAAATGTAATACTTTTAAGAAATAATAATAATCATTCAGTTTCTTAAAAAAAAAAAAAATCATTCGGTTCTTGAGTTGCAACTATCACATTTGTTTTTTAATTTTTTTTTAATCTTTTGCCACGTCACAAGTACTTCAGCTGCTTGTTGGCTTTCACTATTGTAAAAATCGAATTCTCTCTTTTGAAAATACTATATGACAAATTAATCAACTGGCTGGTTTAATTTAATCATATAATAATAATAATGAAAGCTACCTTTATATATATATATATATATTTGCATGATTGGTTGCGTGTATGTATAGATAGATAGATAGATGAGAATTAACCATCTTTTTTTTTTTTTTTAGAAATAGATAAGAATTAATACTCTTGTTTGCTGAATATATATACAATTTAGTTTTGTTTCTCAATCAAATTCCTGTGATGTGATATTTTCTTATAAATTATATTATATCTTTCTTTGGAATTTGCTGAAGATTATTATATATAAAAGGATGCATCGCTCTTTTTTGATGTGATTGAGATATGGGTCAGTTTTCACTACTATAACATTAACATGTATGATAGATCCACACGGTTTGTGAACTGGTTAAATCATATATATATATATTATATATATACGGACCTCTCCGTCTTTTATCTTCTCTGTTTGGCTCACATCTTTGTCTTAAATTTAGCATAACATCTCTCAGAATTATAATATATAACATTATGAGAGACGAGTGAATATCCTTTTGAACGATAAGATCAACAATCGAGCTGTAAATTTCACTGATAGTATTTACAAAACTGTTACTATATATATAAACCTCGTTAGTCACTAAAAATAAGATGAAGAAAAGGAGACAAAATGCTGTACAAGTTTCAGAAAATTTAACTACTTGAAGTCAATGCTTTGCTTAATAAATGTATATACTTGTAGTAGGATATGGAAACTAAGAAAGAATGAATATATTAATGTTGCAGGAGTCCCCTCATGTCTTGCTACTTGGTGGCAAGCAACCAAGACGATGTAAACAATATTGGTTTAATTAAAGTGTAAATTAAGTAAGGTTTGATTTTCTTGTTTAAGTCGTAGGCGAAAAAAGCTATGAACAACACTATATTTGTCTCATCATTAACTTCTAGCTATCTCTGAACAGGGATTTTATATATATAATAATCAACTCCTTACAACAATTTGGGAACAAATATCATCAAAAATAAAGCATGGGTCCATGTTATTCGAGCTTTGTATGTTAAACATTTTTTTTAAGGTTGAAGAGAAGTTTCTTGCTAGAGCTGGAGAGGGACAAGAAGAAACTAACAAGAGAAAGAATTAAAGTGATGAGTGCCGATAATTACATATTAAATATATATATATATATATATATATATATATATATAAGTTGTAAAAAAGTCGGTCTACATCCGATCGAGTAAGGGACAAATCGGACAATACATACGATTTAACGCGCTATTACTTATCTCTATTAATTTCTAGGAAGGTGGAACTGTGGAAGGAAGGAGTACTATTTAGTGATTTTATACAGCTGGCCGGATACTAATTTTATGCCTATAGAGATTCTTGAATATTAATTTTATTAGAGGTTAAACAGAGGTAATTAATTAATTAATTCTTACACCTTGAGAAGCTGTGTTTCTATGGGCTGCATTTTCCTTGCTTTGAGGTTTGCTTTGGGGTCGAAAGCTGCACTATTTTTCCTTCTATAGGTTTCCCTTTGGGTTTGCTTTAGTGGTCGGAGTTTTCAAAATAAAGTTCCACCACTAAAGTTTAATCCACCTTTAGACATAAAATCGTAAAATATGGGAAGATCTTTTATCTCCGATAAAAATAGCTAGATATATACCTCCAAATTATGTATTGGAGTAGATATCTAGGCATATGTACCATGAAAATAAGATTTGAGAAAAAAAATAACTTGGAGGGGTTGGTTCAATTAATGTAGTTCATCCCACCTGCAACATATATGCTACACATGACATAATCTTAATATGTGATTGGCTGTTGACATTATATGAAATGATATGAGTAGGCTGTGCCACCCTACGGAAGACTTCAATGATGATGGTGCTGTTGTTGTTCACGTCTCTGAATATTAATGCGCACTTTAACTGACTGATCGACTCTAAAACTTTCTTCATTCATTTGTTTCAAATTGCTAAATAAGGAGTTGAATTTCAAGATTAAAACCGATTGCATGGGACTGCGGACCTACTCTGTGTGAGTCAGGTGTTTTGACTGTAGTTAAATAGTATTTTTGAGTTTTGACCATAAATAAGTAATAAGAGCATCTCTGATGTAAATATGTATTTAAAAAAAATTGAGTGCCACAAGAATAGATAGTTAAAAAGTTAGAAAAACTTTCTCCGATACAATTATCTAATTTCAATATGGTGATAATGTGGCAAAAAAAAAAAAAAAAAAAAGTTAAAGAATATAGAGTTAGGCTTCTAATTCTAGAAAAAAGTTGACTAGAATTTCTAATTATTTCCACCAATAATATTAAAGCTCATTTAATTGTAAAATAAAAGAAAAGAGTGAGTGGAATAATTGTTTTATTATGATTGGTCATAAAATGGATGCATATTTGACTTTAGATAATTGCATTGGAGATGTGAATATACATTTCTCTAAAAAAAATTAAAAAGTGGGCTCATAATGAATAGAAATACTGAGGTGGCACTATTTAGAAACTCCAAAATGCATATTTGCATTGGAGATGCTCTAATATCGAACTTTCTACATCAACTATTGCTGAAAATTTGAGTTCTATTTCAAATCGTAATAGTAGTATTTTCAATCTCGATAGATCTCTAGTTTGATTTTGGTATCAGTTTAAAGGGAACAAAAAACATTGTGGACTAGTGCTTGTGTCCAAGGAACTTAATGAAATGCATTAATTATACTTCTAGTAAATTGTAGGTACTTAGATAAAGATAAATAAGGCGCAGCTAGCCAAACGGAGATGTAGAAAGAGAAAGCCATACATATATTCCTAAGCATTCTCACGTTTGGGTTGATTGGATACTTTTAATTTTGTTTTTTACATGAATTGGATAATTTATTAATCACTTAAGAAAGCGATTGGAAATAAGACATACACTAGCTAGGCTACAAGCCAGGCCAAGAAACTTAATCGGCATTACCAATTGCCTGACTTAACCCAATAGCATTCACTAATTAATCAAGTCTAAATAATGGCAGCGACAGTAGTTTCATCTCAATTACTAATTAATAATTATTTTTATTTCTCTTTCATTTCAAAAACTGCATAATATTAATCTAAATTATGCACATATACACAATGCCAGAATGATGAGTAGAAAAAAAAGAAAAAGAAAAAGAAAAAGAAAAAGAAAAAGGAAAGGTTAAGATATTTGAACCAGTAAATGTTGGGCGTAAAAGCCAAAGTAAGAATTTGTCTCTATGTACTCATAAGATGACTAAATTGGAAGAGCAACTTAAACTTATTATAATGTCAATGGCACTAAAATCCAATTGCTTGCAACACAATTTTGGTAAAATTCCTCCCACTTTAGCCCATTCTCTATTTAACCCATTTCCCCTTCCACATCACCTCTACCTCTATCATATCTTGAATGGCTACTGAGCTCAGCCTTCTCTCCTTAACTCAGCTCCAAAATTTAGCTCAATCTCAACAAAATCAACCAAACCCTAGCTCAGTCGCGGTGTGGATGTTGAACCCTAAGCAAGCCCCACAAGAAGACGATGATTCGTGGGAGGTTAGAGCCTTTGCAGAGGACACAGGTAACATCATGGGAACCACTTGGCCTCCAAGGTCTTACACTTGCACCTTTTGTAGAAGGGAATTCCGGTCAGCTCAAGCCCTAGGCGGCCACATGAATGTGCACCGCCGTGACCGCGCTCGCCTTCACCAAACTCAACCGGGTTCAATCAATATTCCAACCTCATCTCCTTCAACTTCCTCATCTACGTTTATAATTCCAACTCAAGAGTTCGCCACCAATGGTGGATTGTGTCTATTCTACCAAGTACCCAACCCTAATGGGGTTTTCAATACTCCCACCACCATGACTACATGTTCTATTGACTCTCCCTCTACCCATCTCTCTATTTCACCATATCCGCCCAACAACTTGATGGTTCCATCGGTAACTTTTCCGGTAACACCACCGAGGTTGAATTCTTCTCATTGTTACTCTGGCAAAGATTCTGAAGGATCTATTGACGATAACAACAATTTCAACAGCAACAGCAACAACAACTGCAAGGAGGCAGCCATTGAAGAGCTCGATCTCGAGCTTCGCCTAGGGCACAGACCAACACCATCGTGAAACAAACAAGAAATTGCTGTGATTTACTTATGCTTGCAGTATGAGGAAGATCGAGAGTGCCATTGATGTGTAAGATTTATACAGTCTAGTTTTGATAGACTTGTGTGAGATTTTTTGGTTTAAAATTCTTGATAATTTCATTAGTAGTGTGTATGTGTGTGCAGTGAGGTGCTGCTGGAGAGGCAAAAGAGAGTAAAAGAAAGTTTAAAGCACTCTGTAAAAAGTAAAGAAAAGAAAGATTTATTAATAAGAAGAATAAATAAATGAAAAATTAGGGTTTGAGTGATAGGGTGGTAAAGTTCTCAGTGCAGTGTCATTTTCTGTTGCAGGTTTCTGAGTAAAGTCTGTCTGGGCATACATTTCCGTGGGGATTATTTCTATCCCGTAAGGCTAATGGATGATCCACCTCTTCTTTCAACAAACTACACAAATGCCATTTTCCTATATATATATATATATATATATATATATTATAATTACTTGAAACAAGTCTAGTTCTCATAAGACATTCATTGGGATCACTGCTGTGATGATCATTCAAACTATTCTAGGACCGGTTGATGTCAACGTTGAATGCATTAATTTTCAATCGAAAACCGTACCTTATTGTTTTCTTTTATAATTAATTTGAGATTTGGGTAAATTGAAGGAGATGGACTCGAACTCACAATGTTAAATATAATGAACATATCCTTATATCAATCTGATATTGTCATTGTATATATATCTCATTGTTTATGGGAAAACATTTCAAGCTCTGGCTACATAAATAAAATATATAATTAACATGTTCACGTACTGTGCTATATACACTCTTAAAGTCAATAAATTGAGTCAAGAAACTTGAACTTAGTCTTAATAGTGTCAAGATCCGAAACATGTTTTCTTTTGTTAGTAAAGGCGTACCCAAGTCCTTGGTTCTACTCTTGACAATTACATTGTGGACAGTCATCAGGGCGCTAGCTCAGCTGGTGGAAGGACGGATTTAGAGCACGAGTAACTCCCAAGTCAACGGTTCGAATTCTACCCAAGCGAAGGGGAGTTCTGATTTACCTACTTGCATCTTTGTGTGGCCGGGGGTGTGGGCCGAGGTTTCCTGTCTATCCTACTCCATAACATCCAACAAATAGACCGTCAGAACCAACAAGTTGGCTATGGGTGTGTCGCGCAGTTGGGGAGGACAGACGGATGGGTGCCTGGACGAAGTCTAGGATCCTCAATACAAAAAAAAAAGAAAAAAAAAAAAAAGAAAAGAAAAGGCGTACCCACACCGGGTGGATGATCATCTAATCACCTAGCTAGTTATAATATGAAGTAATTACTGGGAACCTATATGAGGTTTCCCAATTTACACTAAAAAACAATTTTATCAACAATTGACACTCACCTCCCCTACCATTAGAGTTTGACCAACTTTGAATGTTAACTTTAATATTTCAAAGCGTAATATCGTCTTTTTAACATTTACTTTTATTTTAATAATATTATAAATTAAAAAAAAATCAAAAAATACAGATAAAAAGAAGATGGATCTCAACCATCCATCATATAGATGATAGATGGATGGTGGAGATTCATTCATTTTTTTTAAAAATATATATATATATTTCTTAAAAAATTAAATTTTAATATACAATTTTTTTAAAGCTATTAGATGGACGGTGGAGATTTATTAAGTTAAAAAAATTGAGAAAAGAAAAGAAAAAAAGAGGTGGAGAGATTGTATCTCCACCGTCAATTACTATTGATGGACGGTAGAGATCCAATCTGGATACCTCCCCCGTTTGTAGTGAGAGGAGGCTCGAGCCTCCCCGTTGCCAGCTAAGGGAGGCTCCAGCCACCCCGTCGCTGTCAAGGGAGGCTCCAGCCTCCCCCTAGTGGAGATCCTGATAGATCTCCATGAGATCCAGATTGGATCTCCAAATCTTTTTAATTTTTTGTTTTTATTTTTTCTTAAATTTGTATTTTTTTAATTATAGGTGTTATGGGTTGTTTTGTCTTGTTAGCTTTTTAAAAAAGTCAACGGTTAAATATAACGCATAACACTAACGACAGGGGAGGTGAGTGTCAATTGTTTTTTTTTTTTTTTTTTTGAAACAACAAATATTATTAAAGAAAGGAAGACAAAAGCCAATCACACCAGAAGTGAGTGTCAATTATTGATAAAGTTGTTTTTGAGTGTAAATAGGTAAACCTCATGTAGGTTTCTAGTAATTACTTCTTATAATATTGTAAGGGTGCGTTTATTAATTAAGAATTAAAACGAGGAAAGATGAGCTTAATTTCTTCTTAAAAAAAAAACTTTAATTTCTGATTTTTAATAACTATGTTTATCAACAAAATTTAAAAATTAAATTACATTGACCCACACACAAATTAGGAATTTAGTTCCTTTTAGAAAAAGAAAATTAATCCGGATTGTAATAGATTTTTTGGATTGATAAATAAAAGTTTTGGATTGATAAATAAAAGGCACTCTTAACATCTCTTAAAAGCATACATTACAAAATAAACAAGTTTTGGATTGATAAATAAAAGGCACTCTTAACATTTCTTAAACACAAAATAAATCCCGGCCCCACACATGCTTATATAATGCGCATGGTAGGACTTGAAGCTTTGACCACCAAGTGTGGAAGGGAGGTGTACTACCATCTCTACTAAGAGGTGATATGAGGTTACTTTTTTTTAAAAAAAAATTTTATTTTTTTTTTACGAACATAAATATAAAATTTGTTTTATTTTTTTCAAAAGTATATATCATATAAATGAGTTTGATACCAATGAAACTTTTATCATTATTCAAACTCTCTACTATATATATGTTATAAGCAAATAAGTTAATTTTATATATAAAAAATAAAAATGGAAATAAGTTAATTTGATTAAAAGGCGATGTCATATCCGACATTTCTAGCGAATTGGTATATATGCCACATCTTAGAACATTTCCAATGTAAAAGTGGCTTGCATACCAAAAATCGTTGACATGGTAACAATGATAAGAGACTTGCTTCCTATGTGGTATAAAGATAGACTAGATAGACTATCAACTCAAAATTTGGTCTCTAATGCTTCTGTTTAAAACACATTTATATTTAATGACGTATCCAATTTTTTTTTTAATATATTTTTATTATTTTATTTCCTTACTAAAAATAAATGAAAAATTAATGTCAATTTTAAATACTTGTTGAGTCATATCTTTCCCACTTGGCGAATTGTTTTTGTCATTCAAAAACGTTTTCATATCTTTCTTACTTAGAACATTCTTGTTCTGTTCCACAAACGCAGCTTCCTTATGTTTGATACTTAGCAAGTTCTTGTTCTTATTCACAAACGCTTTTGCAGCCTCCTTGTTGCCACTTAGAGTTGTGATTGCTAGAGCTATAATACCTTAAATATTTGTTTTTTCCAGTGATTCGGGAGGGACTTTTTCTAAAAACTTGTCGGCTTGGCCAATGGCTTCCTCAAACTGACCCAGAAAGTGGAAAATGTTCTCTCCTGTTTCAGTAATATCATTGTGTAGTCTGTGTCAAAGAAATGAAGGATTTAAGTGTCTCTGAATTCCTCCTCTTTAGCAACAGTGTCTCCAAATACCTCCTCCTAGCTATGCTTAAGAAATAATAGTACTGGTTTACAGAGCAGATTTTAAGGACAATTTGTTCTCTATTTTCGTTGATAACTTAAACTTGAAGGTGGATTATGAATGCCTTTGGGGTTTATTCAAACTTTTTGGCAAGGTAAGGGATATCTACTTATCGGCAGTAAAGTTCAATAGGAGGAATATGTTTGCTTTTGTGAGATTTGGGTCCTTAGAAGAAGCTACCAAGGTGGCTGAGACTACTAATGGTATGCATGTGTATAGCTGAACCATAGTTACGAAAGTGGCGTCTCATGGATGGAAGAATAGAAGCTCAAATCATGAGTTTCAGAGGAATTCCGAATATATGAATCAGAAACGGCCTGGAAAAGAAAATTAGAGGCAAGAATCATAGAATGAGAGTTCATATGCGGATGCAGTGAGAGGTTTTAAAGACAGGGGTTTCAGCCATGTAGAGAAAGATAAGGCAGAGGTAATGTCGATGTCTTGGGATTTCAAGAGGAATGATCAGGTTTGGTTGAACAGATGTTCAGTTGGTGTCCTAAATTTTTTTAAAGAGGTTGAAAGGTTGAATAGAAGATTATTAGACAGGGGGAACTGAGTTCTCTTCAACGTATTTAGGGGATAAATGTGTTCTTTGGGTTTTCGAATCTGAAATTCACAGGGATCGTTTCATCAAAGATAGAGGATTGTGGGATGATAGTTTCTCTACCATGGTGAGGTGGTCAGATTCTTTAGATATTCAAGCTCGTTTGGTGTGGATAAATTGTTGGGGTGTTCCCATATCTTGTTGGTTTTCGAATTTCTTTATGAAGCTTGGTTGGCAAATAGGGAAGTCATTGATGGTAGATGCTAAGACTGTGGACAAATTTATTGTAGACAAAGGAAGAGTGTTAGTGTTGATTCCCCACCATCAGAAAGTCTCTGTCAAGGTTAAGATAGTGGGTGGTAGTAGGCCGTTTTTGGTTAAGCTGGAAGAAGACTCAAAGCTGGTAGAAATAGAATGGGTGGAGAGGTTCCTAGCTTTGAGGAAGGATAAGCCCTTTGTTGGCCGGAGTTCTATACCGGAGTAGGTAAATGTTCAAAATTATTGGCCAAGGGAGGTAGGTGAGTCAATGCTGAAGTCTACTTCCAAAGTGGGAATGGTGATGGGCGATAGGGGAGTGAACTGTCAGGGTGGAAAGGCTAGAAAGAATGTTCAAATTTCAAAGAGGGGGCTGATTGGACGTGGTAGGCTGGAAAGGAAGAGTAAGGGGTTGATAGTTAAAAGGTTTCTTGAAAAAGGAAAGAATTTGTGGTCTAAGAAGATCAAGAAAAAACCTTATCCTCTTTTGATAAAGAATGGAAGTCTGAATTTGGATAAAAGTAATGGAGATGTCAGGAGAGGTGTAAGTAGTTCTACTAAGAGCTCTTCATCCTCTGAGGCTGGTGGGTTTAAAAGTGTATTTTTGGTGTCTTCAACTGAGAAGGGTGGATGCTCAAGGGAGCCTAGAGATGAGATGGGTGGACTGATCCCCAGCAGGCCCAAGAGAGTGTCTTTCAACATCTCATCAGGCCTAATCAGTTCTAAGTCAGTGGATACTAATATTTGTGTGGATTTAGGCCCACTTGTGGTAAGCCCAATGGTGAGGAAAAGTTCTAATATGGGGACAATACTAGAGCTGGATTTAGTTTTATCTTCTGTCAAGAGAGTATCGAGTAACAGTGAGGCGACAAAAGAAGCGTTGGTGGTGGCAACAATTGCAACAGAGAAAAAGGAAAGATCAAAGGTCGTCGGTGATAGAGTTGTGACAGATGATAATGTATTTATCAGTAGCGATAATTCTGAGATCAGGGAGGAATTGGTTCGGGTCACGGTTGATGTGGAAAAGAGAAGGGATCCCAATTTGGTGGTGGCTGACAGTGTCGAGGACCTTGTTCATGCAACTACTATCCTCAGCAGTGATAATTATGAGACCAGGGAGGAAGAATCTGATTTGGTGGTGGCCGACAGTGAGGAGGATATTGTTCACGCATCTACAGCTACTAGAGGCAACGGATCAAGTCAGGTTATCAGACAGAGTAGCAGAATTAAGTCCAAAGGTTATAGTTCGCACAATATGAGGACAAGGAATGCCAAATTCAAAGAGGTGGCGGAGATAGAGGCGGCCAATGTCATTGCGATTGGTTCAGCGTTAGGTTTAGATTTTTCAGAGGTGGATTAGGAGGTGCTAGAAGAAATTACAAGAAGGGAAGAGGAAGATCTGGCACATTATGAAGCTATATCTGGTTAGTTTTTGTTTCTGTTTTCTGGTGCGTTTTCAGTGGTTTCTTGGAAAGTTATAGGTTTGGGCAGAGTGGGCGTTGGTTGTTTTTTCTTTGTCTTCTGTTCTTAGCTGAAGCTTCTGGAGTTTTCGTCTCTCTTTTTGAAGTCTAAAGTGGGGCTCGTGGTTTCGATTTATATGCGTTAGTTGTTGTGCGGGTGGTCAATCTTGTTGGAAGGAAAGAAGTGGTCAAGTCTAGTTTTTTTCCGCTGGTTGTTTTTGTTGTCGTCTGTTGTTGGTTGCTTTTGGCTTTGTTTTTGTTTCAGGAGCGTTTTCTTTTGTTGGTTTTGACGCTATTGTTTGCTGTTGTATGGGTCTCTTTGTTGGGGTTTTTGTTTTTGTTTTGTGTACTTTGGGGTGTCTTGGTGCAGGCTTTGGTTGGGTGTTTGTGTGCCTTTGCTAGCTGGTGTCTTTGTTGTGTGGTGTGGCCTTTGTGCCTTGGCCTTGTTTGGCCTCTTTAATAAACTCGTCTTTCAAAAAAAAAAAAAAAAAAAAAAAAAAAAAATACTTGCTGAGTCAACCGAAAAAATAGTTGTGCAACAAGCCGTCTGAAAGTAGACAGTCATATTGACAATGTCTAATATTTTGCCACATTAACGTGATGTAAATATACATGGTTGCATTGCAAATACATTTTTTAATAGACGGTCTATTTATCATATGTAGTATTTTTTTTTTTCACAAGCCACTCTTACATTGGAGATACCTCCTACATCTTGGTAATAGATCCAATTAGAGACATCCACTACTTTCCTAACAAGATTTAGTCAATTTCTACAAACATGAGTTATTGTTAATTTGATTAGAGACTAGTGCCAAGACTATTGGCAATTATCACGCTCGTTTAATGGTAGATTGTTAGAATGATTCTCTACTTGTAATCTTTCCTATCGTGATGTTATATGCTACTTAATAAATTTATAAATTAGCGGCATAGTCAATAGAAGCTGCAGAGAAGAGAATTGATTAATTTCATCATTATAATCAAAATTGTGCACCAGTTGGATGATTTCTTTTATTATTAATCAATATTCAGATTTTCCTTTGAGTGTTCTTACCAGCTAGCGAGTGAAGTCCTAGAGTTATACAGAAGACTTGATTTTTTAGAACTATATATATGTTTTTTTTTTTTTTTTGAAACTGCAGATATATTGCAAGAAGCCCGAAAAACAGGCCAGAAAGACCAAAAAACTGGTGCACAATTTTGGAACTATATATATGTTTTTTAGACTAATAGATGAAGGATTCTTAGTCCATGGCCAGAAACAAATCTACTAAAGTAAAAAATACTTACGTGAAGCTCAAAACTAACGATACTTATTTGATAAACCCAAAAAATATATATATTACAAATGGCAATAGAAAACTTGAAGCAAATCGCCAAATCCATGCGGCATTGTCATTAACAAGTTTTGAATACTTAATGAATTAGAAAATTGTTGATTCTTCTTCTTGAGAGAGAATGTATTCTAGTGAGAGAACGTCTGACAAGCGCTGGAAGGAAGGAAGGAAGGGCTGACTTTAGAGAGAATCTTGTTTCAGTTTTCGTGGATAATCTTAACCCAAAGGTTGATACAGAGTGTTTATGGGGAGTTTTCAAGGTTTTTGGTAGAGTTAGAGATGTTTTTCTATCAACCAAAAACTCCTCGAGGAAGAGCAGCTACGCTTTCATACGGTTCGGCTCTAGAGAAGAAGCTCAGAAGGTGGCAAACATGACAAATGGGATGCATGTGTACGGATGGACGATCAGTTCAAAGGTGGCAACAACGGATTAGGATGATCGGAGGAAGGATGGAGCAAGGTCGCAGGGGAGAACTCAGGGAGAATCGACAAGATTCAGAGGTAACAGAGACATAAGCACTTCTCGGGATGTCAAAAGAAGAGGATTTCATCATGCTACTTCCAACAGTGAGAGATCATATGCAGAGGTGGTCTATGATCATAAGAAGCTTGATCAGCACAGCGATTTCAAGAAGGCAGATAAAAGCATAGTGATGAGTTGGTTGGAGAGAAAGGAAGAAAGGGAATGGCTTTCTAGGTGTGCCATTGGTACACTTTCTGTTTTCTGTAATTACGACAGTGCAAGGAATAGACTCAAGGCTAGGGGCTTCAGCTTTAAGACTTCCTATCTAGGTGACAATCATATTCTTTGGTGTTTTGAGACTCAATTAGATAGGGACGGATTTTTGGCCAATCGATTTTTTTGGGAGGATTGTTTTAGCGCAATGACCAAGTGGAACGTGTCTTTCATTCCGAAGTACAAATTGGTTTGGATTGTTTGCAATGAGATTCCTCTTTTCTGTTGGAACTCGAATTTCTTTCTGAAAATAGGTGGCCTAGTAGGGGAGCCACTTTTGGTTGAAGCTGATACGGTTCTGAAAAATAGACTTGATAGAGGGAAGGTTTTGGTGATGAAGGATCCTTCTCTGGAAGTGCCTCAGGTGGTCAATGTTCAAACCGATCATGGCACTTTTCCGGTGTCACTATCGGAAGACGGAAATCTGGTGGAGATGGCATGGATTAATCAACATCTGGGGATACTAAATGAGGATTTGAATTTGAATCCACCGGCTGAAAATGCTGACAGCCTGGAGGAGTTGGAAACTGTCACAGTCCAAAAAGTCAAGGGGAAAAAGGGAGGGGCAGGGCATGTCAGAAAAGTGGACAGAGATAAAAGCTTAAATTTGGATTTACAGTCTAATCATAGAGCATGGACAAGAGGTGAGGTCAGAGAAGAGAGGGGCGGGAGTCAGAACTTTTCAGATGTAAGAAAGGAAAAAAACTTAAAGGAGGCATATTCCTTGAAAACCCCTGAGAAAGGGAAAGGAAGTTGGGTCCGCAAATCAAAGGTAAAATCTTTGGGTTTCTGTGTGAATAACGCAAAACTTGTTATTGGTAAGAGCAGAAGTGATTTGGGTAGAGGAGTGACAGATGAAGACAACAGTTGGACGTCATCAGAGGCTGAGTCAGGAGAAGTTAGAAAGGGTTGTGATATTCAGTGGAAAGGAGAATGCTCTAAAAATGTTGGGCTGAATCAAGAGGCCCATGAGGTATCAAAAGAAGGCCAAACTTCTGAATTTCTTCATGACAATCTGTGTCTAGAAGATCCTGAGGCCCAACCTCAGATTATGGAGTCTCCTTCAGAAGGAGGCACTAGTGGGCTTGCAGTTAACAATTTAGAGGGGCAAATGGTTATTTATGTTAAGGAAACCCAACTTCATTCTTCTATGTCTTCTGAAGACGATAGTACTCAGATGGAGGATAGAATTTCCCCTATTTCTGGTGATGTGCTGGCGGCGTGTGGAGAGGTTTCGAAAGTTGTCAATAGGCCAGGGAAGAAAAATCAGGTGATGATTATGAGAGAAAGGAACCCGGTGAAGATTCACAACATGCAAACGAGGAGTGCAAAGAAGGGAAGCAGTAGTAAGAAGGCGGTTGATGGAGAATGGATAGCGACTAAGGTCTCTTGGAATTTAGACAATGAGATGGCGAGAATTGTTGAAGAAAGTGTGGCTAGGGGTATTAACTTGAACAATAGGGATTCTTCAAGAGATAAGGAACCTTGGTTCGTGGAAGAAGAAGTGACAAAAGTTATTGAAGTGGGTGCTGCGCTTGGAGTTGATTTCAACGGCAAAGAGCAAGAAATGATTGATATTTTACTGTCAAGGGAGAGGGAGGATGAGGACAAGCTGAGGAATTAAGGTTTTGTGTCTTTTCTCTTTTGGTGTCTGATTTTTTATGTTAGCTATTTCTTGGAACGCCAGGGGTTTGGGTAGACTGGAAAAGAGAAGGATGGTGAGGAGTTTGGTGAAAAGTCATAATCCTATTTTTCTGCTTATTCAAGAATCAAAGTTACAGAACTTTGACAGGGGGGTTATTCGGTCTTTGGGTGGTCAGGTGCTTACTAGGGGAGTGGGTGTGGACGCGATAGGCAGTGCGGGGGGTTTGATTGTCTTGTGGAATGATGCTAGTTTTGTGGTTAGGTCGTGCATTACGAATAACAGGTGCATTATCCTTGAAGGGGAGTTGCAGAATCCGAAAAGATCCTTGGTGATTTGCAATGTTTATGCAGCTAATGTTGAGATCGAAAGGAAGGAATTGTGGGATTTTATCGTCAGTTCGAAAGCTCAGTTCCCGGTTCCTTGGTGTGTCGGAGGGGATTTCAACACGGTTTTGGATCCTTCGGAAAGGAGAGGGCGGTCTTGTGATATGGTTTCGATTAGGAATTTTCAATCCTTCCTTGTCCAAGCAAAGCTTGTGGATATTCCTTTGGAGGGAATGAGTTTTACCTGGACGAATTTCAGAGAGTCGGCTTCGTGGGCGAGATTGGATAGGTTCTTAATTTCTCCTATGTTTTTGAGCTGGTTCCCGAATCTTTCTCAAAGGGGTCTAAACGGCAGTTTTTCTGATCATAATCCTATCGTGGTTGGAGACCAGAAAGTTAGTTGGGGTCCTTGCCCTTTTAGGTTCTATAATAATTGGTTAGAGGAAATAGAGTTGATGAATAAGGTTAGAGAGGATTGGAGTGGTGGAATTGGGCATGGTTCTTACAGTGTCATTCTTTCATCCAAATTAAAAGCCTCTAAGGTTTATGTTAAGAGATGGTTGCTCACCAGAAAGTCGCATGGGTCTGAGATTGCTGTTCTGGAAGGCAAGCTCGCTGATATTGATAAGGAGGCTGTGGTTCTAGGCTGGGATGTGTCCAGGAAAAAGAAAAGGTGGGAGGTTCTTTCTGAGCTGTGGCGTCATATTAGACTTGAGGAGCAAATGTGGCGTCAAAAATCGAGAGTGACTTGGTTAAAAGACGGCGATAAGAACACAAAGTTCTTTCATAATATGGCGAATGGTAGAAGGAGTTCGAACTTTATAGGAGAGCTTTTGTTGAATGGGGTGAGATTGTCTGAACCTGCTCAGGTGAGGAATGGTGTTTTTAATTTTTTTAAGAATCATTTCTCTAAGGAAAAATGGCAGAGACCGAAGTTGTCTGGTTTGACTTTTAGTAAATTATCAGAGTTGGAGAGAATTTCGTTGGAAGTCGGTTTCAGCTCAGAGGAAGTTTGGAAAGCGCTCAATTCTTGCGATGGTAATAAGGCTCCAGGTCCTGATGGGATGAATCTGAACTTTGTGAAAGCTAACTGGGAAGTGATTAAAACTGATTTTATGAATTTTATTCATGAATTTCACAGAGATGGGGCCAGTATTAAAGGTCTTAACAAGACTTTTATAGCCTTAATTCCGAAGTGTAGCAGTCCTGAGTTAATTTCTGATTTTCGTCCTATTAGTCTTGTTAGTTCTATGTACAAAATTGTTGCGAAAGTTTTGGCGAATAGGTTGAAAAGAGTTATGAATTCTATCATAGGAGAGTCTCAGATGGCTTTTGTGAGCAATAGACAAATCATTGATGGGTTTGTAGTTGCTGAGGAAATAATTCACTCCTGGAAACGTGATAGAGAGGGTGGTTTTTTGGTTAAGTTGGACTTTGAGAAAGCCTATGACAGTATTGATCATGATTATCTGGATAGTATGTTGGAGAATTTGGGCTTTGGTTTAAAATGGAGAAATTGGATGAGGAATTGTATTTCCTCTCCATCTTTATCTATCCTTGTTAATGGCTGCCCGACGCCTGAGTTGGACGTTGAGAGGGGCCTTCGTCAGGGAGACCCACTATCTCCGTTTCTCTTTAACATTGCAATCGAAGGCTTAAATGGGCTATTTAGGAAAGCTGTGGACAGAAATATGGTAAAGGGTGCTGTTTTCGGAAATGATGAAGTTCATGTTTCCCACTTACAGTTTGCGGATGACATGATTTTATTCCTCCAACCTTGTATGTCCTACTTCCTTAATGCTAGAAGGATCCTAAGAGTTTTTGAGCTTACTTCAGGGTTACGTATAAACTTCCACAAGTCTTGTGTGGTTTCGGTGGGTGGGAAAAGAAGGGTTGTGGAGGATTGGGCTGCTCGGTTTAAATGCAAGAGTGCAAAGTTACCCATTACTTATCTTGGTCTGCCCCTTGGTGCGAGACCATGTTCGTTAGCCTTCTGGAAACCCTTATTGAGTCGGGTAGAAAGTAGGTTGACGCCTTGGAAGCGAAAATTTCTCAGTAAGAGTGGTCGCCTTGTTCTCATTAAGGCTGTCCTGTCAAGTTTACCCATTTACTATCTCTCGGTTTTTAAGATGCCGAAAGGGGTGGCAAAAATTTTCGAAAGGGTGCAGAGAAGATTCCTGTGGGGGGGGGGGGGGGGGGGGGGGGGGGGGGGGTGGGGACAATAAAAGAAAGTTGCATCCTGTGAGTTGGAAGTCTGTGTGCAAGAGAAAGGAGTATGGTGGTCTTGGTATAGGCCATGTTTTGGATAGAAACTCTTGCCTTTTAGCAAAATGGGTGTGGCGTTATGGGAGGGAAGAGTGTTCTCTGTGGAAAAGAGTGGTGTGTGCTAAATATGGGGAGCTTTCCAATAGTATCAAGTGGTCGGTGAAATCTTCTCCTTCATCTTCTTCTTTTGTCAGAGCAGTTGGGAGTCTTTTCCTTGAGGGTTCCAAGTCGTGGCAGGATTTAAAAGATGGTTTCTTTGTTCTCATTGGCAACGGAAAGAGGGCTCTCTTTTGGGAGGATATTTGCTGGGATTCAATTCCTCTGAGGTTGGCTTTTCCTCGTATTCACAGTGTGGCTTCTAATAAATCTGGAAAGATTGCTGATTTTGGGCAGTGGACAGGGGATATTTGGTAGTGGAAAGTTGATGTTCGTAGGCGTCTTTTTGAGTGGGAATTAGAGCAATGGCATTGTTTCTTGACTTTCTTGAAGAGTATTGTTATTCGGAAGCATCCGGACTCCTTATCTTGGTCTTTTGATTCAAAAGGGTTTTTTACTGTCAGCTCTTTTTATAAAAGACTCGTGTCTTTGGACCCTTTGGATGTGGAGAATTTTGCAGATATTTGGAAAGGCTTGGTTCCTCCGAAAGTTGAATTTTTTGCTTGGCAAGTGATGAGGGGCAGAATTCCAGTTAAAGAGGTGCTCTTGAATTTTGGTTGTGATGTGGATGGGGAGTTCAAGTGTATTTTGTGCAACAGTGGTGTTGAAACGGTGGATCATCTTCTTCTCAATTGCCAGTGGTCTTGGCGTCTGTGGAAAGGAAGCATGAATTGCTGGAAGGTTTCTTGTGTTTCTTCAGGTTCAATTTCTGATTGGTGGAAGGGATGGATGAGCTTGTGCCCAACAAAGAGACAGGGGAAAGCTTGGTTTATTCTTTTCTTTGCTGTCATTTGGTCTATTTGGGAAGCTAGAAATCTTATGGTTTTTCAAGGCAAAGTTCAGGGGATTGATCAAAGCATTGACATGGTGAAATTTCGTGTAGCCTGGTGGTTTAAATATTATGGTAAAGGTTCTTCGGATTCGCTAGCTCTTTTGCTGCTGGATGTGGGAAATCGGTGTTTAGACTCTTTCCCTAGAAACAAGGTTATCTCGGATCATTGGAAACCTCCTCCCCTTAATTCTTTCAAGTTTAATGTGGATGGGTCTGCTAAAGGGTGTCCTGGTCCAGCGGGTATGGGGGGAGTTCTAAGAGATTCTGACGGCAAAATCCATTGTTTCTTCTCTTCCTTTTTGGGTGTTTCTGACGCAATTTCTGCTGAGTTATGCGCGATTCACATGGCCTGTTTTCTCTGTGTTTCCAACAACGATTGGTGTAATAGATGCATCTCCATTGTCAGTGATTCGAAGGTGGCAGTGGATTGGATTAATGAGGACGGTATGTCGGATCTTTGTAGCAATCCTCAGCTGGTCCTTGATATCAGGGTGTTGCTGGCTGCTTTAAGCAACTCTGTTGTTTCTTTCTCTTCTAGAGTCTCTAATTCTTTTGCTGACCTTTTGGCGAAGAAGGGTTCAAGTAATTTGGGTGATTTTGTGCAGTGGGGTGACTCTTGAGTGTTGGTTTTGCGGTTGTTTTGTGGGCTTGGTGTTTTTGTCTTGCTTTTTTGTTGTTGTGGTTTCTCTTGTTTTCTTTTGCTGCTTTGTTGCGGTTGTTGTGGTTTCTGCTGTTTCTTTTGTTGTCTTGTTGTGGTGTTGGTTGTTGCCTTGCTTTGGCTCCTGGTAATAAAGTCTGCTTTTCAAAAAAAAAAACAAGTTTTGAATACTTCACTGTACCATTAAAGCCAATATATATTTTAATATTCTTTTTACAACAATTTTGACTATATCATTAAAACCAATATCTGAAAAAACTTATTCAAAACTTACATTTTGATTAGTTGGAAATGCTTTTCCCTTTCAATCATTCTTACCATTCGTTTTCTTTTTTACAAATTTCTCCTATAATTCTAGATTAACTATATGGATAAAAAAATATTCTAATTTTACACATGCCCAAGGGCGGACGGATGTGAGGGCTAACCCGGGCTATACCCGGGTTAGCCTTTTACAAAATAATAATAATAATAATAATAATTAATTAATTAACTAACCAAGTATTCTGTGTAGAGTTAAGAGTAGCTACTACAAGTCTATTATTCTCTTCTTTCTATACACAATCACATCAATAATCAATATCAATTTTATTTCTCTGTCACCCGTCCCAATCCTCTCTCTCTCATCCATTCTATATTTCTATTTCTATATCTCTGTCACCGATCCCAATTCTCTCTCTCTCTCAAATCCCAATTCTCTTTCTTCCCCATTAATAATTCTCTCATTCTCTCATTCTCTTCTCCAAATTCTGAATTACAAAATTAAATATTTATTCGATTCAGTTACTTTTATCGGTTAAAATTTATTTTTTCTAATTAAAAAGTTCGGGTCTTAGGTTTGTCATTCATAATTTTAAATTAATGATTTATTATTTTTTATATTAATTTATTTTATGACTGTAATTTATTATTTTTAATGTTATATTATAATTTATTTAAATCAAAATTTAAACAACTGGGGTATAAATATATCAGTAGGGGGTGTGCCAATAGCACCAATATATATATATATATATTTGAGATATGCTATACGTATATACACACACTAAATATAATTATCTGTTTCAAAAAATAAAAGAAAAAATTGATTTCCAAAAAATATCTAAAATAAATTAATGTCATCCACTTATTTACCAAAATGCCACTCATTGGATGGAATTGGATGGAATGACCATTAGTGTAATGGTGTTTGCCAAAAATGGCTATTTTGAAACCAATTCCTCATATGGTAGCCATTTTGATAGTGGTGGCATAAGTTGATGGCCACTAGGGTAATTACCCCTTTAGAATTTAATTGACATGTAACTTGAAAAGTCAACTCTTATGTAACTTGGAATCGAATGGCATGTAATCAAGTTACATATCTGGTGAACTAAAATTTAGGGGTAATTTTGTCCAAAAGTTGTTAAAAGTAATGAAAACAATAAAATATAAATTGGTGGCTAAAAACAATAAACCAATACATTTTTTGGCTCTTTATAAATTCACCTTTTTATTATTATTATATATATAGTTTTGTTTTAGCCCATCCTAACAAAAAATCATGGGTATGCCACTGCATACGCCCAACCATCATGATCGTCGTTGTATATAAGTTTTGGGTTCCCTTAATTAGTGAACACATTTTGAACTTATAAATAATTATTACATAAGATCTCATGACTCGAACAAAAACTCTACGAGCGAAGGAAGTTTGCGTGACATGAAGCTAGCTTGAATGGACATTAGATATTTGCGAACCGGGCCTCTATAAGATGTTTGAACAGAATAGAAATCATGTAAGTGCTTGTTTAGTATCTAAACCAAGCCCTAATTCCTACATCTAATGCTCTGCAGAAAATTCTATTCACGAAGTGAGTGGTTAGAACGATCCAGAATCAGTTAATTGATTTTTTTTTTCGAAAAAAAAAAAAAAAAAATCGTGTTATTATCATTATCATCTCCTTGGGAGTTGCAAATTTTGAAATAAATATAAATGGAAGATGTTAGAAAAAATTATATATTCATATCCCGTTTGTTTCTGATACGAGGAGGCGGTATTTTGGATTTTTGGCTACTTGTTGAATCCATTTGAATAACGTTTATTATAAGGGAAATTATCATTTTCCCCCTTGAGGTTTGACATATTAGATAAATTTGTCCCTCTAGTTTCATTAATGACCAATCAACCCCCCTGAAATTTCTAAATATTGATCATTTTACCCTTTCTGTCAAGTTTTCCATCTAACTATTAATTAAAAAATTAAAATGCCTCTAACAAGGATTGAACCTTCAACCTATAGTTAGAAGCTGCACACTTTAACCAGCTGAGTTACTCCAACTCGTAGTTGGATGTTTGTTGGTTTAAATGTGTATATATATAATTTGTTTAAAATAATTTAAATATATTTATATAATTTAAAATAAACTCATATTTAATAATAATATATGAAAACAGATTTGAGAAAAAGAAAAAGAAAATAAGAAAACAAAAGGAAAAAAATATTCAAAAAAAAAAAAAGAATTTTTTTCATATTATTTTTCTTTCTTTCTTTCTTTCTTTTAAAATTTTTTTTTTCCCTTTTCAATTTATGGGCTTTGATTTTCTGGGTTTATTTATTTATTTATTTATTATTATTTTTTTAATCAAATTGAAATAATATATTTTTTGAAAAGGAAAGAAATTCAAAAAAAAATTATGGGCTTTGATTTTTTGGATATTCTGGGTTTCTTTTTATTTTCTTATTTTCTTTTTGATAAATATGCTTTTATATATTATTATTAAATATGATTTTATTTTAAATTATATATATATATGAGTAATGAGTTTATTTTAAATTATATAAACATATTTTAATTATTTTAAACAAATTATATAACTATATATACATTTAAATCAACAAACATCCAACAAGGAGTTGGAGTAGCTTAGCTAGTTAGAGCGTGTAGCTTTTTAACAACATGGTCAGAGATTCAATTTTTAATGGAGGCGTTTCAATTTTTTAATTAACCTCAAAATGAGGTTGACTGACCACTATTAAAACTAGAGGAACCATTTTATCTAAACCTCGGGGGATGGAAATGATAATTTCCCTTATTCTAATAAACTTTCGAGGAACGAAATATTTTATGGTACGTGATTTTATTAGTAATCTTCAGGGCCGTCCGTCACTTGATGGGGCAGAAGCAAGGGAGCGGCCTGTAAGAGGCGTTGTGGTTGATTATTAAAAGTTGACTATATAAAATTGAGTGATCAATGCAGCGATGCTACTCAATTCAAAAAATTCCATCCAAGTAATATAGAACTGATTTGTTCTATGGGTGACATTAAGCCACCCAAAACATTAGGGTAAGCACCGTACCCACTTTTTTTTTTTCCCTTATAAATACTTTTAATTATTAATTTGTTCCTCAACAAAATTAGTGTATTAAGTAACATGCTTAGTCTTTCCTTTATAAAGGTTTACTTTCAAAAAAAAAAAAAAGTAAAAGAGAATTAATTGCAAGCGTCTCACACTCACACATACTCATACATTAAGGTTATGAGTTTTATGAGTTTAATTTGTATCTCGCTCCCCAAATTTAAAATTTGTACTTAACAAAAAAAAAAAAAAAAAAAAAAAAAAAAAAAAACATTTTTCTTCTTTTTCATATTTTCTCTCATCTCTTCGGTATTTTTACTGTCTTTTGATCCCATTTGGCAATTTAATTTTGAGTACAAAAACGAGATAATACTAACTATTAGTCATCCAAACAAATTTTCAATTTTTTGGTTGTGATTCGAAACTTCACGTAGGAATCAAATGATTATACCTCCAAATTCTTTCCAAAACTAATTTATTCACTTATTTCAATTTTTGTCTTTAAAAAAAAAAAACAATTTGACACCAAGCAGCCCACGACCTGACGAGATCAAACACTATAGGTATGCCTGGTAGAATTGCGCTCAACTCACTAATTTGAGTTTGCAAAAAATGGTTGATGGATCTAACTTTATTGGATCAAGTCGTTATTGGTTTTTTTTTTTTTTTTTTTTTTTTTTTTTTTTTTGAAAAGGTAGACGATATTTACACCCCTTGAAAAATGTATGTGCACCCCAAATTAATCATCATATTTTCAGAAATTTCAATAGTACCCTTAAATAAATTTATTAAAATGATGAAAATAATTATATCTCATACATCATATTGATACGATATTTAATATTCTGAACATTTTAACGAACATTATAATTAGTTTAAAAAAAAATAATCTAGGATCTCCATCGTCATCTGAGGTCTCTAATATTGTAGGTGGAGATCCATAGGATCTCCGTCGCAGTGGAGATCTCACTAGGTCTTTATCAATGATCGATGGAGGTGCATAGGATCTCCGTCACTAGTGGGTTCAAGTCGGATCCCCCCTCCTCCAAACCTTGATTTATTTATAATTATTTTAAAAAATGGCTCTATATCAAGTTTAAAAAAAAAAAAAAAAAAAACCAAAACAAAAACCATGAACGTATAAGTTATTGCATGGCTTTACGATCCAAAATGGTAGTTATTTATTTATATATTTCCGTATTTTATCTTTTCAATGTAGAATTAGTTCATAAAAGGGAAATTTTTAATTGTTAGTGATTAGTATGTCCATATATATTAAAAAGATTTAACATAAACCCAAGAGTTTGGAAAAAGGATCTAGCTAGGTAGATCGTGATTTTCGCAGTGAGCAGTCAATATTTTGGCAGTAATATTTAATCACTGTTTTATGTCCTTTTTAGTCAGCTCATGCATGATGCATGTCCTTTATTGCAAAGCCACTCAGATCTTTTTCCCTTTACCAAAATAAAGCAAACATTCCTCGAGTCAGATAAATGCAAAAGTTAAAAACTCTTTTCTTCCAGGTCATTTTCGTACTCTCTGAACTGTCCATTTTTTAATTTTTTTTTTTTTTTTTTAAATTTCTAAAAGTATTTTAATACGTGCAACTTTAACTCTGATTGTTACATGTGGTTTTTTGCTGTCAATCTGAACCACTCATGTGTAATCTGTCTTGTCTGGGAAACCAAAAATCATATACTAATAAATAACCACCAAACATGGAGTAATAAGTAATTGCCGTGGTCCAAATTAAGAGCTTGGCCATAATAAATCCCCTTTTTACTCCCCCAAAGTTTGAATGCAAGGGTGACGACTACTGTATCATCACCTGAGAACTTGTACTACTTTTAAGTTTTAATTAGAAATGTACCGCTTACTCAATTAGATAAATTTCTTAATTACATAGAAATCCATTAGAATTAGTAAGTGGTATAGTCGCGTACGTCATTATATTTGACCATTTTATTAGTAATGTGTATTAACTTATCAAATCCAATCCATTTATGTCTTAATTAAATATTGTTATTGGGTTATTTTTTAAATCATTTAAGTTTTTTTTTTTTTTTTTTGAGCTGAAATCATTTAAGATTATGTGGAATAACATTTATCGATATGATATCCGATTTGAAGTCATTTGGTATCCATTCTTTCTTTTTTGGATTATTCAGATAATTTCTTATTAATTTCATCACGATGCACATGAGGGGAACATGTGAGCTATTTCTTAACAGCTTAAAGTCTAGCCTTAATTGAACTTTAACGTTAAAGTAAGGGTGGATTATTTCCTAACAGTTTAAAGTCGGATCGTTACTCAAAATCACAAGAGAGCATGTGGGCGATTTACTAACAGCTTAAAATATTACCAATGTTTCTCATAATTGCACATGAAATAAGAACATGTGATCTATTTTCTAATGGTTTAAAGTCTAACCGTTACTCACAATTAAAGCTTCATACGAGAAATTGGTCGTGCATGTTAATTGTTATCATAATCATATATCTAAGCTAAATGTACCTAATGTATAATACTAATAGACTAGTTGCCTAATGGACTTAAATCCAAATACAAAACGCAGATTGAAATAAAAATAAAAATCTCTACTGTTTCTTTATTTAAATATATAGAATGGCAAATAAAGATTTGATCCTATAACAATGGTAAAAGTTATTCCAATATAATTACCAAGGTTATGCTTTGGTTGTTCTTTAAATTAGAGCTTCATCATTAGGGTACATTTATCCATAAAATACCAGTGTCGCACCCTCTTCCCATAGTTGGGAGGAGTACGTACTAGAATATTAAACTCCTCATTCAATCTGGAACAAACACTAATAATAAATAACAGAAATTGTTATCTTAAAAATGATTTTAACCTAGAAATTATCTCCAAAAAGAAAGTAAAAATGTACGTATTACAATAAAGTTATAGGTACCACACAAAAACATTTCAGAGGCAGTGATAGGGGACCACTGCACTTCCCGGCCAGTTCCCTCCCAAACAGGATGCATTGGAGTACGTGGAATGTCACTGTGTGGTTCCTAATCCTCACGAGTCATCATTTGAGTTAAAATGCTGCTGATCATCTAAACAAGTATAGTTTTAATTGAAATTTTATGATTACCAAAATATTAGGCTTTTCTATAAATTAAATCCTCAAGAAACTAGATTTTGTCTTGTGATCGCCTTCTGAGATGGAAGATACTGTCATACTGATTAATCTATGTTATACTTCTGTTTCTGCAAGCTCTTGTACGCTTTTATGATTATTTAACCTCACCCTGTCGTGGACCCCATTTAAATGGGTAGCTTTTAACAGAATGGCCAGCTAAGAAGAGTTCACATTTATAGGTCTGAAATCATTTTAACTACTTGCCCTAGCTAACCCTGCTTGGTCCCCTCCTCTTCTCATCATCTACTGCGACAGTGAATGATGATATAGAAAAATATAGAAGCAAAGAGAGCCAAGTGTTAATTTCTGGCTTGAGTTTGCGTGTATATATAGAGGTTACTCTAGGCAGAAACCCTAATGATCTGTTGATTTTTTTAATCCTGGCATAGAATTGACAAGCAGATGAATAGTATCAAATCAAGTATGTATGAAATTATGAATGAAGGGGCCAAGATTCGTTAGATAGGGTAGGGATGATCAGATGAGGTGTGGGGTCGTGGGTAAGGCCGGGTGGTTTTGGAATAGTCATGGTCAGTGCATGGGGCTCGTCACCCAATATCAGTAATCATTGCCTTTCTCTTATCTTCATCTGCATGGCTGCACCACCACCCACCTCTCTCTTCAGTCTTCACAATCTCACTACTCTTCTGACACTTCTTCTCAACGCATTACATTCACAACTTTGTTTTTTTACCACCAAATAACTTTCTCATCTCTGCTCTTCTTTTCATCTTCAAAACTTGCATGTTTTCATTTGCACGTTTTCCAAATCATCATCATGTTCAGTAACGCTACAAACATAGAAAAGATGAGATCAAATCTCATGTTAAAAAAACATCAAAGGTGAGAGAATTGCATATGTACTTATTTAGTTATTGTACATGTACTATATGGTTAATGCATTACTTATTAATTAATCATTAAATTTCAATTCGAGAGTTAATATATGTATCACGTACAACTTCGTTTTTACCACAAAGTAACTTTCTGATCTTCTCTTCTAATTTTCAACTTCAAAACTTATTTTCATTTGCACCTATTCCAAATCAACATGATCAAAAACGCTACAAACATATTAAGAACTAATATAACTTGGCAACTGCACAATGATACTATTGAAGTTAGTATATATAATTAGTTGTAATATGATATGATATAAGATATACTACAAGAAAAGTGACTTATAGTGACATATTTGTGTGTGACAAATTTTGAATACATTACTGTAGGTATTATTTTGTGACAAATTTTATTATTTGTTGGTGTTTTTTTCAATTCAGACTTTTTTAAAAAATTTGTCACAATTAGTTAAAATTTGATCATTTGTGACGATTAATATAAATAGTTAGAAAATTACCTTATAAAAAAAGGAAAGAATTTTTTCAAAAAAAATATATTTCAGATTTCCTAAACCATATCATAAATCTTTTAAAAAAATTCTTTCAAACACCTAATCATATTTTCTAATTTCATTGAAATTCTCAAGTTTATACGGATTTACTCAAGGTATAGTATCTTTGACTTTTTACTTTATTTTTAGGGTTTTCTGATATATTGAGTTTTTATTTATTTTAGAGATGAAAAGTATGAACGTTTGTTAAATGAAAGAAAAAAAAAAAAAGCAAACTTTTTTTTTTTATCCTCTTTTGCTTCCTCAATATCCCCCGCACTTCAACAATGGGAATTCAAACTTCACATAATTTCTCTTTCTACAACAATCCTTCAATTGATTTCTGTCCACTATATATTGAGGTATATTTCTCTCTAATCTCTATTTTGTTTCTTTATTTATTTTTTCTCAGACATAATTTCTCCTCGATTTCATTTCTATTAAATTCGTCGTCACAACTCTTGCACCGATGACGAGTACAACAACAAAGACAAGGGCGTTCAAGTTTCTCCCATCGTCAAGCCTAAGGTGATTGTAATCACCACCGATGAAGAGAGCGAGGAAAAGGTTGCCTTCACCTTAGTCAAGCTCAAGGATGCAAGGAGCGCCGAGCGATTACTTCGATTTGACAATCTTCTTCCATAAGCCAATTATCTCGGTTTGTTCTCAGTTGTTTGCTTTTTACGTGTTTTTGGTTATGTTTTGATGTATATATTTGAAAAAACAAGAAGTGTTGTTGTCAATTGATTTATTGATTAACCCGAGTATTGTATGAACTTGAAATTGATTTATTCACCAGGTTGAATGCACATAAACTGTTTGATAAAATGTCTTGTTATTAAAAGAAGGAAAAAAAAAAAAAAAAGCAAAGAATGCACTCTTTTTTTAATATTTTTAATTTTTTTTACCATTACATTTTATAACATAGGAATGCTTATACTATTAAGGTAATTGTTTATAATTATGAATGCACCATTTCTCAACGGTCGCTTTATATCTATTGTAAGCGACTTGAAGGTGGCTATTTCGTGGATTAACAACGGTGATTTCGACAGTTTGAAACATGTAAATATGGTGTACGATATTCATTGCAACATGGATTTGTTGGGTGGGATAGAGGTCGTTTATGACTCTAGGATTTTTAACTCGTTCGCAGATAACTCAGCTAAAATGGGGTCTAGCTCTTAGGGAGATTTTGTTTAATGGGTTGTCCGATATGTTTTTCGTTATGGCTATTTGGGGTGCTTTTTTCATTTTTTATGGTTGCTCTGTTTTGAGGTGGTTGTTTTTTTGCTTCTGGTAGGACTCGGTTTGCATTTTGGGTGTTGAGTGATGTCTTGTAGGTTTGTTTGGTTTTTCTGCGATGGTGTTGTTATGTTGTTCTGCTTTTGCAATTGTCTGTTTTGTTTTTGGGCGTTTTTTGCCTTCTTCTTTTAATGAAAGTTGTTCACAAAAAAAAAAATTATGAATGCACCATTAAAAGTTTACGCAAACATTCTTGCTAATTCCAATAAAAAGATAGAAAACGTTTTTGGCAGGTTTCCAATTAATTCTCAATTTTTCACTTGGTGTGTTGTCTTGTTTTATTATGGTTAAGTGTCTATCATGAAAATATCAGTGTCATTGCAATTTAACAACCAAGTTACTTGATTATCTATGTCTATTGCAATCTATTTAGATGTTATAGAGTTTTTTTTTTTTTTTTTTTTTTTTTTTTTTTTTGAAGGTTTGATCTTATAGAAACAAACCATATTTAGCTGTTTGGTGGAATACATTGATAGTTTAGAAAAGAAAAATACCACATCATGATTATGAGATCTGTAAATTTTCGATGGCATTCACAACCATTAATGATTGAGAAATTTGTATTTCTTAAATCTCTATTTTAATCTAACTATCATAAAATTTAAGGTGAATTCTAAACAACACTATTTTATCAGGATTTAACACAAGAAGGATTATGAAGGAAAAAGAGACAGCTAAACAATGCCTCTGATGAATTCAGGTTCAAATCATTAGTAAGCATCACATTTGTTTGTTTTTGTTCCTTGTTTGATTCCTGAATAAACAAATTGGTAAGAAAGAATGTGTAAATTAATATTAAAATGCAATATTAGTAGAAGTAATCACTAGCCAGAAATAAATAGACTGAGTTTCTGCTCCCTATTCCTTGGTTCTTTTTAGAATATAATCATGGTGATTTTAATATTATAATCTGACATTGTTTGATATAATTGTTAACTACTTGGTTAAACATTTTTTAGAGAGCCAGTATATCTGGTGGGGTATTTTGTATGTAAAAATATTAGATTTATCAGAATTTGTATTGGGGATGGGTATTTCATTATGTGAAGATGGTTTGTAACGATGATAATATTATTTGGGTTCAAAAATTAAATACCACTTTTTGGGGGAGGGCTTGTGCAAATAGCACCAAAATAGGTGATGAGACCAAAATATATACCCCCACTTACTCTTTTCCTTTTTATTTTTTTTCTCTAAAATTCGAGACTTATTTGCAGTTTCGAGACTTATTCATGATTTTTTCGAGACTTATTCATGCGTTTTTGAGACTTATTTATGTGTTTCGAGACAAAATTCAAGTTTGTTCGAGATTTATTCTGTTCGACCTCCATTAATGGTGACAGTGACGATCCGACGACGGCGCCGGTTGACTTTGGAAATAGTTGGATCTCGAAGATTGAACGATGCTGAGTTCGTTGGTGACATCGGTTTCATCATATTCGTGACGGATCGTCATAGATCGGACGATGAAGATTCGTGACGGTTTGGATTTTGCTTCGTTTCTCTCTCTACACAACTCGAAAATGAAAATGAAAACGAACACTTCAGTTACAATTATTGGCACTCGACGAACGTTTTCCCGGTGGTTTTGCCGGTCAACTCGTCGGTCGGCAGTGGCACCTCCATTGAAGCTCCATCAATGGAGGTTTTGGAAAAAGGAAGAAGAAGGTGAAGGACACACAAGAGAAAAGAAAAGAAGCTGGGGGGTATTTTTATCCAAATTCCATTTTTGGTGCTATTAAAACAAGAGTTATTAAAGTTTGATAGTTGTACAATTCAAAATTTAAAAAGTGCTATATACCTCTATTTCCTCATATTATTTCAATATTTGTGACAAACCTTACATGCCTACCTAGTGATTAATTCAACAATGTAAATTGTTGATATCTCATTTTTTGTTTGCATACTTTGTCAAAATTTAGTACTTTGTAATTGATTACTTAGCTTGTTCTTCTGTTTATATATATATATATATAAAGACAATTTTCATAAAAAATAATAATAATAATAATAATAATAATAATAATAATAAACAGAACTAAAGGAAACACAATTAAACTGGACACTCCATTACGTGCCTCTCCACACATGAAGGAAATGACTCCATTCAAAACCTATCAACGACAATAGACAAAGCCATTCTAGCGAGGGTGTGTGCGACAACATTCGCATCCCTCCTAACAAATTGCACACCAATCACCAACCCCTCACTAATGCGAACACTGACATCTTTACAATATGACTTTTTACTATGTCATCCATTTGAATATAATTTTGAGTGAATAATATGAAAGAACTTGCATACAATTCTTCTTGCTTTTCTATCTGTATATACATACAACATATGTGATATGTATGATGTATGGAAATGTTTTGAAAATTTGATCTATTCTTGTTATTATGTACAGTAATGTTTAATCTTATTGTGATTTATTGTTTTTGAATGAGAAGTTTAACGGTAGAGATTACAATTTTTTTTTTTGTGCTTGTAATGAAGTTAATCTAACTTTATTTCGTTTATTTATTTCTTATTATTTACACAACTTAAACATGTTAATAGAAAAATGGGAACTGGGGTCAATATGAAGGTGTCTATTCAGATGGCGACGACTCAAACGACAAAGACGAAGTCGAAGAGGATGACGATTATGAAGAGAAGGAAAAGGAAGACAAAAAGGACGAGGACTATCGAAAGATGAGGACCAAAAACTCGATCTACTTTTATAGTTTTATATTTTATATTTTGTGTTTAAAATAATTTTTAAAAATTCCTTCATCACTCTTGGCATCAAACTTGCCAAGTTGATCACAGTCATTAAAAATGTATCATTTGCTTCCAAAAGAGTGGAAGTAGCTAAAATTTAGCTTTCTACCCTTCCATAACTCATAAGAGATTTGCCTAGTACCGAGCCTTAGGAAGACTTTATTTCTTAAAGGTTCTTGGGGACATTGTTGCTAAACAATATCACATAGGCCATCTCTTGAAGGACTCTATTTTTCCTCTCAACAATTCCATTTTGTTGAGGTATCCTAGGAGCCGAAAACTCATAGGAAATGCCTAAGCTATTGCAATAGCTTTCAAAGTAAGCATTCTCAAATTCCCTCCCATGATCACTCATAATCATTTTTAATGCTTTTAATGTTAGAGTCTTTTCCATTTTGAATTTTAGTGCAAATCATTTTAAATTTTTTAAAGGTTTCCGATTTTTCTCTAAGAAAATATGTCCATGTAAACCTAGAGAAATCATTAACATAAACAAAAATATATCTCTTGCCACCGATACTCTCGGTTTGCATAGGACCCATAAGGTCCATGTAAAAAAGCTCTAAGGGCTCCTTAATGATGAGATACTTGCCTTTTTTGTGCATGTTTTTGGTTTTTTTCCCTTGTTAACAAGAGCCACAAACACCATCAACTTTCTTCCCAAGCTTAGGAAGGCCATGTATAACACTGAACTTATATAAGATCTTTAAATATCGATAGTTCATGTGGCCAAGTCTTTGATGCCACAACTCAATTTGCTCACTTTTGGACATATTACAAGATACGACACTAGCTTTAAGACAATAGCAATTGTCGCTAGATCTCTTTCCTTTCAATAAGATTTGTCCATAGGATCATACAAATTAGTTTTAGAATTCCTAGAGACATGCATTTTGGCTCTAGCCTTTTTCTTTCAATCATGCTTTCAACTCTACACATCTTAATGTAGTAAAAGCAATTTGGTCTAATGTGACCATCAATACCACAAAAATGACATGTAGGAATAAAGTAAGGATTCATACCATGTCCTTGTGAATGCATTGGAGCTTTCTGATGTCGTTGTGGTTGTCTTGAGTGTTTGAATGGTTCTTTCCATCTTTGTTGTTGACCAAGACTATGTTGCTTCCTTGGTTGAGCTTGCATGATTGACCTCTTGACTTGGTGAGCCTTAGGTTGAGGAAAGATAGCTTAAAGAGCCTTCATTGATTAAGCTTGAGCTTAACCTTTTGGTGCCACATTTACTTGGGCACTTCTTGAACACTCTCCTAGATCAATTTTCTTCATAGGGTGTTATGGAAGTGGAGGTTTCTTGATGTCCATGCTCTTGACAAACGCAATCTTACTCGAGGAGGATGCCTCATTGTCATCAATGTACCCAAGACCTCTCTTGTCACTTGGTCTTTTTCTAGCTCCCAACATGTGGTCAAGCTTCTTAGTGCTTGAAGTCATCTTAGTCATTGACTATTTAGCTTTTTCAAGCTCCCTCTCCATTCTTTCTTCATTCCTCTTAGCTATAGCTATCTCATCTCTTAGCTTGTCTTCAATCTTCTTAGATCTCACTACTTCCTCACTTAAGTGGGTCACTTTGGTTGATAGCTCAAGGTTTTCTTCCTTTAATCTTCGATTCTCCTTTTTGTTCTTCTTCCTTAAGCTTTCAAACTTGGTAATGTAGTCTTCAAGATCCATGCTCTTCACATTCCCATTTGTGGAGTGAGATGAGGAACCATCATTACTTGAGTCATCTTCCTCTTGACTCTCTTCCTCTTTATCATCAACTTTTTTACTCTTGTGAGAGGAAGCAAAGGCCATGAAGTTAGCCACTTGATTTTTATCATCCGAAGATTCTTCTTCCTCTTCCAAGTCATCACCATCACTCCAAATGGCGGCCATTACCTTTTCCTTATTCTTGTTCTTCAAATTTCCACAATCGAGAGAGATATGTCATATGCCACCACATTCAAAACATTGAATGCCTTTTCTATTGTTCTTCTCTTGACTTGGTTCAAACTTCTTGAAGGAAGCCTTTTTCTTCAAGTCTTGGCCTTTGGATCTAAAACCCTTATTCTCGTACTTGACAAACTTCTTGAACCTTCTCACCATCAAGGCCATGTCTTCATCCGAGTCATCATTATCCTCCTTCTCAACCTTGGAGATCTTCAAGGCTATTCCCTTTTGCTTCTTAGGAGGTGTAGAGGTAGGATCCTTTCTAAACTCATAGGCTAGAGGCCTCCCAATCACTTCACTCGACTTCATATTCTTGTAATTATTATTTTCTTCTAAAGCCGTCACTTTAGACTTAAATCTCTCGGGAGGAGATCTCATAATCTTTTACTTGATCTTTCTATCCAAGTAGGGATCACCAAGTTGATGACTTTGGTTCACTATGTCCATCAACTTCACCTCAAAGTTATTGAAGCACTCATGCTCCTCCATCATAATGGTCTCAAATTGAGTTTGGAGGACTTGGAGTTTGAAGTCCTTAACCACCTCGGTTCCTTTATGTGCCGTCTCTGGGATCTCCCACGCCTCCTTTGCAATCCTAGTGGTTTGAATCAATTTGTATTGATTGTCATCCATAGCGCAGAAGATTGCATGCATCGCCTTGTTGTTCCACTTGGAGGCTTTGAACTCTTGAGCACTCCATTGTGACTTAGGCTTGGGGACATCCTCTCCACCTTCCGTAGGAGTCATTGTAAGTGGAGTGTAGCCATCTTCAATTGCCATCCAAGCACGGTCATGAATTTGACAAATATACGACTCCATTTTATCTTTCAAAGAGGCATAATTTATTCCGGTGAGCAAGAGAGGTCTTGTGCTTGAAGCACTCTCGTTTCCACCACTATTCGCACTCATAGTGTTTAAATTTATGAATGAGATGAATGCAAATGTATGTTTCAATAAAAAACAAACAAAATAAAAGACATACCAAAAGCAAGGATCTCCTAAATATGTCTAGAAACCCGCTTTGATACCAATTAAAACCATTAAGATGTGTCTAAATATACCCTTACATCATAACCCCAAATATGGTTTGTCAACGAAATAAGCCAATAAAAAATGAGGAACTTACACTTTTTTTCTCTTTTTAATTAATTTTTTTTATGTGATTAAAATATAAATATATTTTAATAAGTAATAAAATATTTTATTTTAAAAATAATAATTTTCAATTTTGACAAATAAAAATAATTATTATTTTGTTTAAAATTGGTTTTAAATATTTTAATTTTTTTTTCAAAATTTAATTTAAATAATTATTTTAAGCGGTCCTTGCAACGATTTTATATGGGTATGGTGGGGCTATTTAGTCCCATATTTAAAAAAAAAAAAAAAAATTCTTCTTCTTTTATTTTTTATTTAATTATAAAATTTTAATATTCAAAAATATGTTTAAAATATTAAATATTAATTAAAAATGTTATTTTCTAATATTAATTTTAAATATATATTTAAAAAAATTAAAAATTTTATTTATTTAAAAATAATTTAATTTAATTTTTTATTAATCAATTTCACACTATATTAAATATATTATAAAAAAAATAAAAAATTATCCAATCACATACCATAGCAAACAAGAGATATAACTATTTTAATCCATATCTCATACCACACCAAACACATCACATCATTAATTTTAGTCCAATCAAATTCAATCTTATAAAAATAATAATAATAATAATAATATCCTATTCTGCGCACCAAACGATTCCTTAGAATAAAAAATATGCACATTCTAAAATAGTATCTATGGTTTCATAAAATATCAAAATAATATCTTATGTTTAAAAATGTACCATTTTATTCTCTATTCAATTTTTTGTCGGTCGAATTAAACATTCAAAGGGTTAATCATTTTCTTACATTCTAATACTAAAAAAAGTTATTAATAAAATTCCAAAATGTCAAATCAAAATTAAATAATAAAGCAGCGTCATTAAGCAACAGAGGAGGTGGATGTGGGATCCACTAGTCTCCCATTGCAGAAATTAGAAAATGTGTTTTAGTTAGTTCAAAGATGATCTCATACTTTTTATTTATGGTAAATTGTACAAACATCCCCTGAATTATACCATTAAAGCTTAATATTCAACAAATGACATTAATTGATGCAGCCCCTAAACCCTTAGTTAAACTTTGTATTACATTTTGATAAACAAGACAATAAACCCAATGTACTCTAAAATAGAGTTTCGGTTCCGTACTTCAAATTTTTGTTTCCAAGACAAATAATTAGAGTTTGAAAGATTACTACTCTAAATTTATTGTTAACATTTCATATTCCATTTTTACCCTTATATCCATAGTGATAAACAAATATTTAACATTTATATCTCTTTTGCCTTTTTAATTAAATTCAATTAATATATAATAAGCTTTAATTTATAAATTTTATTACCATAAAAATTATATCATTAGAAATGTCTCATCTAGATCTTTAAAATGAGACTAATATTGAATATTTCTTAATAATATTTTTATTTAATAATTTTTCATTTATCAATGCTTACTTAATTTTACCATACTTTATATTATTTGGATATTAATAATTATAAGTTAGCAATAAAATAAAGACCGAAACATGGTGACATTAAAACTTTCAAATGAAAATTACAATAACATAAACAAATTAAAATAAGGATAGCAACAAGAAAAAAAAAATAACAAAAAACTTAAATAATAGCAACATAACATAAAGATAACTACATAATACTCAAAGAGATTAATATTTCGGTAAGTCATCTAGATGACTTTCATATTCACCAAAAAATGATTTACCTTGTATTTGGGAATTACTAGTTGAAAAATGTTAAAACCTAAGAAATTAGGTAGAAAATTGGTTAATGAAAAAAATTAGATAAAAAATATATGAGAGAATAGTTTGTTTTTATCAGTGTATGAATGTGAGAAAATTAGTCTAAATTTAAGAAATAAAACTAAAGTAAAGAATTATAATAAATCAATGAACTAATAAAAACGTTATATTTTTACAAAAAGTTAAAAAAAAATACAAATGTTTTTAAAATAATATTTATTAAAATTTAGTTGAACAATAATTTATTGAAGAAATAAAAAAAAATGGACATGAGTTATTTGAAAATAAAAAATAAAAATGAAAAAATATAAGTTATTTGAAAATAGAAATAGAGATAGAGATAAGAATAGAGGGTGTGGTGAGAGTAGAAAAATGTTAGAGATGGAATCGGGAGGGATATATTACTTTTATAATATTAATGTTCGATAACAATTATTCAAGTTTCGAATGATCCTTTCCTCTTTGTAAGCACTCAACTTGTCAAGTACCATACTTCCCGCCCGGCCCTCCAAAAGTAATACACTGTCCCATGACGGTACCTTGGTATCCCCAAAAATGTTTATTATAACAAAAAGTGTCATCAACAAAACTCTGCGCAAGATTGTCATCAATATCAACTAGTACATCAGATGTATCCATAGATTTCATTTGTGAAAAAAAACTTGAATTTTTAAAATGTTCATCAGGAAAACGACCGTTCCCCATTACTGGACTCACTCCGTCCGGAGAGTTATAAGTCCATCCACCATATTGAATAAACGTTGCTCCTTCTTTCAAGTGAGTAAAAAGCTCCTTAGGCCAATACCCCACTTTAATGCCATTGTCAAAGGCCAGCCACCAGTTGCCCGATGCTTTATCCTGTAAAAATTAATGTTCTATTAATTTTAAACTTTTTTTTTTTTTTTTTTTTGGTACATTACTAAACATAATATGATCATATGAATAGAAATTAAAACATGCAATATTGTGTTGGTAGTAGAGCAAATATTCAATACCAGATATACCAAAGGTTGAGTAATATATTGTTCTCCACCAATGACAGAAGTTGCCCCGTATGCTAGACCAAGGTGATATTGAGGATGCACTTGTACAAACCCTGGGCAAATAGTATTATAACAACCTGTTTTTTGAGAGCCATCTGCCTTTCTTAGGAAAAAGAAAAGATGAATTGTATAAGATTGGAAGAGCCAACAACAGCTAATTAAGCATAAAAGATATAAGGGATTCTTAGCGTCCAATAAGCAGTTGCTCGGGTAAGACTGTCCCCATAAATGCGGGGATACACCTAAAACATGTGTAGACAATCATTTTATCTTCAAAAGACAAGTTTACATAAGAATTTTTAACAAATAATTAATAAATGATAAATGAATCAAATAAGAAATAGATATAGTTAGATCTTACTAGATATAGATACAAATGAAGTCATGATGACTTACTGCCCAACCAACTTGTATGCTGTTAGTTCAGCTGGTGGTCCATTTTCAATCCAAATTTGGGACATGCTAATTTGATCCATCTTAACCGGTGGGTTGTATAAGCTTATTCCAGCTTGGGCTCCGTGCACGGTTCTTCCCCCAGTTAAGTAGAAAGCTGCAAACTGAGTACGTGCAATAGATCAAATTTACAACAAGTTATGACATCATATTATATAAATAAAATGAGAAATTAAAAAAGGTATTGTTATAATTAATACAATAATATTGATTTTTCTTTTCTTTAATAGGTCAAGAAAACCATTCTTATAATCAAATATAAGTCTATAGATCGATTTTCTAGTAAATAACCATAAAATTGTTTAGATCAAATTTAAGGATAATCTAACTTACAATATTTCATGAAAATAAGAAATTAATCATGACTAGTAATAATTTCTTTAAAAAATGAAAATAAAAAATCATGACTAGTAATACTTACATGTCTACCTGGGGCTGTACTTGTAAGTGGTTGAATATTTCCAAGATGTAATCTAGAGATAGAGTTTAAATCTGTCAAATTATCAACTTGAGTTCTTTGGATAGGTACCATTCCCATTGGACAACCTTTATGTGGAATTTTGGAATTGAATAGTAATTCACAATTCCTCTTGACTCTCGGCAAAAAACTCGGATTCATCTGTATAATATTCACAACTTTGCATCATTATTTAAACTAAAGAAACATTTTACATAACTAATTTATATGTACCAAATTTTTTTTGAAAAGAATATATGTACCTAGATTTTGTGGTTCTTTAGTAAAATATTATTAAAGGCCGGTTGTTTGTATATATCCACACACTCATATTCTTCGATATCTTGTGACTGCACATGTAAATTAATTCAAAATGAATGATATATCACTACCATTCTCATTTTCTTTTTGAAGTATTACCACTACCATTCTCATATATATATATATATATACATAAACTCAATGTCAAAGAGTAGACAAGATAAAGTTAGTCCAAATTCTATACCCTTCATACCTACACCACAGGATTGTGGGTTCGAATCATCCCCTCATATAAATCTGAATTTATGTAATATTTCAATATATATCAAGGAGTAGAATCGATTGCCCCATAAAGTTTTATTTACAATTGAAAGTAAGGTTATGTCCACAGCCCAAGGAAATTGTGCACAATAAAGTTTTATTTACAATTGAAAGCAAGGTTATGTCCAGCCCAAGGAAATTATGAAAGTAGTGTACATACATAATTTAAGGGGTTTAAATATCACAATTCTCAGTAAATGAGAAATTTGGGCCTTGGGTAAATTTAGTAAAACCCATCAAAGTAACATGTGAAAATTCTATATATAGGTAAATAAAATGAACAAGATTCTTTCCTTTAACATAGCAAACAAGGTTGATCCTCTCCAATCCTAATCTTCGACAATAGGCACTCCATCTATATATCCGTATCCGATGAAAAAACTGTAATGGTACATTTTATCTTATTTAAAGGGAAAAACAAATACATCCAATAAAGTTCAAATAAAAAAATTAAAAATAACTTATATAATTAGAATTAATAATTACATAGAAATTTTTTTATATTTTTAAAATATTAAAATCTATAATGGATCCGGATGGGGATGGATATCCGTAAACGATAACCATCCTCATCCCCGAAAATAAAATGGATATTAGGATGACATCTATTCCCACTCCATCCCTGAAATAATGGTATCTATCATCATTTTAAATGAAACGGATTCTTACGGATACTCGTATTTATGGATAATTTTGTCATCCCTACTTGACAACCCAAATATGCAAGGTATCCATACCAGCTACACAAGCAATGTAAAAAAATATTCCTATGTAACAAATAAAAAGACGTAAGAAAAAATAATTTTGTTTGATATGCGATTGAATGCATGAGATACCTGAAGTGTCCGCTGTACATGTTTGGGGAATTCCTTAACACCTTCAATGCTATGACTAAGAAAATAAACACAGCAAATAGCAAAAACAATGACATTGGTGATGGGTATATAAACTCTAAGCCAGTGAACAAATGATATTTGCAATATTTGAAGGCTAGGTACTAGCACTATTTATATATGGATTAAGTCTTCAAATTAATCCAATACATGTAAGGTAATATCATTATCAATTATATTTGGTCCGTTACCTGTGTGGGCCCCCACCCTGATCCTCTAAAAAAAAATTAAAATAGCGAAGAAAAATTTTAAATTAATTAAATAATTGATTTTAATTCTTAATCAGAGTAAAAAAAAAAATAAAAAAAAAATAAAAAAAAAATAAAAAAAAAAAACTTTCCTTTTTTTTCTTTTTATAATAACAATTATTTATTTCCATTCTTCAAATTTGGTTCAATCTATTTATCAACATCAACATTTAGATAGGTTTGGGTGAATATAACGTCTTTAAATATTTTATTTTGTTACTTTTAAAAATATTTATTTTGTTTTGAAATTTTAGGGTTATTGTTAAATATAGATAATGAGATTTTAGGAGTAATCCGATTATTATTTAATCCAATTTTAAATTTACAAAGTAACGATATTATTAAATGAATTTCATTAAATTTCTCAGAGCATTGTATTAATATATTTTGAATGAATCAAACTAATATAAGAATATTGTATAATTTAATTAGTTTTCGCATTTGCATTTCATGTTTCTTTTATAATTTAATTTGATTTGTTAAAAGTAATATAAAATTTTGTAACGTATTTATTTAAAATATGCATTTTAAGGGGACGTCTCACTATGTCCTCATAACTAAGTGATGTCAATGTTTAGCAAAAAACAAATTCTAACCTACCCTAGTTTTCAATCCTGGTTACGTCCGTAATTTCCTATAAGAAAATATATGATAAAAGCTATATTTGTAAAGCTTTGTGCTTAATATGACATGTTCATATTCAAATGCTTTTTTTTTATGCCAAATTATAGCTAATTATATTTACTAAAAAGAAGACATTCTCTATTCATAATTAATACAAATTAGCTGTAATTTGGCTGTAATTCTATTCAATCATATTGGGTCTTTAATTTCCCTATAAGAAAATATATGATAGAAGCCATCTTTGGAAAGCTTAGTGCTTAGAGCTTGTTTGGTTGGGCTTTTGAAAAACCTCTATTGGTAAAAGATCTACTTGCAGTAAATTTATTAGAAATAGAGTTTTTTTTTAAAAAAAAATTATAGTTGTTTGGTTGGTAGACTTTTTTTTTTTAAAAAAAAGTCTATTTGGATAAGCACCTCCCCATAAGCTTTTGCCTAGTAGAGGTTTAAACTTTACTAGCCTCTACTTAATTTAAAATAGACAATTTCAAAAGCCTAACCAAACAACTTTAAAAAACTCAAATAGACGTTGGTAGACCTTTTAAGGCAATAAAAAGCTCAACCAAACAAGCACATTAATATGACATGTTATTATTCAAATGCTTTATTTTCCAAATTACAGCTAATTATATTTACTAAAAAGAAGACATTCTCTATTCATAATTAATACAAATTAGTTATAATTCTATTTAATCATATTTGGTCTTTAATTTCCCTATAAGAAAATATATGATAGAAGCCATCTTTTGAAAGCTTTGTGCTTAATAGAACTGTATTATCATTTTGGATCAAAAATTCCAAATAATTGAAAGTTAAATATATGTATGAGAGTGAGTTTGAAGCCAAAAAAAATTCGAGAAACTTAAAATTTTGATTGTTTTTATTTTGCATTAGGTGTACGTGGTTGCTATTATCTTACATTCCACCACACAAGCGACACTCAAAAGATTCAGAGAGGCCATCTCCAACTCCACATGTGCTTGTTCCTTAATTTAAGAGAAACTTTAATCTGATATCATCCAAACGTAATGTAGACAAGAGTTGAATGATTATGTATGGTTGCTTGCAAGTTTGGCTGATGATAACCAGTAATTCCCTGTTCTGTCCATCTTGAGCCAGTTTCAATGGAACTTATCTAGATGGTTGCTTCTGGTTTGCTGGGTTTGCAAATTGCAATTAATGGAATGGGAAAATTAGTACGAGTGTTTTGACTTTTGATTTTTGAAAGCTTGTAGACTTGCAGTAACGGAGGATTAGTTGTAAAAAAAGAATGTTCGGTGCTTGTTTGGTTAGACTTTCTACTGTCTCAAAAGCTCTACATATTGGATGCAGTACTTTAGTTGGAACAAAACTCCGTACATATTGGATTACTCTGTACATATAGGATTAGGACTCAATAGTCTATCGGATTACTTTGTACATATCATATTAGGACTCAACAGTTGTGCTTGATTTATTTCCTTATTTCTTTAGGACTTTTAGTTGTACAGGTTCTCTACCTGCTGTATTATATATGCTTTCAATTCTTAATGAAAAGGGTGTGGGAAACTTTCACCAAAACGAGTTAAGTTCTATATGGTATCAGAGCAGAAGATCTTCTTTCTCTTTCAAAATAATTTTCTCTCTTCATTCCTCCTCACATAAGCAATCACCATGACCACAGTAACAGACCCAAACAACAACCCACTCACAACCATGACCACCGAACCAAATCCAAACACCAATATTGCCGCTGCCCCACCTGATCCGTCTATCATAAACGTTATTCCAGTCAGCTCTATGGCCCTTCGCACGAATGAATTCCACTTGATCACCATCAATATCACTGCCCAATCCCCACTCAAACTCACCACCACCAACTACATGTCTTGGAAACTTCAGTTTCAAACCCTCTTCTATGGATACGACCTTGTTGGATACATAGACGGCTCAAAACCCTGTCCACCAGCTACACTCACCGTGAATACAATAACCTCTCCGAATCCAGCCTACAACATCTAGTTCCGTCAAGATCAACTCATTTTCAATGCCATAATCGGTTCCCTTTCACCCACAATCATCTCCTTTGTTGCCCGAACCAAGACATCAATGGAAGCTTGGAACACACTTGCCAATACTAATGCCAAACCATCCTGAGGACGTATAAAACAAGTCAAAACTCTCCTCAAAAATTCCACCAAAGGTACACAGACTATTACTGATTTTCTTCACTTTGTAAAAGCTCGTGCAGATGAATTTGCTTTACTTGGAGCACCAATGGACGATGAAGACCTTACTGAAAGAATTCTGGATGAATTAGATGATGATTACAAAGAACTTGTACGTGCGATTCAAGCCTGAGACACTCCCATCACATTCGATGAACTTCATAAGAAACTTCTGACTTTTGAAGCCACAGCTCTCAACAACAAGAAAGAATCAACCTCTCTTCTAGCCACTGCCAATCCAACCAACAAATCCTCCAGCCAATAGCACCCTCAATCTGCCAACAACAACTAGTGACAGCAATCGTCAAACAACACGGGTTGGCGCCCCTCGTCCAACACCGCTGGTCGTCCTCCCACTCCTCAAGGTGCCGGCGCACCATACCATGGCAACCAAACTTCGCCATGATCATATCTAAGTCGATGCCAGATGTGTGGCATTCAAGGTCACTCGACCAAGCAATACACCTCCTTTCAGATGGTACCAATTCAATCTTCCGGTTCAAGTCATGCTGCACCATTAGCCTCTTCACCACTACCTTGGCAACCTCGAGCTCACTTTGCTGCCAATGCCTTCTACAATCCAACATGGCTACTTGACAGTGGTGCCTCACATCATGTCATTGCCGACCTAAGTAACCTCTCTCTACATGCACATTACAACGGCTTAGACGATGTCATGATTGGTGATGGCACAGGTCTTTCCATAACGCACATTGATTCCACATCTCTTTGCACTCCTAATAAGACCTTTACTTTAAATAATGTTCTCTGTGTACCTGATATGAAAAAGAACTTAATATTTATCTCACAGTTTTATGCCACTAATGATGTATCAATTGAGTTCTCATTATCTTGTTCTCAAGTGAAGGATCTTCGTACGGGGGCAATTCTTCTGAAAGACATAACCAAGGATGGCATCTATGAATGGCTAACTGTCAAGTCCGAGTCCTCCCCAATCCTAGCCTTCTCCAGCACTAGCACAATGTCATCAAACTGGCATCATAGATTAGGTCACCCGGCCTTTCCGATTTTACAGCATATTATTTCCAATTTTAGTTTAAATTTATCGTCTCCTATGTCAAAAGATTTTTCATGTCATGCATGACATTGCAATAAAAGTCACAAGCAACCTTTTTCTAATCCATCTCTTGTCTCTTCTCTACCTTTGGAAATTATATTTCCTAATGTATGGACCTCACCGGTTATTTCTCATGATGGCTTTAAGTACTATGTAATCTTTGTTGATCACTTCACCAAATACATCTGGTTTTATCCCCTAAAGAAAAAATCAGAAGTTAAAACAACCTTCATTCGCTTTAGAGCCATTGTGGAAAAATATTTCAAAAACAAAATTATCACCTTTTACTCTGACAATGGTAGGGAATACATGTCTCTCAAAGATTATCTAGCAAAAAACGGTATCTCCCACCTAACAACCCCTCCCCATACCCCTGAACACAATGGGTACTCAGAAAGGCGTCATCGGCACATTGTCGAGACTGGTCTCACATTAATGACCCATGCCTCCCTACCTTTAGAATTCTGGTCTAACGCCTTCGCCACTACTGTCTATTTGATAGATAGGATGCCCACACCAACCCTTTCACTCTCGTCAACCTATGAAAAGATTTTTGGGAACACCCCCAATTACTCTAAACTCAAGATCTTTGGGTGTTTGTGTTACCCGTGGCTTCGGCCATATTTGTCGCACAAACTCAGTCCACGCTCTACGTCCTGTGTCTTTCTTGGGTACTCGTTGTCACAAAGTGCTTACCTATGTCTTGATCCATCTAACAATAGACTGTATGCCTCTCGTTATGTTCAATTTGTCGAGTCCGTCTTCCCCTACCACACATTCCATACCACATCCCAACGCCTAACCTCCACCACTATAGACACTTGGGTTCCTCCAAACCCACTATAAGATTCTCCAATCAATGTCCATCGGCCCCCCATTCATTGGCTTCCTCCACAGTTGTGCACTCACCTGACTTGCCACCGTATATTGACTCCTCTTCATCTCTACAAGCCGCAGCTCATCAAGTTCCCTCATCGGCTGTCACTGTCACGTCGAAATCACCAATAGTTATAGTTGCCACACCAGAAAATTCTGCACCTGTCCTCACCGATACTAGTTCAGCAGCCATAACCCATCCTACACCGAAATCAGACCTGCCTCTATTGCCAGCTCTCTCACAGCAGATACCTCACACAATTTCAACTCCTATATCATCTAACAAACACCACATGGTCACTCGAGCTAAGAACAATATCCACAAACCGGTACAGAAGCTCAACCTTCACACCCAAATACAACACTCAACTGGCTTTGAACCTACCACATAGACCTTTGCTCTTGCCGATGGAGATGAAGTTTTGGACTTAGTATTCAGCATCATCAATCATCATGTATACAATATAACAACAAAATTTAAAATATTGATCGGTTTTCTATCAACTTACATGCACTAAAAAAATAAAATAATCATAGTTTCTAGCTATATCATTTATAAACTGATAACACAAGCTAAAGGAAACAACCACTTTCTAGAAGAAATCAACATAGCTAGACAGCTCATTATGAACGAAGTATATAGAAAATAGTGAGTCCCAAATAGACTATAAATGTCTATCATAACATTTTCGGTGGTCAGAAAGTGACCTGAAACAAACTTCTCATGTCTGACTTCTAAATTTTTTTCATTTTAGATCAGACCTCACTATGTTAATTCCAAGCAAGTCATCCAATTTTCAATAATTACAACTAAACTGGTTAGAATCATCAGTTCACCACCACCAACACACCCAGAGGCCAGAATACCACCACACATAATACCTAGAAACCAGAACAAAACCCACTATTGTATGCAATCTTTGATTCGTGCACACCAATGGTTTCTTTAATTAGCGAGCATTTTATCTACAATCACCACCCCTAAACCCAGAACCCAGCCTCTAATTACAACCACCTACACCAGCCTCGAAATCAGATCTTGACACACCTGAGTTTCTCGTGATCTCCTCCCAAACTAGATCACGTATGTATTTTATCTTTTGTCTTTAGTAAAGCTTTCTTTTCTTGATATTTTGGTTTTATTTTTTACTCACCCGTGTCTCTCTTCTACAGTTCAATGGCAAATAACAATTCAACATTCCCATAATGCTCGTCTGCCTTAATGTGCCGTGTCGTGCCGTGCCGTGCCGTGCCATCTCACGTGCCGTTCCAACAGGCCTTAAGGCTGTGTTTGGTTGGCTGGAAAGCAATGGAATGAAATGAAATGAATTTCATTGCATTCTCAATGTTTAGTTGGTTAAAATCTAATGAAAAAGGCATTCTATTGGAATAATGTTTCCACCATTTTGGTGGAATGGGCTTTCCATTCAAAAACCAATAGAATGCCCATTCCATTCCAAACTAAAATTTGTATTCCATAAATACCCTCATATGCCCCAACTTTATTCCAAAAATACATTCCTTTCCAAAAATAATATATTATTATTATATATTATATTAATGATATATAAATATAATATATTATTATGTAATATATATATATATATATATATATTATTATAATATATATATATTATATATATAATATGTTATATATTATAATAATAATATATAATATTACATATAAATATTTTATTATTAATATACATAATATATCATGTTGTTATGAATGTTTTATAATTAAGGGTATTTTGGTCAAAATACAGTTAACTTCATTTCATTTTATTGTTAACCAAACAAAATAATACTAATTCAGAGACTAATTCTAAAGTTCCAACCAAACAAAAAACTTATTTTTCCTTTCCTTTTCATTCATATTTTTATTTCGATTATCATTCCACCATGTAACCAAACGTAACATTAAGGGCCAGCCCCCCAAAGGCCACAATTCAATTTTTATTTATTATTTTTTTAAATTCTAACAAGCTAACGGTCGGCCCGCCGTGCCAGCCATTGGGCTTGGCATGGGGGCCTAGCGTGCCGGCACAGTGGGCTAACACCCTCGGCCCCGCACGGCACATGCCATCGTGTTGTGCTAGCCTAGGCACGTTATAGTAGTCTATCATGACAGGCACGGCCTGCCTCCTTGGTTGGCCTTAACGGGTCCCCCTAGTTTAGTCTCTCTAGTTTTTTGTTGTTATTTAATTTTTTGTTATTAAAAAATTAAACGTCTCCATTATGGATCGAACCTTCAACCTTAAGGTTAAAAGCCACAAGTTTTAACCAACTATGCTACTCTAACTCATTGTTGAAGGTGTATTGATTTAAATGTATGGGTTTGGCTAAGTTGCCTCAAAACCAGATCTTGGGGAGAAGACGACACACCTGAGTTCGTTCATGATCTCCTCCCAAACTACTCCAAGCACAAAAACTTCTCTAGTTTCGTTAGACAACTCAACACGTATGTATTTTATCTTTTATATTTAGTACGGTTTTATCTTTAGTGCGGTTTTATTTTTTACTCACCCGTGTCTCTCTTCTACAGTTCTATCTCTTAAGTCTCAATGGTAAATAATAGTTCAACATTCCCATATCTGCGCATTGATCCACCAGATCATGCATTGATGGAAAGGACTGTTGTTGTGCAAGTCATATTTGCAGCCATTTTAATCTTGTGCGCATTTGTAGTATTTGTTTGGTGGTTCTTACGTTTTAGGTCACCTAGTATGGGGCTCACTAGTCTATAATATATATATATATATATATAAATATTCAAGTCAGTACGCACTGATATAAATATATGAGGACATTGAATGTGAGCCACTCATTTTCCATGCTTTGACTTAGTATGTATGCACTTGTCAAAACTTCTTCATAATGAGTGGCTCACATTCAATGTCCTTATATATTTACATCAGTGCGCACTGATGTAAACAGGACCGTATATATATATATAGCCATTTTCTCCTCAGTACGCATTGATATAAAATACATCATTGCATTGTATTTGGGCCATAGATTATGGATAAGCACCAACAAATGTATGCAGACCAAGTCAAAGCATGTGAATCTAATGATCCACATGCAACGCATTGATATATATTTATCAGTGCGCATTGAGAAGATCAATTATATATATATATATATATATAGTCTTTCTATTGTCAGTTCGAACTGCATGTGAGCTATTGGATTTAAAAAATACTTTGATAAGTGCATACAGCAAAGTCAAAGCATTTAAATCCAATGGTCAACATGCAAGGAACTAATATATTTATATTAGTTCGAACTGACAATAGAAAAAAAAAAAATATATATATATATAATAAATGCTTTGACTTGGCTGTATGTACTTGTTTAAGCATCTTTTAAATTCAATGACCCACATGTAAGGAAATGATATATTTTATATCAGTTCGAACTGACAATAGAAAGACTATATCTATGGAATCTCCATTTATTTACATTTTTTTTTAATAACTTAGTTTTTAAATATTAATATATTTAATTTGTTTAATGTTAATTTAAATTATTTTTTTATCTTGGTCCCTCAAAAGCTGAAATCCTTGCTTCGCCCTTGCATGTCACTAATTGTGCTTTGTGCCATGCCGTGCAATGTTAGTCAAATCATATCTCATCCAATTAAATTCAAGAGTAATTGGCACAAATCCCCCCTAGACTATACTAGTTTTTGCATGTTACCCCATAAACTATTTTATTAGGCACTAAACCCCCTGAACTATCACTTATTGGCAGACCAAGACTAAAGATATCTCCTCAGGGGGGAAAAAAACCCAAAAGATTGCCAATAAGTGATAGTTCAGGGGGTTTAGTGCCTAATAAAATAGTTTAGGGGGCAACATACAAAAGTTGGTATAGTCTGGGGGGATTTGTGCCAATTACTCTAAATTCAATCCTATGAAAATAATCATATCATATTCCGCGCACCAAACGAGTCCTTAGAATAAAAAATATGGACATTCTAAAATAGTATCTATGGTTTCATAAAATATCAAAATAATATCGTATGTTTAAAAATATACCATTTTATTCTCCATTCAATTTTTTGTCGGTCGAATTAAACATTCAAAGGGTTAATCATTTTCTTACATTCTAATAACAATTAAAATTTAATATAAAAAATAAAAATTAAAAAAAAAAAAAAAAAAAAAAAAAAAAAAAAAAAAGATAAACTAAAAAAAGTTATTAATAAAATTCCAAAATGTCAAATCAAAATTAAATAATAAAGCAGTGTCATTAAGCAACGGAGGAAGGTGGATGTGGGATCCACTAGTCTTCCATTGAAGAAATGAGAAAATGTGTTTTAGTTAGTTCATGAAAATAAGAATATATATATATAGATTTTCTATTATCAGTTCGAACTGACAATAAATATATCAAGACGAAGAATGTGGACCACTAGATTTACATACTTTGACTCAAAATGTATGCACTTGTCAAAACTTCTTCATAATCTATGGTCCATATTCTTCGTCCTGATATATTTATTGTCAGTTCGAACTGATAATAGAAAGACTGTATATATATAAATATATATATATATAATTTTAAACTGAGGAAAAAGATGATCTCATAGTTTTTATTTATGGTAAATTGTACAAATATCCCCTGAATTATACCATTAAAGCTTAATATTCAACAAATGACATTAATTGCTGCAGCCCCCTAAACCCTTAGTTAAACTTTGTATTACATTTAGATAAACAAGACAATAAACCCAATGTACTTTAAAATAGAGTTTCGGTTCCGTACTTCAAATTTCTGTTTCCAAGACAAAAAATTAGAGTTTGTAAGATTACTACTATAAATTTAGAGTACCAAATACCAAATTCTAAATTTATTGTTAACATTTCATATTCCATTTTTACCCTCATATCTATAGTTATAAGCAAATATTTGACATTTATATCTCTTTTACCTTTTTAATTAAATTCAATTAATATATAATAAGCTTTAATTTATAAATTTTATTACCATAAAAATTATATCATATCATTAGAAATGTCTCATATAGATCTTTAAAATGAGACTAATATTGAATATTTCTTAATAATAATTTTTCATTTATCAATACTTACTTAATTTTACCATATTTTATATTATTTGGATATTAATAATTATAAGTTCGCAATAAAATAAAGACCGAAACACGGTGACATTAAAACTTTCAAATGAAAATTACAATAACATAATCAAATTAAAATAAGGATAGCAACAAGAAAAAAAAAAAATAACAAAAAACTTAAATAATAGCAACATATATAACATAAAGATAACTACATAATACTCAAAGAGATTAATATTTCGGTAAGTCATCTAGATGACTTTCATATTCACCAAAAAATGATTTGCCATGTATTTGGGAATTACGAGTTGAAAAATGTTAAAACCTAAGAAATTAGGTAGAAAATTGGTTGATGAAAAAAATTAGATAAAAAATATATGAGAGAATAGTTTGTTTTTATCAGTGTATGAATGTGAGAAAATTAGTCTAAATTTAAGAAATAAAACTAAAGTAAAGAATTATAATAAATCGATGAACTAATAAAAACGTTATATTTTTACAAAAAGTTAAAAAAAAAATACAAATGTTCTTAAAATAATATTTATTAAAATTTAGTTGAACAATAATTTATTGAAGAAATTAAAAAAATGGACAAGAGTTATTTGAAAATAAAAAATAAAAATGAAAAAATATAAGTCATTTGAAGATAGAAATAGAAATAGAGATAGAGATAAGAATAGAGGGTGTGGTGAGAGTAGAAAAATGTTAGAGATGGAATCAGGAGGGATATATTACATTTATAATATTAATGTTCGACAACAATTATTCAATTTTCAAATGATCCTTTCCTCTTTGTAAGCACTCAACTTGTCAAGTACCACACTTCCCGCCCGGCCCTCCAAAAGTAATACACTGTCCCATGACGGTACCTTGGTATCCCCAAAAATGTTTATTATAACAAAAAGTGTCATCAACAAAACTCTGCGCAAGATTGTCATCAATATCAACTAGTACATCAGATGTATCCATAAATTTCATTTGTGAAAAAAAACTTGAATTTTTAAAATGTTCATCAGAAATCGACCGTTCCCCATTAGTGAACTCACTCCATCCGGAGTGTTATAAGTCCATCCACCATATTGAATAAACGTTGATCCTTTTTTCAAGTGAGTAAAAAGCTCCTTAGGCCAATACCCCACTTTAATGCCATTGTCAAAGGCCAGCCACCAGTTGCCCGATGCTTTATCCTGTAAAAAATAATGTTCTATTAATTTTAAACTTTTTTTTTTTTTTTGGTACATTACTAAACATAATACGATCATATGAATAGAAATTAAGACATGCAATATTGTGTTGGTAGTAGAGGAATTATTCAATACCAGATATACCAAAGGTTGAGTAATATATTGTTCTCCACCAATGACAGAAGTTGCCCCGTATGCTAGACCAAGGTGATATTGAGGATGTACTTGTACAAACCCTGGGCAAATAGTATTATAACAACCTGTTTTTTGAGAGCCATCTGCCTTTCTTAGGAAAAAAAAGAAAAGATGAATTGTATAAGATTGGAAGAGCCAACAACAGCTAATTAAGCATAAAAGATATAAGGGATTCTTACCGTCCAATAAGCAGTTGCTCGGGTAAGGCTGACCCCATAAATGCGGGGATACACCTAAAACATGTGTAGACAATCATTTTATCTTCAAAAGACAAGTTTACATAAGAATTTTTAACAAATAATTAATAAATGATAAATGAATCAAATAAGAAATAGATATAGTTAGATCTTACTAGATATAGATACAAATGAAGTCATGATGACTTACTGCCCAACAAACTTGTATGCTGTTTAAGTTCAGCTGGTGGTCCATTTTCAATCCAAATTTGGGACATGCTAATTTGATCCATCTTAACCGGTGGGTTGTATAAGCTTATTCCAGCTTGGGCTCCGTGCACGGTTCTTCCCCCAGTTAAGTAGAAGAGAGACGATATTTGCACCCCTCTAAAATTGTATGTACACCCCAACTAAGTATATTTTCTGAAATTCCAACATTACCCTTAAATAAAATCTTTAAAATATAAAAGTAAATATATCTCATACATCATATTAATACAATATTTAATATTTTGAACATTTTAACGAATATAATAATTAGTTAAAAAATAAACATTAGAATATTAATTTTTTGTTAATGAAAATTTAAATATTTATTATTTAAAATATAAAAAGATTAAGAAGAGAAAACAATGAATTTGAATTTAAAAAATAAAATAAACTTCTCTTTGAATTTCAGAATTTGAACAAAGAACAGATGGACTTTGTATAAACACCCTTTAGCCATGTTCATCCGCCTGGCTCACCATTATTTCATTCTATTTATGGGTTCCAACAACAAAGATATTAAAGAACATATACATGGACTATAATCAGGTATACCACCACTCCACCAGTATCATCCCCACTGTCCATAGCCATAGAAGAATATATATATATATATATATATATATATATATATATTGATCAGTGATCTGCCCAGTAAGATCTTGTTCATTTTTACTTGAAGTTAGCTTCCTCGGTTTTTATTAAGATTAAGCAAAATTTAAAGGCATAAAAGGTGGAGAATGATGCTAGATCAGGAGGTTTTGGGATCCTAAGTAACTATTATTATAAAAATAATAATCCATGCTGAATCTTGGAGTTTCCATACTTTTGTTTTTCATTTTTATCTTAATTATTTTATAAATTATTAAATTAGTATTTTTTTTCCTTCAAAAATTAGAAGAAGGGCATATTTGTAATATGGGGGGTATGTTTACAAAATAAAACATTTCAAAATTTTTTAATGGGGTTTAGATATGGAAGGGGTGTGCATATAGTTTTTTAGGGGTGCAAATACTATCACTCTAAGTAGAAAGCTGCAAATTGAGTACATGCAATAGATCAAATTTACAACAAGTTATGACATCATATTATAAAAATAAAATGAGAAATTAAAAAAGGTATTGTTATAATTAATACAATAATATTGATTTTTCTTTTCTTTAATAGGTCGAGAAAACCATTCTTATAATCAAATATAAGTCAATAGATTTTCTAGTAAATAACCATAAAATTGTTTTAGATCAAATTTAAGGATAATCTAACTTACAATATTTCATGAAAATAAGAAATTAATCATGACTAGTAATAATTTCTTTAAAAAATGAAAATAAAAAATCATGACTAGTAATACTTACATGTCTACCTGGGGCTGTACTTGTAAGTGGTTGAATATTTCCAAAATGTAATCTAGAGATAGAGTTTAAATCTGTCAAATTATCAACTTGAGTTCTTTGGATAGGTACCATTCCCATTGGACAACCTTTATGTGGAATTTTGGAATTGAATAGTAATTCACAATTCCTCTTGACTCTCGGCAAAAAACTCGGATTCATCTGTATAATATTCACAACTTTGCATCATTATTTAAACTAAAGAAACATTTTACATAACTAATTTATATGTACCAAATTTTTTTTGAAAAGAATATATGTACCTAGATTTTGTGGTTCTTTAGTAAAATATTATTAAAGGCCGGTTGTTTGTATATATCCACACACTCATATTCTTCGATATCTTGTGACTGCACATGTAAATTAATTCAAAATGAATGATATATCACTACCATTCTCATTTTCTTTTTTGAAGTATTACCACTACCATTCTCATATATATATATATATATACATAAACTCAATGTCAAAGAGTAGACAAGATAAAGTTAGTCCAAATTCTATACCCTTCATACCTACACCACAGGATTGTGGGTTCGAATCATCCCCTCATATAAATCTGAATTTATGTAATATTTCAATATATATCAAGGAGTAGAATCGATTGCCCCATAAAGTTTTATTTACAATTGAAAGTAAGGTTATGTCCACAGCCCAAGGAAATTGTGCACAATAAAGTTTTATTTACAATTGAAAGCAAGGTTATGTCCAGCCCAAGGAAATTATGAAAGTAGTGTACATACATAATTTAAGGGGTTTAAATATCACAATTCTCAGTAAATGAGAAATTTGGGCCTTGGGTAAATTTAGTAAAACCCATCAAAGTAACATGTGAAAATTCTATATATAGGTAAATAAAATGAACAAGATTCTTTCCTTTAACATAGCAAACAAGGTTGATCCTCTCCAATCCTAATCTTCGACAATAGGCACTCCATCTATATATCCGTATCCGATGAAAAAACTGTAATGGTACATTTTATCTTATTTAAAGGGAAAAACAAATACATCCAATAAAGTTCAAATAAAAAAATTAAAAATAACTTATATAATTAGAATTAATAATTACATAGAAATTTTTTTATATTTTTAAAATATTAAAATCTATAATGGATCCGGATGGGGATGGATATCCGTAAACGATAACCATCCTCATCCCCGAAAATAAAATGGATATTAGGATGACATCTATTCCCACTCCATCCCTGAAATAATGGTATCTATCATCATTTTAAATGAAACGGATTCTTACGGATACTCGTATTTATGGATAATTTTGTCATCCCTACTTGACAACCCAAATATGCAAGGTATCCATACCAGCTACACAAGCAATGTAAAAAAATATTCCTATGTAACAAATAAAAAGACGTAAGAAAAAATAATTTTGTTTGATATGCGATTGAATGCATGAGATACCTGAAGTGTCCGCTGTACATGTTTGGGGAATTCCTTAACACCTTCAATGCTATGACTAAGGGCCAGTTTGGTATTGCTGTAACTTTTATAATAATCACTGTTAGCTGTGCTGAAGGAATAATCAGCTGTGAAGTTAATCAGTAGATGTTTGGTTAATTATACTTTTAAAACTACTGTATAGCTCAAAAGCAGTATACATATGTTTGGTAATTTTATTTCAAAAGTGCTGAAATTAGTTATAATGACTAAAATAGACATGATTTTAGAACCTCATTTTATTTTTTTCATTTATTATATATATTAAATCAATATTTAAGTAGAATATTTAAATTAGAAAACAAAATCCATAAGAATAATAAAAATATTTTTAAAAGATTTTATAAATCAAATCAATATTTAATTAGAATCTTTAATTTTAAGATGAAATAAGGTATATAAATGATTTTAATTTGATTTCATAAGGACAATAATGATATTTTAAAAGATTCATTAAATGTTGAAATAGATTATTCCATAATCACTTTCAAAAAGTAACCCCCTACCTACTTCTCAAAATCACTGTCAAAACTTGTCAGATTATGAATTAATCACTTTTGGAAGTTTTACCAAACATTATTTTATGCTAAAATTATAAAATAAGCTGATTTTAACTTCTCAAAAGCAATACCAAACTGGCCCTAAGAAAAATAAACACAGCAAATAGCAAAAACAATGACATTGGTGATGGGTATATAAACTCTAAGCCAGTGAACAAATGATATTTGCAATATTGAAGGCTAGGTACTAGCACTATTTATATATGGATTAAGTCTTCAAATTAATCCAATACATGTAAGGTAATATCATTATCAATTATATTTGGTCCGTTACCATGGACGGACCTGTGTGGGCCCTCACCCTGATCCTCTAAAAAAAAAATTAAAATAGCGAAGAAAAATTTTAAGTTAATTAAATAATTGATTTTAATTCTTAATCAGAGTTAAAAAAAAAAAAAAAAAAAAAAAAAAAAAAACTTTCCTTTTTTTTCTTTTTATAATAACAATTATTTATTTCCATTCTTCAAATTTGGTTCAATCTATTTATCAACATCAACATTTAGATAGGTTTGGGTGAATATTACGGCTTTAAATATTTTATTTTGTTACTTTTAAAAATATTTATTTTGTTTTGAAATTTTAGGGTTATTGTTAAATATAGATAATGAGATTTTAGGAGTAATCCGATTATTATTTAATCCAATTTTAAATTTACAAAGTAACGATATTATTAAATGAATTTCATTAAATTTCTCAGAGCATTGTATTAGTATATTTCGAATGAATCAAACTAATATAAGAATATTGTATAATTTAATTAGTTTTCGCATTTGCATTTCATGTTTCTTTTATAATTTAATTTGATTTGTTAAAAGTAATATAAAATTTTGTAACGTATTTATTTAAAATATGCATTTTAAGGGGACGTCTCACTATGTCCTCATAACTAAGTGATGCCGATGTTTAGCAAAAAACAAATTCTAACCTACCCTAGTTTTCAATCCTGGTTACGTCCGTAATTTCCTATAAGAAAATATATGATAAAAGCTATATTTGTAAAGCTTTGTGCTTAATATGACATGTTCATATTCAAATGCTTTTTTTTTATACCAAATTATAGCTAATTATATTTACTAAAAAGAAGACATTCTCTATTCATAATTAATACAAATTAGCTGTAATTTGGCTGTAATTTGGCTGTAATTCTATTCAATCATATTGGGTCTTTAATTTCCCTATAAGAAAATATATAATAGAAGCCATCTTTGGAAAGCTTAGTGCTTAGAGCTTGTTTGGTTGGGCTTTTGGAAAACCTATATTGGTAAACGATCTACTTACAGTAGATTTATTAGAAATAGAGTTTTTTTTTTAAAAAAAATTATAGTTGTTTGGTTGGTAGACTTTTTTTTTAAAAAAAAGTCTATTTGGATAAGCACCTCCCCATAAGCTTTTGCCTAGTAGAGGTTTAAACTCTACTAGCCTCTACTCAATTTAAAATAGACAATCTCAAAAGCCTAACCAAACAACTTTAAAAAACTCAAATAGACGTTGGTAGACATTTTGAGGCAATAAAAAGCTCAACCAAACAAGCACATTAATATGACATGTTATTATTCAAATGCTTTATTTTCCAAATTACTGCTAATTATATTTACTAAAAAGAAGACATTCTCTATTCATAATTAATACAAATTAGTTATAATTCTATTTAATCATATTTGGTCTTTAATTTCCCTATAAGAAAATATATGATAGAAGCCATCTTTTGAAAGCTTTGTGCTTAATAGAACTGTATTATCATTTTGGACTTAAAAAAAAAAAAAAAAAAAAAAAAAAAAAAAAAAAAAAAAAAAAACAAAACAAAAACAAAAACCATCCAAGTAATAGAACTGTATTATCATTTTGGATCAAAAATTCCAAATAATTGAAAGTTAAATATATGTATGAGAGTGAGTTTGAAGCCAAAAAAAATCCGAGAAACTTAAAATTTTGATTGTTTTTATTTTGCATTAGGTGTACGTGGTTGCTATTATCTTACATTCCACCACACAAGCGACACTCAAAGGATTCAGAGAGGCCATCTCCAACTCCACATGTGCTTGTTCCTTAATTTAAGAGAAACTTTAATCTGATATCATCCAAACGTAATGTAGACAAGAGTTGAATGATTATGTATGGTTGCTTGCAAGTTTGGCTGATGATAACCAGTAATTCCCTGTTCTGTCCATCTTGAGTCAGTTTCAATGGAACTTATCTAGATGGTTGCTTCTGGTTTGCTGGGTTTGCAAATTGCAATTAATGGAATGGGAAAATTAGTACGAGTGTTTTGACTTTTGATTTTTGAAAGCTTGTAGACTTGCAGTAACGGAGGATTAGTTGTAAAAAAAGAATGTTCGGTGCTTGTTTGGTTAGGCTTTCTACTGTCTCAAAAGCTCTACATATTGGATGCAGTACTTTAGTTGGAACAAAACTCCGTACATATTGGATTACTCTGTACATATAGGATTAGGACTCAATAGTCTATCGGATTACTTTGTACATATCATATTAGGACTCAATAGTTGTGCTTGATTTATTTCCTTATTTCTTTAGGACTTTTAGTTGTACAGGTTCTCTACCTGCTGTAGTATATATGCTTTCAATTCTTAATGAAAAGGGTGTGGGAAACTTTCACCAAAACGAGTTAACTTCTATATGGTATCAGAGCAGAAGATCTTCTTTCTCTTTCAAAATAATTTTCTCTCTTCATTCCTCCTCACATAAGCAATCACCATGACCACAGTAACAGACCCAAACAACAACCCACTCACAACCATGACCACCGAACCAAATCCAAACACCAATACTGCCGCTGCCCCACCTGATCCGTCTATCATAAACGTTATTCCAGTCAGCTCTATGGCCCTCTGCACGAATGAATTCCACTTAATCACCATCAATATCACTGCCCAAGCCCCACTCAAACTCACCACCACCAAATACATGTCTTGGAAACTTCAGTTTCAAACCCTCTTCTATGGATACGACCTTGTTGGATACATAGACGGCTCAAAACCCGGTCCACCAGCTATACTCACCGTGAATACAATAACCTCTCCGAATCCAGCCTACAACATCTAGTTCCGTCAAGATCAACTCATTTTCAATGCCATAATCGGTTTCCTTTCACCCACAATCATCTCCTTTGTTGCCCGAACCAAGACATCAATGGAAGCTTGGAACATACTTGCCAATACTAATGCCAAACCATCCCGAGGACGTATAAAACAAGTCAAAACTCTCCTAAAAAATTCCACCAAAGGTACACAGACTATTACTGATTTTCTTCACTTTGTAAAAGCTCGTGCAGATGAATTTGCTATACTTGGAGCACCAATGGACGATGAAGACTTTACTGAAAGGATTTTGGATGAATTAGATGATGATTACAAAGAACTTGTATGTGCGATTCAAGCCTGAGACACTCCCATCACATTCAATGAACTTCATAAGAAACTTCTGACTTTTGAAGCCACAGCTCTCAACAACAAGAAAAAATCAACCTCTCTTCTAGCCACTGCCAATCCAACCAACAAATCCTCCAACCAATAGCACCCTCAATCTGCCAACAACAACTAGTGACAGCAATCGTCAAACAACACGGGCTGGCGCCCGTCGTCCAACACCGCTGGTTGTCCTCCCACTCCTTAAGGTGCCGACGCACCATACCATGGCAACCAAACTTCGCCATGATCATATCTAAGTCGATGCCAGATGTGTGGCATTCAAGGTCACTCGACCAAGCAATACACCTCCTTTCAGATGGTACCAATTCAATCTTCCGGTTCAAGTCATGCTGCACCATTAGCCTCTTCACCACTACCTTGGCAACCCCGAGCTCACTTTGCTCCCAATACCTTCTACAATCCAACATGGCTACTTGACAGTGGTGCCTCACATCATGTCATTGCCGACCTAAGTAACCTCTCTCTACATGCACATTACAACGGCTCAGATGATGTCATGATTGGTGATGGCACAGGTCTTTCCATAACGCACATTGATTCCACATCTCTTTGCACTCCTAATAAGACCTTTACTTTAAATAATGTTCTCTGTGTACCTGATATGAAAAAGAACTTAATATTTATCTCACAGTTTTATGCCATAATGATGTATCAATTGAGTTCTCATTATCTTGTTTTCAAGTGAAGGATCTTCGTACGGGGGCAATTCTTCTGAAAGGCATAACCAAGGATGGCATCTATGAATGGCTAACTGTCAAGTCCGAGTCCTCCCCAATCCTAGCCTTCTCCAGCACTAGCACAATGTCATCAAACTGGCATCATATATTAGGTCACCCGGCCTTTCCAATTTTACAGCATATTATTTCCAATTTTAGTTTAAATTTATCGTCTCCTATGTCAAAAGATTTTTCATGTCATGCATGTCATTGCAATAAAAGTCACAAGCAACCTTTTTCTAATCCATCTCTTGTCTCTTCTCTACCTCTGGAAATTATATTTCCTAATGTATGGACCTCACCGGTTATTTCTCATGATGGCTTTAAGTACTATGTAATCTTTGTTGATCACTTCACCAAATACATCTGGTTTTATCCCCTAAAGAAAAAATCAGAAGTTAAAACAACCTTCATTTGCTTTAGAGCCATTGTGGAAAAATATTTCAAAAACAAAATTATCACCTTTTACTCTGACAATGATAGGGAATACATGTCTTTCAAAGATGATCTAGCAAAAAACGGTATCTCCCACCTCACAACCCCTCCCCATACCCCTGAACACAATGGGTACTCAGAAAGACGTCATCGGCACATTGTCGAGACTGGTCTCACATTAATGACCCATGCCTCCCTACCTTTAGAATTCTGGTCTAACACCTTCGCCACTACTGTCTATTTGATAGATAGGATGCCCACACCAACCCTTTCACTCTCGTCAACCTATGAAAAGATTTTTGGGAACACCCCCAATTACTCTAAACTCAAGATCTTTGGGTGTTTGTGTTACCCGTGGCTTCGGCCATATTTGTCGCACAAACCCAGTCCACGCTCTACGTCCTGTGTCTTTATTGGGTACTCGTTGTCACAAAGTGCTTACCTATGTCTTGATCCATCTAACAATAGACTGTATGCCTCTCGTTATGTTCAATTTGTCGAGTCCGTCTTCCCCTACCACACATTCCATACCACATCCCAACGCCCAACCTCCACCACTATAGGCACTTAGGTTCCTCCAAACCTTACTATAAGATTCTCCAATCAATGTCCATCGGCCCCCCATTCATTGGCTCCCTCCACAGTTGTGCACTCACCTGACTTGCCACCGTATATTGACTCCTCTTCATCTCTACAAGCCGCAGCTCATCAAGTTCCCTCATCGGCTGTCACTGTCACGTCGAAATCACCAATAGTTATAGCTGCCACACCAGAAAATTCTGCACCTGTCCTCACCGATACTAGTTCAGCAGCCATAACCCATCCTGCACCAAAATCAGACCTGCCTCTATTGCCAGCTCCCTCACAGCAGCTACCTCACACGATTTCAACTCCTATATCATCCAACAAACACCACATGGTCACTCGAGCTAAGAACAATATCCACAAACCGGTACAGAAGCTCAACCTTCACACCCAAATACAACACTCAACTGGCTTTGAACCTACCACATAGACCTTTGCTCTTGCCGATGGAGATGAAGTTTTGGACTTAGTATTCAGCATCATCAATCATCATGTATACAATATAACAACAAAATTTAAAATATTGATCGGTTTTCTATCAACTTACATGCGCTAAAAAAATAAAATAATCATAGTTTCTAGCTATATTATTTATAAACTGATAACACAAGCTAAAGGAAACAACCACTTTCTAGAAGAAATCAACATAGCTAGACAACTCATTATGAACGAAGTATATACAAAATAGTGAGTCCCAAATAGACTATAAATGTCTATCATAACATTTTCAGTAGTCAGAAAGTGACCTGAAATAAACTTCTCATGTCTGACTTCTAAATTTTTTTCATTTTAGATCAGACCTCACTATGTTAATTCCAAGCAAGTCATCCAATTTTCAATAATTACAACTAAACTGGTTAGAATCATCAGTTCACCACCACCAATACACCCAGAGGCCAGAATACCACCACACATAATACCTAGAAACCAGAACAAAACCCACTATTGTACGCAATCTTTAATTCGTGCACACCAATAGTTTCTTTAATTAACGAGCATTTTATCTACAATCACCACCCCTAAACCCAGAACCCAGCCTCTAATTACAACCACCTACACCAGCCTCGAAACCAGATCTTGACACACCTGAGTTTCTCGTGATCTCCTCCCAAACTACATCACGTATGTATTTTATCTTTTGTCTTTAGTAAAACTTTCTTTTCTTGATATTTTGGTTTTATTTTTTACTCACCCGTGTCTCTCTTCTACAGTTCAATGGCGAATAACAGTTCAACATTCCCATATCTATGCATTGATCCACCAGATCATGCATCGGTGAATAGGACTGTTGTTGTGCAAGTCATATTTGCAGCCATTTTAATCACCTGCGCCTTTGTAGCATTTGTTTGGTGGTTCTTGCGTTTTAGGTCGCCTAGTATGGGGCCTACTAGGGGTGAAACTACTGGAGATATTGAGATGGAAGCTGTTGATCCCATTATACGTGACAACATTCCAAGCTTCACATTCGAACCCACTACTTCACTACAATATCAAGAACCCAAATGCATAGTGTGTTATTACAAAAGAGAGAAAAGATGAAAAACGAAGAAAACTATCTTCTGACTTCACACTTTGTCGAAAACATATTATAAGATTTATATATAAGTGATTTACAATAACAGCTGTTTAAGTAATAGATGCCAGTCATATCAAGACAAAAAACTCTAATTAACTAACAACTAATAAGCTAATTAGTTACATATCAGCTAATAATATAAATTAACACTAAAAGCTCTTTAATACTCCCTATCAAGATGGACTATATATGTTGTGTAGTCCTATCTTACTGATTAAGAACTGAAACCGAGTAGGATGCAAAGCCTTAGTGAAAATGTTTGCTAGCTGATGTTATGTGGACACGTAGAGAGTTTTCAAGCTGCCTGCTTGTATCTTCTCTTGAACTATATGACAATCAATTTCTATGTGTTTAGTATGCTCATGAAACATAGGATTAGCGGCTATGTGTAAAGCAGCTTGATTATCACAATAAAGAAGTGCAGGTTTTGGATGGGAAATTGATAACTCTTTCAACAAGGAAAGTAACCATGTCACTTCACAAGTAGCATTAGCCATGGATCTGTACTCTGCTTCTGCAGAAGATCTGGACACTGTTTGTTGTTTCTTGGACTTCCAAGAAACTAAAGCATCTCCTAGAAACACACAATATCCTGAAATAGATCGTCTAGTATCAGGACATGCAGCCTAATATGAATCTGCAAACACCTTCAACTGCATCTCTGATCCTGAAGGAAAAAACAACCCTTGACCAGGTGTAGATTTGATGTATTGTAGAATCATTTGTGCTGCTTTCAAATGTTGTAACCTTGGCATAGCTAGATATTGACTTAACACATTTACTAAGTATGATAAGTCAGGTCTGGTTATAGTCAAATATAATAGTTTACCTATCATTCTTCTATACACAGAAGGATCTTCTAAAACTTCTCATTCATTATGAGACAATTTAAGATTTGCCTCCATTGGAGTTTTGACAGTTTTACAGCCCAAGTAACCAACATCTGCTAACAACTGAAAAGCATAAGGTTTTTGGGATACAAAAATCCCTTTATATGATCTAGCAACTTCTAGTCCAAGAAAGAATCTCAGATCTCCCAAGTCTTTAAGCTTGAACTTCTTATCCAAGTTATCCTTTAAGGAATTCACTACTCTTTCATCATTACTAGCTATGATTATATCATCTACATAAACTAGTAAAGCTATGAAAGAAGAGCCTTTAGATCTAATGAATAAAGAATGATCTGTGGCTGATTGGTGAAAACCCTCTTCTAAAAGAGTGTTAGAGAACTTTGCATACCATTGCCTTGAAGCTTGTTTTAGGCCATAAAGAGATTTATGTAGCTTGCAAACCGGATTGATAGGTAAAACCTCCCCCTTATGGTTATATCCGTGTGGAATGGTCATATATACCTCTTCAAACAAGTCACCATGCAAGAATGCATTGTTGACATCAAGTTGCTGCAATGTCCAACCATGAACAGAAGCTAAAGCAAGAAGTAATTTGACAGTGACAAGCTTAGCAACTGGAGCAAATGTATCAGTATAATCGACACCCTCTTGTTGAGTATAACCCTTAGCAACCAAGCACGCTTTATACCTTTCCACAGAGCCATCAACCTTATGTTTAACTTTATACACCCATCTATAACCAATAGCATGTTTACTAGGAGGTAAACTAACAATAGAACAAGTATGATTACCTTCCAAAGCATCAAGTTCAAGTGTCATGGCATACTCCCATTCTGGTATGCCAACAGCCTGAGAATAGTACTCAGGTTCATAATGACTAGAAACAGAAAGGACGACAGCTTTAAAAGAAGAAGACAACTTCTTATAGTCAAGAACTTGGGAAACGGGATAAGAAGTAGAAGAAGTAGAATCACAGGAAACTGATGAACCAGTAATGAGTGAACAATGATAATCCTGGAGATAAACAGGTCTATTCAAAACTCTACTAGATCTAGTTTGAACATCAGTAGAAGATTCACTAGGAGAAGAAGACCTTTCAGGAGAATTAGAAACAAATGAAATGTCCTCAGGAATAGGAAAATGTATCACTCTATCACCAAAGAAATTTGAAGCTTGTTTGGGAACTAAACCATTAGCAAATGGAAATAATTGCATGAAACTAAACATCTCTAGTAAACTTAATACAAAAATTTTATTGGACTCAAGATCTAAAGGCTTATAAGCTTTCATACCAGATGGATATCCAAGAAAGACATATGCTCTAGATCTTGCAGAAAACTTGTCCCTAGTACTCAGAAAAGTTGATGCATAGCATAGACAACCAAAAGCCTTAAGATATTCATAAGAAGGAGTTTTATGATGCAAAACTTCAAAAGGAGATTTATTGTTCAGCAGAGGAGAGGGAATTTTGTTTATCAAATAAGCCGCTGTCAAAACACAATCACCCCAATAGACCAAATTAATACATGAGTGAAACAACAAAGCTCTAGCCACATTTAACAAGTGTTGATGCTTCCTTTCTACCACAGAGTTCTGCTCTGGTCTTTCTACACGAGTGATAATGTAGTACTCCTTTTGATTGATAAAAATCCTTAAAAGAAAGCTCCTTAGCATTATCTAATCTTACTGCCTTAATGCTTTTACCATATTGAGTTTGCACCAAAGCAAAAAATAATGTTATAATTTTTTGAACATCAGACTTTACACGCAGAAGATAAACCCATGTAGTTCTTGAACAATCATCTACTATAGTCAGAAAGTATCTAAAACCTTCAATAGTAATGGTATGAAAAGGCCCCCATATATCATAATAAATTAAGTCAAAATGAGACTTTGATAACATGTTACGTGAAATAAAAGGCAATCTTCTCTGTTTGGCCAAACGACAAATGGAACAATGAAGGTTTGTATCATTACAAGTAGAATGTAACTCTTTATTCAATTGTTGCAGTTTCATAAAAGGCGGATGGCCTAATCTCTGGTGCCAAAGTTCACTAATGGACAAAGGAGAAGAGTTGCTTATAACTTTTATAGAGTTTGAAGAACTACAAACACCTTCCAAAACCAGATAATAGAGGTTGCCAAGCCTGCTACCCATCCCAATCTTGGTTCCCTGTGCTAAGTCTTGAATCATGCAAGAATTTGTAGAGAAAATCAGAGAACAAGATAATGACTTAGTCATTGAACTCACTGATAAAAGATTATATCTAAAGCTTGGCACAAACAGAACATTGTCCAAAATAATATGAGAAGATATCCGAACAGTGCCTACTCGAACTATGGGAGCTGTCTGACCATTAAGCAAAGTTACATGTGAAACAGTGGATGAAATAAAGGATTCAAAGCAGTCCAAGTTATGGCAAACATGGTGAGTGGCACCAGTGTTTAAAATCCAAGCATTAGTAGGAAATGAAGAGTTTATATCAGAAAAATTTGAAACCAATGGATGCTGATCTCCAGAAGCTTGATTTGAACTCTGTTGAAGCTGTGAGCTAAGAAGAGCTATAAGTTGTTGACATTGATTTGGTGACAAAGTAAACATGGCTGAAGCATATGAAGTGTCTTCTACACCCTTAGAAGCCAAAGAAGTCTGATTTGCAGCTGGTTTGTTCTGATTAGTTCGATTCTTGAACTTGTAACCCAGAGGATAACCATGTAGCTTATAACATTTGTTCACTATATGACCAATTATACCACAATGTGTACATAGAAGCTTATCACACTCATTCTTAGAGTTATTTGAAGCATTAGTACTCAGACCAAAAGCAACAGTTTCATTGGCAGGAAAAGAAATGGCTCCAATATGTCTCTGTCTCTCTTCTTGAACAACCAAAGAAAAAACTTTGTTAATAGGTGGAAGAGGGTCTAACATGAGAACCTGTGCTCTTATTTGAGCATAAGATTCATTAAGTCCCATCAAGAATTGAAGAACATACTTTTGTTGTTGATAGTCCATCCAGGCTTTCATACCACCACAATTACAAATAGGGACTGGCCTAAAGTTCTTAAGTTCATCCCACAAAATCTTAAGCTTAGTATAATAGCTAGTAACATCATTAGATCCTTGAGACAAACTGTTTAATTGCTGTTTAATTTGGAAAACCCTAGGACCATTAGTTTGATGAAATCGATCATGTAAATCATTCCAAACATCAACAACAATATCTATATACATGAGACTGTCTCCAATTTCTTTCGAAACAGCATTGAGAATCCAAGAAATAACCATACTATTGCAACAAGACTAGGAATTATAGAGAGCATCGGTATTATTGGGACGAGAAATTGTACCATCAATGAAGCAGAGCTTATTTTTCGCTGTGAGTGCCATTTACATAGCTCGACTCCAGGTATTGTAATTTTCCCCAACCAATTGATGCGAAACAAGACCCAGGCCTGGATGATCACCATTGCTGTGAAAAAAAGGACTATAAGAATCTTCCATTGGAGATCGATCTGAGTTCAAAACCTCATGGTTTGCAAATTGATTCCCTCTATTGCCACCATTTGCATTGCTCGCAGTAGCACCACTTCCACGAGCCATGCACAAAGAAAAAATGAAGGATGAATCAAAGAGAAGAGAAGAAATAGCGGCACAAAAAGGCCGCTCTGATACCATATTACAAAAGAGAGAAACGATGAAAAACGAAGAAAACTATCTTCTGACTTTACACTTTGTCAAAAACATATTACAATATATGAGTGGCTTACAATAACAGTTGTCCAAGTAATAGATGCCAGCTCATATCAAGACAAAAAACTCTAATTAACTAACAACTAATAAGCTAATTAGTTACATATCAAATAATAATAGAAATTAACACTAAGAGCTCTTTAATATGTGTCAACACGAATTCGTGCATGGGACTCCATAACATCTTTACCTTCTTGTGGTCACACGTACGGGTGTTCAAAAACGCGGTCGCCTAGGCCGATTAGTCGGAGCAATACAGCTAGGCGGCTGGAAAACGCCTTGAAAATTGTAAATCGGACCAATTAGGCGGCCTCCGCGTAATCAGACACGTGGCCGAGTAATCGGACACGTGGCCGAGTAATCGGGCACGTGGCCGAGTAATCGAGCTAGGCACCGTTCTTTTACACTGAAAATCAGTTGGAATAAGGCTCGGGATCACCGTTTCAGTCGACTGGACGAGCTCGGGACTGTTCGGAAATGGAGGCTGGCGCGAGGTTGAAGATGAAGTGAGGAAGGTGGGGTGCGTTTAGCATCTGTCTAGGGTGTACGCAGGAATCAAATAGGCCAACGTTTGGGCTCGTGTGTTGGGCCTGGCCTGTTGCCCCATTTTAATGAAACGTTGTCGTTTCACTGATGTGGTTTCTTCACTGATTTGATTTGCAAATTACGAAACGCCCCCTGATGTCTTATAAAATCACAATATCTTCAATCTTCCTTCAATAATTACACTTATACCCCTAATTGACCAACTTTATAAATACCTAGAAAGAGTTTTGTTTGGATTTGATAATTGGAATTTGTTTGAGATTAAATTTTTATATAGGAAAATAAAAAAATAGGATTAAATTCGTTGGCCGATTAATTGCCGACTAATCGCCTAGGCCCTAGAAGGTGGGTCTCCGCCTAACTAGCGCCTAGCGCCTACTATAACACTACACGTACCACTCTACTTGTATTCAAAGTTGCATGTCATGTGCCGTTCTCTGTCCTATATGTCGTGTATTAATTCAGTTTATGATTATTATATTAATTGATGTATGTAAGTTGTTTTTAGGAATGAAATTTGAATGGTATGAAATATTTGAGTAATCAGAAGAACGTAATTATGAGAACTTCTACAAAGTAGCTTGAGTCTCGATCGACATCGGTAGCTTTTGTTCTGGTCCCCAATAAATTAGGTAGATGAAATAGATTTCGCATTTGAGAACTTTTTTCATTGCTTCACCAGTTTCTTGAAACTGATATTAACAGGATATATTAATGGAAGCATTATGCATCAATAATACTTAACGAAGCATGAAAGCAAGCAAATAATTAGGAATAAATCAATTTTTAATGTAGAGAATTAGAGGAAGCTTTTGGGGGTGGTAAGAAAGCTAGGATCCTGTGGAGTTGTGCAGTTGTGGTTATTTTTTTCAATTGTTTGGTTACAAAAAAAATGATAAATAAATAAATAAATAAAAGGCTTCTTGAGGAGTTTGAAAGGAAAGAAGTTCACTCTTTAATCTTTATGGTATGTACTTTTGGTTTTAGTTTTTTGTTAAAAGTCTTGTTTGGATTTTGTTATTTTGATTGGAATGTACTTTTGTGAGAGTTTTTGTTTTGCCCTTAGCTTATGTCTGGTTGATTGAATCGAAACCACATAGGAATAGAATCTTTGGATGAAGGAATCCATTTGTTTGTTTAAACCATGGAATCTTTCATGGAATAATTTTTACTATGACAAACATACCCTTTAAATACTCAAAGTGAAATGCATAAGATGGACATTTGGTGGAGCTACATGGCTAAGAACTTGTGGATCATCAGAACTCTAATCAGTAGATTGGACATTTTCAACATACTCAAAGCGAAATGTATAAGATGGACCAAGAGATGAAGTGCTGCTAGTTGAGGAAACAACTGGGACAACTGGTTCTTCAGACTTTTGGTCGTAGAGACTTTCACTTGACTACACAATTAATAAAAGTTTTGTTGCTAAGAATAGGCATTGAATCAAACATGATTAATCAAGCAACAACCATCAAACCAAAAAAATCTTTCACCTAATTAAATTGTTCATAGAGGTAGAAACTGAAATATGTGTAAGCTTTCGAGCACCAAGCCCCCCAATCTTCCCAGAGGCTTTTTGACAGAACTAGTAACAGAATGAGAAGAAAATTTTGGTGTAACAGAGACATCATGAGTTTCTTTCTTTCCTACATGATTTTCTTTAGGACCTTCCTGGATCTTAACATCTGAAAGTCCATTAGATGCTTGTGCTGACTGAGAATCAATAGGTGATGATGGTAAACTTGCATCTTCTTCCATACTTTTAGCAATTTCTTTAGAAAGTATCTGCCTATATAAATCAGCAGCTCTTGAAGTATACTTAGCCTTAATTTTGCCTGCATCAATCCATCCACGTTGCTTAAAGAAAGCCTGGGCACAGTTGTTTCCCCCAAACATCATCATTTTTAATTGCTCAGCACTCCATGAATCTAGATTGGTTGATCTATATAAATACATCAAAAGAATTATAACTAGAAAGATAAAGAATGAAAGAATTTGTATTGTATTCTATGAATTTTTTTTTTTTTTTTGGGTAATTTCAAGTGCAAGTTCCCAGACTTCCAAGATTTTGTCTTTAGCGAACACTTAACATTAAAAGTTCTCCAAATTAATGGATTCTTAACATTAAAAGTTCACTAAAGACAAAATCCCAAACACCTAGGATTGCGCACCTAAAAATTACTATATATAACTTGAAGATGTCAAAATTCAACCATAAATTGCATATGACAGATGATATATATTTGTTCTTATTTATTGACACCAAATTCTGGAGCCACACTCAATCAGCCAGTGACTACAAGGGCTTATCAAAAGGGCAATCCAACAAATATAGAATAGCAGTTGTTCTTGGTTAAAAAAATGGACTCCATCTTTGAAAATTGCTATTTAAATAAGAAAAACGGAAACTACAAAAGAAAGGTGAACGTAGCTTGACTGGATCTTTTATAGTTTTATATGTAACAAAAAGCAAATATAGGAACAAACTAACTAATAAAAAAAAAAGTAAGACTTTTCAACAAAAATCCTTTGAACTTACTTTTTTCACCATGTTCTAAACTAGGGGATATAACCTTGGTAGTTTGATATAACTTCTTAAGTGGCCACAATGGGATTTGAACCCCTGACTTCTAGATAGTCAAGGCTCTTACCATTCGATCAACGCCTTGCAATTAAAAAAGAATCAATGGACAAAAGCATAATGGCTATTCAAAGATTAGCACTTAAAAAATTTCAAACTGGAGTTATAAATTAAGGCGTCTCTATATTGTCTTCATATTTTTTATTTTCAATTACATTTAGAGACCTTAAAGCAATACTATAGCTAGAATAATACATTTTCCGAGTCTTCCAATGAATACATTTTTCAATTACACTATTATTTTTCCAATTGAACTATCAAATTATTATTTTTCTCATTAAATGTAGAGAGATACTTTAAAAAGTAAGCAATCCAAATATGCTACTTCAAAACATACAGCCAAAATATACACAAAAGCCACTACCATACATAAATGAGCTCCAGTTTTTTTAAGATGATAACTTTTTTTATCCAGAAGCAAATTTAATCCAAGCCAACAAACATATACAAGGCAAACTAGAAAGTTCTGAAATAAACATTCAATACACCCTTCCAATCCTAGCAAAACATATTTGAACAAGGAAAAATAGGAGAAAAAAATTACAAGAAAATTGCACGCAACCATTCAAATTTCAACACTGCAGAAACGATCCCCAAGATAGTAAAGAAGTTAACACTATGATAGTTCATGATCCAACATTTTGCACCCTCAACTACCCGTTGATTTGCAACTTCAGTATGCACCCAAAAAAGAATACTAGTACCTCCATTTTTGAGCAACTATTTTGAATGTTAAACATTTTAAAAGTAACAAGTAATGTCCACCCCTCATTGTCCTACTTTTAACTATAAATTCAAAGTTCACAGAAAAAAAAAAAAGCTTTCTATGATAAGTTGAGCATTATTTCAAAACATAAATCTTTCAATTTCAAAGTTGAGAATCAATTTATTATAACAGAAAGGGGGAGAAAAATCACTATTAAGATTAAAAAACCCATTTGAAAATAAAGAAAAAGATGAAGGGCTGCCTCCAGAGTTTTTCAATGCAACTACTCCACTCAACAATGAAACATAGTTCATGGACACTCTGGATAGCAAAATAGACACATGATGACAATAGGATAGAAAAATTATTTTAAAAAAGAATAAATAAATAAAGGGTTATATGGGAAATTTTGTAATAAATTAGAACAGTATCTTCATAACACAACGTGGCATGGGAAAATTTGTAATTACGATACAGGTACATCCTAATGAGACTCTAATAAAAAGCACAAAAAGGACATGTAATTTCCACTAACAAAAGATATAGACATATAGTGGTATCTATCCAAATATGAGAAGAAACTATTGAGGGTAAAAACCAGAAAACAGTAAGGTAAGCAGTAATACTGATAATCTTTTCTAATCACATAACAACTGCCACGCTAACCTATGCTTCGACTTCTGAGTTTAATTAAACATCCAGTTAACACAGCTTAAAGGGTAACAACTCACCTAATCAGATAAAGATTCAGAGAAGCAATTGAACAAATTGAAGTCAACTGGGGAAATTTTTATCTTAAAAAGGATCAACGTTGTCCTAGTACACTGTACACCAACATCATCAAGCAACCACTCACAGTAAGAGAATCTTCAAATCCTTAAGGGCATTTCAGACAATATATACTGGGAGGAGAAAAGATAAGAGACCTACTTTTATAAAGATTAGAAATCATTTATATAGAACTTCCATGCCATCAACATGACTAATATACTCCAAATTCACAACAAATCCATATGAAATGCTTATAAATTTATAATGGGAATATGAGAGCTCGAAATAAAGGAATTGATAGAATGTTTTAAATGACAACACATAATTGAGATAGTAACATCATTAGAATTGCCAAATACTATAATGGCACAATGGAACCGACGTCTCCGACACTATTTTACAGATCCAACAAACACAATGACACTGTATAGGTCCAATAAAAACAACAGATAATCATTCATATTTCTAGACCAGACCACCCAAGTAAATGCACTAACAGAGATAACAATGATAAAGTAATTTACATCAGAAATGAAAACCCACTAAAAGCAAAATATCAAATCTTTAAAATATAAATCTATTCCATAGTTAATAAAAAGACAGTACCTAACGAAGCTGATGTGGACACCAAGACTCCTGTGAACTGCATAGCAATCGATGCAGAGAAAGATCCCATATGTCACCAACACCCATGTCGGGTTCTTTGCAATACAATCGAAACATATCTGAAATTACGCAAACAAGTGAGACAAATGATGACAAACACAAATACATGAAAATCAATTTAAGGCAAAAAAAGACCTTGTTGTCCGATTTTGCTTTCAGTTTCCATCGAAACATCAGACGCCATCTGAGAAAATTAAAAAGAAACGAAATGTGGAGAGAGTGAGCAAACTTTTGTTGAATTTGCAGAGATTCTGAATGGGCGTGATGGAGATAAATAAGAGAAAAGGTAAATCATTGTTTGGTATCCATTTGAGAATTCAAGCCATATCCAACAAGTCCAACAGGAAGCATGGTAACTCATCAATTTCTCTCCTATGTTACCATTACTTCTCTCCTTCTCTCCATCTCTTTCTCTCCTCTCTTCTCTCCTTCGTTTTCACTATTTGAGAGAGAAGCTGTGGTGGACCAATTGTTGGAATAAGAAGACGCGGACGGCGAATGTGACATGATGGCAATAGCGAATACGATGACAGTTTGGGATTGAATCGGTGATGGTGGGATGAAAATAATCTCATTGATTTGGAGAGGATAATTTAATCCCCCTCCAACGGGATAAAATTGAAGTTGGGATAAAAATTGTTCGGTTGGATGTACTCACCAAACATGGGATTGCCCATCCGGTGAAACAAATGCACCCTAATGGTGCACTTAATGGTAGAAAGGCAAAAATGTCTTTTGATAATAAAAATATATATTTTATCCTTTAAAAAATATTTAAAAATACATATCCATGACCAGGGCCGGCCTTGGGCCTGGATTTTAGGGGCAACCGCCCAGGGCCCATTATTTGGAGGGCTAAGTTTTATATAAGTTAGTTATTAGTTAAATGTATATGGGCCCAATAATTTTTTTGTTGACAATTAAAAAGGCCCAGCTTGATGTTGTTTTAATACTAAGTCCAACAATACTTTAAAAAAAATGGCCCAGCTTGATGTTATTTTAATACTAAGTCCAACAACACTTTTAAAAAAGGCCCCAATGTCAATAATTCCAATATCATTAAATTTCTTTCGGTCCTTTTTTTTTAGGGTAATCAATCCCTTTTTTTTTTAGGGTAATATGTATTCAATTATCATCTAGCATTCAGTTCTTATTCCTCCACCAAATGCGCAGCCGCTCGTCTCTCTCTCCCTCCGACTCTCTAATCTCTCTAAAGTCTAAAATCGAACAATTTTAGGGTAGTCTATTTTTTTCAATTTTGTAAGTAATTAGCAACAATTTTGATGTATAACATTGATATTAATATATTATTCAGAACTTCTACTCACATTTTGTTCGACTTATATGATAAATTTATTGTTTATATAATAAATGTATTTATCATATGATTTTATTTTATCTTTAATTAAATTATTATTTTCGGACTAAATATATGAAAACATATTATTTATATGTATATATGTTGAAAAAAACTACGAAAATGAATAAGGGCCTCATTTTAGAGATTCGCCCCAGGCCTTCAAAAAGTCAGGGCCAGCCCTGTCCATGACATCCATTGGAGATCTGGTTCAAGCCAGATCTCTAATGGAGATCCAGTTCATGGATCTCTCATGGAGGAGATCTCATATCTCCTCCATGAAACCCTTGTTTGTGACTTTGTGTCCCTCTAAACCATCAACCTTTACAACCTTTTTTTCTCGCTAGGGGCGAATATGTGCCCACCTTATCTTTTTGAATTATTATTTTTTATAAAGTTTTTTTCAATAATTCTAAATAAACCCCATTTAGTTCTGAGTACACTCCATTTTTTTTTTTTTTTTTTGGGGGGGGGTGGGGGTTGGTAAGATTTTATGGATTTGTATGATTTTAAAGACTATAATTATGATTATATGGACTAAACTTTCAGGATTCTGGAATTTTTTTAAAAAGTCTTTAGACTTTATTTATAGACTATTAGGACTTTAGTTATAGATTATTAGGATTATCTAGATTTTAAAAAAAAATATTAATATGGGCTCTATAAATTTGCTATCTAACACACGTACCTGAGTTGAGAAACCCAAACTAGCTAGCTAGCCTGAGCTGAAAAAGAGTAGCGATATTTGTACCCCTCAAAAACCGTATGTACACCCCAAATTTATATATTCTTAAAATTCCAAAATTATCCTTAAATTAAATTATCAATATTATTGCTCTCGTTGTAATCATTCTTCTTTTTAACAATTTCAATTTCCGGTGAAGTTTGAAGTTCATGCATAACAAAAATAATAAAATAATATCAATCAAATTAATATTTACAAACACATTGAAGTTGACTAGTTTATATTCAGTGACAGACAAGGAGAGGCAAATATGCATGCAAAATAAATAAATCAAAGGCCATAACAAGTCCAGCATTCTCCTCAAGGATTTTGAGTTTTTCTTATTGCTAGGGTTCGTTGCTTCTATTTTCTTTTGTTTATCTCTTTCATGGTTGAACTTCTAGAATACTCTAGGTTATGATTCTAGATATGCTTAACTTAATGAAAGTAGAGACCATGATGATGATTTATAGCCTATTCAATTGATAGTGGCGGTTATTAGTTTTTATGTGTTTTAAAAATATACAAAGGTCTGCTGGAACCCCTCTATTTTGACAAATGGCCAGAATTTGTAAATTTATTAGGGTGGGTTCTTTTATTTAGAAAATTATTAAAATATATATATATATATATATACGGTCCCGTTCCTATCAGTGCATCCTGATATAACTTTATCAGGATATTGAATGTGAGCCACTCATTTATAATAGTGATTTGACAAGTGCATACATACCAAGTCAAAGTATGTAAAACGAGTGGCTCACATTCAATATCCTTATATAATTCTATCAGGATGCACTGATAGGATAATTTCCGTATATATATATATATATATATATATATATATATATTATGTAGATAGAATGTTATGTCTACTATTATTCTGCAAAATTTCGTAATTTATAAATGAGTATGAAAATTGTTATAATTTTTAGAGTGGACAAAGGTCAATATTGATTTTTGTTGGACAGATTCGGGAAACAAGAAGAGAATGAATGTTTTCTTATACAAATGACCATGGATTAAATGGATAATTTTATTGTAGCATTTCCTATATGTCTAGATTATCCATGTCCAATTTCATAAGATTTGGAGTTGTAGAGAAAAAAATTAAAAATTGTGGATCAAAGGGTGGTCAGTTGTGAGTTGTGATAAGGTTTGGGTTTGGGTTATGCCTTTTTTTTTTTTTTTTTTAATTATTATTATTATTATTTTTTAGTATTTTATGTATAGCTTTGTTTGGTTATTCGATTAGTTGATTATTGTTTGTTTATATGATTAGTTGAATAACAATGAGAATCAGTGAAAATGAGTTATGAATGTTAAGTATTTTCTTTTTAATTTTGCTCTCAAAATTGTTATAAACTATGTCAATTTCTTTCATTTATAATTGACTTTAGTAATTGAGTGGAAATTGTTGTCGTCCATTTTTTTTTTTTTTTTTTTTTGTGCAACGTTTATTCATACATAAAGTTTTATGTATTCATATGTTATTTATTTATTTATTTTGTTTATCATGAAAGTTAAATCTTTGTGAAAATTGAGCTTCGAAATGGAGCTTCTCTTCGGCTGATTAATTGAGCCATATACTGGTATAATTCATCCATCTATAATAGAAGTCTCAGATAATAAGTCCATGAAAATCTGAGATATATGTCTAAATAAATCAATGAAAGTCCATGTGGATTTATAAAAGTATGTAGAAATCTATAAAAATTGTCACTTAAAAAATATCTTTAAATGTCCTCCACAATCCTAATTGAATACACCCCCATAAAATAATATACAATAAAATCATCAATTTTCCTACAAAGGCAAGAATTGAGATAACAATGGAAATTTAAAATGCTGAAATCCTAAAACATCCAAAACCTATCTAATAAGGAAATTAGATTTGATTTAATAAAATCAAATCATAAAATAATTAACTACCTAATATAAATATATAATAAATGAAAACATAATAATATTTATTAATTACAAGAATATTTTTAAAACCCAAAATCTTCGATAATATCTTCACAAATATCTTATGCATCACAAATCCTATTGGGATGCCATATATGGGCATCATTTTAGGCAAAATATCATTATTGTTTTTAAAAAATTAACCAAAATCTGTTCTTTTTAGTAAATCTATGAACCAAAATTAATACAAATTAAATGTAACTTGGGAAATAAAGCATTTGAATTTTTTATTTTATTTTTTGAAATATAAAGCATTTGAATTTGAACATGCCATATTAAGCACAAAGATTTCCCAAGATGGCTTATATCAAATATGACAAGGATATTACCATACAAGTATTGGAGTAGTTTGAAGACTTGATCCATAAATAAATAGTGTTATTATATCGAGCCTTCAAATATTGCAAATTAATATCTTTTTTCACCCATCACAAATGTCATTGTTGTTGTTATTTGCTGTATTATTTTTCTTAGTCATAGCATTGAAGGTGTTAAGGAATTCCCCAAACATGTACGGCAGACACTCCAGGTATCTCATGCATTCAATCACATATCAAACAAAAGGATCAAATTATCATTTCTTAAGTCCTATTATTTGTTTATATATTTTTTTAATTAATTCTTCGATACTTTATTTGTTCCCCAGTTGTTATGGTCAAATCTTCAATCTTCACTCCATTAGTATGAGAAAAAAGTGGGAGAGGGATACGAGTTGCTCTTATACTTATTGAGAATGTAGAGAAGATTAATATTGTATCTTGATTGGGGAAAAACATTATAAATTAATATTGTTTTTTTTTTTTTTTTTTTTTTCTAAAAAAATTGAAATTACTTCTTTCTGCTGTTAGACATACAATACCACTTCTCACCACCGCCCAATGTGACTTGGTGGAAAGTACGCTTATTTATAGTCTTATGTTCAAGTCGCTACCACTGCACATGATATATATATATATATATATATATATATATATATATATATTAACTTTATAGTACGGGATGATCCTGTACAATTTTTTCGTATGGTCCGATTGGAATCAGTATAATTATTTTTTTTCACCGATTTCATTCGGTTGGAATCAATGAAACCACACGAATTTTTATCCGGGATTCTAGCACATGATCATTTATATATATATATATATATATATATATATATATATTATCATAATAATATAATATATTATTAGATTACATATATTTAGTAGCTAGGAGAAACAAATCATTATGGGTGATATTTGGGCTTTTGTTGCTGCCTTGCTGGTATGGATATCTAGCATATTTGGGTTGTCAGGGAAGAAATACGATGATTAGGATCTGAGAGGATCAACCTTGTTTGCTATGTTGAAGGAATGACCTATACATACCGCTAATCTTGTTCATTTTGTTGACCTATATTCAAAATTTCAACACACGTGGGTTTATTCGAGGACCACATTTCTCATTTATTATGAATTGTGTTATTTATACCTCTCAAAATTTGTATGTACACCACTTTCGTTAGTTTTCTGAGACCGGACATAACGTTAACATCTTCTTTTGTGGCAAATCAATATATTAATTTTCTGTCGTACTATAATACCTGTACTTTTAGTGTTTTTTTTTTTTTTTTTTTTTTTTTTTTTCTGTTCAACATCTTCAATTGTAAACAAAAATTTATATGTAAAAGAAAATGTGAATACAAATTTATCGAATTTATATATATATATATATATATATATATATATAAATATATATATACATTGATCTAAATTTAATGTACATGTGCAGCCACAAAATGCTAAAGAGTATGAATGCGTGGATATATACAAACAACCCGCTTTTAATAACATCCTACTAAAGAACCACAAAATCCAGGTACATATAAATTAGGTATGTAAAATGTTTTTCTCATTTTAATAATGATACAAATTCATGAAATTATAAAGATGAATCCGAGTTTTTTTCCAAGAGTCATCAAGAGGAACAGCGAATTACTATTCAGTTCCAAAATCCCAAGTGAAGGTTGTCCAATGGGAATGGTACCTATCCAAAAAACTCAAGTTGATAATCTCACAAATTTAAACTCCATCTCCAGATTACATCTCGGAAATATTCAACTACTCCAACCACTTACTACTACAGCCCCAGGTAGACATGTAAGTATTACTAGTCATGATTAATTTCTTATTTTTATGAAATATTTTAATTTAGATTATTCTTAAATTTAATCTAAAACAATATTATCAAATTAATTAGCTAAACCCTATTTCTATAATATGACATCACAACTTGTTGTAAATTTGATATACGGCATGTACTCAGTTTGCAGCCCAGTACATAGAAGGGAATAAAATCGTGCATGGAGCCCAAGCTGGAATAAGCTTATACAACCCACCGGTTAACAAGGATCAAATTAGCATGTCCCAAATTTGGATTGAAAATGGACCGCCGACTGAACTTAACAGCATACAAGTTGGTTGGGCAGTAAGTCATGACCTCATTTGTATCTATATCTATTCTTATTTGATTTATTTATCATTTATTATTTGTCAAAAATTCTTAAGTAAACTTTTCTTTTAAAGATTAAATGATTGTTTACACATGTTTTTTTAGGTGTATCCACGCATTTATGGGGACAGTCTTACCCGAGCAACTGCTTATTGGACGGTAAGAATCACTTATATCTTTTATGCTTAATTAGCTGTTGTTGGCTCTTCCAATCTTATACAATTCATCTTTTCTTTTTTTTTCCTAAGAAAGGCAGATGGCTCTCAAAAAACAGGTTGTTATAATACTATTTGCCCAGGGTTTGTACAAGTGCATCCTCAATATCACCTTGGTCAAGCATACGGGGCAACTTCTGTCATTGGTGGAGAACAATATATTACTCAACCTTTGGTATATCTGGTATTGAATATTTTCTCTACTACCAACACAATATTGCATGTTTTAATTTCTATTCATATGATCATATTATGTTTAGTAATGTACCAAAAAGTACCCAAAAAAAAAAGTTTAAAAATAGAACATTAATTTTTACAGGATAAAGCATCGGGCAACTGGTGGCTGGCCTTTGACAATGGCGTTAAATTGGGGTATTGGCCTAAGGAGCTTTTTACTCACTTGAAAGAAGGAGCAACTTTTATTCAATACGGTGGATGGACTTATAACTCTCCGGACAGAGTGAGTCCACCAATGGGGAACGGTCGTTTTCCTAGTGAATATTTTAGAAATTCAAGCTATTTTTCACAAATGAAATTTATGGATACATCCGACGTACTAATCGATATTAATGACGAAAGAGTGGGGCGTTTAGTTGATCACCAAAGCTGTTATGACAAATATTATTGGGAATACCAAGGTAACGTCATGGGAAAATGTATGACTTATGGAGGACCCGGCGGGAGGTGTGGTCCTTGAGAAGTCTAGTGAGAAAATCATATGAAAGTTGAATAATTGTTATCAAACATTAATATTATAAAAGTAATTTATCCATGATTTATTATTATTCTGATTTTACCTTGCACAACTCACTTCACGTAGCACATACAATGATACAAACATAAATTAAAACAAATCTCTATCGATTTTGTGTAAAGAGAATTGCTTCTTATAGTCCGAAAGTTAAAGGGTTCAAAAATTAAATAGCACTTTTTAAGGGGGGTCTTACACAAATAGCACCACATTAATAATTGTTGTTTTCATACATACATTTCAAAATTACACTAAAAAGATATACATACATAAAATATTAGGTGAAAGGGTGAAAATGTCTTTTTATAGTTGAATCAGGGATGTTTCTTAAATTTTACACGTTATTTGTCATTCCACTTTTTCCCTATATTTTAAATTTTATATATTTTCTTTTATCTATCTTATACCCTTAATAAGTTTCCAAATTACTATATAACTAAATGCAAAATATACTGAATGAGGGGTTAAAATGTCATTTTGATTTTTTTTTAAAGAAAAAAAGAAAAAGAAAAAGAGATTTCAGTGCAGGCAGCGCTGACAAAGGTACGACGAGTATGGTCTCCCTCTCTCTCCCCGACAAAAGTATGATCATCGGTAACTAGAAAATGGTAATCAGTCAGCACCCATATGTATCAACGATTTAGAGAACACTTTTACTCACCCTTGCTTCGAGGGAGGTGGTCAGCACCCATATGTGTCAACAATTTAGAGAACACTTTTGCTCACCCCCTTTCAAGGAAGGTAACCATTACCCCCCTACATGTGTCCATGGAAGGGGTAAATTGTCCAAACACTGTTATCTTTTTGGACAAATTTACCCTTCCCTAGACATATGTCATCTTTTTGGGAGGGAGGTAATGCTTACCCCCTTTAGGGGGGTGAGCAAAAATGGACTCAACGATTTAGGACCCAGTAGTCTTCTAGCTGCAAATGGCTTTAAGTTATGGCAATTTGGATAAAAGAAATTGATTTTCTTTTCATGGCAGATAACTGTGTTTTGTATTTAATAGGTATGTGATTAAATTAGTTGTGGTTTGGGATTGTTCTGTTTGGACTCCAAGTTTCGAGCTGCTCTGGTTTTTGTTATCTGATTCGGCAAATGGGCGTGTTGATTTTGGGGCATATTGTGCATTTGATCATTTTGTCTGATGGTCGTTATTTGTTTCTTGGTATTGTTGTTTAGCAATTTGACTGACCAATTGTTTTGGTTAAGTAAATTAATTTACTTTCTATTTGGTTGAGTAAATTGCTTTTGTTTTTGTTTCATTCTTGTTTAACTATGATTTAGGAAGAGTCGTTCATTGATATAGATTGGTTTATGGCAGCATAGTTAATCTGGGGCTATGGGGTACTGCTGGTGAGTTTTTTTTTTTTTACTTTACCTCATGAAATATATATTTGGCTGCTATGGTGTAATTATACTTGTTATCTAGAAAAATCTGTCGTGATTTTCCGGACAACGGTCAGCTAGGAGGTACTGGTGCCCCCCAGCGGAGTCATGAGGGTAAGGAGAGGAGGTGGGCGCTTGTCGCTCTGATACCGATTTCTGGCTGGTGGTACCGAGTACTCTGTCAGTCGTCCTTGGTACCTGGTACCATGCCTGTCCCCCCCGGTACCTGATCTCCTTTCCGATTTTCCTCTGTAGTTCCCCAATACAAAGAGGATTAGGTGCTCCTCAATGGTGGACGGGTTACAAAGGATAAGACCAACTCTACATGACTCTTCCCATGCTTCGGTTCCTTCGGTCGGGGTCGGAACCCGTCCCGATTCTTCTAGCTAGTCCAATGGTGCTTTAGGGCTTTTAGAGTGTGCAGGAGCAGACCCCCCCTAATCCTGGTGTCGAATCCTTATAAAAGGCATCGGGCTCCCTTAGGGGAGGTGGTAGGGCTTAGTTGGTTCTCTGGTGAGTCTAGCGGGGGTCCTCTGGTTTTTTGGCATGGATTTGGCCTTGCCCCGCTAGCTCTGGTTGTAGATCCTCTACAGGGCTGTTCGCTCCCATAGAAAAGGTATGGGGGAGCTCCTTGGCTCCCTGGTACCTCGACTCCTTTCTAGCAGGTCCAGAGGGTTTTTCCCCTTTTTTATGTGTGACTTGACATGCAAATAGGTGGATAAGAGAGCTAGAACCAGTAGGGTCTGAGCCTAGCTTCCATACATGCATAATAAAGGAGATAGATGGGAGAATGACAATTTCTTTGTTAGAATTGGACTGGCCTAGGGGGAAAAAGCATCACATATGATCATATGCTGAAAAACCCCTAGGTAGTATCCAATGGAGAGGGAGGCCATTCTTCATATATATTAACAAGGAGTGCTCCGGAGAGCTTACACAAGTAGCAAGGTCATACAACATTGGGGCTCTGGAGAGCTTACAATAGTAGACAAGTAGTATAAACCTATGTAGTAGATTATCTTGGAGACAAGTAGCCAAGTAGAATATCCATCTTGCTAAGGAGGGGAGCGTGGGGGATCCCCTTGGAGAGGTACCTCCATCTAGTTGTATGGTCCCTCATAATGGTAAAGCTGTTGCAGAACACACCAAAAATAGTGGAGAAAGGGGATTTCGTGGAAGTGCTAAAAAGAGATGGAGTTTAAAGGATGGGTGCATGGGGGCTGCCCCTTTCGGAGGAGGTACCTCCCTATGTGGTAGAGGTACTGTAGAACCTTCTAAAATGATGTAGGAGAGTCACTTTGTGGAGGAGGAGATAGCCATTTCGTGGTGGAGAAGCCTCCTTTTAAGAAGTGCCTAGGATTTCACTTATATAGTGAGCCTAGGTGGTGATATGGAGGGCATGTGTTTGGCACACATGGGCACATGCTTCCCACATGCAAACACACTCTTTAAGTGGTGTAGGACGTGCCACATCAGATTTAAGGCATACGTGGCGATGGTGTGGCAATGACGAGGCGCTTTGGTGGCATTTGGGTGCCTTTCCATTAGAGGGAGATGTCTAGGTGGCTTTTTGACCAAATGACCCTCATATGGGGCTATCATAGATCCATAAATAGTGCTGGAAAGTGGTTGAAAAGTTGTTGAAAGGTCACCATCAGTGGGCCCCCTTTGTCCCCCTAATTGGTGGAAAGTTCTTATGTTGTCTTTAATTCAAATCTGATGGGTCCCGATTACTTTGACCAATATTATTTCATGGAATACAACCCATAAGACATGTGGGGGAGCTGCTCCATTTGGAGGACCCGGTACCTTGGTACCTTGGTACCATGGTACCCCGTGTAGGTCTGATGTATGGGGAATTTGCTGTAGAATAGTTGCACTAGTGTCGACACGCTAACCAGAAGAGAGGATCCGGTAGGGGAGATCCCATAGGGGTGATTCGAAGGGGATCTCGTAGTGGAGCTCGTGTGGGGGAGGTATAAACAGAGGTACTCCTAGATGGATGCCTTGAGAATTCTCCTTCGGATAAATGACCAAATTTTATGGTTAACAATACTTTTCAATGGGAGTTTTATGAGCAGTTAGTAGGTTCTAATTGGTTTATGACTCATGACTCGGATGACATAATTTTACATGGAGTGGCTTTGGTGGTGGTGTGTACTAGGTAGGCGGATTACAATAGGCTCAGGCATCAGGCCTTTGAGTTACAGAGGATCAAATGTGTTCTTGTTGACCTTTTCTCTCATAGCAAAGCCACATGGAATTGGAAGAATTTCTGAGATAAATTTTCACATTAGGCCAATTTGGGTTCAGATGCACAATCTCCCTTTAGCTTGTATGACTGGAGAGATGGGCATGTTTCTGGGGAATATGGTAGGACAAGCTATTGAAATTGATACAGGTTCCTCTGGGGATTGTTTAGGGAAATTCTTTAGGGTTCGAGTTATGGTGGATCATGGACATGACAAAGCCATTGAAGAGAGGTCTGGCAATCTGCTTCTGATGGATCTAAATGCAGATTGTGAAGACCGTGTTTGATGTAGTAATCAAGAGAATCAAACAAGGTGGTTTTGTAGCAAAAGAAGAAGGGGAGAGAGGGAATTCAAGTATTCAACTAACAACGGATGATATTTGTGCAATTATGAGAACAGATGTCTATGCCTGTAATTATGCATAATGTCTGGAGAAGTTTGTGCAATTATATCCAACCGTAAGAGGTCGTTTGTTTTTTTGTCTGAAGACTAAATAATTCTGAATTTTACTGAAAACTGAATAGTGACTGAAATCTGAATCTGAATGACATGTTTGTTTTTTTTTTTTCTCACATCTGAATGTATTGTCAACATGTTTGTTTTTTACAAATAAAATTGTCTGAAAAGAAGTAATTTTACATCTATACCCATGTTAAACAATTATACATATAATATAGAATAAAAACAATCCAATAATAATAATTATATATCAACACATATGATCATGATTTTCTTTTTCAATTACAAATGAACTTTATTTTTATTAAGAAAAGAAAAGGTTTTTTTTTTTTTTTTTTTTTTTTTTTTCTTTTTTCTTTCTTTCTTTCTTTCAAAAAATAAAAGGGGCAGCAAGAAAACTCACACAAAATACTCTAAAAAAATAATATATAAATACATTACCCTAATATCATAATAAAGTATTGATGATATTAAACATCAATATCAGAAGTGATTAGAGTTCTTTTTTATTTTTAAAGCTATTTAAAATAAGCAATATATTAAAATAAAGATTTCTATACAATATATAATTACGATGAAATTGGATATATGTTATATATGGAGGATAGTATCGGAAGAAAATATTTTGGATTGCATTTAATGCTATTCAGTGATTTACAATTAAGTTAAAAGTCATGATTTTTTACTTTTTATTTTAAGTTTTTTTTTTTGGTATTTTTAAGTTGGTTCACCACTTAAAAAAACAAACAAAACAACTTAATAATTATGATTTAGACCCATTAAGTTTTAAGTGAAAAAAACAAACGATCTGTAATTCTATATAATTATATTAGTTGATTTATTATTATAAATTGGGATTTTTTTTTTAATTGCTTAAAAATAAATTACGTTTTTTTAATGATTATTTTTAAATGACCATTTTTTTCTTTCAACACCCATTATAATTCCGAAAATAACCCTAATCAAATTTCCATTTATAATTTCTTTTTACACACAAATTATTTTCCTTGCAGCGTTTTTGTTCATCTCACATCCATTTATCTCCTACGATGTGGTGTAGCTGGATGGTGTGTTATATAATGTTCACACTATGCAGCCTCTTGTTTTAGAATACAGTAGTATTATGTTAAATTATTTTTCTTGCATATATATATATATATATATATATATATATATATATATATATATTAATTTTCAAGTGAGTAATCCTTTACTTTAATTTCGGTAAGGACCTTCATGAAATCACATCAATTTTTATGAATTTTGATCTGATTTTTTGGATGATAAGTTTAATGAAACCTACTTATGAATAAAATTTAAGAATGTTTTAAGCATTATAACTATTTATCTTGATTTTGTTAAATATGAAGGCATTAGAAAAATGGGAGAAGTATAGAAAAATTCAAAAAAATAGTTCTAGTTCTTGAAAATTTCTCAAATTTTATTCATAAGTAGATTTTAATAAGTTTATCATCTATGAAAAAATTCAAATCAAAATTTATAAAAATCGATATGATTTCATCTAGGCTCTTACCGAAACTAGAGAGATCTTTCACTTCAAAGGCGGATGGCAGAAAGGGTTGACTTTTTCAACAAATAATAATAATTAATTAATAAATACTTTTTAAAAGTGTTATTAATATTATTTTAATTGTTTATTTAGCACACAATAATCAGGAGCGTTATTAGAGTAGTCTTCTCATTATTATGATTCTCTTCTCCTCATACCAATCAATGTCATACATGGTCACCCAATTCTCAAAGACTCTAAACCCACCTCAAAAGTAAAATATAATTTACAACACAATTCTAAAAGTAAGGAAATATTTGAAAACCTTGTTAAAATAAAACTACTAGGGTTTAATAGGTCTAATTGGCTTACTTAGGTAGTTAATTACCAAATGTTTAAAACGTGAGTTTGAGCTTTATAGTGAGATTTTTTTAAAACAAATTTCCATATGCGGTGTTGGTGATTTGACATGAGGCATTGTCAGGTTAAATAAGCGTTTTTACCATCAAACCACATTGGATCATAATCTTTATGATGAGATAGTAGAAATATAAATTGAAATCTATAATTTAATTAATATAATAATGTTTTTTGAAAGAATTTTATATAAAAAAAATTTTATAAAAAAAATGTTGGACCTGGCTTCAGCTAGTGTTGTCAATACCTACCTACCTCCGCTCTTGATGCCTCGTTAAAACCTTTGCCGGTGAGAACTCCGTGGGACAAAAAAACAAGCAGAGGAAAAAGAGTACGTCATATACTCATATGATATTTTCATTTGTGGGTTGCTCGTTTACCAGATCTTTAAAAAACTAGGCAATATTTTTGGAAGAAGAAATTTAGGTTTAGAAGGGTCGAAAAAGTAAATATTCATTTACGAACAACAATTAATATTATTTGTAACAACAAAGTTTGAAGAGAAATTTTTTGGGTGGAATCACTTTATAATTCCACTTAACAAACAGTTTGGAATCTAGTACGCTTCTCGGAACACGGCGTGGAATTTGTTTCTTCAAAAGAATCAGAACCCATCTCTTGACGAAACGACACAACACAAATACACAATTGAGAACTGAGAAGACGAAGCAAATCTATCAGTCTCGCAAATGGCAATAGATTGTGCAGACGACGTGAAAGAGACTCTAGGCAGCCTGAACAAGGATTCATTCGTTGGTCTCTTGGGTAAGCTGATAGGAGAGTCCAAGTACTTACAAAACAACCCACCGGAGTTGATCCCAGAGGAAGACAGGGTTGTCAAGCACGTACTTGATGTTCTTCTACCGTACAGCACCACCACTGGCGGAGGACCCTTGCTTATCAACCATGTCACCTATTTCCCTCGCAGAGGCAATCTTATTGTCGAATATCCTGGAACTCTTCCTGGCAAGATCATCTCCTTTGTTGGCATGCACATGGATGTTGTCACTGCCAATCCTAATGATTGGGTTTGCTTCTTTCATTTCCTTCCTGCCTTTTCTTTTTATTTTAATTCACTTTTACAATTGTAGATTTTGGTTACCTATATAATTATATGGCTTCCCTTTTCTTCTTAGAGATTACAAAAGCTGGCTTTTCATCTTGTTAGGTTATTAGTATTGGCGTCAACAGTTAATTGGTGAAGTTTTGATGTGCGTTTCAAGCCTAGTTGTTTATTCCGCATCCTTACATAAATTTGAATTCCTGTTATATAAGTAATTGTGTGTGTATGATAGTTTGAATTTTCTATAATGGGACCTTATGTTTTTTTTTTCCCTTTGGTGATGCATGTGCAGGAATTTGATCCTTTTTCATTGAGCATTGATGGGGAAAAACTTCGCGGCCGTGGCACCACTGATTGTTTGGGACATGTTGCCCTTGTCACTGAACTAATGAGGAAGCTTGGGGAGACAAAGCCAAAATTGAGGTCAACCGTAGTAGCTGTTTTTATAGCTAATGAAGAGAACTCTGCCATAACAGGGGTCGGTGTGGACGCTCTTGTGAAAGATGGACTGCTTAACAAGCTGAAGGAAGGTCCTCTGTAAGTCATTGAGCTTTTCAGTATTTTAGAACACAATAGAGCTTTTATATATGTATTTCTCAGAAGGGCTTTGGAGTTAAACATCATTTTGTTATTTTCTTTTTGTAATTCGGGGATAAGATACTAAAGCTTGATTGTTTGATGTGATTTTCTGTTCAAAGTTTCTGGATTGACACGGCCGATAAACAACCATGCGTTGGTACTGGTGGTATGATACCTTGGAAACTTCATGTGACTGGGAAGCTTTTTCACAGTGGTTTGGCGCATAAGGTATGCCATTAATAAACGTATTCTCCATATTGATTATTTCTTTTCATCCAATTTTTTCTCATATATAAAGATTACCTTCATTAGTGGAAACACATGAGAACGATATTGGAAGTAAGGAAATGTTATTTTTGTCTTTTATAAACTCTTTACCTAAATATATCATTTATAACGTAAAAAGTTCACTAAAATACAAAATAAACATTCCACCAACTGCCTTTGGATGTAATTTGATCTCCAGACGAAGATAAATTGCAGACATTCGCACTAGAAAATGACTACACACACCTATCAGCAAATTTGTACCAACATATAAGTGATGGTTTAGTTAACCGAAAAGAAAATTTTGTTGTTAAAAAAAACTCGGAAATGACATTATCACTTTCTGATCATCTATTGATCTTATGGTTGTCATTCAATTTCTGCAGGCTATAAATCCTTTGGAGCTAGCCATGGAAGCACTTAAACAAATCCAGACACGATTTTACAGAGACTTTCCACCTCATCCTCAGGAGCTGGTTTATGGATTTGCAACACCATCAACCATGAAACCAACCCAATGGAATTGTAAGTTTTGAACCTTTAAAGTATTAAATAATTAGAAATGAAATATGATTTTAGTTTTGTAGTTCTCCTTCACTTTTGCAGATCCAGGAGGTGGTATCAATCAAATTCCAGCTGAGTGTACAGTTTCAGGAGATGTCAGGTTTGTAATCTCACAGATTTCTGGCAAAGAGGCCACTGATGTAAAATGATATCTTACTATTTTTCTACTTCCGTTGCAGGTTAACTCCCTTCTATAAGTAAGTCAGCACCTTCTGCTCCTGGAATTATTATATGGGTTTTGTTTTTTGTTTTTTCCTAGTTATTTATTCTACAAAAGTCCAAGTATTCTGTTTTCCAATCAAATAACTAGATAATAGTGAATGGTTCAAATTATTTTGATTCCCTGTTGCAGTGTAGCAGATGTGATGAAAAAACTGCAAGAATATGTAGATGATATAAATGAGAACATGGAGAAGCTGGATGCACGGGGTCCGGTTTCAAAATATGTTCTACCAGATGAGAACTTGAGGGGAAGGTGTCATTCTCTTTTGCTCACCTTACTGTAGAACCTAGTTTTATCTAGAATTTAGTTGCAGTTTCTGAATTTTGTGCGTTCATCTTCCAGAAAATTACTTCTTTTATTATTATTTTTCTGTACTAGTGCTCATATGTAGCTTCTTTTTATCTATTCCGTGGTGCATGAAGCAGTTATATGGATTTCTTTTTTGCAGTCTTACATTAACTTTTGATGAGGCAATGTCTGGAGTTGCTTGTGATCTCGATTCTCGTGGCTTTCATGTGTTGTGTAAGGCAACTGAAGAGGTAGTTGGGCATGTAAAGCCTTACTCAATCACTGGGAGTTTGCCACTCATTCGAGAACTACAAGTGAGATATAAATCATTTCTGTCTGTTGCCTTTCCTTTTATGCATTTATTTTATTAATCTTTCCTTCTTCTTTTGTGTAGGATGAAGGTTTTGATGTTCAAACTGCTGGCTATGGTATGATAATATACGCTACCTTTTGGCATTATGATAATATACGCCATAGAAAGTCTATTAGACCTTAGCTTTAAACAGATCTAATAATTATTTATTTACTTGTGCATGTTGTAGAGTTAATAGTATACTTTTCTCCTCAAATGCTGAATATTAGATTCATTGTGGACTCTAGTCTGGATAATCATGTTCTGTTTCCATGCTTTGTCCTTCTTTCCTCTTTTTTAATGTAGGATATGTTGTGAGAACTTGGAATTAGTATCTAAATAAGGTAAATTGTGTTGTGAATTTTGAAATTATAGATGATATGATAGAAATCTGTTTCAATTAAAATTTTATAGAAGTTTTTTAGGGGTATTGTTTAGTTAGAGTGGAACTGGAAATACAAAAAACTCATTAAATGGATCTGTTGTACATCAAAATGTAATATTTGCTAGTGAAAGTATTGAGGCATTTGCATCAAGATTTCACATATAGAAGATAAGATTTTGATAACCTTGTTCGTTCAATTTCTCAATTCTCACTACATCAGTTGTAGCACTTGAATTGTCAAAGTAGCACTTAGGGAAGTCTTATGTTTATACTTATTAATCAATTACATAATACTTTTCTTTATCCTAACTGAAAATTATGCTAAGTTCAGCTTGTTGACACTGTATGCGGTTATTTTTGTTGGATGAGAAATGAGGTATTAGGAGGCCTTTTAGTATTAGATAAGTTTTAGTTTCACCTGTTGGAGAACTTTTCTTTACAGATAACAAATCTGTGGGAGAGTAAAGCTCTAAGTATCCAAAGCCTTATAGACCAAGAGATCTCTTAAAATGGTTTTGCCTGAACCGTAATCCTCTTCCACAATAGAACGGAAATTTTAGAGAGGAGGGTATTTCCCTAATGCTTCTTCAAAGATATGACTGATTTTAGCTAAAGTTTGAAATACAAATTGGTGGTAAATGCTTGTTAACAATGTCATGGTGGTTGTGTATTCTCCTTTTATTAAGACAGTACATAATGTTAGTTCTCTTAATTGTGTGAAAAAGTTTTACATTCTTCTAAGTTCTAAGTGTTACCACAGTTAAAACAATCTTGAAAAGCAATGGGGAGAGCCATTAATCCTCGATTTTTTTTTTTTAATTATGAAAACAAAAATGGTAAGTATATACAATAGTTGTCTAGAAAACTAGCGTCCTTAACGTATCTCTCTTAAATCTGCCTTATGTTATTTTATAATCTTCTTGTTCTCCCATATCAACACTGCTATGTTGTGTCTGATTCCATTGATTTTTTCCGTTCAACTTATCTCAAAGAATAAATGAATGATTATCAAATGACATTTTGTTTTGCATACTGGCAGGTTTAATGGCAACATACCACGCCAAGAATGAGTATTGTCTCCTTCATGATATGTGTCAGGGTTACCAGGTTTTTGTTAGTATCATCTCTCAATTAGAAGATTGAAAAAAAAAAAAAAAAGAGTAAGTAATTACAATGATATGTAGAATTTTCTGAAACTATTACTACTACTATGTGTTCAAGAAAATAAGTTGAGATATATCTACTTTAGTAATGATTTGTATGAGGTTTTAAATATCTCTTTTATTTTCATCTCCTTTATTGTGATATAAAATTTATATAAATATGTTTATGCTTTGAAAGCTTATAGAAAGCAATTGAAATTCAAAGCTTTTGAGTTCCACCTCTTTCTGGGCAAAAAAGGAGGTTGCTAAATCAAGTGGATTTTTTCTCTTTTAATCTTTTTTTTTTTTTTTTTTTTTGGTAATGTTATACAACTCAAAATATTAGTATGAAAATTAACTTAAATGATATTAGAATTGTCACATTATTGGAGTTAATTTTATTGCGAAATTTTTGAGTTGTGCAGCGATACTCTTTTATATTTTTTCAATGGTCTTAACTAAGTTTCGCCCTAATAAGGAATCTCACAATCATGTAACAATATTTTCACAATTGTGCAATTGTTATATATATTACAGTTTTGTGAGATTGTTTGAATAAATCTCAAACTTTGTATTTTGTAAATTATCAAAAAGAAAAATCGTGAGATTTTAGTAATTCATGAAGAAATAATTAAAATATGGGTTGATTTGGTAAATTTACTTGAGATGCTTGAAGGGTTCAAATTTCAATTAAAAAAAAAAAGGTATTATCATTTTGGTCACTATGTTTTTTCAAATTATGACATTTTTAACTGTCTTTCCATTTTTGGAGCTTATTGTCCCTATATTTTTCAAAATTCATCAATTTAGTCCTTTTGTGAGTTAGGCGATAGTTAGAATTAATGGATCATAATTAACTGTCTTTCCATTTTTGGAGCTTGTTGTCCCTATATTTTTCAAAATTCATCAATTTAATCCTTTTGTGAGTTAGGTGTTAGTTAGAATTAACGGATCTAAGGGTATTTTTTGTCTTTAAACCAAAAAGATGCATCGTGTCAACAACAAACAATAGGTAACAATTTTTTAAACATATTTATATAATATAAAAAAATAATAAAATTGTAAATCTCCACCGTCCAAATTCTAGATGGACAGTGGAGATCTACTTATATAAAAAAATTGGTAGATAATTAGATTGATCTTCACAATCCATCTCAGATATGGATGGTGGTGATCAAACTACAAGAAAAAAAAAAATTGAAAAAAAAAAAAAAAAGAGATAAAACCAAAAAGAAAAAGAAAAAGAAAACAGATCCAATCTAGATCTCCTTAGATGGATTGATCTTCATTGGTGATGGAGATCCCGGCGTGGGATCTCCATCACTGATGGAGACCTTGCACACTACATTGCATGATGGAGTGTGTCTCCATCGCGCATGGATCTCCATCTAATTTACTTTCTTTCTTTTTTTTCCTTTTTTTTTTTCGTTTTCTACCTTTTTCATATTTTAATAAAGGGTAAAATAGTCATTCAATATTTTATGTGAGCGTTGATCGTCAAAAATTTGGTTAGAATGGCCAAATTGATGGATTTTGGAAAACATATGGACCACGAACTCTAAAAACGAAAAGTCAGTTAAAAAAAATCATAATGTAAAAAAACATATGGACCAAAATGATAATGCCCCTATCAAAAAGGAAGAATGGTAAAAATCATCTTGGAGTTCGATCCCTTCTCAAAAAACAATTTCAAATCACCTGATGTAGTTAAATGGGAAAATTGCACAAACTTACCCTAACGTTTCCCATTATAGCATAATATTCAATTAATGCCTTTAATTACACAAACAACCCCTCCTGTTAGTCAACTTTGGTTAAAAATAATCATTGACCATGATTTTTTTTTTGAAAGCCCAAAATTGCCCCTGCACTAATGCACTTTATTACGAAAAAATCTTAATTGCCCTTTATTTAAAACATTATCTACTTTAAATTATTATAATATAAAAAAAAAAATACTAAACATAATCCTCTTTAAGTAAAAAAAAAAAAATCAAAAATAATATATTAAAAACAAAACAATTTAAGAAAACGTTTTTTTTGAGAAAATACAACTTAATAATATATTAAAAAAAAACGAAAAAAAAAACGTTATTTTGAGAAAATATAATTTAAAATTATACAAGTCCAATATGAATAGTGATAATGTGCTACATATTTTTGAAATTTAAAACATTTTTTTTTTAATTTAAAAAGGATTATGTTTAGTATTTTTTTTTTTTTCAATTTTTGAATCAAAATATAATACGTAATTTATATTAAGTCAAATTATTTTGTCTTATAAAGATGAACATTGAACAAATTTTCGGTGCTACTGTATTTTATTATAACAAATGATTATGTTTTTATATCAAACTTTTGATGATTTTATTTATATTTGTGTTTAGAATACTAAACATAATCCTTTTTAAATAAAAAATAAAATAAAAAATAATATAATAAAAACAAAAAAAATTCAAAAATATGTAACATATTACCACTATTCATATTGGACTTACATAATTTTAAATTATATTTTCTCAAAATAACATTTTTTTTTGTTTTGTTTTTAATATATCATTAAATTGTATTTTCTCAAAATAACGTTTTCTTAAATTGTTTTGTTTTTAATATATTATTTTTGAATTTTTTTATTTAAAAAGGATTATGTTTAGTGTTTAATTTTTATATTCTAATAATTTAAAGTAGATAATGTTTTAAACAAAGGGCAATTAAGATTTTTTTTTTTTTTTTTGTAATAAAGTGTAGGGGCAATTTTGGGCTTTAAAAAAAAATTATGGTCAATGGTTATTTTTAACCAAAGTTTACTAACAGGGGGGTTGTTTGTGCAATTAAAGGCATTAATTGAATATTATGCCGTAATGGGAAATGTTAGGGTAAATTTGTGCAATTTTCCCTAGTTAAATTGATGAGTTAATTGTGTAATTTGTGTCACGAAAGCCACCCAATAAGGGAATTTTATTTAAATTCAAAACAGAAGAGCTGTTTTAAAAAATATAAAACTTCAGGGGAATTTTTGCAAATCTCCTTAAACAAATGGTCTTGACTTTTGAGATGGCAAAAGAAGCAACTCAGCTAGTATGAAGAGTTTAATTAATTTATCTTGGTATTTTCAAATTTGACAAGTCTCACAAATCACATCAACAGCAATTGCCAGCGTTATCTCCAAAAGCCGCCTTCTGATTGGTCAAGTGGATATCTCCGGCCCATAGAATCACTCGCAATCCCCTCCACAAAACCCATCGAAACAAAAAACACAAACTCAAACTGACCACTCTTCTGACTTCTCACGTCAACTATGTTCCATGTAGACAACAATCTCCGAAGAATACGAACCCGGTACAGTTTCTGAAAAACACACACACACAAATGGAGATTCCGTTGGCTTCCTTGACTTCGAAGCTTGGAACGACGTCGTTGTGTGGAAGAGCTGGCCTGTGTTCCAATTTCGCCGTGAGAAAGAGAGGAGTGGTGAAGGGTGGTGGTCAAAGTCAAAGACGGTGCGTTAAGGCGTCTGCAGAGAGGACTAGTGATGAAATTAAAGGGAGAGAATCTGGTAGTACCAGTACTAGCGGGCGAGGGTTCACGGGAAGTGTTATGGAGGTCACCACATTTGATCGTGGCTTTGGTGATGCCACCTCAAACTTTCCTCTTTGGGAAAAGATTGGTGCTGTAGTTAGACTTAGCTATGGAATCGGTTAGTTTTTCTTTTAATTTTTGAATTTTCACTTTTAATGTATAAAGTTTTTGTTGCTTTCCTTATTTTTGTTTGGAGAAAAAAAAAAAGGTGCTTTTGAAGATGTTGGATCTGCTAGATTGAATATTCTCTGGTAGATATGAGTTTTGAAATGAGATGTAAATTGTGTATACTTGTTGTCATTTTCTTATAAAATTACTGTTTGGGGTTGTGAGATCAGGTGTATATGGTGCAATGGCACTTGCTGGAAACTTCATCTGCTCAATCACTGGAATTGATAGCATGGGTGGTTTTCATCCATCGTTAGAAGCCATTCTAGAAGGACTTGGATATGCTGTTCCACCAATAATGGCCCTTTTGTTCATATTAGATGTATGTTCCTTGTTTCATTACAAATTTTCAGTAACTTTTCCATTTGCTTACTTGGTTTTACTTTAGGTTACTTTTCTTATATCCTTCCACTGGATTGCTGTTTATTTACTGAATCTTCAGCTTTAATATTGTTCCAGCTGAAAGATATAGAAAATTTGGAGTTGGGTTTACTCAAATTTGAATAAATTCAGATTTTTATGGACAAAAAAGGTTACAATTTTTTTTTTTTTTTTTTTTTTTTTTTTTTGCTTTTTCTTCTGTGAGAAACTGAGGAAGGTTTTAAATTTTCTTCTTTGGACTTTTAAAATTCTCCGGAATAGGCCATGTTTGAGTTGATTTCTAGTGGAGAGAATATTGAATTATCTGAAATAGGGGGTCTTCTCAGCATTTTCGAAAGTTGAAATTTTAGTGGAAAACTTTCTACGCTGTTGTTCTCAATTATCCTTGCTGTTGGTGTTACTTTCTGACTTTCATGCTTAATTCAAAAAACTGAGATTGTAACAGGATGAAGTTGTGAAGTTATCGCCTCATGCTCGGGCCATCAGAGATGTGGAGGATGAGGAGCTTCGGAGCTTCTTTTATGGAATGTCACCATGGCAGGTATATCTTCTTTAACTTTAAAATTCTTAGTTAATTGTACACAGTTTACTCATTCTGACATAGTTAATTTAACCAATTAATCGTATATTAAATTTTCAGTTTATACTGATTGTCGCTGCAAGCTCAGTAGGAGAAGAACTTTTCTACCGTGCAGCTGTTCAGGCATGTCCTTTTATCTTTATTTTATATTGAACTGTAATATCATAGGACCTTTTTAATCTTAGCTTTAGGTATTTGAATCTATATCTGATATTCTTTTTTTGATATTTGGGCTATTCACATTGCAATATAATAAAAATATATTTATGCGACTGTAAATATATTTAACAGGATTTTCTGTTAGTTTATATACTTAATCAGGCAAATAGGCAATTCATGTCCTGCATGCTTCAGTTTAACCAATAGAAATAGATATAGTATGCTTTCCTTTTTCTTTCTTTTCTTAGTCATTGTAATTTACTTGGTGAAAGGCATATGATGCTCTGCTTACTTGCCCCCACAATTGTTGTTTGTCTTGGGAAATTTGCATGTCATATTTAATACAGTCCCGAATCAAATCTACAGTTGTACTTTGAGTTTCCGGATGCCTAGAAATATTGATTCCTAGTTCAATAAGTCGATATATGGCCGATAATTTTCTTTTTTGACTAAGTATGAAAATAATACAATTAATGATTACAATAACTTTTGATGGACCCATGAGGGGTTAGCAAAATGGGGCCTGTGGTTTGCTCCCACAAGATATGAGGTTTGAATCCCCTCATGAGACCATAGTTTCCTATTTCCCAAAGATTGTAGGATTCGGCGGAGGACCCCAATTTCTAACGAGGATTCACTGATCGTGTTCGGGGGATTTCTAGTGAAAAAAAACAATCACTTTTGATGGAAGTACTAAATCGTGATCTTTTTATTTTTGGTTTTTGTCAGGGAGCATTAGCAGATATATTCCTAAGAGGCACCAATTTGGTGACGGATGCTCGAGGAATGGCATCTCTGGTATATCTTCTATCTATTACTTGTTACTCTCTCTTTTTCGCAATGGAAATTGTCTTTCGACTAAATTGTGTTTTATTTCCTTAAAACCCAGACTGGTGTGCTACCTCCATTTGTCCCATTCGCTCAGGCATTTGCAGCTGTAATAACAGCTGTTATAACTGGTTCTCTCTATTTCGTAGCTGCCTCTCCCAAAGGTTGATTCTTTGACCATCCTTTTCGTGGAATGTTTATGTAATTATGTTCTTTCTAAGTCTCAAGATCATCTAATTGAGTTTCATATATTTCTTTCAGATCCTACATATGTAGTTGCACCAGTCTTACGATCTCGCTCCGGTCGTGATGATTTAAAAAAGCTTTTTGCAGGTTCTTCCTCTACCCTCATGACATGTTATTTTATTATAGTGATAATTTCTTATCTAAGGGACTTTAGTTAGAACCATGTTCTGCTTTCATGGTATGAAATGTTTCTTTGTAACATATAGATTTTCAAATATAAGATTGCCAACAAATGGCGATTTCTTTTTACTAAGGTTTTGGTGGTCACAGAAAAATTCAGTTGAATTCAGTCTAAATTTCCTTTTCTCATCCTTTTTCCTGTTGAATATTCTGCAGCCTGGTATGAGAGGAGGCAAATGAAAAAGATTTACTCTCCTCTCTTGGAAGGATTATTGGCCCTTTACCTTGGTTTTGAGTGGATCCAGGTAATTCCTGAACTTGCTTCTTGTTGAACTTAAATCGGGGTTTAAGAAAACTAAATGAATAACCGACTTTCATTATATTCTGATCAACAGACAAATAACATTCTTGCGCCAATTACTACACATGGTATATACTCTGCTGTGATACTGGGACATGGTCTTTGGAAGATACATGACCACCGGAGAAGACTCCATCAAAGAATCCAGCAGCTTAAATCAGAAGGAAAGGACTCAAACAAACTATGAATAACTTGCCACGGAAGAACAAACCGTGTTGTCTGTAAATTTGTATAGTACTAATAGAGCTGGCAAAATATATCATGAAAAATGTATTTTAAATGTATAATTAACAACGGTATATGGTTGAAGAAAATTATAGCATCAACACAGAAAATCATACTATTGTTTAGATGGTGAGCTTGTACCATAGATTATGTATTTGAGTGCAGTTTTGTTTTCCTGTTTTCAGCTTTTGATTCATTTGATGAATATATTGTCATGGTGTTCAATGAATTCTATGTTTATTCATTTCTTCTAAAACATATGTTAGCCTAAGTTCAAGTTTTGTCAAAATCACAATTTTGGAACCCCAAGCATGCAATAAATCCCAACTTCCTACAACGTACGGAATTCAACCCAGGTTTCACAATAAGTTCATCTTCAAACCATCACAGAACAATAGAAGCATACAAGTTAGTAAGTTACAACTATGAATTTAATACAAATTCAACCCGGGTTTCACAATAATTTAATGTTCAAACCACAAGGTTTGGTTTGAGTCCTCCCCCCTCTCCGAATTTATGTAATATTAAGGATGTCAAAAAAGCCCGACCCCACGGGGACCCACCCTACCCCTTACAAGCAAGGGTTTTATCAAAATAAATGGGGTTGGGGCAAGCTTGGGGCTGAGTCATTTGCCCCGTTTCAGAAACGGGGCAAGGTCAAGGTTTGGTATCCCTGCCCTGACCTCGTTTATTATTTATTTATTATATTAATATTTAAATAAAAAAATAAAATATAATTTTGTAATTAATTAAATAATATATATTTATTAGTAATAAATGGTTTTCACAATTTACTTTTTCTATTGTTTCTCGTTAATTATTTTTGTGGATTTTATTTTATAGTCAATTATAAATGTTTAAATTTTATTTTGTCGGTTGATATTGAGTTTATTCAAAATATAAGAATTTATTTTAATAAAAAACCATTAAATATATAGAAATTGTGCAGTATTCATATTTTAAAAAACAAATATGGTGTGGGGCGGGATTGTGGCCACCTACCCCCGCCCGACCCCGGTCTTCAATTGTTGGGGTTAGGGTGGGGTTGGGACCAATTAATTTTTTTCGGGGTGGGGTCGGGATTTATAGTCCTTGCCCTAAACCCACCCCATTGACATCCCTATGTAATACTTTAAAAAAAAAAATAGCTGCATATAGTGTATTTAGATTATTATTTTTTTGTTCTTCTTAGTAATTTTAATTAGGATAAAATTTTCATATAATAAATATATATAAAAAAAATGGAGCGTAGAAAGATATTATTGTCAATAGCATCACTCATAAAAAATGTGGTGGCTCTATTGACATCTATAAAACTTTTCTCTACACCCATTATTTTATAAAAAAAGTTAATTATTAAAATAGCCACATGTAAATTTACTTAAAAGGATATGATGATTTAAATGAGTAGAATAAAAATACTTCAAACCCTCATTTAATATACGGTGAATAATTATAAACCCTAATCCTCAAATTCAATTCAATTCAATATAAAATAAATTATCATAAGCCCTAATTCTCAAATCCATCTTATAACAATGAAATATTGTTTGAAAAATCCTAAAACTAAGTCAATAGAAAATCTAAAATTTGATATATCCAAAGATCAATTACTAGGAAGAAGAATACACCCAACCTACTAATCTTTCAATAACTATGAAAGCAAAATAATAATTGTGCATATACATTTATTGAAATAATAGGTAAGAATTACCAATGGCCTCTTGCCTTAGTAGTTGGAGTCTTCAAGGGGAAGTTCCACCACCAAGGTTCAAGTCTCGGTAGTTGTAAATATTTATCCCACATTTGGCCATAAAATCCCTAAGTGTGGGCAGCCCTCTCTAAAAAGTAGGAGCAACCCTCTCTTCGGTAGAATCTAATCTTGCCATGTCCCAGCAATATCCTCGATCTGTAACCTCTCTCTAATAGTGGGTGTTAGGAAATTATAGTAGATATAAATCCTATTTAACAATTATTAATATCTCTAAGCAAGTTTAGCAAGATTCACTTACTACAGAGATACAATTGAAAATGTTTTCTAGCAACCTAACTAGATTCTTTATTTTAACAGATAAACAAAGAGTTAACAATAGATTAAAGCTAAGCCTATAAACATTCAGATTTAGGCATATACTTTCAGATCTAAGTTACTCATGCATATCTAAAGAACTACAGAGGATATATATCACCTATACATGCAAGATCTAAGAATATAAAGCAGTATAAAGGATGAAGTAAGGTAAATGACACAAGATCTATAGTGGTTCGGCCAAGAATAGGCTTACATCCACTTTGAGCCAATCAGAAGAGATTCTATCACTATATGGTGTCTTTACAACCTTAGTCTACATAGATCTATTCAAGATCAGCCCTCAAAAGGAGCCCAAAAGCCCTGGTGCAACAAACACTCAACCTACGAAGCCCTAACCTCTCAAACTCACTTCTGATAACAACCTAGAAATACACAAAATTAGTATCAAAGGAATCACAGTACACAAATCTCTCTTTTTCTCTTCTAACTCTCTCACAAATTCAAAGCAGAGAACCCAGATATTCGAGATAAATACCAAGAACACGAAGAACACTCGAGAGAAAAGGTTCTGTAGAAAACAGAGAAGAAAACCTAAAATGAATCGATCCATTCTCTCTCTTCATCTCTTCATTTATATAGTGCTTAAGAGATAAGGTACATATCAACATAGGGGAACCAATCACAGCATGCCAACTCATGCGGAAATCCTGACTCAGCTATTCAAGTGATCAGATCAGATAAGTGAAACGGCAGTGTATTGGTATTGGGCTGATAGGGAGCATTTGGCACTTGGGCTTCTTCTGGCTTCCACCATTTTTATCATTGGGCCTTGAGAAACAAAAAAACTAATGGACTAACACAAAACTTCACAGTGGGAGTAGTATTCCGGACCGTACTTGTAGAGTCTAATCTTGCCAAGTCCTGGCAGTAGTTGTAATTCAAAAAAAAAAAAAAAAAAAAAAAGGTAAGAATTCATTAGGTAAGAGAGGTTTGTTGCATAGAACACTATTGGAAAAAACAAATCTAAGAGAACGATGAAGAAGAAGATTGAATTGAAAAAAATAAAAAATCAAGTGAAAGAAGAAGAAGGAGATGGAATACGGAAAAAAAAGAGTATGTAATCATTGATGACAGGTGTAAAGAATGAGTGTCAAGAGAGTTATATTGTATTTAGGTTTGTCTAAGGTTAGTTTTGAGATTTTAAAGGGTGTAGTTAGTAAAAAATTAAAATAGATAATAGTTCTATTGGGTGTCATGTAAATGGGTGTAGGGCGAAGTTTTTTTGGGTGCTAATAGAGTCACCCTCTCTCTCTATATATATATAACAAATAATAAAAAGTATTGAAACCAATTATCACGGTCCTTACATAAAATTAAATTTACATGCCAATATTAGCCTATGATATCAAATGGAAATCAAGGATGCAAAATCGATGTCAAATAGAAATATTGGTATTGTTGAATTTTGATCGTGAAATTTGGTCGGCGTAAAAGTCAACAAGTCAAGGTGGCAACATGCTTAGGTCGGACGGTCAGCACAACACATGATATAGTCAACGTTAAAAAAAAAAAAAAAAAAAAATTGAAAGGTATACTATTAAACTGACAAAAAGGTGCCTAACTTAGGTTCTCGACGAAGGCTTCTCGCGGCCAAAGCAGAGGCGGAGCCATAAATCTAGGTTTGGTGGGGCTATTATATTAAACAAAAAAAAAATTAGGGGGGTCAAAGTGAACAAAGTTTAAAATTTATTAACAACTTTATAACCGTTTTAAATGAATGTTAAATCCTTTTTAGGGGAGGGGCCCTCCACCTCTAGGCCGAAGGTTCTCGCGGCATTCTCATCTACTCACCCACTCAGCTACTTAGCCATGCACGTATAAGGATGTCAATGTTACGGGTCAAGGACAAGTTTTCTATTACCTTCCTCAATCCCAATTTGTATAAGAAATACCATCTTCGATGAATACCTACCTTAAAAAAACAGTTTGAATGCTAATACATTTCCATTATCAAGAAGAAGTTTTTGAACCATTTTTGGAGACTCAAGAACAACAAAGAGAATGCTAATGCATGAAGGACTGCTATAGCTCCTGGTATGTTTGGAGATATTGATAGTAATGAACATTAGAGATTTGTTTTTTTGTCGAAGACATTGTGGATAGTTAGTAATGAAATGTTTTTTTTTTTTTTTTTTTTTTTTTTAAAAAAAAAACTTGGTATTTTGTTTATCTATAATTTTTTTTTTTTTTTTTTTGGTGTCATACTTTAAGATTATTGATATATAATTCGAATGGACCGATATATAATTAACATGGTTCTCTACTTGAACACAAGAATACCTCGTCTCTTCAACTCATTTATTGAATAAAATATGTTCTTCATAATGAAGCATGTCCGGTGAAAAAGTTTTCCACAATATCAAATGTCATGAAAACATAACGGTCTTTAAAAGTCTATGATAGTTTTTTTTATAATTGTGTAAAGTCTACAAAAGTGGATAGAAATCCATGAACTCTACAAAAGTCACTCACTTAAAAAACGTCTATAAAAGTCTTTTGGAAATCCTAATTGAATACACCCCCGTAAATGTGGCAATTAGTTATTAAAATAACAATTGCTAGCTTCAATTCTCCATAGTGATATGGCACTTGGTGAATTTTCTCCTGAAAATTACTTATCTAAACAGAATGTTTATCAAAATATTTGGGTACAATAGATAATGCGCTTGGATAGAAATATAGACAAAAACATCAAAATCAACGGAAATTGACATAAATTATAAGGAAAATACAAAAATTTGACTAAAATCCTAAAAAAATAAATAGAAATTTTAATGAAACTTTAAAAAATGTTAAAATAATCAGTAATCAAACAAAACAAAAAATTCAAAAACATATAATATCTAACAAATATATGATATAGATATAATGCACATACGAGCCAATTGTCAAGTCGTAGAAACAAATTACATCAAATAAAAATAAAATAAAAAAACAAAAAGGTTAATAACAACATTTGGGAATATCATCATGTCTCACTTTACATTGACAAAAATAACCCTAATATTATAGGAAAATTATCACACTATTATGTAAAAATACGTGACATGTTCACTAATATTGATGATAGTTTTAGAAGTTTCTTGGATTTTTTACGGAAAAGATAGTAAATAATAATAATAATAATAATAATAATAATTGATTTTTATTATCTTTAATTAATTAATGTATTTGTTCAAGGGTAAAAGTGTAATTGCCCTTCTTTTGTTGCGAACTAACGGTAGTCAACGGGTCACATGGTATGTTTGTGTTATTATGTTATTTTCGTTAGTTTTAGTGCAATTATGTATATCAGTAGGGATGTTAGTGCAATTTACCTCAATATAAATATTTAATCTAATAAAGGGGTATTATGAATAAATTGGTGTGAAGAGTAGTTTTTTTGGAGCAAGAGGGCCAAGTATATTAATTTAGTTTTTAATTGGAAAAAAAAAAAAAAAAAAAAAAAAAAGCCTTATTTGATGACAACTTTTTTTATTATGTTTTGAATAAAAACAAAGTTTGAGATCAAAACACTACAAAAAAAACTTCAAGATCCATCCAACCTGAATCTAAACTACTACAAAACGAAATATTTAAAACCTAAGTTGGGTAAAAAACCAGCTATTATTTCCAGTCTTGAACCTCTCCTCGAACCTCTTCTTGGTCTTCTCGGAGGAAATGACCTTCTTGTCCTTGCTTTAGAGAGAATCAATAGTGACAATGTCGTTTAAGTCCACATCGAGAGTGTAGCGAGTGGGCATGAGATGCTGGTAGTTCACCAACTTGATAAAGGCCTTGACATGTGACTTCTTCGCAGTCTTCTAGGTGTATGGTCCTTTCTGATGTCATTGTTTGGATACTTCTTAATCCTAGCAACTAAGTAGTGGCCATGTGGACGCTCGCGTGTTCCATCGTCGAATGACTTGATGATCACCATCTTCCGCCCTGCATAACGCCCTTACAGGAGGATCACAAGCTTATGATAACTCTAAACGTTATAAATGGTTTGGAAAGTGTATATTAGAAGAGTTTTTGGCTTTTGACGGTAGAAGAAGAGAAATAAAAGCTTAGCTTTAATTACTTTTTCGATAATGTATATAGCTTTTTATACTTAAAAGAGCTTTTGAGACAGTTTGATTGAAATAATTAAAAATATCAACTAATTATGATATGACATTTGTGGCCTTAATTGGAGTAGATAATATATTTATATTTTTGTGATATAAAAGCATTCAATGTTGTACATGCAATAAAACTCATTGTTATAATATTTTTTAAAGAAAATTTTATTAAAATACTACAACAATAAAAATTATCTTGAAATAAAAAAATTACATTAAAATAATAAGTTGACAAGAATTAATTTGAAATAAAAAAAATATTATTAAAATAATAAAGCGATAAAATTAATCTGAAATAAAAAAATCTACTAAATAATAAAGTGATAAAAAAATTAATCTGAAATAAAAAATTAATATAATAATAAGATAAAAAATAACTAGAAATAAAATATTCCATTAAAATCATAAAGAGATAAAAATTAATCTAAAATAAAAACCATCAAAATAATAAAGCAATGAAAATTAATTTGAATCAATTTTTTTATTAAAAAATAAAGTAATAAATAATAAAGTGATTATAGAAAGTAAAAAAAGAATGGGAGAATTGTAAATAAACCCCAAAATTTTGATGAAATATCAAATCAAACCCTAAGGTTTGAACAATAAACAAAAGACCTCATAATATTAGTTAACTTTATTTAAATATAAAAAAAATAAGACTATTTAGAGATCTTTTATTATATGTCAATAAAAAAAAAATGTATACTAATGATAATAAAATTACAAAATATATTATGAATAAAAAATAAAATCTATAAATTAAAACAATTAAAATAAAAATAAAAACCAAATAATATTTAGTATAGAAACAAAAATTATGGAGTACTCATGCATGTTACCAAGATTGATATGTATTTATGAGCATCTTCTTCATATGCTTTTTTATTTAATATAATTTATTTTATTTTTTATGATTATATTATTTAGTTATATATTTTTAAGTTTTTTAATAAAAAAACTCTACATTTTTTATTTTCTAAAACATTTTTAGTATATATATTTTTATTCAATTACATTGAAAATAGCTTAAATAATCATATTTATTAGATTTAATCAAATTTAGTTAGATTCAAACAAAGTCAACAAACGGTCAATTACTTATATGAGTGTATTCTTTTGATTTTTTAAAGTAGAGGGTTTAATTTGACATTTAATCAAAAGTCGGTGGTTATTTACAACTCTCCCAAAAAGAAAAGTTTAAGGTTTGATATGTGAGGAAATTAAGTTTCGTTATTTATTAGAGTAAGGGTAAAATACGCATTTTGACAGTTTCATTAAAAGGAAAACAACTCCACTAGTTATTTATTAGATTAAGGGTAAACTAGCTTGTCTGGGAAGAGTTATTAAAATTCAAAAGTTATTTTCCTTTGTCAAACAAATGAGAAAATCTTGCATGGGACTGCCACGTGGTGAGACCATGAGACCGTTCAATGAGATTGCATCATTTAGACTGCCACACGGTGAGACCATAAGACTGTCCAATGAGATTGCATCAAATTAGAATTTTATAATTATTTATTTTTACATTCCCAAGATAAATGGTGCAATCTCATTGGATAGTCTCACGGTCTCACCACGTGGTAGTCCCATACAAGGTTTTCACCAAACAAACACCTCTGTAAGTGTCTTTTGGGCTCTAAAAACTAGAAATCACCTCCCAAAAGGCCATGCCAAATGTCAAAGTAACCGTTGCAATTACCACATAAGCCAGAAAGTGCCATATGCCTTAAAGAAGTTGAAAAATCCCATATAGCTCTCGCTTTCTCATGGATGCATCCATAAACAAATCACAAGACTCATAAATCTTTATTTAGAAATTCATGGAGCTTTATTCCAATAATGATCGGTTTGATGTCTTGTTAGTGTACATGCTAGCCATTGCCCTTTCGTTGTTGCTCCTAATTTGGATATACGAAATATTTATATGGATACACCACTTATATTTACGAACGCTGGGATTCAGTAGTAACAATCCTCTAGTCTCAGATGATTTTCATTTGTTGGTTCTTAAACGTCGAAGGGAAGAAGAGGCCATCAATAAGCTTCCACCACCTGAGAGATACAATCATGGTGGCTTTAGCAATAACAACAGTGCTGATAGTAACGGCAACTGTGCTATTTGTTTGGAGGAATTTGTGAGTGGTGACTTGTGCAGGGTTCTCCCACTTTGCATACATATTTATCATTTTCAATGTATCAATAGTTGGTTGTTTGATGAACTTAGCTGTCCAATTTGCCGTTGCTCTATAATACAACACACAGACATGGATTCCTTCTAATTGTAATTAAGTTGCAATTGCCAAATAGTACGAGATGTTATTTTGCATAGAAAGGTCATTTGTGAATCGGAATTTACTAAAAAATATTTTTGTTTTAATTTTCCATGCTTTCGTCCATAGTACAAACACGCAAAAATTCAATTCTTTCTTGCCAAAAAGCAAGTACGTCCAATACTGCTAACGTTTGATTCTTGAGCACCCTATAGCATCCTTGAAGGACAGTTCCGGTGACGACTTGCACATTTAATGCACTTACAAAAGATCGGATAATTGATAGTTTTTCTCCCATTTAAATTCAAGTAATGCACTACCTAACCAAGATGAAGGAATTAATGTGTTTTTCTCATATTCAAATTCATTTAGTGCACTTTATAATCAAGATGCGGGAATTAATATTAATATTCTAGTGATTTGAATGCCAAGTACTTAAATTTGGAATATAATAAATAGAATCCTCAATTTTCTCAATGGAGTATTTGTGATTTTTACAATCCAAAGGTTACATACTTGAGTGGTGCTAATGGTTCCCCACAATTAACCTAATAATGCCTCACTTAAAAATAAAATAAAAATTAAAAATTGGTTTAATTATATATATAAAGAGATTTTCTCTTTACAATCAAATTTTATCTTTTTACATTCCTTTACTAATTACACTCCATTCTGACAACTTAAATTTAATAAAATGCTTAAGACATTTCATTTTGTTCTAAAATTATCATTTTTATCTTTTCACACTACCACTCTAAATACATCCTATTAAAAAAAAAATTAATTTTTAAATAAAGTCCATTTTATTTAGTATTGCTTTTATCCTAAGGCATATATGGATGACCATTTTAAAGAGTATGGAGGTTTTTCCTCCATTTGTTTTGCCGATAAAGCGAGTTGTAAATATTATTTACTTTTGTTCTTTTGCTTTTATAAAGTACCGATTTATTTATTTATTTATTTTGAGAAAAAAGTCAAATATTATTTACTGCTTTCACCAATAAGATATAAACTTAAGTTAACCTAATTTTCTTTCTTTTGCCTAAGCAGAACTTAGGAAATTTCCCCAATGCTTTCAGGCCTTCATTATCACATTTTTTATTTTCTGACAATATCTATTAATTCGGGATCAGGTATTTTTTTGAAAGCTTTCGCTATTGGTAGGATTCGAACCGCTGACCTATGAGTCATTTACTCAAGCCCCAAGCTCGTCCATCTACCAACTGAGCTACGCCCTTGTATAGCTTGAGTAAAATAATGAGAATGAAATGAAAATTTGAATTTTATCATTCTCCATTACTTTCCTAAGTAAACAAAACTTGCAAATATTGAAAAAAAAAAAAAAAAAAAAAAGACAAAATGAAGATGTTTTAGGGTTTGTAAAACACTAAAGAGGAAGAAAACTAATGTTGGATTCAAAAAATTGGTTTGTTGTGTCTTTAGAACTTTTTTATGCTCTTCAATAATTTTAATTCATGTTAAAATTGTCATCAATAAAAAAATTTAAAATGTAGTGCATACAGATATTTGGTGATTGTTAATAGCATCACTCTTATATAAAATTATCTCGTTTAATTAAATTTTTTGATTTATTTCCAAAGCTACCCTTATTACTTATTTTTTTTAATTTCATTGTGGAAAAGGAAACGAAAAAATAAACAAGTCTCCCTCCATTATAGATTACTACTCATTCTCAAGTGAAGATAGAAAAACAAAATATCCAAAATGTGAAAAATTCAAAGATACTTGAATTAAGTCCACTCTTGATTTTCTCTGCACATCTCCAATAGCAAGAAAAAAAGGGCAAATTACATAAACATACCTTGAGTTTAGATGTAATAACACACATATTCAACTTTGGCCTAAAATAGCAGAAACCATTCCTATCGTTACTAATGCACCGTTAGAAATTAACGGTTGAAGGGTAAAAACGTCTTTTGCCTTCTGTTAAGATAAAATTATTAATAATTATATATATATATATATATATATATATATATATATATATATATTAATTAGTTAAAATAATGGATGGAGGAGATCTGGTCTCCTCCATCAATCAGATCATCTCTATCATTGAAAATAATTTTAGTGAAATGTCTTAAAGAGAGCGACTAACTCAACTTCACTAGGCACTGTAGGTCAGTTCACTAATAGATGCTAACCCCTCACTATTTCTTATTTTAAAAGGAAACTCATATTCTTTGGAAGGTTTTAAACATGATAATAGCTTTGAGAAATGTGCATATTGATCATGTTCATGTGAAGAAACCTAATAAGAAAATTTGGGTTGAAAAGAATGATGTGCGTGTTAATAATAATCATGTCAAGAAAAATGTTGAGAAGAGGTTGGTAAAGAAGAGTGTTAACCATTATCATTTAAAGAGTCTTGATGAAATATTTGTGCGTGACAATAATGATGAGTTTGATATAAGTGATATTTTCATGAAGAAGATAGTTGATGATTTATCTTCTAGATTTCATATTGCCATGAGTAATAATCATAATGTTGTTTGTGTTGGTTCACTTAAGACCAATATAGTCAAAGGTGAGTGCTCTCATACTTGATTGAGTAGCACATATGAGAATATTTTTGTTCTTATTTGATAAGAGTTCTAAGTTTAGTGTTTGACCAAGCTATTGTATGATATGCTAGGTCTAGTATTTAAGCTTGGTGTCTCTAGTCAGTACATGAACTTCATATTCCCATACTTTCATTGTGCGTATAATATTTGTTGATTAGCTTTAGAGAAGCTATTTTTGCATGGAAATATATTTTATTCTATGTTAGGACTTTTGTAGAAAGTCATTTTTAATTCATGTATTTCTTGTGCATGAGTTATTGCTTTGATAGAAAATGTGGATATTTTCTATAACTTCTAGAGGAAGTTGTTTGTGTTGGTATTTTGAGTTAAAAGGCATAGTTCACATTCTCTCGAAAAGACACACTGATAACTTTTGTCATGAGGCTTTGACGAACAATTTAAGGGAGCTCATAAAAAGAGCAAGGATTTTGCTATGATGAACTCTTTGCTAGGTACTCTATGCATCAATTGTTCATCTTTTAACTTTATACGAACATATATTCATGAGGCATGTTCTTAAATAAATAAATAAATAAATAACTAGTTAGGAAAATTAATGTTTCTCTTGATATATGCCTACTAAAGATCAATTAGTGAAATTGATTCACAATGATCTTTAACATTATGTATGAGTTTGTTTCTTGTATTTGTGTGATTGTGAGTGACATATGATTTTTGAAAATATGAACTTTATATTCTTTGAAAGCCACTTACTTGAGGAGTAATGATCTTTAGTAAATCTCTTTGTATTGCTCTTAGATCATGCACTTTTAAGCCTTAAAACTTGGTTTTTAAAAGTGCATATATTGCTTCTCTTATATGTTTGGTTTGAGTAAGTTGAGTTTGAAAATATGAAAATTATGGACGCACCTAAAAGTCTTTTGTCTAGTACATGAAAGATGACATATGGTTAGTATCCATTTTGCTTCGGCAACTACATAAATTGCAACGAGCACCTTCATAGAAAGGGCTACACATGTTGGTTGTGCAGCTGCCCAATGCAGGAAAGGGCTACCCTAATATGATGAGTGAAAGCCGTTATAAAGTGTATATGTTTATGTTTAATGAAAAATCAAAGAAGTGTAGAAAAGAAATTTTTTTTTAAATATTTGATTAAGCTTCAAAAGCTTAAAGGAGTATAGTTGAAAATTGAGAATGCTCGGGTTGAAAAATAGAAATGGGTTGACGAGCCACATGCACACACACACACACACACACCCATATGTTGAAATATATTCTCTTAAAAGCAAAATTTTTGGATGATAATCGATTTGACATTGATTGGAAAAGCTTTAGATGGATAGATGTTGATATGGTTTGCATGTTGATAATTTAATTGCTCCTTGAAGCAAATTCACACACACACACACACACACTTGTTTTGCTTAACAAGTGTATTAGATTTTCTAGCAATTTAGGAAGAATTATGAAAGAAATTGTAACTCTTGTAGTATCTTTCATAGCTTACGGAGCTTAATTGTTTTGATTTCTTAAAAAAATTGCTTGAGTGTGTGAAATTGTGAATGTGTGTTTCCCTTGTGAACAAGATCACTTATTGATAAAAATTGGTGTATATATTGAGGGGGAGCTTAGTTTCTTTGACTTTGTTCTCTATATTTCTTGTTCACTTGATATTTCATATATTTGTCTCTTTACTCTTGACTATCCCTTGTTTATTTCTTTGTATATTCCTTGACAAAAAATGGGAGAAATGTGTTGTTTGATTAAGGGGGAGTTATTTTGGAGAGATGATTTACATTAAGATATTATATAAGATAGGAGAAGTTTATATGTTTGTTTATTATGTTTATGTATATATCTCACCCATCTTCTATGTAGAAGATGCTCTTGTTTGTTTGATTATTTTTTTACTCATAGGTGCTTTGATGGTTAAAGACGAGATTCATGAAGACTTGAAGATTGAAGACTCATGAAGATATCTAGTCTAGGAATCTCAATGTAATGTAAGGATGTGTGTATGTGACCAATGTTGGAAATTTTGTGATATACTCATGGTTTGAGAGCATTGTTTGGGTATGATTAATTCCATGAAAATGGAAGATTATAGTATATTCAAATTCTACTCCGTGAGAGCTTTGAAATGGTATACTCAAACTCACAAAATGATTAATGGGTGAATGAGAAATTGAGTCTCAAAGTTAACTCATTGTGTAGGGAATAAAGTGAATCTCACATTGCTTAGGGAAATCATTTATATGTAGTATATAAGTGAATGTGTGATATGAGCTATTAACAGTGTGTGGCACAGAAGCTCTCTCTCGCACGCAGAGGGGAAGGGGGTGCAAATCATGGATCTCGAACCTTCGAATGCACGACTCGTGTGTGGGCGCAACCTGCGTACACAAATGCTGCTCTAATTGGACCGTGAGAGTGCAGTTGACTTTTTACCACTTCCCTAAGTCAATGTTTTTACGATTGATAAGGAAAAATTTAATTGTTTGGATTCTGATTTCTTACTTGATCACTAAGAATACAGAATTGGTATTTAATTAGGAATAAATTTCTTTAAACGGAAGATTATTCTCTAATTAATTTAATTTCCTTATCAGACTAAAAACGTGTTAATCAAGTGTATTCCAACTAAACCCTAGTTTGGTTTTCTATAAAACCCAAGCTTCTCTTCACTGAAAAATTCATTCTGAAATACACAGTGTTTTGCAGCAGCTGAATACATACATCTCTTCTCTGTTTCTTGGTGAGTTTAAACTCGGTTTGAGTTTGTTGGTAGTGGATAGTGCATAGGCCTACCACTATTGAACCGTTGTATCCTGGGAGATAATCGTCAAACACATACGGTGTTGCCCGGCGAAATTGTCTTAAGGACACCGTGTGAAACACGGGCCTCAGTTCTTTATTGTTTTCTAACGGGGTTTTTCTTGTATTGTTGCTTTCTATTGTTCCAGATTCGAGCCAGGTGTGTTTGGACTTTTACGATTTACAATCTTAAGACAATTTCCTTTTACTAATTTTCAAAACGTTTTTCTCCTTCTTCAAACCTTCTGGCTTCAGATTCGGGTTCAGATCGTGACAAACTTGAATCATCACTGGTACGGTTTGCAATTATGGAAATCGGGTTTCTTTTTGAAACACTGATTTCAATTTAAAACATATCCAACTGTGGAAATTGGGTTTCTTTTTGAAACACTGATTTTAATTTTAAAACATATGCAAATCGGGTTTCTTTTTGAAACACTGATTTTAATTTAAAACATATGCAAATCGGGTTTCTTTTTGAAACATTGATTTTAAATTAAAACATATGCAGATCGGGTTTCTTTCGAAACACCAACTGATTGGTTGATTTTAACTTTGGAAAATCGAGTCTATTATTAGACACTAGTTGTGATTTCTCTTCTGAAATCAAGAATCTATTTGATTCACTGTGATTTCTTACTGAAATCTGTTACAATATCGTTTGATATTATATCTAAAATAATTTTGTTCTTGCTGCAGATATTATGGCGAATACCTCTAACGTGAACTCAAGCGTTTCATTAGAGACTCCGAATGCAAATCCAACTGTGGGAATACCTACTTCAGCTATGAACTCCGTGCTTGTGGGCGAGGTGCCTGTAGTGTTGCCTACTGTGGCCTCAACGACTCCGACCATTAACTCTTTTGTGAGAAACATGTCCGATCCAGTGATGAGCCAGTATATGAGTCAAGGGAATGTTCCTATGGCAAATCTAAACATGAATTCAGTACCATTATCGATGAATCATATAGAGAAACCTGATAAGTTTAGTGGATCAAACTTTAAGCGGTGGCAGCAAAAGATGTTGTTTTATCTGACCACACTGAACCTTGGCAGGTTCTTGACTGAAGATGCTTCTAAACTTAATAATGGTGAAGAGCGAGATGTTTAGTTATGGATGCTATTGATGTATGGAACCATTCAGATTTCCTATGCCGTAATTACATACTGAACGGGCTGTCAGATTCGCTATATAGCGTCTATTCTTCAAAGAAAACAACCAAAGAACTGTGTAAGTCATTAGACAGGAAATACAAAACTGAGGACACTGGTTCTAATAAGTTTGTTGTGGGTCAGTTTCTTGATTACAAGATGGGGGACTCCAAGACAGTTATGAGTCAAGTCTAAGAGCTATAGGTGATTCTGCATGAGATACATGCCGAAGTGATGGTACTGAGTGAAACCTTCTAAGTGGCTGCAATCATTGAGAAGCTTCCTCCTTCATAGAAGGATTTCAAGAACTATCTCAAACACAAGCGAAAGGAGATGAAGATCGAGGATCTGATTCTCAAGCTTTGTATTGAAGAAGATCACAGGAAGTATGACAAGAAATATGTCAATGTGCTTGAAGCAAAGATCAATGTAGTTGAGCATGGGCAAAGTTCTAAGCCAAAGAAGAACAAGCCTGGGAAAGGATCCAAATTTGGTCCAAATGGAGGAGTCTCTAAGAAGCGAAAATTCCAAGGGAAATGCTTCAACTGTGACAAGCTGGGTCACAAATCTTCTGAGTGCAGGTTGCCAAAGAAGAAGAAGAACCACGAGGCAAACGTGGTTGCTGGGATCTCAAAAGATGTATCTGAGATCAATCTCTCTGTAGTTGTGATAGAAGCAAACCTGGTCGGGTCAAACCCAAGGGAGTGGTGGTTGGATACTGGGGCCACTCGCCATATATGCTCTGACAGGGAGATGTTCAATACGTTTGAAGAAGAGGCGAATGGGGAGAAGCTGTATATGGGCAATTCAGCCACATCTGACGTCAAGGGACGTGGGTAAGTTGTTCCCAAGATGACCTCTAGTATAACCCTGAGCTTGAACAATGTGCTGTATGTACCTGAAATTCGTAAGAACTTGGTGTCCGGTTCATTGTTAAATCAGCATGGGTTCAAGATGGTGTTTGAATCAAACAAAGTAGTTTTGATTAAGCATGGTACTTATGTGGGTAGGGGATATGTAACTGAAGGGCTTTTTAAGCTCAATGTATCTGCTGTTAAACGAACTATTAATAAAGATAATGCTTCAGTTTATTTGCTTGAGTCTTTCAATTTATGACATGGTAGATTGTGTAGATTAATTAACTTAAATCATATTCTCACGTTTAATATTGATCCTAAACATAAGTGTGAAGTTTGCGTTAAAGCAAAACTAACAAGGTCATCATTTCAAATTATTGAAAGAAAATCTGAACCTCTTGATTTAATTCACACGGATATATGTGACTTAAAATTTATTCAAACAAGAGGTCGCAACAAATACTTCATCACGTTTATAGATGATAGCACCAAATACTGCTATGTATACTTGTTGAAAAACAAAGATGAAGCTATAGAGAAGTTTAGTATCTATAAAACTAAAGTTGAGAATCAACTCAACAAGAAAATCAAGGTACTAAGAAGTGACCGAGGTGGTGAGTATGTAGCATCATTTGGTGAATTCTATGCACAACATGCACCAAACCACTGCACCATATTCACCTCAACAAAATGGCATTGCAGAGATGAATGCAATGCTGATAAGTTTTGGTTTGCCTCAGAACATATGGGGTGATGCTATATTGTCTAGCAATTACCTTTAAAACAAAGTACCCCGAAAGAAAGAAGTCAAGACCCCATATGAACTATGGAAAGGAAGAAAGCCTTCCTACAAATTCTTACGAATGTGGGGGTGTCTTGCCAAAGTGGCCGTACCTATACCTAAGAAGGTGAAAATAGGTCCAAAAATTGTTGACTGCATCTTCATTGGATATGCACAAAACAGTAGTGCTCATCGATTCTTGGTCTATAAATTTGACTGATATCCACAAAAATACGATAATGGAATCTAGAAATGCAACGTTCTTTGAACATGTATTTCCATGTAAATCCAATGATGAAGCAAGTTCGTCAAAACGAACACATGCTGACAGCTGTGAGGACCAAGAACAAGAAAATGAAGTAGAGGATGAACCTAGATGTAGCAAAAGAGCAAAGACGGAAACATCTTTTGGTCCAGATTTGATGACCTATTTGCTAGAAGGTGAACCTCAAACTTTCAAAGAAGCGGTAAGCTCTTCAGAAGGACTCTTGTGGAAAGAGGCTATTAAGAGCGAAATTGATTCCATCCTTCAAAATCATACTTGGGAATTAGTGGATCTTCCTCCGGGATGTAAACCGCTAGGATCCAAATGGATTTTCAAAAGAAAGATGAAAGCAGATGGATCAATTGATAAGTATAAGGCCAGATTTGTAATTAAAGGTTACAATTAACGAGAAGGCCTAGACTACTTTGATACATATTCTCCAGTGACGAGAATAACCTCCATTAGGTTGATACTTGTAATCGCAGCTTTGTGAAATCTTGAAGTGCATCAAATGGATGTGAAAAAGGCTTTCTTAAATGGAGATTTAGACGAAGAAATTTATATGGAATGACCTGAGGGTTTTTCTGCTTCAGGACAAGGAAATAAAGTCTATAAATTGGTGAAGTCTTTATATGGTTTAAAGCAAGCACCAAAACAATGGCATGAGAAATTTGACAATGCAATGATGTCAAGTGGATTTAAAATCAACGAATGTGACAAATGTGTTTATGTCAAGGACACAAAAAATGGCTATGTCATTGTGTGCATTTACGTTGATGACATGTTCATTGTTGGTAGTGATGATAAAATGATCAAATCTACCAAGGATATGTTGAAGTCAAGATTTGATATGAAAGATATGGGACCGACTGATGTAATGTTGGGAATGAAGATCTCAAAGACATCCAACGGACTCATACTAAGTCAATCACACTATATTGGCATGCTTCTTGAGAAATTCAACAAAAATGATTCTGGAATTTCCAGAACACCAGTAGATACAAATCTACACCTATCCAAGAATAAGGGTGAGAGCGTCTCTCAACTAGAATATTCTCGAGTGATAGGAAGTCTGATGTACTTAACAAGTTATACAAGACCAGACATAGCAAATGCAGTCAGCAAATTAAGCAGATACACGAGTAATCTAGGAACCGATCACTGGAAAGGAATAGTAAGAGTACTAAAGTACTGAAGTACTTACGATTTAATGATTTACTCATAATCATGGACTGTTTCATACCAGATATCCTGTTGTCCTAGAAGGATACATCGATGCAAATTGGATATCTGATATGAAAGATTCAAAATCTACTAGTGGGTATGTGTTCACACTGGGAGATGCAGCAATATCCTGGAAATCCTCCAAACAAACTTGTATAGCCAGATCCACCATGGAATATGAGTTTATAGCATTAGATAAATGTGGTGAGGAGGCTGAATGGCTACGCCAATTCTTAGAGGATATTCCAAGATGGCCAAAGCCTGTGCCAGCGATTTGCATCCACTGTGATAGTCAATCAGCAATAGGAAGGGCACAGAGCAACATGTATAATGGGAAGTCTAGATATTTACGTTGAAGACATAATACCATTAGACAACTAATCTCAACTAGGGTTATCACTATTAACTATGTAAGGTCAAAAGATAACATTGCGGATTCGCTAACCAAAGGGTTAAATAGAAAATTAGTTAAGACATCATTGAGAGGAATGGGACTAAAGCCCATGAAATAAAAAGTCGATACAATGGAAACCCAACCTAGTTGACTGGAGATCCCAAGATCTAGGTTCAATGGGATAACCAAGTTGTAAGACTTAGTTGGATCACTGTGGGGGTTACCCTCAAGTCCATTCCTATGATAAAACAGTGATGCCCGTAGGGAAAAGGTTAAATTATGTTTTTAATGATTCTTATGCGTCAAAATTCCAAGCTATGAAAATTCGAGCAGAGTAATGCGAGTTACTCTTAATTAAGAAATCACATATGTGAGACAGAAGTGGGGCTGCTTCTAAAAGAGAATAATGAATGGCTATATTCTCCAGAGACTCTCACAGAACCAGGCACATGTTCATGGCCAAAACGAACATAACAATGAGAACCAAATTAGGTTTGGAAGATACCTGTGTGAGGTGTGTGATCGTTTACACAAAACAGCAGAACAGTTCAAGGATATCACATCTACTGATCAGCCAATAAAGTAAGCATACCTTTATAAGGGAAGGTTCAAAGGGTAACACCTACCTATCCTATGCAGGTTTTGACCATTTGAACTTACCAAACATCATCTTTTATGTCTCTTAGGTCAGTTTCATTCATGTGGTGGATTGTTGGAAATTTTGTGATATACTCATGGTTTGAGAGCATTGTTTGGGTATGATTAATTCCATGAAAATGGAAGATTATAGTATATTCGAATTCTCCTTCGTGAGAGCTTCGAAATGGTATACTCAAACTCACAAAATGATTAATGGGTGAATGAGAAATTGAGTCTTAAAGTGAACCCATTGTGTAGGGAATAAAGGGAATTCGACATTACTTAGGGAAATCATTTATATGTAGTATATAAGTGAATGTGTGATATAAGCTATCAACAGTGTGTGGCATAGAGGCTCTCTCTAGCACGCAGGAGGGGAGGAGGGGGGTGCAAATCATGGACCTCGAACCTTCGAATGCACGACTCGTGTGTGGGCGAGAACTGCGTACACGAATGCTGCTTCGATTGGACTGTGAGAGTGCAGTTGACTTTTTGCCACTTCCTTAAGTCAACGTTTTTGCGATTGATAAGGAAAGGTTTAATTGTTTGGATTCTGATTTCTTACTTGATCACTAAGAATATAGAATCGGTATTTAATTAGGAATAAATCTCTTTAAACGGAAGATTATTCTCTAATTAATTTAATTTCCTTATCAAACTAAAAACGTGTTAATCAAATGTATTCCAAATAAACCCTAGTTCAGTTTTCTATAAAACCCAAGTTTCTCTTCACTGAAAAATTCATTCCGAAATACATAGTGTTTTGCAACAGCTGAATACGTACTACTCTTCTCTGTTTCTTGGTGAGTTTAAACTTAGTTTGAGTTCTCTGGTAGTGGATAGTGCTTAGGCCTACCACTGTTGAACCGTTGTATCCTGGGAGACAATCGTCAAACACATACGGTGTTGCCCGACGAAATTGTCTTAAGGACACCGTGTGAAACACGGGCATTGGTTCTTTATTGTTTTCTAACGGGGTTTTTCTTGTGTTGTTGCTTTTTGTTGTCCCAGATTCGAGCCAGATTTGTTTTAGACTTTTACGATTTACAATCAACTCATGAATGAGGAGTGAACTTTGTATGGTGAGGTTGGCGTACATAAGCCAAACAACCCCATGTTCTAAAATAAGAAACATCGCCCAAACCACAAAAGATTTTAGGCCTTACTTTTATGCCTACCCCTTAGAAGAAGATCCTAATCTAATATTTTTTTTTTTTTTAAATAAAAAAAAAGGTTTTAGTAGAATTCAACATTTTAAATACACTTTTAACACGATTGAGTTATAAATTTATCAAATTATATATTATTATATTGCATTATTGTGTGTGCGCGCGCGTATATGGCCATCGATTTTGTAGGATAAATTATTGATTTTATGATCATTATTTGACAAAATAATAAAACAAAAGGTGGTTTAATTCAAGTCTCTTAACATATTTTTCGTTGTGTGATGAATTAGTTGCATCTACAGCCTGGTCATCCAAAAGTGAAGCAATAATACAACTCATCATGTCCACAATTTTTCTGATTAATTAAGCCATAACAGCCAGCCTTGTCAACATATTCGACGGTGGCATCATCTCCTAGATTTTTGTAATCATTTTGGTCGTTTACGAAGTGAATGTTTCGAATATCATCCAATTCTGAAATTGTCATCAGGCATGTAACCACTCCCCATTGGAGGGCAATTTCTACTCTCTCCGGCTACTGCAAATCCTCCCCCAGCCACAGTTTCTGCTCCATCTATTAGATTATTAAACACTTCTTTTGGCCAATAACCCACAAATTTATTGTTTTTTGACACTACAAGCCACCAGTTTCCTGTTGGTCAATCCTACAACAACAAACAAACAACATTATTAATTAATCATTCAAGAGAAAACGTACGTTCGAACTATTGTAAACGGAATCAGTTTTAACTATGTACCTGATAAATTAGGAATTTTGAATCGAATTGGTCCTCACCCCAATAGGAAGTTGGCTGTACAAGGAAGCCTGGGGTTATTTCAGTACTTGTTGGGACAAACCCTGAACAAAGTTGGTTGTAGCACCCAGTTGTTGCACCACTATCAGCGTGTTTAATTAGGATATATCAAATTAAATCAAGCAAATAAGGATTAAATCACTTCTTAAGTAAACAATATAATTTCTTAATAATAAAATATATATACTTACGGTCCAATACCAGAACAGTCGGGTGTGGTTATCTCCATATAAATTCGGCGAAACCTGAAATTGTTAATCAGAATCAAAATCTATTGAGAATATACGGAAGGCATGAATATGGCATTATGTTTACCGTCCATCCTGCCAGTATGGAATTAAGTTGATCACGAGGACCATTTTGGACCCACATGGTAGTGAAGGATTGTTGGTCATCAGCAATAGTTAAGTTCCATGCAGCGACATATCCATCGACTCCAAAATAAGGTACATCTCTTTTCATTGCCGAGTTCACTGCCTGTAACATCCATCCATGCATATCATCTTAATTAATTAATTTAAAATATTTAAGGAAATTAAATGTAGATAAGAAACCTCACATGTAAGCGATTACCAGAAGGGTTGCTCGCGTCGACAGAGAGTTGTTTTGGCTTGGATTTAGCTCTTATTAAATCCTGTTTTGAAGTTCTTCTTATTGCAACACTTCCATCTGGACACACTTCTCTCCCTTGTCTCATGTTTGAAGGGATTGATGAACTTGTTTTTGGCATTATTCCACCGGGGAATGTAGTCGGTCTTATCTATTTCATCAACATATATTTACAATTAATAATAATTTTGATGACAATATATTTTTATTTATTTTATACGCCACCAAGAAAATTTACCTGAACTTTGTGATTCTTTAACAACGGATGATCAAGTGAAGGCTATTTATTAATGTCTACACAATCAACGATATAACCTCCCATCTTTTAAAAAACAAAACAAGTTATATTGAATCGTTTTGATTGGTGGCTTCTATTGTGAGTTGTTATTCTAAATATAAATCTTCTTCCTCTGAAAGAGTACTACTTTTCACAGAAATGAATAGTAGGACTATTATTGCGATGATTTTCAAAGCCATGACAGAATATGACCCGAAAGCTGTCTTGGTGAATTGCTGAATTGCTGCCATGTATCTCTTTCAGCAATGACTCTCTCTACTCTCAACTTATGTATTGTTGTTGCCTCTATATATATATAAGCTAGCTAGCATGTATTTTCCTTTTACCAATAATATCCGTCAATTACAGATAAGAGCATTAACTCTCTGATGAAATATGACCTAATTATTGCATAAAATAAAAGATATTCTATTGCTTATTATAGTATAAAATAATAAACATAACTCTTTTTCCTTTTATGGCATAAAATAATAGATAAAATAATAATAAAAAAATTCCTTTTATGGCATATAATAATAAATAGCCGATTTGGATTCTCTGCTAAATTTCTTTCCTGGGTGAACTGTGAACCTTTCTGCATCTAGATCCATGTGGTTTTAAGAAATTAAGTGGCCAAGATTTGCTTGAAGGGAAGTCAATAGGGCGTGTCTAGGACAGGGACTACAAATCCCGACCCTTTCCCAAAAATAATTACTTGACCCCAACCTCGACTATTGAAGACCACGTTCAAGGTAGGCCCCAACCCCAATTTTATATATATATATATATATATATAATAAATTCTTATATTTTTAATAAACTCAATACCATGACACACAAAATAAATTTTAAATGTTCATAATTGACTATAGAATAAAATATACGAAAATAATTAACGAGAAATAATTTAAAAAATTGATTTGTTGTGTCAATGATTTCTTCACTCAAATATTATAGACCGATTTCATCTCGGTACTTTTAAATACATTATTGAACTCCGTTGGAAAATTAAACCGCCATATTCAAAATATTTTCAGATAATTGTTGAAAATAATCCTCCCTTGATATGAGCTTTACCATAACTATATGAATTGTAATTGTTAGCTAACTAAGAAAATCCTATAATAATAGTTGCTTTTCACAAGATGTTTTAAAACTATAAACAACTTAAAAAGGGAGAGAAAGATGAGTCAATATGAAGTGTTTTCTCTAACAATTTTGTCAAATAGAAACGCTTAGGCATGCACCATTTGCTTATGTCAATTCCATTTCGTAAATAATTCGACACTTAAAAGAATTCCCACAACTTTTCGACTTTTATTCCGGAGAGATCAATTTTTTTTTTTTGAACAGTACTATTGTGAGTGGATACACATTAATGATGATTTATCTCGCCTACCCCATATATCCATTTACAATTTGACACCTCACATGTCACATATAGTAGGATGAAAAATGTGGGATTTTAGAAGAGATTTGTAGCATTACTGTATTACAAAACCACAAAAAAAGGGACAGCAGGAACAAGAAACAGGCCAAGGAAGGCCGAAACACCACAAAGCCAAAACAACCCAAAAACCTGAGACAAACACACACATACACCAGGAAAAACAGAGCAAGTTGAGGCAGAGCCCCCTCTGGAAGCAACAAAAAATAAAAATAATGACACAAAACATAACCGAAATTGAAGAACAATATTTGAAATCAAATAAATATACTGGTAGAGTGGTAGGAGCTTTTGCTCAGACTTTACACAACGGTGTGGAAGCTCAAACTGAAAAGCTGACAAGAGAAAATAACTTATGTCAGAGGCAACAGAAACTAGAAAGTTTATAGTGCAGGAAACAAAACGAACCAAGCTAATTTTTTTATTTAAAAAAACTGGAAGATCAATGATAGAATGAAAACAAGGGATGCCACCATATCTAACCAGCACCCTAGGAGAGAGTTCAAGAAACTAAAATATGGTGCAGCGATGTACTACAAGCGGTACAGCTATACTGCCAAATCTAAGCAGCATCACGTTTTCAAAAATCCTGAAGGTGTATCATCAGAAAACAAAAAGAGAGATAGTTGCCCCAAGTGTCCTGTGACTGGCAAGCGAATTCAAGGGATTCCTCAGTTGCGACCTGCTCTATATAAGAGGACTAAATTATCCAGAAATAGGGGACTATGGGCCGTGCTTATGGTGGAGTATTGTCTGGAGGAACTGTTTCGGAGGGAGAGCAAAAGAGTTTTAAGAAGGTGTTGAAGATTCAGAAGTCAAAGGAAAAGCAAGATTCAAAGAGTTCAGATTAAAATGTAGTGAATTTCGATCTACTTTTAATGTACTTGATGTTTTGAGCTATGATATTTGATGATGGACAGAGTATAAAGTATTGTCGATGCATTGCAATATGTCACCGCCATGACAAGACCTGACATTGCATATTCAGTAAAAAAGTACGAAAATTTATGCAGTGTCCAATGGATGAGCATCGGAAGGCTGTCAAACAGATTCTAATGTGCTTGAGAGGAACAGCACATCTTGGATTGCAGTTTACTAGGTCAAAAACAGCTGATGCATCCTTTGTGTTTCTGCATGAACCTCACTAATCAATGGCAAACATAAACCTCTTTGTGTTTCTGTGATCAAACTTGGTTACTTGGTGTGCTAAGAAACAACACACGGTTTCCAAGATCATCTAAGCCTAGCAGCTGTAACGGGCTGAACTAATCTGGATTCGATCTCTTGTTCAAGAACTCAAAATTAATAATGTAGTGGAGACTCAGTTAGTTTAGGATGTTGACATCTAACGAAATCCAAGGTTATTTGGGAAATTATAACTTTTATATCTATTGTTTTGTTCCTAGGCACTCAAATTTCAGTATTTACACACGATGTACTGTATTTGAGTATTAATATATTTTTCTTAATTTTTACAATCTTCTTCTTCTCTAATCAAATTAAATTGCTAATTATTAAAAACAATAAAATAAATAAATATAACTGGTTAAATAGATCGATTTTGGGTTACCTATTAAAATAGCGAATATGTTTGAGTTTTCATTTTCAAATCTAATAAGCTAACGGGTGGATTAGGTTGAGTAAAAATTGAGTACACCCCTTTACAATTCGACACGTATTCAAGTGTTGATATTTATACACCTTTAAATGTATATATACCCCCCAAATTTATGTATTTTCAAATATCATAATTATCTTTAGGTTAAATTATCAATATTTTAATAAAAGATAAAATGAGGTTGGTTCAGTGGTAAAGTCTATTATATCCATATCACAAGATTGTGGGGCCCCAAATAATTGTAATATTTCAAAAAAAAAAAAAAAAAATTTAATTGGGGTATACTGTACATTAAAAAAAATATATAAAAAAAAACTCGGTATTCGATTTTAATCACATTTTAATAATTTAATGTCTAATCACAAAGTATATTATTGGTATAATAGGAAAATATTAATTTTCAGCTTTGGTAAGCTAGCAATTCATGGTAAACCAGGATAATTTACCTATTTCCAGGACATGTATGATCTGTATATGCACTTTACAGCTTCTGCTCCACTGACATTTGAGTGCAAATAAAATACCAAATTTGTGAATTGGTGGAATATTGTCCGAAACCTAAATCACTGTTTTTGTCCTGATTCGAATACGAAACGACACCGCCAACAAATAATATACAGTAGTTTCAACACCTCATCTTTTTAGTTTTTATTTCTTGGTGGTGTGAATTCCACGCTCCACTGTAGTGGTTGGATTTTGTATTTTTCTGACTCAACAACTCTCCTGTGGTTGTAACTCTGTTTCAAGATTCATTTCTATTTTATTTAAAGAAAGATTCTCTCAATCTCCAAAAAGGCAAAAACCCATCACCGAACTTCTTCCCTTAGAATCGGCTACGGTAAGATTATTCTCTATCTATGATTCTATTTTATCTGGGATTTTCTTATATTGAATTCATAGGGAATAGTGTTTTGTCTAAAGCATTGTAGTTTCTTAACTTCATGTTCGTGTATTGAGGCTGCTCTGCAATTGATTGGATTTTACGAGTTCAGATGATTCTGATGTTGATTTAGCTATAATTTTTGTCTTGAATCAGATTCATTGAGTGCAGTTATCAAGTGACATGAAATCTTTTGTTGATGCCTTTTATTTTGTTTTTATAATTCATATGTTTGTCATGACATGCCGTTGAGGTTTCTGTTATTCAAGTTTGTGAAATCTACATTTCCCACATTTCTCACATAGATTTTCATTCTTGATTATGATTGTGAAGATTGCTCATTACATAGCAGTTCCCAATTGGAATAGCAGCAGCCTCTAAGAGATAGAAAACTAGATAGGAACTTATTCTTCAAACTCAATTTCCATTATGGAGATTTTGAGTTGAGAAGTTGCTTCTGCAATGCTTAGATGTAGAAGTAGAAATCAATTGAGGACAATTATTGTTTAGTCCAGTGTAGAAAAGAGTTAAAAGGTCTTTAAAAGAAAATTTGTTCTTCTACCAACATCAACATTGATGTAAGCATGGTCATAAATGGTACAGAACTTCAACTCCTGTGCTGGCATCCTTGAATTCCTTTTCCTTTTTTTTCTTTGGATATTCTTATTTGGATTGTAAACAAGAGGCCAAGAGAAGCGCAAGGTTTTCAAATTTTGTTTGAACCTGAGGTTTGGTGTAGCCTACAAGATCTATTGAAAACTCACTGATCTCTGGCTTGTTGTTTGTCAGCCTAATCTGGAATGTTGTATCAATCTCTCAATTCGACCTACTGCTCATTAACAGTTATTAATAAATTTTTGTGTGTTAACTATTTTGAGGGGTGATGTTGCAGAGGTACAATATTATGACTGTGATCCTCAAGTCTCAAAGAATTTAAGCTAGGTATGCTGAATTATGAAGATCAATTTCTTGACTTGATCTTAGCTGTGTGAAAGCTAATGAATGATAGTAGATTAGTAGTTGAGCTGCGAGTGAGTCGAAATTGAACTGTCATGGGCAATGCTTCATTTATCAGCGTCTATTTTCATTTTTTTTCTTTTTAAAAGTTATGTGCAACTGAATATAAATCTTATGATCTAACTTCAGCAAATCTACATAGTTAAGATGAGTTGAGTTGAGAGTTTGCCTCCTTTATGGGGAAGTTTGCTTGTTGCTTATACCTGCCAAGATGAGGTAAATGCCATTGTTGTATTTGAAATTTCTTTCTAAGGTAAATGAACCCGATAAAGCTTCAAAATTATGTCCATTTGAGAATAGTACAAGACATAATTTGGGGATTCATCTAGTTAATTGGAGAATAGAAGTATGGAAGTTGTTCGGTCTCCCTTAAATAAGATGGATGCTCAAAAGGAGGTAGTGCAACTTTAGTTTGCCAGGATGTAATGGACAATGTCAATTGATGTCTAATATATTTTTAGGATGCAGTGTTGTTAGTTTTTAAAGGCAAATGTCTAATGTCTTTGATGAGAAAGGTAGCTTGGCTGCTTGTTTTGGCATATATGGTTGGGAATAAAATGAAGAGCTTTTTTTTATGCTTAAACTGAATCTAAATTAAATTATGCAAGAAATTTTTTTCAGCTGTATGTAGGTTCCTCAAATTTTTTTGTGATTAGATCTATGACAATTAGAACATGTTTGTTGTCTTTGTGGGTATTGTGTTGATTGTACTTTTGTTTGTTGTTGGCTTTCGTCTTTTCCCAGTGTGTGTTTATTTGGGGGGCTTCAAATGTATGTTGTTTTTGTATATCCTATATTTTTGTCAGCTACAAAAAAACATAAGATGAAAAGGTATGGAGTAGTGCTTTTATGAATAGGCAATTAGATTCAGAACCCATGTAAAGTTAGAACTGGAAATGGAGATGTTCTTTATCTCAACTGTTTCTGGTGGCTTCAACACTAGAAACCATGAACATCATTATCTGCTCCTTTTTACTTCAGATTTAATCCCCTCAATTATTTGAATTCATGTATTCTAGTTAATTTTGCAGATGGCAGATGTAGCCAAGGATCTGATTTCTGGGACCGTTGGAGGAGCAGCACAATTGATATGTGGGCACCCATTTGACACCATCAAGGTCAAGCTTCAAAGTCAGCCAGCTCCTGTCCCAGGCCAACCTCCCAAGTTTGCCGGTGCAATAGATGCTGTCAAGCAAACTATAGCTGCTGAAGGCCCAGGCGGATTGTACAAGGGCATGGGAGCTCCACTTGCAACTGTGGCAGCTTTCAATGCCCTTCTTTTTACGGTGAGAGGACAAATGGAGGCAATACTGAGGTCCCAACCTGGTGCCCCACTTACGGTTAACCAACAGGTTATTGCTGGGTCTGGGGCTGGTTTTGCTGTTTCTTTTCTTGCGTGCCCCACTGAATTGATAAAATGCAGGTTGGTATTATGGTCTGTTTGTTCAATTTATATCTTGCTATGTGATCATCTAAATCGATTGAAACTCTGATTATGCTTTCTTTTTTCTTTCTTCATTTATTTCTTTTTGCTTTTTCTTCATTTAAAGAGCTTACAATATGTTATTGTTTGGTGCATAGCTCGGTAGTATCTCAGCTCTGCATCGAGGGAATAGTATCCTGTATAATTTCTGGTATATTTATGAGAGAATGATGTAAACCATTGAACAATTTAAATAGCTGATTATGATAGATTTGTGATCATTTTTTACTTTCAAACTATTCACAACACAGATAATTCCTTTATCTTTAATTTTCTATCTTGTTAGAACATTAAACACATCTGTTGACCGCTTTTTTTGTTTCATTGTGAGGACAGGTTGCAAGCCCAAAGTGCACTAGCAGGTTCTGGCTCGGCCACTGTGGCAGTGAAGTATAGTGGACCAATGGATGTTGCCAGGCATGTTCTGAGATCAGAAGGTGGTGCTAGTGGTCTCTTTAAGGGATTGGTTCCCACAATGGCACGTGAGATTCCTGGAAATGCTGCCATGTTTGGTGTCTATGAAGCTTTGAAACAGTACATGGCTGGAGGCCAAGACACTTCTCAGTTGGGAAGAGGCTCTTTGATCGTGGCTGGTGGTTTGGCAGGAGCATCCTTCTGGGTGTCTGTCTACCCCACTGATGTTGTCAAAAGTGTACTCCAGGTAGATGATTACAAAAATCCCAAGTACTCTGGCTCCATCGATGCTTTTAGAAAGATCCTAAAATCGGAAGGTGTCAAAGGATTGTACAGAGGTTTCGGCCCTGCCATGGCCCGAAGTGTTCCTGCAAATGCAGCATGCTTCTTGGCGTATGAGGTGACAAGATCTAGTTTGGGTTGATTGTTATTCAGTCACAAGTTGCTGATCAAGGATTTGGGTGAATATTTAACCATTGTTGTTGCAATTGCTTATTTCAAACCCATCCTCTTTTAAAAATTGTTTAGCAACATATGGTTAGAGGCTCCATTTATACAGTTTCCGGTAACTTAATTTTGGGTTCTGGAAGAAACATTCTTTCACCAGTAATTCTTGAAGAAACTTTCTCCTTCAATAATTTTCTTATCCAGCTGAATAATGGAAATCGATGTACTTTGTTATGGTAAAATAAAAGATCAACTCATTTTTAACCGTCCAACTTGGCTTAGCGGTGAAAACCATTCATTCAGTCTGTCAATTTCTTATGGTTCGAGTCGCCGCCACCGCATGCATATATATGGTATATCTTTTTAAGTGGGGCAGGCAGCTTTTCAAATTAGTTCCTATTGTACCAAACAATGCAAGTATTTGATATGAATTTCTCTAATAAAGCAAAAAGAAAGAAAAACGCATCGTTTTGAAGTCCATGCCACATGGTAGAAGTCTATAACCAACAGCCGCATGACCTGTAAGCTATACTAACCAATCGGGAAAATGCAACTGTTTTTGAAAGATATATATATTAGACTAGAGAGAAGGAACACACATACACTCTTGTTATAATGGAAAATCGGAAACAAGCTCACGATTCTATGCCTCTTGTTTCTAGACTCGATCATGCAGAGTTCATTGTCAGTTTCTCTGTTATTCCTTTTTTATTTTATTTTTTTATCAGGGATTAATTATATAAGCTCGATCTGATATATGTTGTGTTTGTGTATGGGAAAATAGATGAAAAATCTAGAAAGCAAACAAAAGTTGACAAAATTGTGCAGCAATAGCAACGTTATGGGTGTGGAGAGTGATCATCAGGTACCATTGAATTTGGCGATTAGAGAAGCTTACTTCAAAGGTACATTGCTGGAAAGGGTAGCGTCTCTTGAACATCGGCTGTTACAGGTGAATTCTTATTGTGTTATATCATTTGATATCACATACAACGTATTCAATATCCACTTTGTTTTAGTGGGATGGATGAAAATAGCAGGAAAATTTTATTTGTAGTGAAGGATTTGTCAGCAAAAGTTCAAAACTGATCTATTTATTGTATATTTGTATGAATCTAGATGCAATTTTGTAAAGATATATATATATATATAGTGGCAGACACAAGTGATAAATGTGATGTATTGTTTCACAAAAGTCAATTCTTTCTAACCAGAGCATTACAAGAATAATGGCCGTGAACCATAACACTGACCCCACCAATGGGAATGTAGCACGTGGCCCAATTGGTGCAATAAATGTAGAAAATAAAAGAAAAAAGGCCACGTGCTACACTCCCATTAGTAGGGTCAGTATTTTGGGTATTGACCGGTCAATACCCAAACATTTTTCTAATTATAATTACAGCCCTGAAGATGCATGCATGCTTGCCTTTAACATCATTAATTTGGTATTATGTACACAATTTACTGCTTTGTTGATTGTTATTTCCTTTGTTTTGTGTAAAATTAGCTATGCTTGGCATTGGAATCAACAGGAACATGTGGGGATGCATCCTCAAGCCAGGAATCCAAAAGTGAAATATCAACTTTCAACAATGTTTCATATCAACATCACAAACAAGAGCTTCAACTCTTACTCAATACCTCTGAAACTCAGGTAAATTTTGCTATATTTTCCTACAAAATAACACTATTCATGGTTGTGACAAGTCCACTTTCATAAACTTGAAGCCCCACTAAATTTTAATCATGTATGTTTATGTCTTTGAATAATATATTGACTGTTGAGGTAGAAATTACCGACTTTTATTTGTACAGGAAATCAGTAGAAAATTTTGTTAATTAATTTGAACAGGGAAAATCAAAAAAAGGGCAACAACATATGAGGAAACATGAAAGTCCAGTTAAGCAGGGTGGGAAGGAGAAGCCCGATAGCGATGAAAAAAAATGCAAAAGTGGGAAGAAAAGGGCGTCTTCCAATTGGCCTCGCTTCAACTTATTAGGTTGCTAATTTCTTCCATTTCTTTGTATTTATTTATATTTAATGGGTAGTGTTAAATATAAAACTACTAAAAATAGAAAAACATTTATTACAAAATTATATTTGTTGTATTGATTAATACAATAAATATTTTCCTCATTTAGTATTTTTGTATTTGTTAATAGGTTAACACCACCCATATTTAATAACTTATTTTCTAAGAATTCCATTTCTCAGTTTTGCTTTTGCATTGGTAGTTACAAATTATATTGGGTAGAATTTAATCAACTTAAAAAAACTCATACAGCAATTTAATTAGGGTAGTGTTAATTTGTGCTCAGATTAACAACTACAAAAATACTTTAAAAGGAAAACAATAAATGTTTGAGTACGGATATTGACACCCATAAATATGATAAACGCACCCATATTTATAAGTACACCCATGTCTAAAATTTAAAATTAAAACATTACTATAAACACTCATCTTAATGCCAATAGTACCCTTATTTAATTGGTGTAATTAGTGATAATAGGATATTTTGGCTTACTTTGTTACTTTATTACTATATTCTTTTGTTTGAAGCTGCTTTCTTATTTATTCGGGTTAGAGTCTCGATCACCTCTCCGAAAACTGACCACCTTCCAACAAATGTTATCTTAACCAAAGCTGAGGCACCCAGCACATCTTTTTTAGCAATTACAAGCACTTGTATGTGTTCCTTGGTATGGCCAACCTTGGACAACAATAAAATCCCTAATCAGATTGATATATCAAACAGAACATAGAGAAATGATTCTCCTAAAAGATGAACTCCATGACAACAGCATTATGGGTTACATCAAATCACCAGACGTACTCATATATTAATCGTAATAACATAAAATGGATTTTACTCATAAAAGTTATTAAAATATAAAATGAGGCAGAAGTAAAAGGAAAAAGGAAATTGCAAAAGGTCAGTCTAATCCTAAAGAAATAGTCTTGCAGCCTTAATCTCGGCATTTGCGTGCAGTGATATGGCATTAAGATAATGAGAGATGATAATGGGAGATTTTGGCTTCATTGGGCTTCAGCTTCTCGTTCTTTTTTTTATTATTATTATTTTAAAAGAAATAGAATTAAGGTTGAATTAGGGTTTGATTTTTTTTTTTTTTTTAATTTTAATAAAGTGATATAGTTGAAGATATGAGTGTAATTAATGGGTGTAAATAATATTTTGTTTATTTTTAATTAAACTAATTTGTTCTTATTAGTAAATTCCTATTGAAATATTTTTATAACTAAATTTTTTATTAAAATATAGGTGTGCTTATCATATTTATGGGTGTCAATATCGGTTCTCTAAATGTATCTGTCTAGCATTGATTGCGACAATTCCAGTTTTGCTTTTACAATATTTTTATAGCCGTTAACATGCCTATCCATTTAATTATATTATATATTTCTTAGCCGAGAAGAAATCATAAGCCAGGCTTGTTTATACGAGACTAGTCGGTTGTCATGACTCATGATGTAGTTTCGAGGCTGAAAAGCCATCTCTAAATTGCTTTTCAATTTACATGACGAAAAGGAATTTCACTCAATAACAGTATCAATATTCCTGAATATTATATATATAGTTCATATCTTTAGCAAAAAGTTGTTTTAATATATTAATTTCTAATATACAAACTGTCACGGCAACAGAGGCGTAGCTTAATTGATAGATGGATAAGCTTGAGGCTTCGTCAAATGACTCTCAGTTCAGCGGCTCGAATCCTACTAATATCGAAAGCTTTCAAAAAAATAACTGATCCCGAATTAATAGATATTGTCAAAATATATATATATATATATATATACAGTGATTCTGTCATAAGGGATCCCTTATTTTAATTTCGGTAAGGACCACAATGAAATCATATCGATTTGAATGAATTTTAATCTAAATCTTTTTGTGGATGATAAGTTCGTTGAAATCTACCTATGAATAAAATTTGAGAATTTTTCAATTACGAAAACTATTTTTCTTGAATTTCCTATATTTTGCCTATTTTTCTAATGCCTTCATATTTTAAAAAAATCGGTAAAAATAGTTTTCGTGCTTGAAAAATTCTCAAATTTTATTCATAGGTAGATTTCAACGAACTTATCATCCACAAAAAAATTCATATTAAAATTCATTCAAATCGATATGATTTCATTATAGTCCTTACCGAAATTAAAATAAGGGATCTCTCATGAAAGAACCACTGTGTATATATATATACAAACTATCATTGAGATCATAATAATAGTTTGTTCAAAATAACAATAATAATAATAATAGGATTGTGTTAATGTTAGATATAAACTAAAACCAAAATTACACAAGTTCCAAAATCTTGGAAAGATTTTTTTTTATTTTTTTTTATTTTTTTGTATTCCAGTTAGTTAATATGTAAGGTTATAAATCGGGTTGGCCTATGCTCTTAGGACACACATTAATAGGACTCATAATAAACCCAAATTAGACCTAGTAGTGTTAGTAGGTATTAATTCGATTCATAGGACACATTATTTAAACATGACTTTTGAATAAATCTCACATTTTTTATGCAACGTTGTTTAATTGAATTTCACATTAAAAAAAAGTACGGAATCCCACTCATCATCATCATTATTATTATTATTATTATTATTTGATTGGAAGTAACCACAAGTTACAATAACCGGATAATCTGTCCAGACAGGTACTATAACTGGGATCATCGAGATAACACATCGAGATACAGCCCAGACTACAGTTCCCACACCGGGGAGATAACAACCTGTTGACGGTGAAATTTGGATTGCCACGCACTCAACAATTAAATCAATTCAATATGAAGTAAGAAAATTAAAAACACATGCAAAAGACAAGTTTTACGTGGAAAACCCTTGAATGGGAAAAAACCACGGCGCCCCTTAGGGCAGAAGAATAATACTAGGTTTTCGTAGCTTTTGTTACACACTCTAATCTCTCACAATTGCTCTCTTTTCTCTCCCAATATTTCTGAACCCCCTCTTCCTGGGATAAGTGGTTCTATTTATACATGTTTATTTAGGGTTTCCCTTTGTTGATTTGTTCTAGGATCCTTCTTTGTCGCGGATTGGGTCTTCTTTCCTTTTACGATTCCTTGTTGCTTCGGGTCTTCTAAAAGTGTAGGGTTTACTTCTGTATTTTTACCGAGTTAGTTCAAGCCCAGTGTGCTGGTCCAGCGAGTGCCTTTAATTTCTGGGTATTACGTTTCTGGCGAGCACACTTCTATATTCGGCGAGTAGGTTTTTAGTTTTGGCGACCATGCCTTTGACTTCCCTCTGGTCTAAGCTATTCTTCCATCTTGACTGGTCAAACTTCTTTCCTTTACCCGGTCAACGAATGACGTTGCAACCTTTTGTTAGCTCCTTTGATGACGTGTCAGTTGGGCGAGTTTATACATACAACAATACCCCCATAAATACTTCGAGCTGGGCGAATGATTTATCCTTCATACTTCGTTTGTCTCTGCGAGTAGTATTTATAAGACTTCAGCGCTTTTATGTAACAACTCACTCTTCCCCTTTTTTTTTATATGTCCCGCGTTGTTTCACTTAATCGATTCTTCTGGTGCAAGCTTTTAATCTGGGCCATGTGATTTCAACGCTTTCATTTGTTTTGTCAGACGAAGGGACGTTCTGACTGCTTGGTTGTCCCCGAGAGGCCACGTGTCCTTTACTTGGTGGTGGCTGTTGTAGTTGGTCACTGTAGCCGTCATTCTCATTAATTGCGTATCACCCACTTGATTTGTTTTTGTTTTTGAATTTCGAAGTTCCCCCTTTTGACGCCTAAACGTTCCTTCTTCTCCTTTTATCTCTTCATTTTTCCCTTTAGTTTATTTCCCTACCGTCTTCTCATAACAGAAAGAACAGCTTGATTTCCTTTGCTTTTGTCTGCCAAATTTCTTCGAGTACCTGCTACAATCCTTCCTTTGTATTTAATTCCTTTCATTACCGGACGGTTTCGTCGGACTCGGCTGTTCCTGCTTCTCTGCGTATCCTTCGCGAATCTAGGGTTTTCTGGTGAGTTCCCATGGACCCTTCTCTACGTTCCTCTCTTTTTAATCGGATGATGCAAGCTATGGAGCTTGGTGACAAAGACACCGCGGACAAGATCGAATCTCTGATTCGTAATTTTCGTCCGGGTTCTCCGGTGCCAATTTCTGTTTATATTCCGTCTTTCGAGGACGCTTTTATCCCTAATACTTCTCCTCCATCTTCTGGCAGTGATTTTCCCACGATGCCGAGATCTTCTAAGCCGAGCGCGAGCAAACGACGTGCCTCTAGGGCTCCTCGTGGATCCCTTCTGGATACCCAAACAACCGTTGATTCAGATGTCGATGATCATCAACGAGACAGGCTGAACTTTTCGTTTGATCGCCCGTGCTCCTTTGATACTGAAGTCAACGTGGTTGGCGAGGCGGAGCTCGGCAAGTTCAAGAGTCGCTTCGGGATCCCAGACTCTGTGACTTTGATTTTGCCTGGTGACCGAGCGGCGTGGAATCCTCCTGAGAACGCAGTCGCCATTTACGGTGCCATGCTTAGCTGTGGGATCACCCTTCCTCTGCAGCCTTTTATCGCTCGGTTCCTCGCGGAGGCAAAAATTGCACCCGCTCAACTTGCCCCGAACAGTTACAGGATCCTCATGTGCCTGGGTTTGATGTGGAAATTGAAAGGTTTTGGATCCCCTACGCCCCGCGAGATTCGTCATTTCTACACCTTGAGGCAGGCTGGCAACAGCGGGACATATTTTCTGCTTTCCCTCGCCCGTGGAGAATTGGATTCCAGAGGGTGTATCGAACCCTGGGCAAGTGGAGGTCTCCAGCGACGAGAAGAAGAAAGGCTTTATTTGGGGCTTTCCTTCTTCAAACAAAAGATGGAAAAACAGCTGGTTTTTCGTCGGTGGCGAATGGGGTAGAAATGTGTCTGCCAATAGCCGCCTGAGTCTTGTAGCGAGGAAGGTTCCTAGGCATTTTACTTCTCCTGATGCCTGGTCAAAAACGGTCCCTGTTTTGCTGGATGCAGAGATATCTCACCTTGCTGCTGCAGCCGTCCTTCCTCTAGATGAAAGAGGCCGATCATTTCTTCTGGATGAGGACAAGATGATCGCAAAAGGGTTATTCCCTCGTCTACCAGCCAGACTTCCTCGCCGTAAGTTTTACTCCTTTCTTTATGGTTTTCGTGTGTCCATTCGCTAATATTTGGTAGGTTTTTGCAGTGTATGATTTTGACAGAGTTTGTGACCTGCAAGCTCGGGCGGTCAAAAATTCTGAGGCTGCCAGTAAGAGACATGCCGCTGGTTTGGCCAAGGAAGGCGTTGCTAGCCCGGATGGCGGCGATCCTTCGGATGACGAGAATGTTGGCGATGTCGATGGGGAGCGAGTCGATTTGGGGACATCTGTTTGTCCGGATGATGCTGCGAATACCCCCGTCGTTACAGATAGTGTGGCTGCGAGCACTGCGGCGAGTACTGCTGCGACAGCTCCAAGCCGTAAGGGGAAGGAAAAAGTGGGGGTTTCGGGGGCGGCCAGTGAGATCCCTATTTTCGATGCGAACGTCCCTGAAACTCCCCTGGATCCTTCAAGCGACCTAAACCCCAGAACTGGAAGGGGTAAGCGTCCAGCAGAGGGCACGCCTGATCGTACTGCTCGGCCCGTAAAGCGGGCGTCAAGGGTCGTGCAGTACGTGGTTTCTTCAGATGAGGAGGTCGCCGAGGAACCTGTGCTCGCCGAGGTTCCTTCTGTTGAGACGACCGTCCCAGGGGCTCCTGTTGAGGGACCAAATTTGGCGGAGTCTCCTCTCCGGGAAGGGGCAAGTAGTTTTGGTGCTACTGCCATTCCCCCAATCAGTGCAACTCCTCCTCCAGCAGCTGCGGAAAAAAACGAGTGCTTCTTGTGCTGGTCAGCCCGGGTCATCTGGTCAACAAGGGCCAACAGACAAACCCGGGTCGTCCAGACAGGGGGAGGCTGCTGCATCTGGTTCTGGTGTTGCTCATGGAGCTCCTCCTGTTGACCCAGCTGAGGCTGGTGAGGGGGATGAAACTGTCTCCCTCTCGGATTTCACAGCTGCCGAGATTTGTTCTTATTTAATGAATAACAATGTCTATGTCGGCGAGAGTTGGGAGCAGATAAAGAAGGGATCCTGCAACAAGAAAATGGAATTCTTCTTCAACTGTTATTCTTTGGTGAGCTTCTCGCTGTGTTTTTGTGTTCTCTGTTTAGCGCATCTCCTGACTTCTGCTTTTCTCTTTTTCTTTTTTAGATGCTGTCTGAGTTGACTGATAACTACAGACGAGGGAATTTTTTATCGAAGGATTTGAAGCGCCTACGGGAGCAGTCCTCTCTTTTGGAGGCTAAGAAGCTTGAGGCTGAGGAAACCCATGCTCAGCAACTTGCACAACTGAGGGAGTCGGCAGATGGGCACCTTTCGGCCCGATTGGCTGCTGAGGAGAAACTGGTTGTTGCTGAAGAAGAGATTCGCTTACTGCGAGAGCAACTCTCCGCTAGTCAGGAGTCGCTCGCTGCACGTTTAGAGGCTGAGCGACTAACTGAAGATGCGAAGGAGAAAGCCGAGCGTGAGGCTGCAGATTTGCGCAACCAGTTGGCCTCGCATGAAGTTATTCTGACTGATCTTAAGGCCGTTTTGGAGGTTGAAGCGGTTGATCGTTTCAAAAGATCCCCTGCCTATGACGCGCTCTTGCTGCGCGAGTTTGAAAAGGGCATGAGGCAGGCGAAAAAGTTTTTTGCCATGAAGGACCATTCAACCGATAAAGCTCTGCGGCGTTTTGACAGGTCTCTTGAGCAGCATATGGCTGATGGTGTGGGCTCGATAAAAGAGCAAATAAAACGATGGCGAGCCCATTGCCGTTATAATAGGACTGACCCTCATCCCATGCATTTGGAGATCCCCAGCAAACGCGCCTTCAACACATATTACTCGGGTCAGAAAGGCAGTTTTTCTGGTTCGGGCGCTGAGCCAGACTTGGGCCCTGTTGTTGGAAGGGATTATGAGCCCTTTATGCCAGAAGGGGATGAGGAAGTCATCTGGCCTTCAGAGGAAGAGATTTTGGATGAAGAGGACAGTGAGGGCCCCCCTACAGCTGGTTGAGGACTGTGTTTTTAACTTTTTCTTCATTATTTGTAATTCTTTATTTGTAAATAACCTTTATTCAAGTTATAAACTCTCTTTCACTTTTTGTGTTCAGCTGCCTTTGCTGATTTGTTGGCTTCGTTCAACTTTTCCTTTTCACCAAGTTCTTTTTAGCATATTTTATAGCTTTGTTCAGCTGCCTTTGCTGTGTTTTCGGCATACTCAGTGTTTTGTCAGGACGTATCCGACCATACACCAAGTTTTTTTTTTTTTTTTTAGCATATTTTATAGCTTTGTTCAGCTGCCTTTGCTGTGTTTTCGGCATACTCAGTGTTTGTCAGGACGTATCCGACCATACACCAAGTTTTTTAGCAAGCTTTTGTTTGTTCAGCTGCCGTTGCTGTATTTTGGCGTACTCAGTGTTTTTGGCAGGTTTTATTCGACCATGCCCTGAGTTTTTATTTCTCGCCAGTTATCGCTGCAGCGAGTATAAAGCTCGTTTTCTTGTAATGATAGCTATGTGATGGCGAATGCCTTTTGCGTTTGGCGAGTCAGAATCGAGAATCTCTTAGTAATAAATTACTCTTTATTGAATACTTCCTGCAACTTTATTAACAGTTATAAAGAAAGAAAACTAAAACGAACAACTGTTCTAAGCTAAAATGGAAAAATAAAAAGAATTCAAAAGAATCTAACTTGTCCCTTAGGGATAGTATATCTTCAAGTACTGCGCATTGCATGGACGGGGTAGCTCGCCAAGTCCTTCTCGAGTAATGCGATATGCCCCATGGCCAGCTATCCCCGTAATCTTGTAAGGCCCTTCCCATTTGTCTGCGAGCGATCCTGCAGCCTTGTCTCTTGTTCCCGGATTGACCCTCTTCAGTACTAAGTCACCAAGTGTGAACCTCCTTTCACGCACATGCGAGTTGTAATATCTGGCTACCCTCTGTTGGTACGCCGCATTCCTTATTTGTGCGCGCTCTCTTCTTTCTTCTAATTCATCTAGGCCGCACTTTAGCATATCAACGTTGATTTCTGGCTGGAAGAGTTGTACCCTTGGTGAAGAGAAAGCTGTTTCCACAGGAATAACAGCTTCTGCTCCGTAAGCCATGGAATATGGGGTTTCGCCTGTTGAGCCCCTTTCCGTTGTTCGATATGCCCAGAGCACTTGTGGTAACTTATCCGCCCAGCTCCCCTTTTTGGTTGCCAATTTAGCCTTCAGGTTGTGTTTGATGATTTTGTTCACTGCTTCAGTTTGGCCATTCGTCTGTGGATGTGCTGGAGAAGCATAGTAGTTGTTGATGCCATACTTATCACACAGTTCCCTGAATTTCCTGCCGTCAAATTGGGTCCCATTGTCTGTGATGATGGTGTTTGGTATCCCGAACCTGTACAAGATATTTTTCTTCACAAAGCTAATGGTGTTTGCTTCTGTTATATGTACCAATGGCTCGGCCTCTACCCATTTTGTAAAATAATCCACAGCTACTATGGCATGCTTTGCTCCTCCAGTTGCTGTTGGCATTGGGCCGATCAAGTCTATTCCCCACATGGCGAATGGCCAAGGCGAAGTAATACTTTGCAGGAGCTCAGGTGGTTGTCGGATGTTATTTGCGATTTTCTGACATGCTTCACATCTCGCTGCCACCCTTTTGGAGTCGGCGAACAGAGTTGGCCAGTAAAAACCCTGTCTCAATGTTTTATGGGCTAGGCTGGCACCCCCAGCGTGGTTCCCACAATTTCCACTGTGTATGCTTCTTAGGATACCTTCTGCTTCTTCAGGCCCGACACATCTCTGCAGTGCCCTCGAGTATCCCCTTTTGTATAGTTCTCCATTGAGTACCGAGTACCTTGTTGCTCTGTATTTTAGCCGCCTTGCCTCCAATGGGTCACTCGGAAGTACATCGTTGACGAGATATTCTTTATTGGCGTGATCCAGCTGTCCCTCTCGCCAAAGACTGCCCCGACTTCCTTTGTCTTAACTATACTCGGTTGCAATAGGCGGATCATAGAGATATTGTTGGGCCAGATGTTGATGGTGGCAGATGCCAGTTTGGCTAAGGCGTCAGCTTTTTCATTTTCTTCTCTGGGGACGTGAACAATTCTATACTCTTTGAATCTTTCTAACAGCTCCCTTGCTAATTCCAGGTAAGTGATCATGCTTTCTTCTCTCGCCTGGTATTCATCTAGTACCTGATTGACAACAACTTGAGAGTCGCTGAAAATTTCCACCTCGTCTGCACCTAAGATTGTGCTAATCTTTAAACCTGCTATGAGCGCCTCGTACTCAGCTTGATTGTTGGTGGCTTTGAAATTGAAACGCAAGGCACATTCGACTGAATCTCCTTCCGGTGTTATCAGTACTATACCTGCCCCGCTGCCGTGCGTGTTTGATGAGCCATCAACGCGAAGTTGCCATTTGAATATTTTCTTATTTTGCTCCACCATCATTCTCGCCACCTCTGTGCTTGGTTCAGTGAACTCTGCTACGAAGTCTGCCACTGCCTGGGCTTTAATTGCTGTCCTTGGGAGGTATTCTACATCGAATTCACTTAATTCGATCGCCCACTTTGTTAACCGATCGGATACTTCTGGTTTCTGCAGGATTAACTTCAGTGGGCAGTTGGTGTATACCCTGATTCTATGAGCCTGGAAATATGGTCTTAGCTTCCTTGCTGCTGTTATTGGGGCGAGTGCCATTTTTTCTGCCGGCGAGTACCTTGTTTCGGCTGGTAACAGTGCCTTGCTGGTGTAGTATACTGGTTTTTGGATTCCATCCTCCTGTCGTACTAGCACGGAACTTGTGGCTGCTTCAGAAACGGATAAGTACATGTACAATGTCTCGGCTGTTTCTGGCTTTGATAGCAGTGGTGCCCGTCCAAGGTAGTCTTTCAAGGCCTGGAAGGCTTTTTCGCAATCCTCATTCCATTCGATCCCTTTTCCCTTCTTTAAAGCTTTGAAAAATGGTAGGCATCGGTCTGTTGATTTGGCTATGAATCTGCTCAGCGATGCTAGGCACCCTGTGAGTTTTTGGACATCTTTCAGAGTCTTTGGCGAGACCATTCTTGCTAATGCTTGAATTTTTTCAGGGTTCACCTCTATTCCTCTTTGGTTCACTTGATATCCGAGAAACCTCCCAGATGGTACGCCGAATACACATTTTGCCGGATTCAACTTCATTCCATACTTGACCAGTACGTCGAATGTTTCTCTCAGGTCATCTGCATGTCTATCTGCGGTAATACTCTTTGTCAGCATATCATCAACATAAACCTCCATATTTCTCCCTATCTGCCTGGCGAACATCTTGTTGACCAAGCGCTGATAAGTTGCCCCAGCGTTCTTCAGGCCGAATGGCATGACCGTGTAACAATACAACCCCTGATCTGTGGTGAATGCCGTTTTCTCTTCGTCAGGCCTGTGCATCTTTATCTGGTTGTACCCTGAATATGCATCCATGAAACTCAACGTCTCATGTCCGGCTGTTGCATCTACTAACTGGTCAATCCTTGGTAATGGGAAGCTGTCTTTGGGGCAAGCTTTGTTTAGGTCGGTGAAGTCGACACACATCCTCCATTGATTGTTCTTCTTCTTTACTAAGACTACATTCGCCACCCATTCCGGGTACTTGACTTCTCTAATTGACCCTGCGGCGAGCAACTTTGACACTTCCTCTTTTATCGCTGCACTCCTTTCTGGGTTGAAGCTTCTCCTTTTCTGTACTACCGGTTTGCATTTCTCATTCACAGCTAGATTGTGAGAAATTGTGCTTCTATCAATCCCTGGCATGTCTTCGTGGCACCAAGCGAAAATCCCCCTATATTTTTTCAGCAAGTCCGTCACATCTTTTTTAACCTGTTCAGTCAGCCTTGCTCCGATCTTTACTGTTTTATCTGGTTCTGTTTCATCTAGAACAATCGACTCAGTCGGTTCTTCCTTTTCTCTGCTTTTTTTGTCTCTTGGGTCCAGTTCGAAGTTTTCCGGATTATCCTCCTGCGTCTCTGTGTCTATTTCGAATATGTTCAAAGTTTCCATTCCTGTTTTATCTTTGAAGATTGACAGGTTGGCGCGGCGAGCCATCTCCTGCGACCCCTTCAATTCTCCAACGTCGAATTCTGTAGGGAACTTTATTTTCAGTGCATGGGTTGAGGTTACAGCTCGAGCTTTGTTAAGAAACGGTCGGCCCAGTAGAGCATTATACGGCCAATTATGGATGTCAACGACGACAAAGTCTAACAGGATTGTTCGCCGGCACGGTGCTGTTCCAAATCTTACCGGTAGTTTCACTGTTCCTAACAACCTAACCTCTGCGCCACCAAATCCTTTCAACGGTACGTGGAATGGTTCAAGATCTTTCCTGTCCAGCCTCAACTCATCATACACTCTGGCACTCAAAATGTCAGCCGAACTCCCGTTGTCTATCATCACTCGAAGGACATCCCTATGGGCTATTCGAACTCCCACGACAATTGCATCATTAGGCTTTGCATCAATCCCGTCTGAATCTTCTGCTGTAAATGTTATAGGATCATGTCCTTCTCTCCCCTTCTTGGGGTTTCTCTGCACATAATTGACTTCCATGCTCCTGCCTTCATACATCACTTCTCGAACTTCCGACATCCTTTCTCGATTGCTCCTCCCAGTGTGAGGTCCGCCGAAAATTGTGTTTATGGCTGCGTTAGGACTGTTCCTCCTTGGACTCTTCCTATCCTGCCCGTTTCCTTGGCGGCTATCTTGGCGACCCCCGTGCTTGTCCCCTTTCAAGGCAAAGTCTTTCAGGTGCCCATCTCTGATCAGGCTTTCGATGTGATCGCGCAGCTGGAAACACTTTGAAGTTTCATGTCCATGATCTTTATGGAATCGACAGTACTTAGTTGTATCTCTCCTTGCATTCGCTGATTGCTGTCGGGGGTATTTAGCGAGTCCCTTGTCTTCTACCACAGACAATATCTCCTCCTGGTCGCCATTTAAAGGGGTGTAATGGTTGTACCTTCCTCGAAACTTATTGGCCCGAGTGTTTCCCCTGCTCTCTCTTGAGTATCCCTTTTGGCCTTTCTCATCCTTCTGGCGATCACGTGATTGCATCTTTTTGTCGTCCTTATGGTCTGTTTTCAAGTTAGGCTTGTGCCCATGCACGTAGCTACCCCCTTGCGCCACTTCTTCCTCCTCTGCCAGTGCATAATCGCCAGCTATTTCCATCATCTCTTCGTAAGTTTTAGGTCTATCCCTTCGCAGGTCAAAGGACAATCGTCCACTCTGTAGCCCATTGGTGAAAGCGGCGATTACAGCTACATCACTGGCATCCTCAATTTGAGCTACTTCCTTCCCAAACCTGGCCAGATACTTCTTGATTGATTCGTTATGTTCCTGTTTCAGGTTTGACAGATGGGCGAGTGACTTTCTTCTTTGGACACTTCCCATAAACTGCCTTATGAATGCCTTGCTGAGGTTTGAGAAGCTGCTTATGGTTCCGGGTGGAAGCCTTCCGAACCATCTAGAGGCGAGGTCGCCGAATGTTTACGGGAAGGTGAGACACATTAACCCGTCATTGGATGAATACTGGGCCATGATATTGCGGAATCGGCGAACATGTTCCTTTGGATCCCTGTTCTCTTTGTACTGCTCAATAGTTGGCATTCTAAACCTGTCTGGAAATTGGGTGCGAGCAATAGCTTCAACGAATGGGCTATCTGACTCATCATCTGAGGATACATTACGACCATACCTTCGTGCCATTGCTGAAACCTTTCTTGATAGCTCTTGTAAGGTGACATCTCGCTGACCCGTTGGTTCTCCTGCTGGATCGAACCTACTCTTGATTGTCATTCTACCATGATTGCCTCTCTCATCTGGGCTTCTTCGATCTTCAGTGCTCTCGGATCTTCTCCGCTTCGTTCTTTTAGATCGCAACTCCCTTCGCGGACGAGGACTCTTGCCCTCAGATGAGATGGACCGGTGTCTCCGCCGGTTTCGCTGGTATGTGTCGCTGGAATTGACCCCATGTGTTCGCACCTGGTCTCGTTCCTCCCTGGATTCTTCATTCATCACACCCTTTCCCTTCCTTTGTTTTCTCCCCTCGAAGTCCTCAATGTGGTCTTGGGGGGTCTCCTCGGTGGATTGTCTTGCTTGAGTGTCGGGAACTGTGATATGAACTTCTGACCGCAGCCTTCCGGGTGGATGGGTTCCAGGGGTGGTTAACTCGTAAGGAGATGAGACTCCTAACCCTATGGGAAGCGAAAGTCCTATTTTGCTGGCTTCGCTGATTAGGTTTACCAACGCGGCTTGGAAGTGCTGCAAAATCCCGGGATCAGCCGCCCTACTTCCTGGCGTTGCTGCTGACTGCTCCCCAACTGTCACTGCCCTGTCTCCCATTGGCGCAGCTGGTTCAACAACCAAATCTCCACTGGAGTTACCATCTCTGTCGCTGTCGTTGTTCATGCTGTCTGATTTCGCAAGGGTCCCTCGAAGTTTTCCGTTCAAAAGCCCCCCTTCTTCTAGCGCCAATTGTTGACGGTGAAATTTGGATTGCCACGCACTCAACAATTAAATCAATTCAATATGAAGTAAGAAAATTAAAAACACATGCAAAAGACAAGTTTTATGTGGAAAACCCTTGAATGGGAAAAAACCACGGCGCCCCTTAGGGCAGAAGAATAATACTAGGTTTTCGTAGCTTTTGTTACACACTCTAATCTCTCACAATTGCTCTCTTTTCTCTCCCAATATTTCTGAACCCCCTCTTCCTGGGATAAGTGGTTCTATTTATACATGTTTATTTAGGGTTTCCCTTTGTTGATTTGTTCTAGGATCCTTCTTTGTCGCGGATTGGGTCTTCTTTCCTTTTACGATTCCTTGTTGCTTCGGGTCTTCTAAAAGTGTAGGGTTTACTTCTGTATTTTTACCGAGTTAGTTCAAGCCCAGTGTGCTGGTCCAGCGAGTGCCTTTAATTTCTGGGTATTACGTTTCTGGCGAGCACACTTCTATATTCGGCGAGTAGGTTTTTAGTTTTGGCGACCATGCCTTTGACTTCCCTCTGGTCTAAGCTATTCTTCCATCTTGACTGGTCAAACTTCTTTCCTTTACCCGGTCAACGAATGACGTGGCAACCTTTTGTTAGCTCCTTTGATGACGTGTCAGTTGGGCGAGTTTATACATACAACACAACCTAACCCACAAACCCTCACAGAAGGACTGCAACTAACCAAAAACCTCTCAAAGAGGACTGAAATTAAACTAAAAATTAACAAAACCTCTCAAAGAGGACTAAACTAACCAACTAAACCTAACACCGATCAGAGGAAGATGAGACCCTTGGCTGCCGGCAAGTGTTCCAGCGGAGAGGATCGGGCCTGATGAGCTCCATGGCCGCCGATCAACAGCTCACACCGATCAAAACACTCTAGATCTGGCTGGAACCAAGAGGAACACCGATCTAACAGCTGCCGGCGTCGGCTGGAAAAAGGACCCGCCCGGTGGCGCGAGGAGGTCAGCCAGACGAACACCAGGGCCATCGTAGCAGCTACGGGAAGCACCTATTTGAACGGGAAGGCTCAGCTTGAGGAAGAAGACCGCCGCCGACTCCCGCTGCCACAGCAAGCAGCCGATGACGGACTGAGGCCGCAAAATCTAAGGAAAGGCTGGAGGCGGTGGTGTTTTAGAGAGAAGGCAGAGAAAAACCTAGGAGAGAGATAACTAATACTATTAATTAGTGAAACTTATTATTATTTTATTATTACTACTATTAGAATGTATGATTTTACCACTGAGCTATGGCTACACCACAACATTACTCAATTGAAACTCGAATAATATTAAAAAAAAAATGTACGGAATCCCACTCATCATTATTATTATTATTATTACTACTATTAGAATGTATGATTTTATTATTATTATTATTTTATTATTATTACTACTATTAGAATGTATGATTTTATTATTGTTATTATTATTACTACTATTAGAATGTATGATTTTATTATTATTATTATTTTATTATTATTACTACTATTAGAATGTATGATTTTACCTCAGAGCTATGCCTACGCCACAACATTACTCAATTGAAACTCGAATAATATTATAAAAAAGAACCTACAGATTACATAGCACCTTGACAATCATGTAGGATGTGAGAAAATCTTCGATGCATTGGGTGCACTCGGCTAGTGAAGATTGGACATGTGGATGCCTCATGTGTGATACATCAGGTTTTTGTACCACATATCCAATCTTCACTGGCCGGGTGCATAGATGGAATTTAAAGAAATAAGAACAACAATAGAGGAAGCAATATTATTGCATGCATCAAATTCCATAAAGGTCGGTACCAAACCAACCTCTTCCGCAACTTTGACACCCCGAAGAATAGCAACCATTTCAACAACCTATGGGAAGAAAGAATGATCAGCTCACTGCTCACCACAGAACGTAGTCGTCGGGGATTAATAAGTGTCTTGTTTTAAATGAGTTTATTTTTATGATTAGAATTATATATTCTCTTGAATGAATGAGTGAATACTTTGGATTTCTCTCAGATGGACAAATACATGATTGCTTCATTTTGATGATGTTATGTTATTTAAAACCATGATCAAGCCTTATTTAAGCTACTAGCATCATTTTGCTTAAACTTTTGACACATTTATATGATGCATGGTATGGATATTAAAAGAGATCAGGTCTATGCTAATTGTGTATCCCTGGTAAAAGGGTGAGAAGTTTCATGATTGATTGCAATATTCAATATTACTTGGCATCTTTGAGGTAAATGGATATATTGATTGCCTTATTAAGTCATCTCCGATCAAGAGTGAGAGTTATAGTTGTATTTGGGTCTCAAATAGTAATGAGAGTGATATTATATATACTTTTACTCAGGTAGTAGTGCTGCGAGTGAAATTTTTGTAACAAATTTAATTATACCTACTTTTTAATAAGCGGTTAATAAATTGTAATTTATAAATTTTAATGTTGATAAAAATAATACAATTGTAAATTCTCAATGAGATCTTCAAAATGATACTAATATTTAATATTTTTAAATTATTACCAAGTTTGATAACATTAAAAAATTTAATTTGATATAAAAATTTAATAGGAACTCAAACTATGGATGAATATGATGTAAAATTATGTGGGAATGAAGTATATATAGGAAATTTTGGAAAACTAGCAATCGGAAGTCTTTTCGAATTTTTCTATAATTTTGTTTTTTTTTTTTTTTTATTCCTGTTAATTTTTTATAAATTTTTTTTGGATAAAAATATATTTATTTCAAATTTTAATGTCTAAAAAAGTATAGACCGTCAATCTCTAACGGTCAGCAAATCTAATCCGTTCATCTCTAACGGTCAACAAATTTGATCCGTCCATCTCCAATAGTTAACAAATTCAACCCAGTCTCACACATTTATCTCTCTTAATTATGGTATGGTCCCACAAATATATATATATATATATATATATATATATAAATACAGAAATTCTATTATTAGTTCGAACTAACAAAAGTTATATCAGTTCCTTGCATGTGGGTCACTAGATTTAAATACTTTGATTTGGCTATATGCACTTATCAGTCAAAGTATTTAAATCTAGTGGCCCACATATAAGGAACCGATATAACTTTTGTCAGTTCGAACTGATAATAGAAAGACTGATATACATGGGTACCACTATTTAACTCTCACTCTCACATGGGTCCCACAATATAACCATCACTATCACTATTTAACTCAACCTAATAACTGTCAACCTATTTTATCTCTCCATTATAGATGATTTTGAGAGTTAAAATAGCGTGGTTTGTCATCAGAAAAATGGAGATTGTTAACCTCAATACTTTAATGCTTAATTTTGAGAATAATAAACAATTCATTAAATTCTAATTAAATTTATTAAATCCCAAATTACTGTAATATATTTTTTTTTTTAAATTATGTTTGATTTTAAATGTATATAATAAAGTATCAAACAATAGGGGTGTGTGGCAGATCAAATATCCATTGGATTTTGCTAAATCCAATCCAATCCAATTATTTTGCTAAATCCAATATTTGATCAAATATTCTTTTTATAAATGAAATAGCAATCACATCAAATCTAATTGTAATTTGGGTCCAATATGATCTAATCCAATTGCTAAAACTTAAATCTAATCTAATCTGATTATAAAAAATAAATACAATTTATTCTAATTAAATTAAAGTAGTCTTAATATATAGAACTTAAAACGGGCATTCTTTTCAATAAAAAAAGAAAAAGAAATAAAAACATGCATAAAATTAAAAAAACATATATCGAAATAAATATATAATTGTCGATATTGAAACATATAATAAACCAATCATAACAAAAATAGATTTAAAAATAAAAACAACAAAGAGCTGATAATTTCATTTACTATTATTATTATTATTTTATTTTTATTTTTTTGATAGATAGAAGCAAACATTACACAGGAAAAGAAACAACAGGGCTGGTATCCAGCCATAAAAACTCCCTATTAGAGGAGAAAGCCACAAGAGCAAGCTTATGTACCAAGGTATTTCCAGAACCGGAAATCGCTTAGAAATCTAGTGAAAGCTCTTAAACATCACCCAACATTTTGGCACAAAATAAAAAAGAATTAACAAATTATTAAGTGAAATCATTTATAAAAAAAAAGTTCAATATAATTAATAATAATAATAATAACTGCATGCATGTTAGAATTATATCATACTTAATTAAGTAACATTTTAGGGTTGAATTGTTATTCACTTAATTAGGCTTTATCCCATGAATATAAAAGTATAGAAATAAATATATTTGCCTTAGATATTTTAACCGATTAAGAGGGGAGTGTTTTTTAAATGACCTTGTTGTAGAGATACATAAATTGTACTCTTACAAAGAATTTGTGGTCATGAGAACGTAGATTAGTAGAAATATGAAGTTAAGGAGAAAACATCTTAGAATTAAGGTATTGTTGCTAAGAAAATGTTTTAATTAGATAAAAACTTAATGGGTGACTCTATTGCCACTCAAAAAAGTTCTCACTGCACTTTTTTTACTCCTAAACATGATTGCTTTAATCTAATGTCAGCAAGAAGGAACCCAAAATGAAACACACAGGGTGTGTTTTATTTGGGTGTGGATAGTATTTTTTTTTATTATTATATATATATATATAATTAATTAATTTAGTGTATGGGTATTTTAGTAATAAAAAAAATTCATTAAAAATGGGTGTAGGAAGAAAATTTTTAGGGTGCCACCCAAACTTAATTTATCCCCCTTTGTTGTAGATTTTCTTTCTATTTAACAAACTTGGATCGTTTATTGGTTGAAATTATACTCGAACACATTTAAAGTTTGTAATTTTTTAATAAAACTAGTGTGTAACCCATGCGATGTACGGGTTTTATTAAAAATATATATATTTAAAATACGTTGTGTAATATAATTTTGTATACCCAAAGTGCTTCATATTTCATAAATATTTTTGTCAATTAAGGACTTTGGATATAATAAAGTCCATAATTTTGCAATTGGAATGTAATAAAAATTTCTCTTTAGTAGTAATTATTTCCGTTAAGGATGTTGTATTGTTTTGGATTCCAACTTGACTTATAAAACTTCTATACTTCTCATTTTCCTTGTATCATATCTTTTGAGTGGAATGTGAGTAAATTCTTATTAAATTTAGAAAATCAACTAAACTAAAACACTAATCACATTAACTGTATTTAGAAACATTAAATTAGGAAAATCAAATGAACCTAAAACATTAATCACATTAGTTAGATCTAGAAAATTAATTTCATTATCCCATTAATTATGATATTGGCTCTTGATTTTATATGATTAGTTAATGAATATGAAAAATAGAAATGAATATATAGAATTTAATACCAAAACTTCCTTATGCTGACACGTGGCGCCTTGAGATTCAACTTTAGTATATTATGGTATGCAGCTCGCACGATATGCGTCTTTGTAATATATAAAATGAAAAATCATAAAAATTAGGCATGATTCAAAATTTTTATCTGATATATTTTCAATAAAATTAAAATTTCCACCATTATTGATTGAAAAATAATAATCACCACTCTTATTTATAAATAAAGATATAAGAAAGTATATCAAATAATCAGTTTTTTATTGTTCATAATGTATTAAATATTCATTAAATACACAACGATACGTTTTTTATGGAATTAATGGTAAATTCTAAAACATATCAATGATAATATATTAATGATTTTTTTTTCATAACCCAAAATTAATATAATAATATTTAATCAAATTTATAAAAATGATACAATTAATAATTAATTAATAAAAATTTAAAGCAATTTATATCATATATATTAATTGAAGGTTGAGACTCTCCATCTTAGGGAAAAACACAAATCTCTAATAATATAAAAATGCTTCTAAATTAAAATATTTTACACAATCAACTGCTTAACACAAAACAATCAATTACCAGTCCTTTTAGTGTACGGGTATTTTAATAATAAAAAAAAAAAAATTCATTAAAAATGGGTGTAGGAAGAACATTTTTAGGGTGCCACACAAACTTAATTTATCCCCCTTGTGAAAGAAACAAAGTTTCGTGACTGTGATAGTTGTGACAAAGGTGTTTGATGAATGTATGTAGGTGTTTGATAAAATGCCTGGTAGAGATTATTGAGAGAGATATGTGAAACTATGAAGACGCCATTAATGGCTCTCTTGAGCTCATGAGCTTTCTATATTGATATTTTTAAAAGATACAAAGAATACAGTTGTAATGAGAGAGTCAATCTATTATATACAATCAGAGAATCATTCTAACTAACTTCTGATAATCAAGGCACAATAAACACGTGCTGCAGCATCAGCAGATTACTAACTAACTTCTTAACCTACTTGACTAACTTTGCTATCAAAATTCTTTCTAGTGTGAGCTTGACTATTGTGGATACTTTGCACCTGCATTGCAAGACCAGAGTAGTGAGGCTGAGAAGCTTGATTTAATTCATTATCTTTAACATTCTCCCGCAAGCTGAACTATGCTGAAACAACAAGATTTAGCTTAAAGCAAAGAAAATGAAATTTCTCAACTGGCAAAGCCTTGGTTAGAATGTCTGCAGATTGGAACTTAGTAGGAACATATCTTGGCTCAACAATTCCAGCACTAACTTTCTCACGAATAAGTGAGTGTCAATATCAATATGTTTGGTCTTTGCATGAAACACTGGATTCGAGGCCAAAGAATTTGCTCCAATGTTGTCACCCCAAATCACAGTTGGAAGAGATACCGCTATATTGAGTTCACAAAGTAGAGATTGTAACCAGATAATATATGTTGTCACTTGTGCCATAGACCGGATTCTGATTCAGTGCTTGATCGTGTGACAACTTGTTGCTTTCTAGTACTCCATGAAATCAAATTTCTTCCAAGAAACACATAATTTCCACTAGTAGATCTCCTGTCATCCAAACAACTCGCCCAATTAGCATCAACAAAGGCTTCCAAATTTAAAACCGCTGAAGGTTTGAAATGAAAACCTTTGTGTAATGTTCCCTTCAAGTAACGAAGTACCCTCTTACAAGTTGTCCAATGGACAGAGGTTGGATTAATAAGAAACTGACTTAAGCAATTGACACTGAAAGAAATATATGGTCTAGTGTAGCAGAGGTATTGCAACGCACCTATAGTACTTCGTTAGATTGTAGGATTTTCAAGGGGAATGCCATCAGAACGTGTAAGTTTGAACTCAAAGCTAATAGGAGTCTTACTTGGCTTTGAATCAAACATGTTAGTTCTTTTTAGAAGATCGACAGTGTACTTGGCTTGATTTAGATATAAGCCATTGACATCTCTATGAACCTTAAAGCCAAGGAAATAACTCACAAACCCTAGTGTCTTCAAGGCAAATGCCTTGTTCAATTGAGCAATTGCATGTGATCAATATGTCATCCACATACACAAGTAGAAAAATCACATCAGTACCTGACCTCTTAATGAACAATGAGGAATCTGATGTAGAATTGACAAAGTTCCAAGATAACAAGGCTGTCTTCAGCTTGTGAAACCATGACCGAGGAGCTTGTTTTAAACCGTAAAGAGCTTTGTTAAGTCTGCATACATATGTTGGATGCAATTTATCTTCAAATCCTTCTGATTGCTTCATGAAAACCTGCTCTTGAAGGTCACCATTGAGGAATGCATTGTTGACGTCAACTTGTTAAATGTCTCAGTTATGGAACACAGTTAAAGCAAAGATCACCCTTACAGTGGAGGCCTTGACTACTGGGCTAAATGTGTCAAAATAATCAATACCGGCTATTTAGTGAAATCCTTTTGCCACCAACATTACCTTGTGCTTGAGAATAGAACCATCGAGATTGAATTTGGTTTTAAAAACCCACTTGCTACCTACTATATTCATGTGTGTGGTAGCAAGTGCAAGTGTCCAAGTTTTGTTATCCTTCAAGGCTTGGAATTCAGCTCTCATAGCATTTAGCCACCTAGAATCAGTCATTGCAGCTTTGACATTTTTGGGCTCCAACTCGGTTACAAAACCTGAAGGTAAGACATATTCACTCAAGAATGTTTTGGGTCTATAGATGCCATTCCTGCTTCTAGTGGTCATTGGATGCAATGATACATCTGAAATTGGTTAAACTACTGGTGCATAAGCTACAGCAGTGTTGTTATCAGATTGTAAACTCGAATTACTGGACTAACGATGAGAGGCTGATGCAGAGGAATCATGATACAGATGCTCAAGAGATCAATTAGTATCATTAGTAGCTACACCAATACTTGTATCAGTTGAAGACACATTCTTGGAAGCAAAGATGTCAAACAGTCTTGACACATTCGATGGTTGATAAGGTGCTGAAGTAGATGAACTTGGATAAGAGCTAAAGATTTTCTTATACGGAAACTCCATTTCATTAAACATAACATTTCTAGAGACATAGATCTTGTCTGATGAGTGTAGACATCTATAGCCTTTGTATGACATGCTATACCCAATGAACACGAATTTGCTTGAGTGAAAGTCAAGCTTGTGTTTTGAGTAGTCTCTTAGGTATGGAAAGCAAGAACTCCCAAAAACCTTGAAGAAATTGTAATTAGGCTTCTTTTGGAACAACTTTTCAAAGGGAGAGCTAAAGTTTAGTAGAGTAGTTGGAAAATTGTTGATCAGTATTACAGCTGTAGAGAAAACCTCAAACTAGAATTTAATTAGAAGGTTTGCATAAGCTAGCAGGGTCAACCACATCTCTACAATACTCCGGTGTTTTATCTATGGAACACCATTTTGTTGGTGTGTGTAGAGGCACGAAAATCTCACATGGACTCCAATATTTGACAGATATGAAACAAAGGACAAGTACTCACCACCCATATCAGCTTGAAATACTTTTATCTTCCACTCAAATTGAAGTTCAACTAGCTTTTGAAACTTTATAAACACAGACAAAGCTTTAGACTTTAGATGCAAGGGGAACATGGGAACTGGTCCCAAAATATCAATGTATATGAGTTCAAGGGGAACCTTAGTTGTGATATCATTTCTTTTGAAAGGCAAATGATGTAGTTTACCAAGTTTAACATTAAATGGAAAACGTAACGTGTTTAACACGCTTTTTAGAATTAAAGGTGCTAGGTGGCCTAACTTGGCATGCCAAAGAACAGAATTTGTTCTAGCAACCATCAACACATTGAACTTGTTAGGCTCACCAGTGCTAGGCAAAGCTAATGTACTAGCATTATTAACAAAAGCATTACAATTTTTTATATTTACATTAGAAGAAGCTAGGGACACTGATTTCAAAAGATTGACACTTTGAGGAGAGGCTTCAACCAGTTTCAGCTCATAAAGACCTTGCTTAAGAGTGCCTCTGAGCAGAATTCTCTTGGTTCTCTGATCCTTGATCACACAACCATTAGAATAGAACTCAGCAATTGCATTATTGTCTCTTGTAAAACTGGAAATACTAAAAAGATTCTTTGTGATTTCAGGAACACACATCACATTTTTCATGTTCAAATCAAGTTGTGGTGAGCAATGTGATTTCACTTTAGTGTCTCCTATATGCGAAATAACAAGCTTATCAACATTGACTACTGAGATTTTATCATTACCTCTATATTCTGACTTGATTGATGGGTTGTTGAGATTAGATGTAACATGGTTTGTAGCCCCACTGTCTACATACCATCCTTGATCTGTCACAGATTCTGAGGTTGCAAAGTATACCGAGCTTGGTCCAGTATTGTTGTTGGATTGAATGCCTTCTGTACAGTAGCTATTTGATGCTGAACCTCCTCCTTGATCACTCATGTTGTATTGATGTTGATGTGCATAAAAGGCTTGATTCCCTTGATTTGCAAAGAATGCTTGATTTCCTTGATTCTGTTGATGTCCTACTTATGTGTAATGGCTTCCTTGAGTGTTTTGACCTCCTTGATTTAGGCCTAGAAACTGCTAATCAAACATGTGATAGCATTGCAATGCACTATGGCCAAGCTTTCCACAGACTTGACAATGAAGTCTTTAATTAGATCTATTACCAAATCTACCTTCACCTCTATTTCTTCCTCTGTTACCACCTCTAAAGTTATTGTTAGCTCCATTTCTGTTTCCATTTCCTATATTGTTGAAGTTCGAGTTATTGTTAGGGACAAAATTAGCAGATGCAACATTTAGATGAGACGAATTATCAACTGTTCTATTCTTTGTTCATGCATCAAAAACAAGAATTGTGCATCTTCTAGAGACATAGTACTTTGTTGAGAGGAGATCAGTGTTACAACAGAATCATATTCATGGCCTACACCATTCAATATGCTCATTGTCATGTCTCTATCTGTCACTACTTCTCCAGCAGCAACTAAGACATCACTAACAACCTTAATTTTCATAACAAAATATGTAATCGAATCATAACCTTTCTTAATTGATTGCATCCGCTGTTTTAGTTGCATGATTTTTGCCAAGGATCTATGAGAAAATGTTCTTTCTAGTTTTGTCCACACTTCAAAGGAGGATTTCAAATTAGTTACCTGACCAAGAACGATTGGTGTTAGCATTGAGAAAATCCAGCTCATCAGGAGTTTATCGAATCTCTTCCAATTGAGAAAATGTGAATTCTCTTCTTATTTTGTCGTATCTCCAAACCTTGTTGTTATGAACTTTGGAGGAGGTGCCTTTTGCACAATTGACAAAACCTTCAAGATCCAAAGCTTCAATTGCTATGAAAACTTGCGTTTTCCAATATATGTAGTTAGAATGATCCAATTTTAACTTGTTTTTGCTAGAGAAGAAAAATTCATTGCTTTAAAGGTTGTTGAAGAAATATTACGAGATTCAGTTGAGACAGAAGCATTTGATTGAGAATCAGTCATTAACGTGTGTCAATGGCTCTGATACCATGTAAAAGAAACAAAGTTTCTTGACTGTGATAGTTGTGACAAAGGTGTTTGATGAATGTATGCATGTGTTTGATAAAATGCCTAGTAGAGATTATTGAGAGAAATATGTGAAACTATGAAGACGCCATTAATGGCTCTCTTGAGCTCATGAGCTTTCTATATTGATATTTTTAGAAGATACCAAGAATACAATTGTAATGAGAGATTCAACCTACTATATACAATCAGAGAATCATTCTAACTAACTTCTGATAATCAAGGCACAATAAACACATGCTGCCATGTCAGCGGATTACTAACTAACTTCTTAACTAACTTGACTAACTTTGCTATTAGTATTCTTTTTGGTGTGAGCTTGACTATTGTGGATACTCTACACCCGCATTGTAAGACCAGAGTAGTGAGGCTGAGAAGCTTGATTTAATTCATTATCTTTAACACCCCTTTGTTATAGATAGTCTTTTTGTTTAACAAAATTGGATCATTTATTAGTTGAAATTTTACTCAAACACATTTAAAGTTTGTAATTTTTTTAATAAAATAAAGAATGAAAATCCTCTAGTTCCTCATGTAGCTGGGTCCTTGTACTATTATTATTACTTCTTCTTTTTTTGTTTTCTTACATTTAATATTAATTATGTTAATAGCTAGATTAAAAAATAAGCGCAAATTGCAACCAACCTCCCTGTGGTTTGTTCTTGGATAACTAGAAACAACTTTTCTATTTATTGACAATCGCCTCCCCTCCAATTAGTCAACATCAATTAACTCCAAACATTGATCATGTTAAATTTGTAAAATGACTCAATTACCCTTAAATTAGTTGTCAGCACCTATTTTTTTCTTCTTAATTTTTTGATTTCTTTCTTTGTCTGGACTCTGGTCCTCTTATTTACTAGATTTTTATTTTATAAATCTCTTTCTTGCGAAAATCTTCCAATGGTTCTTTTTAATTTTCTCTTTATTTCCAAGCGTGGATCTATGTGTTCTTCTTCTGTACCAATTTTCATTTCATACATCTCTTCCTTTTCATTCTTTTGAGATTTAAAAGATTTTAAGAGTAAATTTTGATTTATTTATTTATTTTGTTTTTCTGTCATTATACATCTAAAAGTAACTAAATTTGTTCACAGAGACCACCAAACATCAAATCTACAATTTACAACACAAATCATCCCTTCCAAGTTCATTATCAACCAACTCAAACTCATTTAATATTTTATTATGAAAAAAAAAAAAAAAAAAAAAAAAAAAAAACCTTCTTTCTCCAAGTTTAGATGAAGTTTTTTAATAGATATGGTTAGATGCAGATTTGGGAGCATCGGACAAAAAAAGGGAAAAAAAAAATAAAACAAAACTTGAGAATAGAAGAATTTGGACAGAAAATTGAGGAGAAACCGAATGTCAAGAATGGGAGAAAAGTGGAAACGAAAACAAAATGAAGTGCGAAATTGGTGACTGACCAAGTGGCATGAGAAAGAGAAAAGAAATAATTGATTTAGGGTTTTTATTTGGCTTTAAATTTTAAAAGCTTTTCAATGTGTCATAATATAATTAACAAAAAAATTGTAAACCAACTTGGAGAAAATCTTGCATGGGACAGCCACGTGGTGAGACCGTGAAACCGTCTAATGAGATTGCACTCATTGGACGGTCTCACGTTCTCACCACGTCTCTCATTGGACGGTTTCACGGTCTCACCACGTGGTAGTCCCATGCAAGATTTTCTCACCAAGTTGACTTAGTTGTATACCACGTGGCACAATTTTATTGGTCCGTCCCAAAGCTGATGTTGGTGAGACGAACCAATGCAAGATTTTCACCTGCATGTGGATGATTGAATGAAATTTTTTTATGGACAAAAATATCCTTCAAGTTTTGATAAATTCCAAATAAAGAAAATTAATTAAAAATTCCAATTGGCCGTTTGCCTATAAAATTGCATTTGCCAGATCAAAAGCCAAGAAATACTTTTATTTTTTAATTTCAAAAATTATTATTTTATAATATGTAATTATGTCATGCATTAAATGTACACTAGTGATGTGATGTATACAGTCCACTAATTATACTTATTTTTTAAAGTATAAAAATGCCCTTAAATTAACAGTCAATATTTGAAGTTAACGGATGTTGACTAACTAGAAGGAAGACGATTGTCAATAAATATAAAAGTTGTTTCTGGCTGTCTAAAAATAAACCTTAAGGAGGTTGGTTGTAATTTGCTTAAAAAATAATAATAATAAAAAATAAAAAATAAAAATAAAAATAAAAATCTATTAATAGCTAATTAAGTGATTGAAAGGCATTGCCAATATCTATTAGGTCGGCAGCCTATAGCCAATACTGTAGATATTATTTGAAATTTGAAATGCAATAATAAAACCATTTAAGCAATCATAAGTCATAACATTGAATAATGAGTTATCATAAAAAATAAATAAATAAAAATAAATAAATAAATAAATAAACATTGACTTATGAAGAACCAACAACATCTCGTAATTTATTTCTCTTGACTTGGAACCAAAATGAAACATTTTTTTTTTCGTAATTATATTTAAATAAAAATGAAAGTCTCCAAATGGTCTTGATGTGAATGAATTCTCTAAACGACTCCAGTTTCCAGCCTGTGAAGGAAAAGTTGATGGACAAGAATCATAAACCCAAAAAAAAAAAGTGCAAGGGAACAAGTAGTCATGGATGCTTGTTGGACGGTTCATGTCCATGGAAATATATTAATTTAATCAGGTTTCGTTGGGGAGATTAATTAATTGACCATAAAAGGGTCAACTTTGGAAATGGAATATACAATTTAAAAATAAAGATTTTTTTTTTTTTTCAATTGCTATGTAAATATATACAAACGAAAATTGTTTGCTTAGCTGGACCAGCCTGGAGTGATGTGGACGCCTTTTTCTTTTTTAAGACTCTCATTAAAATTATTCTTAGGGGTAGTTTGTTTTTTGTCTGAAGACTGAATAGTCCTGAATTTTATTGAAGACTGAATAGTAACTGAAACCTAAATCTGAATAACATGTTTATTTTTATTTTTTTCCTCAAGTCTGAATGTACTGTCAACATGTTAGTTTTTTAAAAATAAAATTATCTGAAAATAAGTAATTTTACATCTATACCCAATACTAATTAAAAGAAGTAATTTAACATGCAACACTCTTTATAAAATTTTGCATATTCTTCCGCAAACAAAGTTTAATTTAACAAAACAAAAAATTCATCCAAGAATATAATTTTGCATGTTATTCTGCAAACAAAGTTCAAGTTCAATTTCTATAAACCATTTTTTTTTTTTTTTGTTTCCTGGATCATATGCAACCAGAAACCGATTTTTTTTTTTTTTTTTAAAGGTTCCTAAATTTTTTTTTTTTTTTTTAAATAGGTCCATAAATTATATACACCAATACATATTATATATATATATATATATAACAATTATTCTATAACTTCTTCAAAGTCACGAAATCTACTCAATATCGAATGCAATCACAAAAAGAATACTTGATAAATTATATAACTGCAACTACGACAATCATAACAAATTATCATTCTAGATTATGTTTAAAGAGTATAACTGCCACTACATGTAGATAAAAAAATAAAAATAAAAATAAAGAGTTCTTACCAGGATTTGGTAGGAGAGAAATTCAATTGTTTAATCCCAGGAAGATTTCAAATGAGAAGTGATTAGAGTTTTTTTTTTTTTTTTTTTTTATTTTTTTTATTTTTTGTTTGTTCTAAAAACCTTTTAAAATAAGAAATACGTTAAAAGAAAAAATTCTACATCATATCAAATTATGATAAATTTAGAAATATATCTTTTTTTGGATGACAGACTTGGAAGAAAATATTTTAATTATAATTCAGTGATTTGGAATTAAGTTAAAAGTTAGGATTTCTTACTTTTTTTAAAGTTGTTTTTTGATATTTTTAAGTTGTTTGACCACTTAAAAAAACAAACAAAACAACTTAATGAGTTCAATTCAGACCCATTAAGTCTTAAGTGGAAAAAACAAACGACCCCTTACATATTGAATGAAATGGAACTATGGAAGTGCCCCACAAAAACTTACTTTCTTATCTGTCATCCAGGTTAATTATGTCATTAAAGTTGTCAAAAATAAATAAATGGATAGTCTTAGCATATACCTTATAACTATAAGATAACAACTACTTTATTTTCATATAAATAAATAAAAACACTACATTTATTGTTGTAACAAGACAACAAATGTCCAAGAGAATAATCCCAAACTCTGAGTGCCTCGGCAGGTTTCCATTTCGGCTAACAGAGCTGCTATTAGACTTGCTAATCATTCGCTGAACTTGGTGGAGGATGCTTTCTAGTTGAAAGAATTTCCTGTTTGTATCAATAGTATTATTGAGTCTGACAAGGTTGATATGCCTAGTTAAGCTATTGCTTCCTTTGTTTGTTTGTTTCTTGTTTCCTATTTTGTTATGTCTCTTTGTTTGTTTTCCTGTTGCATCAAAAAAAAAAAAAAAAACAACAACAACAACAACAAATGCACTAATTGACATATACTTTTATTCAGATTTTCTATTATCAGTTCGTCCTAACAATAAATATATCAGGACGAAGAATGTGAACTACTAGATTTACATACTTTGACTCAAAGTGTTATGCACTTGTCAAAACTTCTCCATAATCTGTGGTCCACATTCTTCGTTCTGATATATTTATTGTTAGGACGAACTAACAATAGAAAGACTGTACTTTTATTTCCTTTTATGGTAATAAAATAGTTGTTATCATGTGCTTTTAGGACACAGGTTAACATTATCCATAAACAAATTATGTCATTAATGAGTGAAAGTTGAGGGCTGTTTTTTTCAGCCCGTTTTCATTTTCGTTTTCCAAAAATGATTTCGAATTCGTGTTTGTTAACCGTTTTTCATTTTATTTTCAAAAATAAAAAACAAAATAGAAAACAAAACTAGTGTTAAAAGTGAAAAAATTGAAAAACACAAAATACATTTTTCTTTGTTTTTGTTTTTGTTTTTGTTTTTCAAAAAAAATAACAATAAAATTATTCTTTTTTCTTTTTTCTCTTGAATCACGTTCTTCTTCTTCATCAGTCTTCTCTTCCCATCTTCATCTTCTTCTTCATCTTCTTTCTTCCTTCAATGACAGCTCTTCCTCCTCCTTCAAGCCCGCTGATTTGTTTTTCTTCTTTACTGCCACCGATCTGCTCTGCTTCACCTCTGATCTGGTCTTCTTCTACTTCAACTGGTCTTCTTCTTCTTCGCCGCCGCCAATCTACTCTTCTTCTTCATCTTCTTCATCTTCTTCCTCCTCCTCCTCCTCCTCCTCGGCCGATCTGGATCTGGTTGTCACAGATTGTCTTCTTCCTTTCTTTTTCTTCTCCTTTTTATATTTTTTTTTACTGTTATTAATATTTATTAAAATGAATACTTATTTATAATTTGAAGTAATTTGTGATGTGTAAACTCTTGATTAATTGATTATTAATTGTGATTTTTTTTTTTTTAAGTAATTTGTGTTGTGTTACTTTTGTTTAATCAATTTGTTTATAATTTTTACAACATTAAACAAAATGTAAAAATTGATATTTCAATTTTCGATAGTTTTTAGTTAGTCTACCAAACGCGTTTTTTTCCGTTTTCATTTTCAAAATATGGATTTCAGTATATGCTACCAGAAGTGTTTTAGAATTTCGAAACTGAAATCAAAAACACTATTTTCATTTTCATGTTTCTTTTCGAAAAACAGTCAATGAAAAACGTTTACAGAACGGCCCCTTCAATTCACAACAAAATAAAATAAAATAAAATAAAAATCAGTTGGCTTTTCCTATATCTTCATAGGTGATAGTGAGGTTGTTGAGGAAGCTTAATACAATTGAGTGATTATATATATCAATCCCATATTTTAATGGCATTTTCCTAATTAAACGAAAAATGAATGATTGTTATCTAATTAAGTAAAACTTCACGATTAAGAAGAACTAGACATTAGCCATATCTCAAAACCACTATCCCTTGAAAAATTAGTATATGAGAGTCAGTAATCACATCCATAAAGTTTCCCTTTTTTTTTAATTTATTTATTTACAAACAGACATTTTATTAAAAGCAACCAAGATTACAAACTAACAGGGTACTTTGCAACTACTAAGTGCCTAACACAATGAGGAAAATCTTCTATCCAGTATTGTTCTTCACTACTAGATAAAGCCATCTTAGCTAGCTTGTGAGCTACTTGATTGGCAATTCTAGGTACAAAGTTCACAGATGAAGAAACCATGTTACTTAACAAATGGTAAATATCATCTAAAATCACACCCACATCTAATAAGAACCTCTTACCTTCGTTGAGCCAATTTACTACCACATGAGCATCCGATTCCACAACAACATTCATCACACATGTCTCATAAGCGAATAGAAGACCACGATAAATACATATTGTCTTAGCCACCTAAGGGGAATAAGTCACCATTATCCATTGTATAGTTAACTCTATCACAAACCCCTCTGAATCTCGAACCACAATACCAAAATCCACCGCTTTCCCATCCAAATCAATTGTAGCATCAGTATTTATTTTATAAATACCTAGACATATATGTTGCCAACCAGTGACACTTCTAGGCATATGTATGATGTTTCCATTACTTAGTTGACCACTCCACTATATCACATAAATTCAACCCTTGCAAACCACGCATAACCTGATTCCCGTGGAACCAAACCATCCAAAGAACTGTACAAAATAGACCCACCACTTCTCCTTTCCATCTATCTAAACAGCCCACCATAAAATCAATAAAATTGATGTTCTCAACCTAGACACCACCTCTGTCCAACAACCAAGAATCATGGACTGTTTTCAGCAGCCTACAACCCCATAAAGCATGTAAGGTTGATTCTCGCTTACACTTGCACATAATACACCAAGCAGCCTCCTAAATTCTTCTTCGATTAAGATTCGCCATTGTCGGGATCCATTTGTGACAAGCCCTCCAAATGAAATTCTTTATTTTTAAAGGAATTTCGATCCCTCTATAGAAATTCCCACCATGACTCCAACCCGTTCAGACCAGAGGTAGAAGGGAGATTACGCAACTCTCAACCCACCAAATACCTACTTTTAACCGTATGTTAACTGTTATGCTTGTAATGCCAAAATATCAAGACAGTTGCGGTTGTCACCCCACGCAGAAGACTTAAAATAGTTGTAGCATCTTCCTGAATAAAATTCGACTTAATAGTCCCCACATTCCATTCACCTGAAAGCCTTAATAGCTGGTTTATAATAGCTGTTTCCCCCAGAATCGGTGGTGAAATGATTTTGAGTGTGGTTTCACACAGAACCCAACAACCTTTATAAATTGAGATTGTTTCACCATTTCCCACTCGCCAACGAACCCCTATCTCCAACAACCCTCTCCTCCACCATAAGCTTTTCCGTAAAAAAGAATTATAAGCCCGACACTTTGTTCTCATAAAATCCATGTTATGGAAATAACATCCCTTAAAGACTTGTGCAGCTAGCGAATTTGAACTTTTTAGAATCCTTCAACACTGCTTAGCAAGCAACGCTTTGTTAAAAGCTTCGAGATCCCTAAAACCCAAACCTTCTTCCTTTTTTGGCGAACACAACTGATCCTATAAGCTTCAATGTATCTTTCTTGTTTCCTGCATACTACACTACCAGAAACGAGCACACCACCGTTTTATCTCCATAATCAGACCTATGGGCAGCTAGAACAAACTCATTGTACAAGTAGGAACCGATTGAATAACAACGTTTATGAGGATCTCCTTGCCACCTGCTAATAAAAGTTTTCCCCTCCAACCCTTCACTTTCTCCCACACGTAATCTATAATCTCTGAAACACAGCACCCGTTTATTTCTCCCTACCTAACACGGTAGCCAAAAATTTCTCTCATAACAGGACACCACCCTAACTCTTAGGATTGTCGCTATTCTCTCACTTTCCTCCTTATCCACAGTAGGACTCACACATATGGCTGACTTATCAAAATTTACTACCTGTCCAAACACCCTAGCATACACATCTAGCAGCTCACATATCACCTTACAGTTGGAAGTTGTTGCTTCTAAAAACAATAAGCTATCATCCGTAAAAAATAGGTGAGTAATTGTCGGCCAAATCGACTACATTTAAATCTTGTAACCAAATCGGTCGCATGCGTCCGATTAATAAGATTGGACAACCCATCCGCACAAACAAGAAACAAATACAGGATAATGGATCCCCTTGCCAAAGCCCTTTAGGAGGTCACAGAGAACCACAAAACTCCCCATTTACTACAAACGAGTACGACACTACCTCATAATTCTCCCCACCCACCTCTCTGAAAAATCCAACTTAATCATCATTTACTCTAAGTTCCATTCCACCCGGTCATATGCCTTAGACATGTCAAGCTTGATAGACATCGACCCATCCTTTCACTTCTTCCGCTTCAAACTATGTAAACACTCAAAACCCACTATTGTGTTATCCGTAATAAGTAGTCCAGGTATAAAAACACTTTGTGATTTAGAAATCACCTCACCAAGCGTCATGCTGAAATCACCTCTCCATTAGATCAAGATCTAATAGAGAGTTTTTCTCCAATTCAAATTCAAATAGCTGAACAATTTCCTAATCAAGATGCGATAATTAATGTTAATATCTCCAATGATTTGAATACCAAATATTTAAATTTGGAAGATAATAATGAGAATCCTCAATGTTCTCTAGAGAATATTTGCATTAATAACATGTGATTTTTGACAATCTAAGAATTACAAACTTCTAGAATTTTGATCAACAAGTTTTGGATGGGATTTCAAGAGATAAAAGATGAAATATTAATTTGGAGAATATATCAGAAGACTAGTATATTCATGCTTCAAATTCTAATCATGGTCAAGTAGATCCTGTGTTTGAGAATAATTAGATTCTCATGGTGACCAATTCGAAAAGAAAAGTGAAGACAACTTTTAAGATTTTATCTAGTTCCAAGTCTCAAAGAGTAAGGGAAGTTTTAAGCGCCTCTCTATAGTTGAGACTAAGATTCGCCTTGATTCTGCGACTTCAACGGCCCAAGCAGAATTAAGCTTTGTCGCTAATTGGGCCGCATAGGTTGAGGCAGAAATGAATGATTTTACTAGTCTAGTTATTTAGGTTCATGTTTCTTTGCATTCTACTGAGGCATGCATGCCTTTTTAGATTAATGCGTTTTAGGGCATGCGCACTCCTCTGCTTTCGTTTTTCTTTTCCCTTTATAATAATAATAATTATTATTAAAATTAGGGTTTTAACTTTTTTTTTTTTTTTTTTTAAAGAATGATATTTTTAGTGTTAATATTGGTATATTATGATATTTAAACGATCAAAATTTAATGGTGGGTGCATTTATTAACTGGGTGTCTAAATTAGTTTTATGGGTGATAATATCAGCACCGACCTTAATCTTATATGTGAGATTCAATTTCATATCTTCTTTAATTTCACATTGGTTTCTCTAACAAGTAACATTTTTTTTTTTTTTTTTGAAATATTACATTAATTCGAGATTTGGAAAAAGAGGCAACCCACAACATCATGATGTACGTAGATCAGTAGATGTGAGGGGCAAACCACTAAACCAACCTCATCTTGCCTTCTAACGAGTAACACTCAACCATAAACAAGTGTGTAATACACTAACTCAAATCGTATATAATATGGTTCAAGTTTAGCTTGTACTGGAATAATGTTGAGGTGGGAATATTATGATGACCTGGATAATTTGATTCCAAAGCTTCGGGTTTGACTTCCAACTGGTTTATTTTTAATATAATCTTTTTTAAAATGTTGCGGATGGGAAGAGAATCATTATTGAAGTGAGATGTAAATACGGATTTTTTAATAGGTTCTTGAAAAATTCAAATTCAAATTTTATTATCTTAATTTAGTTCATTTTAGTTTTAAATTACTGAGTTTTAATTTAATGTACTAGAGCTTTACCAAAGCATGGCCTATATTAATAACCTTAATTTGATGACAAGTATACAACGTTACGTTATTGAGGAGATGTATATTCATTATACTCAAAGGCGCGGCCAACTTCTATTTCTAGGAGTTGGAATCATAATTGTGAGGTGCCTCATGTGATTATGGAAAGTAGGGATGTCAATGGAATGGGTACAGGGTGGGGATACCATCCCCATTCCCTAAACCCAAATATAACTAGGATTCCCATCCCCGTTCCATTCCCCACTTAGGGCGGGGATGGGGAATCCACATTTGGGGAGAGGGTTCCCGATACCCGCCCCACCTTGCCCTGCCCCATGTGATTAAGACAACATTAATAATTATACACCTTATATTGTAAGCCACAATCACAAATGTCAATCGGTATTTAAAAATTTTAAATAATTGAAGACAAAAATTAGTTTAAAAAGTAAATAAACTTTAATTCATAGTAAGTCTATCGCAAACTAAATTACCAAACATATGAATATTCCACCATTCTTTTTCAATAAAAATGAAATTGAAATATAAAATCGTCATAATTAAATCTGCCAAAAGAAAATAAAGATTGAATGTTTAACTCATGATACTTGTCTAAGAACAAGTGCTAATAACAAAAATGTGACCATGCATCTTCCATTTCCATGTATACATGTATCCAAAAAAAAAAAAAAAAAAAACAGTACATTTTAATTGTTTATAAAAAAAAGGTTTCTTACCAATTATATTTTCAAAGTAAATTGAAGAAAAAAAATTGTAACATAACTGTGTTTCTTGTTTCTTAATCATCCATGCAACAAATTAATTGGGGTATGGGGCGGGGACCGGGCGGGGACCAAAATACCATTCCCCGCCCCAAAATTAATTGGGTTTTAAAATCAAATCTCATCCCTGCCCTATACCCCAATTAATATGTACCAAACCCGCCCCAAATGGGGTGGGTCCCCGTGGGGCCCCGTACCCATGGGGATTTTTGACATCCCTAATGGAAAGTTTAGTCAAATTTTGATTGTTTAAAAGAAAAAAAAAAATGTCCTTAACATATTATTAAAAATAAAAATTACCATTTACATAAAATTTTAAAAGTTTAATTAAAACGATTAAAATAAAAAAATATATCAAAATTTAAAAATAATTTAAATAAAAAATGAAGAAAATAAAACAATGAAATTTAGATTGGATCCTCAACGTTAATTGGTAATCACCAACGATGAAAATCCCTCTTGGGATCATCATTGATAGAGATGATCAATTTTTGAATCTCCATCATTATCGATGGACGATGGATATCCAATTCGGATCTATTGTTTCTTAAAAAAAAAAAAAAAAAAATTAACTTTTGTCTTTATGAAAATATTTTTCCAACCGTTTACTTTGAATAAATTTAACTAATGGTAGGGAATATCGATGTAAATTTTTGATAATATATTTTCTGCCTCATAATATATAAATAAGTATAGTAATTATTTAAAAGAAAAACTAGTATTTTTACTTGTAAAAATAATAATAAATAAAGAAAAACAATTCTGTAACAAAAGTCCTGATTCATGGTTACGTTGATATCGTATTAACTTGATTGAAAGTTCATAATTTTAACTAAAAAGATATATATATAATTTTTTTTTTTTAAATAGACTTTGAGGTGGCCCACCCCATCAACAGCTGAAGTTATAACTATAAATTATAATTTCAAGTCGTATGAATCTACTCTTGGCTTCCCCTAAATTTCAAAGATGTATATGTACATCTTTTCAAAAAAAAAAAAGGTAGCAGCTCGGCTTGCAGCCTTTTATAAGCCGGATTGATCTACCAAAGCCACTGAGCCCTAACCCACCTGTCGTCTTCACCCACTTGACACCTTTCCTACATGTTAAAAAAAATAAAAAAATAAAAACCCTAATTATTTATTTATTCTCAAAACTATATTAAATAATCTTTCAAAAAAATACAAAAAAAAGCTATATTAAATAACACCATTGTCTCTTCATTTAAAAAGCCAATAAAAACGAGGTTTAATTGTATAAACATACCCTCAATTTATTTAATAAAGCAAATTTTCAAACAAATACCCTATTCAAACATAAACATCCTAATTAGAATGTCTTTGGGGCATGGAAAGTTAATAGTGTCCTTGGGTAAAAAGGAGAGGTTATTTTTGTAGGTAAATTTCACAAACAACCCTGAATTTAGGTGTAATTATATAAATATTCATTTTTTTTCTAATAATTATATAAATATACCATACCGTCATTTGACTTTTGTTAACTTTAACCTTTCACCACATTTGTATCCCAAAATGACTAAACAACCCTTGAAAACTTATTTATCTTTTCTTTTTATTATTTAAAAATATTAAAAAATATTTACTTAAAAAAATAAAAAAAATCAGTACAATTTTTTTTTTTTTTTTTGCTTTTATTTTCTTTTTCTTTATATCATTTTTTTTTACATTTTCCATGTCCCCAAACACCAAATTCTTAGATTTCAAAAACCAACTATATCACCAAAACATTCAATTTCATATTCATCAACCCACAAACAATTTCATTTCATCAAAACAATCAAAACCCACCAACAATTACATTTAATCAACAGAATCAAAACCCACAAAACTCACTATACACAATCAAAACCCACTAAACACAGACATTTTTCCAGTTTTGTGGGTTCTGATTGTGTTAAAAAAAATAGAAAGAAAGCAACAAAAAAATTGTACCGATTTTTTCAATTTTTTAAGTAAATATTTTTAATATATTTAAATAATAAAAGAAAAGATAAATAAGTTTTCAAGGATAGTTGAGTCATTTCAGGATACAAATGTGGTTAAAGGTTAAAGTTAATAAAAGTCAACTGACGATAAGGTATATTTATTAATTATTAGAAAAAAATGAATATTTATATAATTACACCTAAATTCAGGGTTGTTTTGAAATTTACCCACCAAAATAACCTCTCCCTTTTATCCAATGGCACTATTGACTTTCCATACCCCAAGCACATTCCAATTGGGATGTTTGTGATTGAATAGAGCATTTGTTTGAAAATTTGCTTTATTAGATAAATAGAGGGTTGTTTATGCAATTAACCCTAAAAACGAAACACCCATTTTGCTTTTCCTTTTCTACCCCCAACCTTTCTTATAAAGCCCTTATCTCTCTATGTCTCTCTCCTTCTCTCTCTTCAAATGGACAATAAACCAGAGACCTCTTCAATGGCAAACCCAACCCTAGACCCAGAAACCCACAAAACATACACGACCCACCACTTAACAACTCCATCCGGCTTGACCACTGAAGAGTTCGAAGACTTAAAACAACACGTCGTTAACTACCACACCTACCAACTCCACCACCCAAACCAATGCTCCACTTTACTAGCACAACGAGTCCAAGCTCCGGACGACGTCGTTTGGTCCATAGCCCGCCGTTTCGACAAGCCCCAGACATACAAACACTTCATCAAAAGCTGTTCGGTCTCCGAAAACTTCAAAATGGTCGTGGGATCCACCAGGGACGTCAACGTTATCTCCGGGTTACCGGCAGCGACCAGCACGGAGAGGCTTGACATTCTCGACGATGATCGGCAAGTGACGGGGTTTAGTATTACGGGAGGTGAGCATAGGTTGAGGAATTACCGGTCGGTGACGTCGGTGCATGGTTTCAATCGTGAAGGCAGGATCTGGACCGTCGTTTTGGAATCTTACATCGTTGATGTGCCTGAAGGAAACACGGAGGATGACACGCGTCTCTTTGCAGACACCGTTGTCAAGTTAAACCTGCAGAAGCTGGCGTCCGTCGCCGAGGGATTGTCACGGGACGGTGACAGCAAATCACAGGTGATCTGAAAAAATAAATAAATAAATAACTACTCAACAACAACAACAACACCAATAAGAACAATAGCAAGGAAATAATAAAATATTTCTTTTTTTTTTTTGTTTTGTTTATTTCTGTGAGTATTTCTTTTTTGGGTTTTCGTTTTTTTTTATTAGCTCATGTGTATGACGAAAATATCCTTCCTTGTTGTGAATAGATTGCCTGACATGCCACGTGATTTCATATGAATAATGTTGGAATTGCGTAATGGATGAAATGGTATTGTAGTCAAATGTTAATGCAGTAAGTGTACATAGATGTTTCATGAGTTGAGGATATTGTTGTCTCTTTCAATTTATGTAAAAAGTTTCTACTTTTCTTTTCTTGGAAAATAATTTAGTTTTTTTTTTTTTTTTTCTTTTAAAGTTTTGTCTATTTAGTTATAGAATGGAGTGTAAAGTGGAAAATTGGAAATCAAGTCTACTTGGGTGCGAATCATTTTTTCATCTTTTTAATGACATAATCTCGTTTCCTTCCTCCAATGAATTAGACAAAACAACTATGTTATGCGTCAGCTTCAACCAATATCGTTTTTGAAGAATCTAAGTGCTTTTGACTTTATTGTTCCAATCTAAGAATCTGATTGCACTAAATTTCCCTTTTTCCCTTCTTTATATTCCAATAACAATGTACCAAAGTCCAAAACTATTCCTACAATCATATCAATTCTAAAAAAAAAAATTATCCAAACCCATCCAACATCCCAAAAGGTTTTAGGTTTTTAAGAGAAAATATAAAGCAACAAAAATTTTCAAAGTTAGCATTAATGTTGCAAGGAGTACTAGAGGCTATGGTCGTAGGGGCATGGTCCCCTTTGTCAGGTGGGGCTTGATTGAATTTGTAGATGGGGTTGGAGAATCTCTAGAGAAAAAAACAGTACTAAAGTTAGGTCTGCTTCTAGTAAAACTGCATGTAGTTGAATTTCTAGGAAGACTCAAAAAATACAACAAAATATGCCAGACCCCATTTCTGCTAAGTCCTTCTACTTCTACGGTTCTACCCATCAATTCCAAGTTCATTTAAGGTTAAAAAACAAGAAATTATATTTTCCAAAAGCAAGTCTATCCAATTATCTTGTTCCTTGTTTGTACAGAAAGAGAGCCCACAAAACAAATATATTACGACCTAGATACTACGCCCATGCATCCTTGACCATATACTGTAACCATCAATTAATCTCAACCGTCTGATGGTAATTGGTAATCATGATTTTGATTTCTAAGCAAATGGGGTTGTGTTGTTCTGTGGGCCAGCAGCAATATCATAGTTTTATGCCGAAGCGAGCAATGATTCATGAAGTGAATATCATTGGCTGGCTGGCAAGTGTAGTAGAGTTTTTTCCTCTAGTGTCAACGTCTCCATGTTGTGTTTTCAGACTTGAGATTGGAACGTATCAGTAAGGTTATAAGTTAGGTACAATATTCAGGAATCATATGAATATATGATGGGTATGTAATATTTGTAGGGATGAGATTCAGCCACATGTATGTACATACATGCATCAAATTCATTTAATCCAAATTGGTGATGTTAGCAATATTTATATATATTTGTTTTCACAATACCATATAGCATATAGGTTTGACCCTTCACGAAGCTTTGTGTCTACATATGAATACGATGATTTCATTACACAATTATAATCTGTACTTATATATTCACATTGACAATCGTAGTTGATACGAACCCACCAGGTAGAATTCATCTTCAAAAACCAGCTTGTAAGGAGAGGGTGTCTAATCGGTTATATACATTGACTAATCCCATATTTAGTCAATGTGAGATCCTAACGGTAGTACTTTATATTACAGATTGTAGACTGTTATGCCTTGTCGTGGGGACAAGCAGAGGGTCTCAATTTGTCAAACAAGGGTTATAGATCACTATATTTTTTGTGTGAAGATTAGTGATTGCTAACAAAACCTTAAAGATAAGAGGGGTTGGCTTAGTGATAACTCACTTACACTAACATCTAAAGGGTTGTGGATTCAAATCATGCTCATTCATCAAATTCCGAAATATTCCGAAATATTGTAATAGTTTAAAAAATTTTAAAAAAAATTTTAAAAAAAAAAAAAAAAAAAACCCTTGTACTGGATAAACAAGTGGGGTAGCTAGCTTAGTACTGGAGTCACTTTCGTGAATTAATGTTTTTTTTTCTTCCTTTCTCTCTTTAAAGGGAAAGACGTAGATCATGTATTATTGTTTGTGGAAAAACAGTAAATATCATTCGACTTGTCAAAACCCTTTTTCGAATATCCAATTATCAAGTAAGAGAAGGAATATAAATATAATTTGATTTACATAAATATAATTTGATTTACATGCAACATCTTTTAACTTTAAATAATAATCACAAAATTGAGTGGAAACTTTCGATTCATGTCTAGACGACCACGTGAAGAGCACCATGACAATCAAGTCTAATGGAAAGCGACTAGCCTCTTTTAGTAGGCCAACAGCCAATTTAGTGAGGCTGCAAGTTGTCAACTTGACTATTAAAGAAAATATAAAATTTCGAAGAGAGATTGGAGAGGGGGGCATGTAGAAGCTACAAAGACAAGCTTTGGATGGAGAGAGAGACACTACTTTGATTTGTCAAAGAATCTTTGCCTCATTAAGGCATTTTTATTTAGTTTATTATTGGTTCTTCTGAGATAAGTAGTGGGCATCAGGGGCATGGGACGGCTATCATGAATCAAACGACCTTAAGGCGCCAATGAATTAAGCTTTAAGTTAAATATGGTGCTCAAAGACAAAATTCATCATTCCTTAGGTACCATTCATGCTTTCTTCTTTGTTTTAAAGAGTTCTCCGGGGTTTGGCGATAAATAACATTTATTCAACTAGATAATATATCATATTTAAGTGGTCATATCTTTTTTTTTTAAGATAAACCTAAGTGGTAAAGTAACCACTTAGGAGAAATTTATTATAATAAGAGAAATACAAAGAGAGAAGAAAACAAACATTATTAAAACTAAAATAAAACTGATGAAATGCATATCAACTTCTTTGGAGGCGCATAGAATGTCTTCTCTTGGCACTAGTCATAGATAACATCTTAAAAGTCGGCTTCACTTTCCTTTTTGATTTGGTCACCACTAAGATCCAATTATCTTCATCTAACACGTAATCATTTTCTCGTAGCATGGGGTCTACTTGACTATGTGTAGAATTTGAAGCATAAATATCTTGGTCTTCTTTAGGGATTTTCTCCAAATTATTCTTTCCTCTCCTATCTCCTAAAGTGTTAATGTCATCCAAAACTTTTTGAATTTCTTGGTGTAGTGTGTCATCCTGATCACCAAGACCCTCATAATTTTGGTCTATTTGATCATTTGAATAAATATCAGAGATTTCATCAATATTAATAACAAAATCATTATTCAATAAAATCTCCTTACAAGGAAGATGATCAATGACTTGATCATTGACTTGATTGCCTGTAAATTTTTGTGCTGTAGAATCATTGATTTGACTACATGAAGATTTTTGTGCCGTAGAATTATTGACTTGATTGCCTACTGATTCTTGGGTTGTAGAATCAATGACTTGATTGCTTACGAAATCTTTTTTCCGGATTTATTGTGCTATTATTGACCATATTTCCAACATTAATAATTGGATTGTTACCAAATTGGTCACTAGCATTGATAGCATGATTCAAAATTTGAAATTCCTCAATTTCCTCCTCATGGTCAATAGTTACTTGAATTGTAGGAATTTGAAAGGAAGGTTCTACCGTCGCCGCAGCCAACCCTTCAAAGTGGTTGCCATGAGTCTCCTCCTTTGAAATATTTTCGGAGATGTCAGAGGCTTGCTCTTGAGCCATAATTTCGTGATTTTGCACAATTTCAATGGCATCAACTTTTTGAGCGATTTGCTTTGCTTCCTTATCATTCAACATTCCAGAAGGTCCACCCTTCGTGATAATCGAATGATAGGCTTTCCTAGGATATTTGGAACATGATTTTCCTCTATCGCCAATATCCTCCTTGGAGTTTTGATGACACCTAGTTGCATCATGCCCAAAACCAATACACTTCGAACATTTTCCAGGAAGGTTTTCATAAATTACATCCGCTGAAAAACCTCGATGATCATCTCTTTCAACCATCAAGTTTGATGGCAAATTAGTATTCAAATCGACATCAACAAGAACCCGAGCAAACAAACCATAAGTTTGGTCTCAAGTAGCATGGTCCAATTGTGAAGGGATGCCCACCCCTTGGGCGATCTCCATAATTGTTCCAGGGTGCCAATATTTTGAACAAAGACCATAAAAACAAACCCAAACCTGAGCATGAGAAATTTGCTGACTATAAGGGTTGAAATACGGCTGCCATTGATATAATCGAAACATTCCATTTGGAATTGAACAAGATCCACCACTCCAAACTCTTTTCAAATCCTCTTCATTCGAGAAGTGGATATCATAGTAGCCTTTCGGAAAAGGAGTAAGCTTCCATGGATGCAAAACTTGCTAAGCGGACTGCAACACGCATTTGAGTTCGTCAAGCTTCATCGGCTTGGAACCTTTCTTCAACAAAAGCCGCCCAAAAAGGTTTATGCAACAATATTCCAACCTTTCTTGGATATATTTTTGGCTAATATGAATGCATGTTACATCACCTTTTACAACTGGAGCAGGAAGGAGATTTAGTTGAACATGCGCTTCTGATGTTTTGAGTAAAGCCACAAAAGCTTTGGGCTTTGGAAGGCGTTGTGAGTTTGTATTAGAATTATCAATCGAGCCATTGGCTAAAGGAGCAAGGAAGATCCATGGACAAATCTTCGTTGGATCCATGGACATTAGAGTAGAGGAAGAGAAAACACTACGGAAGAAGATTCCGAGAGAGAGCCAAGGACATTTTCAGAAGAAAAAAAAATCAATAATAGCTAAGATGAAAACCTCGAAAAATCTCTTAATTGGGAGTGGTTATATTGGCCTGCTACAAGTAATATATAAAATAAAAAATCCATGGTACAATATTTGAAATCATAAATAAGAAATTAGTGACATGAGAATCATATACTCACTTCACAGATCATCTAATAAGAAGATTATCATTTTTAACACCACACTAAAATTTGATTGACCTAAAATAAGAAATTAGTACATTTGATCAATCTCAAATTTTTCTCCATGTCCATGATTCTTATGATCTGTATTTTTAAGCTCTCTCTTGAAAAGAGCTACTGGCACATGGAGTGTAGCCACCCAATGTAGGATACAGTGACTTATGTGAAACCGAGTATAAGTCATCAAGAGGGTTACTTGTGCATGAAAACTAAAATTACATGCATTATAGGTTAATAAAAAAGAAAAACATAATCGGTTGAAAAATTGTCATTGTTGATGTGTTGTGGTGCATTACTTATTAAGACCTCAAATTTGATAAATAATGACGTGTCTTGCAATGAATAAAGTTTATATATATATATTTGATGTGATTAGATCACTTTGTACACAAATGTTTGAATATATATCTTCTATTCATAACAAAAAGGTTTTGAAAGTACACAAACGAAGTTAAATTGCTTAAAGCATACCTAGAGGGGGGTGAATAGGTTTTTACACCTTTTTCAAACCCTTGAACAAACTTTCGTTTGTCCCTCAAGGTAGCCTTACACTCAACACAATAAGCCAAGGAAGACATACAAAGACAATACGATAATACAATCATAAGAGCAAGGTCTAAGTATATCAACAAGTTATGTGAGGTATAAGAACAAATAAACACAACAACAAAGTAAGCTTGTATTTCAATAAGTGTTCAATGAATTACAAGAGTGATCAAAATGTCACTTTACAAAAATTACAATATATAAAAGAATCAAAAATATAAAATTGATCTAAGGAATGAATTCACTAATCACACTATACAAAGTCTTGCTTCACAATACATCAAATGTGAATATTATGAATCAAGATAATAAAATATACAATTAAAATATAAGAGAAAGAGATAGAAAGAATTAACACAAGAGATTTTTTAACGTGGTAAAACCTCCAAGGAGGAAACATCCACGGGTTGAACTACAACCATTGGGTACTATATTATTGGAAAGTAAACATAGAACATTCACAAAGTGACCAATCTTTAGCTCACCCAATCTAGTGAAGTCTAAGCCTACCCAACCCTATTGGAAAGTGTGAAATCCCTCAATGATGCGAAACCACCATATATTGGACACCACACACAACCAACATCGATGGTAGATTAGAAATTCCTCAAGAGTGCAAACACCTCTCGTGTACCCCGCTCTATCGGAGTCTATGTCTAACCATACGCCTAGGCCTACCAATACAATAGCCAACTCCCTATCCAAGGCACTCTTGCCTCTAGGGAGCCTCCCATGCATGACTATCCGAGTCCTCCCGACTCTAGCCATGACTCCTTGCTTACCTATCCGAGTCATCCCGACTCTAGGCAAGACTTCTTGCTTGGCTATCCGAGTCACCCCGACTCTAACCAAGACTTCATGCCTTTTACAAGGACTTCCTAGTGTGATCATGTGAATGCAAATGATGTAAACAATCAATACAACATAGAACATGTGATCAATACATTCTATGGCACAACTAGACCTAAACATGTGATATCACAAGTAATCAAGTTTAGATGCAAAATACATGAATAGAAACCTAAGCATGTGAAACACCTAACACATACACTCAAAGTCTCATTCACACACATAACACTTGAATCACAATATGTTCATGAAGTACAAATTCAAGATGCTATCAATATACAATTAAATGCTAGATATATGAGATTAAAATCAATCAATATACTAGTCAAAAATATAGAGTAAGGTTTTGAGATTTACATCAACCAAAACCTATATTCTCTAAATCACAAACAAATACACAAATCCTAAATTTTATCAATCAAAGGATCAAATCAAATCTCAAGGTCATTTTAACACAAAATTAATTCAATTAATTTCCAAACAACCTAAGATGCCATTCTAATCACAATACAACTCACAAACATATGTAAAACCTAGAATCATAGAATCTAGTTAACATTAGTCCACAAATTGACTTTCAATTAGAATGATAATCAAGCTATCTTTCCAAATAGCTTTTACCAAACATAAACATAGATATAGAAGAAAAAACCCCAAGCAAATGGAAGGTCAAAAAGCAAGAAATCCCAAAGTTGAGACCATTACCTTGGATTCTGCAGCTGGTTCGGAAATCAGTGTTCAACCACTAGAAATCAAGATCAAACAGCTACCAAACCACTTGGAGATGTTAGATGACTCAAATACGAACACTCTCCAACTTGAATCACTCAAATCCGACTCCGGATGAGGAAGATATGGTGTTTTGAAAATATAAAAATTGGAGAGGATTGTATTGCGGGAAACTGAAACTTTTTCTTCTTAATTTTCAAAATGGAGAGAGAGAGGGAAGAAATAGGAGGAGAGAGAGAGAGCATATCAGCCAACCAAGTGGTGCCATGTCACCCCCTGGCCATGGGGGCGCGTGGCCCACACGGGAGCAGAGGGTGCTCCAGGCCTCAACGGCCAGCCCAAGTGGCCTCACGGCCTGGGCTGTCCTCTCGCGCGCTCCCTCGGTTCTTCGGCCTGTATCTTGGGCGTCCGAATTTCAATTTTGAATCCATTTTCAGATTACGAACCGTGACTCTCTCACGCACGACGACGACTACACAACTTTGAAAAACGGTTGAGAAATCATCTCGGAAATCATCGATGAAGTCAACTCAATGAAAGAGAACGAAAAGTAGCGTAGTCAACTTGTTTGGACTCGAAACCTTATGAATGAGTAACCGAAACGACCGGAACTCAATAAGGCATTAAATAAGAACATGTTTAAGTCCTAAACACAAAATACGGAAACATACAAACACAAAGACACACACATATGCTAGTTTCCGGACATAGTCCTAGAAAATGCAAAACACAAAGTTTATTAACTTAATATGAATGCATGAGCATATTTTGCCAAGTGTGTGAAAGTGATATGTAAATGAAATTAAATCATGAAGGAACACACAAGAATGATATGTGTGAGTGTGTGCCTAGCCTTGTAAGAGATAAGAGGTTCTTGAATACCTTTGTCGACTAATAATGCCCGAATCTCTTAAAAGCCGGCTTCTTGAATGAGTTGTGGTTGATACGTCCTTCGTCTTCAAAATTCTTCAATTACTAACCATTAAACATTACAAGATAAACACGTTTTGATATGGAATTAATGCCAACACTAATTATCAACCTTACAAGTTTAAATTGGTTTGACTTCATTTTGAATCCTTTTGATTATTGTTTTGATTGATTATCATGCATGAGCTTGATAGTGTTTGTATTACATGTCGAGCAACATTTACACGCACACACACACACACACACCTTTTTGAATAAATAAAAAAATCTCATTGAATCTCTCTTAATAACTTAAGCCATATAAAATGTGTTTATAAGATTATGCATATTGGCTTGCAAGTAGCTTTATTTGTCGAGGCGACCCAAATTGGGAAACTCCTTTGCCTATCTCATGACAAAAAGGGGGAGTAATCTTAGGATTTATGGGGAGTATTTATATTTTGATGCTCCAGTGCATTTAAGAGGGTTAGCTACATATTGAGGGAGAGTAACCCATTTAGAGGGATCATGCATTCTTTGCATTGTTTTTTATCATCTCACGTGTACTTGTTGTTCTGGGAAGTTTCTTGTTTTTATTTCTCACAGGGTGCTTAAGAGATTGAAGACATTGAAGATTTAGATCTTTAGGTATCTCTTTGTAATATAGTGAGATCAATTGTTGACAATAGCTTCTTTTCATTTTTTTTTTTTTTTTTATTTCATGTGAGTAGTTTTGTCACGAAATAGCTAAATGAGGAGATTGTAAGGTTTTCTATTTAGTGATTGGCTTATTTCTGTGACAAAACACATTGTGATGTTTTTGTAATGGGTAGATTATAATCGTCATGTGATCAACAATGTGATTGTGATTGGCAATCTTTCCATTATCTCAAAGCTTCAAGAACAAGAACTTCAAAGTTATATCACTTGACTTGTACTCATAAAGAGACTTCAGTCACACACACAAAATTCATTCATTTGTATTTTTATTGTCATTTTGAGTGTGCATCACACCATTTTCACATGATGCACCGTGAAAAAGGACAACGACAAACTTCATGATGCACCACGAAAAACCTTCCAAAGGTTTTCGCTGTCTTGGTGTCGCCCTAGTGAACCGTGAAAAATAGGCGTGATGTTTTCTCTAGTGATTTTCACGGTCGTGCCTTCATTATGAATGACCGCGAAAAAGGGAGAGCGACATTTCGGCGACGCTTGGTAAAACCTAACAGTTTGTCTTTGTCGCAATTGGTTTTCGTCTTAATAGACCGCAACATGTAGACCACAAAAACTAGTTTTCTTCAAAACGATGTAGTTTTGTGAGAACCCTATAAATAGTCCAAGACACCATCTTGTTTCATAAGAACTCGGAATTTTTCAGAAATAGTGAGCATTGTTGAGTTCTTAGAGAGAGTAAGGTTCAAGCAACCAATTTGTGACTCTCTATTCCCCAAAACCATGTGCATCGTAGCATCATCAAGCATCTAAGCATGGTTCATCATTGTTTCATCACTTGGTAAGTAAAAACAAATATTACTCTTCATTTATTGTCCTTCTTAGCCAAGACATAACTTTTATTGCACATTTATTGCAAAGCTTCATTTTTATTTCATATCTTTTGAAGTTATGATATCGATTAGGGTCGGCTTATAGCTAGGTTGTTAGATTTGCATTTTCTACATCTAGTTAAGCATCTAGTGTTTTCTAGCACTCATTTGCATTTGAGCATTGTTATATGTTCGCTTAGACATTAATTCTCTTCATTGAACCAAGTCTTATGGCTACATGTGGTAGTTGCACAAGCAAAGAGAAGTCTTGCAACCAAATATGTTGGTTGGCAAGAAAGTGTCAAGACCCACTATTAAAGGCATGTAGGTAAAATAGGTTGAGTTACGATCCTTAAGAAGAGTGACCAAGAGTCAACTTTGGATGTAATCAAATATTCAAATAGTGGATTTATGTGACTAAGTGGCTAGTTAGACTAGTCTAGTGGTTTTTTTCCCGGTTGGAGTGTTTCCTACGCAAAAATCAAGTGTCATCTATATTCCACACTTTTACTTGATTTTATTGTTATTTGTGTTGGTTTTTGACTAATCAAAAAGTTAGTAATATTATCGATTAACAACCCATTTACCCCCCCCCCCCCCCCCCCCCCCCCCCCCCCCCCCCCCCCCCCAACATTTTTAAATGGAGAATTAGATGAAGATATATATATATATATATATACAGCCTTTCTATTGTCCTGGCCCACCTAGGATTTTGGCGTTGGGGGGCCAGGACAGAAACTAATATTAAATATCACGTAAGAAAAATATATTAATATATCCAAATGTAATACCGTTTAATCTTTAAGTTAATGATACAAATTATGTAGAGTAAACCATATGAACCACCTGGTCCACCTCAAAACAAGATAAATATTGCATAATAAAATAGTAAATAAAGTCCTTTTTTTTTTTTTTTTTTGAAATATTATATAAATTTGGGGGTTTTTTTTTTTTTTTTTAAGACTCGAACCAACAACCTCATGGTGTAAGTATGAGGGGTTTACCACTAGACCAACCTCATATCGTCTAAAGAAAGTCTTAATTTGTTCTAGTGAATACCTAATAAAAAAATAAAAATTACATACATATATAGACGGGTTTAGCTGCTATATAGTTCATGTATGGTTGCGAGTGTAATTATGAGATGAGGTTATTTCCTTTTAGTTTTAATTTCTTTTAAAATTTTAAATCTTTGATTTTTGTAGACCTTTTGATTAAAATCCTTGAAAATTAACCATGTAACTATCCAGTAATCGTGTAGTCGCTGAACCCATATATAGACTATATTAGAAAATAATGTATGAAATCATAAGGAATTAAAATACTAAAAGGGATTGATTTTGTGTTGACAAAACATAAATATGGAAGAAATTTATATTATGAATAACATGGGGACCAGGCTACAATTATCATATATATATATATATATATATATATATATATATATATATATTATAATATTATAACATGCTAACAAGTGAAAATTCTTGGATTGGCTAGTGGGGCCATGGCCCCTATGGGCCCCCCCTTGTATTCGCCCCTGTATATATATATAATACTTCTCTAATCAGGATCATCCTGACTTTATAATTTCAGGACGTCCAACCACAGCTACATATTTACAGTGGACCCACAGCCCCATAGCCCCACAACCCCACATTAACAAATACCCACACCCAGTATGAATGTATGGCTGTGGTTGAACATCCTTAATTTATAATTTCATGACGTTCTTATTAGAGAACCACCATATATATATATATAATACTTCTCTAATCAAGACCGTCCTAACTTTATAATTTCAGGATGTCCAACCACATCCACACATTAACAGTGGGTCCACAGCTCCACATTAACAAATACTCACACCCAATATGAATGTGTGGCTGTGGTTAGACGTCCTTAACTTATAATTTCAGGATGCCCTTACTAGAGAACCACCATATATATATATATATATATATATATATAGAACAACCAAAAGGCTTTATGGTAAAATGTGAAGAAAACGAAGTCTATAGACTTGTTAAGTCTTTATATGGACTCAAACAAACACCAAAACAGTGGCATGAAATATGAAACCAATATTAATTCAACCCATTCTAAAGGTCTCAATTTCAAAATTCAATCTGGCCATTTATAGTCCGAAAATTATTTGAGTCACAATCAAGTTCATTAAGCAGTTATCGGTCAAAGTTTTAGAGCAACATCACTAGTTCGGGTAGACTCTACCTGTAAACCAAGCCCATTTTTTGGTAAGATTACACTTTTACAGTTCCATGAAACTCAACATTAAGTGATGTGAACATTAAATAGCTTCATCTTTTTTTTTTTACCTTCTTTTTTTTTCTTTTTTTTTTTTTTTTTTCTTTTTTTAATATTTTTATGTCTGGGTTTTTTTATTGAACGAGCATCTTCACTACCAAACCACATTAGATATAGGGATGGATATTTTCCTCCGAATCCCCAAATCCCCACTACTGGTTCGGATACCTGGTTTTTTTATTTTTAAAAAATCTGTCAAATTTAAAATAAAATAAAAATAACAAACCATAATATATATATATATATATTAGGTTTTCAGCCAAGTAGCCACCCTCTGAATATATAATAATACTACTTTACTCAAATATGGTGCCCAAATAATGTGGCATTAATATAAGGGGAATGCTATCTACCTTTCTCATTTGCCTTTCCCATTTACCTTTCCCACTCATTGTTTGACACGTGTATACTTTTTCATTTAATAAAGAGCTCTCACTTTTTGCTACAAAGCTTGTTTACGTATTTACCCCTTATTAATGAAATGATAAAAGCAACCATCAAGGGTAGATACGTAAACAAGCTTTGTAGCAAAAAAGTGAGAGCTTTTTATTAAATGAAAAAATGTACACGTGTCAAACAATGAGTGGGAAAGGTAAATGGGAAAGGCAAATGAGAAAGGTAGATAGCATTCTCCTTAATATAATTCATTCATTTGAATTATATTATATTTACATAATTTAAATTAATGGATTATAGTGATGCCACATCATTTGGACACTAAATTTAGACAAAGTAACATTACTCTATGCCACATCATTATATACAGTCTTTCTATTATCAATTCGAACTGATATAAAATATATCAATTTCTTGCATGTAGGCCATTGGATTTAAAAGATGCTTTGACAAGTGCATGCAGTCAAGTCAAAGTATTTAAATCTAATGGCCCACATGTAAGGAACTGATATATCTTTTGTCAGTTTGTCAGTTTGAACTGACAATAGAAAATTTGTATATATATATATATATATATATATATATATGGGGAACAACCAAAAGGCTTTGTGGTAAGAGGTGAAAAAAAATAAAGTCTATAAACTTGTTAAGTCTTTGTATGAGCTCAAATAAGTGGGCATGAAATATGAAACCAATATTAATTCAACCCATTCTAAAGGTCTCAATTTTGGACTAAGATCTTCTCCTCACCTTACCTCATCCTTATATTTTCCTCACCTTTTAAAAGCATGTGATTGGTTGTTAATAAAGTGTCAATCACATCTTAACCATTCATTCATTGCAATACTTATATGTTATAAGATTAAATGAGGTGAGGAAAGGATCATTGTCCCTCAATTTCAAAGTTCAATCTTGTCATTTCTAGTCTGAAAATTTTTTTGGGTCACAATCAAGTTCATTAAACAATTATCGGTCAAAGTTTATGAGCAACATCACTAGTTCGGATAGACTCTATCCGTAAACCAAGCCCCTTTTTTGGTAAGATTACACTTTTACAATTCCCTATGGAACTCAACATTAAGTAATGTGAACATTAAATAGCTTTTTTTTTTATATATATAAATATTTTTATGTCTGGTTTTTTTATTAAATGAACGTCTTCACTACCAAACCACATTAGATATAAGGATGGACATTTTCCTGAATCCCTAAATCCCCATTTCCCTAAATCCCCATTTCCCTATCCCCACTACCGGCTCAGGTCTAGGTGTACTTGGGTAGCCGGTTTTTTATTTTTAAAAAATCTATCAAATTTAAAATAAAATAAAAATAACAAACATATATATATATATATATATATATATATATATATATATATACAGTTTTTCTATTATTAGTTCCTTGCATGTGGACCATTGGATTTAAAAGATGCTTTGACAAGTGCATACAGTCAAGTCAAAGTATTTATATCCAATGGCCCACATGTAAGGAACTGATATATTTATTATCAGTTCAAACTGATAATAGAAAACCTATATATATATATATATATATATATATATCTCACCAACTCAATCCCACACATCAAAACTTCAACACATCCATCTCCAACACATCACCACCAGATTCCATGGCTGTTGGAACCACCACCCAAACTCAAACATACCACCCGCAAAACATTCCCACCGTCGTCAAAAATCGACCACTAGCCACCACCCAGAAAGAAAGAAAGAAAAAAACAAACAAACAAACAAACACTTCGGGTTACAATTTAACGAGACCTACGTAAAGTTTAACATACAAAATTAATGTCTTAATACAGCAAGGTAAAATAAGAGAGACCATAGGGCTTCAACAGGGCTTGCAAGCTAGCTCTAAACAAGGTTTCACTATTAACATAAAGAACCAACAACCTTACCATTGTTAGTAAGAACAAAACCAAAAGAGAAAATAAGAATTGCAACAAAAAAGAAAATACCAAAGTACCAAGGGAACATCATTTCAGAATTTACCTGTATTTAGATCAGCACAAAGAACCAAAATCCACAATAACACACTCACAAGTTGATTATAGAATAACTAAAATACATAACAAAGGGAAAAAAAGATGGAACTAAAATAAGTATGCCTAAGGCAGAAATGGAACAACAGACAATAGTCTCTTTAAGCAAGCATGGTAATAGTGTTTTACATAACTAATAGACAATTACACAACCTATGCAGCCAATAAGCACTAAAAACACAAAGAAGCCAAAAACATCAGGGAAATAGTTTCAAATAATTCAACAATTCGTTGAGCAGATCAATACTACAAAAGATAAAGGCCTTGACAATTTCTTCAACATGCCAGTAAGGAATTGAAGAATTTAATTTCAAAGTTACCAAGATATAATAATCCACAATAATACAATTACACAAGAATCTTCCACTAGATTGCCTACCAAGTAAATTTGATATCTGTATTCCTAACTCCTGCCTTTCAAGCTACAACTGCTGTCCAGATAATCAGTTCAGTAGTAAGATCATCACTATTCCACCTAAAGTTGAAAACTTCACACAGACATGAAAAAAGGACAGCTCCAAAATGGGTATAACAAGAGAAAAAAGGACAAAATTAAACAAAATAGACATTAGAAAAGAAGAATACAAACTTTTAAGAGGACCTCTTTTTACCATTGTACATTACATTTTCACAAGTGATGCTCCCAATAGAAGGAGATGTATTGCATTCAGCATAAAGCAGGTACCGGCGCTCCTCATCAGTCAGGAACTCATGAAGACAAAAACATTATGCTTTTGCGGTTTTGCCTATGGATCCCTCCATCTTGGACTTAAAATTGGAAAAAACCCTGAAGGTGATAATGGAAAATTAAGGCCTGGGGAAGGCGGAGGATGTGGACCCGGACCTAAAATGCCAGACTGTGCCATGGGTGAAAATGCAAAATTGGGTGTCCATGGTGGAGGAAATTGAACACCTGGAGAAAGCAATGGATAAGGTGATCTAGGTGACAGCAAGTTCATGTAACCAGTAGGAGACGGCAAAAGGAACTGAGAAGTTGGAGAGGGTAAAAGTGCAGGTCCATTCATTCGTGGGGAAGGGAGATTAGGCATCTGTGGGACAGGAGGACCATTTACCCTTGGAGAGGGAAGCCCCCGCATATGGGGGTTCGGAAGTAAACCAGATGATGGTGGATGAGGCTGAAAGTGACCCGGAAATTGAGGCTGCTGTTGTCCTTGTGCTTGTGGATGCGGAAGAAATTGGCTTCCCCTTAGACCAGGATCTCCAATAACATTTTGAAGGTCACGCATATAAGCTGAGATAGGAGAGTCAGCCGTATTTGGCCAAGCTGAGTCCCAGGGTGTCACAGGTTGTAGTTGTCCATAGTGCGGCATTGGTTGTCCATATTGAGGAGGAGGAGGCCTAGCTAAGTTATTATTGTAAGGAATGGGAGGGGGAATTGGTGCAGGAGCCGGAGCCGGAGCTGGAGCTGGAGCATGGACCATAGGTGGAATGTGAGGTCGGTTAACAATGGGTGTTAAAGGGGGTGGTCTAATCTTCTGCAATCGTAGACTTTGAGGTTTCGGTAGATTCTGGGGAGGTCTAGGCAAAGGTTCTTGTGAAGGTGAACCAGTGAGCTGCTGCACAATGTTCCTAAAATCATTCTTGCTAATGTTGTAAACCTGAGGCTGAGGTTGCTGCCTATTAGCATTATTATTAGCCGGAAAATTAGGTTGGTGCAATGGACTCTTCCTTATATTCTTCCCAATCTTATTCACACCCAAATGATCATTATTATGACGGTTTTTAGAGCCATCCATTCTGAGAAACTCAGCTCAAACTTCTAACTATAACAAATTTAGTAAATACTCCCCCAATCAAACCATTTAAGAGATTCAAGCGAGCATCCAAACATCAAAACTCAACCTCCAGCATCACGACAATCCAAATGTAGAGCGGAACTTCAAAACAGACAATCAATATTCACCATACTCCCTTCAACAAACTAACAACTGATTTTCCTTATATAAACACAGAGTCAAACCTCTCAAAAGCTTCAAAACAATTCCCACAAGTTCACAATTCAATATCAGACAGCATCAACAACCTTTCACAGATGCTAAAATTTGCTTCAACAACCCAAATATTAGATTTTCACTAATCAGCTATAAAGTCAAACAACTTCAGAGCTTCAAAAATGGAAAAACCATAAATTCAAATTTCAACAGAATTTCACCAGAATATCACCAAAAGCAACAAGATCAAACCCGAAAGACAAGAAACTAGTTGCAAAAGTACATACCCTTCTATTAACTTTGCCCAATCCACATGCCACGAATTGAATCAGCCTCAAATGTCAAGCTCAAAGTTTGGTGCAACCGAACCAGGAAACCAAATCGAGGAAACCCTAAATCCAAAATCGAATTTTGGAGATAACAACTGAACCCAAAATAATTCCCTTATCAAAATTCAAAGAACCCCATAAACTCAAACCACTTATTCTTCGGTTTCACACAGAAAAACAAGAAAAGAGAGAGAGCAATAAAGTTAAATAAAATGTTAACAAGAGGACTAGAAAGGGAGAATAAATACCGCCTCTGACTTGAATAAACAAAAACAGATCTTCAGTGTGTCCTGTTATAGAAATGAGAATTGATAAGGAAAAACCCAAATCAAGATTGAATCGAAAAAGAGAGAGAATTCGAGAAACCCTAACAAGAGACTAACGTACGCAGTAGGGTGGAGGGTCAAAATGGAAATAAATTATAATTAGAAAAAAAAAAAAAAAAATCATAATAAGTGGGTGCGTGGACTGTGGACCAGAGTGTGTGAGGTGGGCTGACGACGCACTGTACGAAATTTGTTTAAGTAGAAGCATTTTTATAGAAATGAAATATTTGAGTCAAACTTAACGGATTTAACGCTGAATTTTCCAGTTCTAGCGTTCACTTTACTCTCTTTGCAAAACTGGAATTTGAATAGTAGCCCATAATTATGTTATTTGACCAACCTTATTTTATTCCTATAATCTTTCATTTTGGTCCCATTTATTGCACGAGATTGGACCGGACTAAATATAATAATATTTTTAATTAGATAATATTTTGAAATTTAATAATAAATTATTGAAATATGTATTTGAAGAAAATAAATGTTTTAATTTATATATTATTAAAGTAACAATATCCAAAAATATTTTTAAAATATAGATTTATATTATTTTTAAATAAATTTAAACAATTTTCAATTTTTTAATTTTTTAAAAATAAAATAATCATTTTTAAATATATATATATATATATATATATATATTTACGGTCTTTCTATTGTCAGTTCGAACTGATATAAAATATATCAATTCCTTCCATATGGATCATTGGATTAAAAGATGCTTTGACAAGTATATGCAGCCAAGTCAAAGCATTTAAATCCAATGACTCATATTCAAGGAAGTGATATATTTTATATCAGTTCGAACCGACAATAGAAAAACTATATATATATATAAATGTTCAAGTCAGTGCGCACTGATATAACTCTATAAATGCATTGGATGTGAACCATTAGATTTACATACTTTGACTCAAAGTGTATGCACTTGTCAAAACTTCTCAATAATCAATGGTCCATATGCATTGATACTGATGTAATTACATCAGTACGCACTAACCAGAACGAGATCATATATATATATATATGTGGGATTACGGTAGGTCCAACTAATTTAGATTCTTCAATCCCGTTGAGAGGAGTTAAGAATTTTCAATTATTTTTTAACCATCTTATGTTATACCAAATAGGAGATATTATTTTAGTCCAATCCATACTACACTAAACACATTACAATACTAATTTAGTCCAGTCTAATCTAATCCCATAAAAATAGTTCAATCCTATCAAATTCAATCTTGCACACCAAATAGTCTTTTGTGTCTTATTCTTTTTCTACTTCTCAATCATATCAACTTTTTTTTTTAGTCTTTATTTTAATAGAATTTAGCTACTATGGGACCTGTATAATTGAAGGGATAAAGTTATTTTTTTAGTTTTAACCTTCAAATTCTTGATTTTTGTATCTATATTGTAATTGTGTGTTACTAGTCATTGGATTTTAAAAAATAAAAAAACTAAAAGAAAATATATCACATTTGACTAATTTTTATATTACAGGACGACTTTTTAATGAATTGTACGGTCTAAGACTAAAAGACCAAACCCATTTTCATTTTGTATTTTATAGATTTCAAGCTCCAACTAAAGACACCACTAGAAATATTAAAATGTTGACTTGACCAATTGCTTGAGGCCTTATTTGTTTTGTTATATTGTATTGTATTAGACAATTAAAATGTACTAAAATAATACAATATAATATATTTTGTGGTATTAGGTTAGATTATATTAGAAAAAACACTTTTTTTTTCTCTCTTTATTTTTTCAATAAATATGGAATATTGATGAAATATGTGTTATGTTGTTAATATTTTTTATAATTTCAAAATTATATAGAAAATATTTATTTATTGAAATTTTTTGTTTCAATTAAAATAATTATTTATTGATTTATTATATAAAAATATTGATTGATTTATTCATGGTAAGGATATTTAAAATTAATTATTAACTATTTCTTTTTAAAAATATTATATTTTTATAATATAATAAAATACAATAAAGTCATATAGGAATAACTTAATACGATATAATACAGTATATCACTAAACATGGATTTGTATTAATAATAATACAGTACAATACAATCTAATATGGTGTACTAATCGAGTCATAAGTACTTCATGAAACCCCACATTTTAAGGACTAAACATGAGGTGAAGGGAAGGAAGCATGTGATGTTTAGGCCCATATCTTGAACATCAATTAATGATATTATATTATGATTGATGCTTTATCATCAAAACCTTAACTTTCAACAAAATTAAGTTTTAAAACCAATTTTGTAGGCCAAAACAACCATTACCATATTGTGAATTTTTAAATTCCCAACAGAAATTTGCGCTTCTTTGCTGCTCTCAGTGTCCCAACAAATGCTTCAAATATGTTTGCACATCTGTCGTCGTTGAACAGCACTCCATATGAGACCTTCAAATCACAAATCAAATCTTATCTCATATAAGAAAACATGATAGTTATGAATTGGCATCTTTTATGCTAAGTGTTGACCGTGGTTTGTTTTTTCCACTATAAGACTTTGTCTCTTATATCTTAAATTAAGATAAATCAATTTGTTTGTTTTTCAAACTTATATCTTATTTTAAGATATATATATGTCTAATAGAAAAAGTAAAAAAAAAATTGGCTTTTATCTTAGAGAGTTTCTCTTTACAATTCAATTTTATTTTTTCACACTTTTTTTCTAAATACACTTCATACTAAAAACTTAAATTTTAAAAAATTCTAAAAACACTCCATTTCATTCCAAAATTATCCCTTCACTTTTTACACCCTTTAAAACAAACAATATGCGTTAAAAACCTAATTAAAAAAAATCACTTTATATCAAAATTATATATTATTTTTCATTGAATACCATAAATGATGTCTCTTATCCAACCCACACAAGTTCATCACACACACTTTCTCTGAATCTTCAAATAAAAAAAGACTTTACGTATGAGGAAAACTATTGTTATCTCTTTCTCTCTCAAGACTCAATGACTTTGTCTGGTGTTATGACTGCTCTCAAGTTTTTTTTTTTTCTTCATTTAAAAAAAAAAAAAAGAAAATTAAGAATCAACAATTAAGAAAAAAAAATCTTCAATTGTATTTTTCTTATTGTTTGTTTACACACAAAAATCTGTAAAACTCAATATTTTAGAAAAGAAAAAAAAAATGTTTGTTTCTAGTTGCAAATCATTCACATCAATTCGGATTCAAATAACTAAAATATTGAAAAAAAATGTTTTAGCTTTGTATAACTCATTAAGATAATAACAATAATAATATTGGATTCTAGCAAAATTGTTTCGTAGTTTATTTAAAATTTATTTGACCTTTTTAGTAATTTTAATAAGGATAAAATATATTGTCATAAAATAATTATATATAAAAAAAAAATTGGAGTGTAGAAAGATATTTGGTAGATTGTCAATAGCATCACTCTTATCTTATTGAAAAAGTGATATGGTAAAGTCTTTTAGTAAATTTCCATAAATGTCCTATTACAATTCATATATTTACAATTTTATCTACATATAATAAAACCCTAAAATAAATTTTCCAAAAATTCTCAATTTTAAATGAACCCTAACATAACCTAACCAACTCAATAGGGGCCACGGTTGTCTAAAAAATGAAAAAACAAACATATCATAGTATTTTAATTTGTAAAACTTATTCATATATCCAACAAATTAAGGTTTTATAAGACTTTAGATAAAAAAAAAAACAAACGGTCCCTAAGTCTGTAACAACACAGATGCTAGTGGAGATTCAAGATGCATTTGTGAGTGCATTCATGAAAGGTTTTTTAATACAAAGCAAGAAGCAAACCTCATAACGATTGACTATACTTAATCCAAGAATTGAAGAAATTCATAGTAGCAGATATAGGCATAGCTATTTATAGTATTTTGAGAGTAATGCTATACAATCCAAATAATTAACCCAAATGATGTGGTAAGTGGTTTTTTCATTTACCACATTATCTTATATTGTGTGTAGTGATGACAACTCACTTGCCATATCATTTGGGTTGAAATTTTGGTTGTATATAACATTACTCTCAAAACACTATAAATAGCAATGCCTCTATGGCTATATCTCCCTATTTTCAAATGAATAATAATAATAATAATAATAATAATAATAATAATATATATACACAAATATAGAATATCGTGTAGGACTCTACATATAAAAGGTGATAAAGGTTGCAAAGAAGGTCAAATTGTTAACAAATTAAAAAGATAAGAGCAAAGGTGGCACAAAGTTTGGCAAATCGAAGCATGCAGCAGCCACCGTAATAACATGCTCTGTAGTGTCATGAAATCTTCCTACAAAAAGAGATCAGCTTCCAAGTTCCAACTAATGTGTGTGAGTGACCAAACAAAAGCCTTTAAATAACAGGTAGATAGAATCATAGAAATACAAAACAATAGGGTCTGTTAAGCATACACACAAATATTAAAATAAGGAAGAAATAATTCATAGGAGTTGAAAAATTAGTAAGAGTCGATCCGATGCATTGCTTGATGATTCACCATATATATGAAGTTATCCATAAAAGAATGAATCACGAGACAAGTGGCGGCAAAAGATGGAACAAAAAGCCAAGTGTCATAAACAAACATGAATATGATCAAATTAAATGCTAGTTCATAGGACTCAAATCAATTGTCCAAAAATGGTGTTCGAATTTATGTATACACATGTCCCAAATTGATCGGTTAGACAAAAATTGGGACATCATTTTTGGACAGCTGATTTGAATTCTGATTCATATCCCAAATGAATGAATGACATTTCTTCCATAGACAATAAGGCGTAGGGGTGGGCAAAAAACCATTAAACCGAACCGAACCAATGAACCGAACCGATCCAATCGGTTTTTTTTCCGGTTTTTTACTGTTAACCGGTTTGGTTCGGTTTGTTTTTTAAAAAACCGGTATTTCCGGTTCGGTTTCCGGTTCTAGGGTTCGAACCGGTGAACCGAACCGAGAACCGGTGTATAAAATAATAATAAATCCCTAAATTTTTTCTTTGCTTTGCGACTTTGCCTCTCTCTCTCTCGAGTCTTGTCTGATCACAAACCCTAAATTCATTTATTTGTCAAAAAATAGAAAACAAAGTTCTGATTTTAGCATGAACAATTTTAAATATCATCAATAAACTTACTTGTATAAAAGATTTACTATCTCTAGTGTGTGTACCAACCATTTTTGCTGCTGTCAAATTTCGATCTTTAGGCTATGTTTTGTTGCTTTAATGTAGCCAAACTCAAATTTCCATGTTGGCTTGAGATTTGTCATTACGATAAAAGCATTAGTTTGACTTGAAGAAGCTTCGATGTCCGATCTGATTTCCCATCTATTTAGAATGAAAGACAGAACTATTTACTAAATTTATGACAATGTTTAGTATCTCAGTTTGTTTTTTTGGTTCGGTTTGAGTAAATTGATTTGAATTTGATTTGTGTTAACTCTGGTACATAAGTATTAGGAAGCATTTAAAATCTGTCTATCCCCTGATTAACAAATTGAATTTGCAAGCCTTTGACAAAATTCATTTCAACGATTGAAGTGGTCAGGTAAGGTTACTCTGTAACTCATAGTTATATGCACTGATGATGCACATCATTGGTTGGGTAAATTAAAGTCTGAACTGCTGAAAAACATTTCTAGTAGGTTCCAAAACCGAAAAAACCGAACCGAACCGAACCGAACCGGTTCAATCGGTTTTGATCGGTTCACACTTTTCAATTTTATCGGATCGGTTCACTTTTTTAAAAACCGGATATTATCGGTTTTTTATCGGTTCACTCGAAAAGTGAACCGATCCATTAAACGCCCACCCCTAATAAGGCGTATTCATCTGGAATTTGAAATTTTAGGTGTATTCAATACCATTTTGTTGGGAGTGTATAAAAGTTAAAGTGTATTCAATTCATACTTTAAGGATTCTATTAAAATCCATTTGTATTTTTTTTTTTTTTTAATTATTACATTAATTCGGATTTTTTAGGGGAGGGGAGGACTCAAACCTGCAATCTCGTGGTGCATGTGTGTAGGGTTTATCACCAGACCAACCTCATCTCTTCAAATCCATATGTATTCAATTCAGTTTTTTTTTTAAAAGTTAAAATAAATCTAAGTGTATTCAAAAAGTCATTGATTTTACAGATTTTGCTTAAGTTTACGATAATGAATTTGATGGATTTTAAATGGAGTCACGGTATTTACACCCTTTGAAAATTGTATGTATACTTCTATTATTTTTTTAAAATATTAAAATTTGTAAGAACACCCCAATATTACCAAATATGCCCTTTTTAAAATGAATGAATTTAAAAAATAATTGCAATGATACCATGAAACTTTTTATAATTTTGTAAATTATTGTTGTATATTTAAGTAGCTTGATGAAATGCCGTAAAAAAGTGTTTTTGGGACAATTTTTCTTGTGACAGACAGGGTTGGACGAGGGCAAACCAGAACAGGGTTCTAGTTGTGGTTGTGACATGACCCTATCTCATCAAAGTTCTCACATAAAATAAAATAAATAAATAAAAACCCACATACACAATACAATGGCCGGTGGGTGAATACTTTTCCTCACTTAGAGAAAAAAAAATGGTATGAATAAAAAGTGGGGGAATATTTTCCTCACTTTGGGAAAAAAAATGGTACGAATTCCTTGTCGCCTTTTCAATCTCAACTAACATTGTTAACTTTTCGAAAAATTCAGAAAAGTAAAATAGTTAATCATCTATGTTTAATTCAAATATTATTAATTAAATTCAAGAGCAATATTGGAATTTTAAAAATATTCAAATCTGGGATTTACATACGGTTTTAGAGAGGTGTCAATATCGCCACTCTTTTGAATGAGAATTGTAAATATAAAGGGCCATAACAAATATTGTCCTACCACCATAGGTTTTGATAGATTTGAATTTTATAATCTATTGAAATTAACAACAACAAAAATATCCAACAACTTAACCTTGATGATTAAAATTTTTAAAAAATTATTATTATTTTTTGTAATATCAAATTTTCATTAATGTTATCTGTCAAATATCAAGCTAAGAACTTGTTCATAAACTCAAAAATCTTTTCATTTTGCACTTGAAGTTGCTGAAACAGTTGAAGCTGTTGTTCCATATTTTCTTGATCATAACTGTCAATCTTTTTTTTTTTATTTGTTGATTATCAATCTTCTTGTTGATTCTCAAAAGTTGTTTGCTGAGTTTCAAGCTCCAACTCTTGAAGCTCGTTTTTTTTTTACTTCAAGTTCGTGTTCACTTGTGTAGAAGCACCATATTTGAATTACTTAGTAGCTAAGACGATGTCCAAATCCCAAACCTTTCACATAGTCAAATCTTTTTCTAAGAATTGGTTCACAGATTTTTTATTAAATAATAAAGTTTCATCCTCAGCGGATTTTGTTTGCAATACAATCCTTCGTTCCTAATTCCTATAGATAATTTAATCGATCCATATAGTTAGTAAATGATCCATCAAATTTAGTTCTACATACAAATTTACATAGTAAATGCCTACAAGAAGGTTTGCGAACACATGATATGAGAAAACCAATGAACTTGATAATGTAAAATATGACCTCCAACACAAATTGGATCGGGTCCAAATCAGCATGCCCAATAGCCGAAACCTGATTGGAGCAAGGTGCCCCGAACGGGCTTTTGATTTCCGCCCCATACCCACGTTGATGGAATAAAAAACATACCGCCGCCGAATGAACCACGTTGATGTAAAAATCAACCAAATTCGCCACTATCCACCTGAAAGAACAAAAAAAAAAAAGGAGAAATTATTAGAGATTGTATAAAAGTTCGACAGTTTCTTTTCTTAACAAAGAAAAAATATATATATATATATATATTGGAAAATCAAAATCTAACTTAACGTGGTCATCCTGATAAACAAGAATTCAAATCCTACAAGGACAAGGAATACAACAAGGACAATTCCTTAGCTGATTCGGCTGTGGTTTCCTTAGCTGATTCGGATGAACCTCTAGTTTCCTTATATATATATAATCATTGATAAGATTCATGTAATCAAACAAAAGGAGAAATCTTTATTTTTCATTCTTTTAAAGAGTAGAATCTCTGAATCATGCGCACTACTATCGGCGTCACCTACAATGGCGGTGTTGTCCTCGGCACCAGCAGCGGAATGTATGTTACTGAGCTGACCGATAATGTCTACGCGGCTGGCGATTCGCAGATTGTCTCAGACTATGTTGGCTACTTGCTTGATCAACACACCATACAACTAGGGCAGCCCGCAACTGTCAAAGTTGCTGCCAACCTTGTTAGTAACAGCAGGAATATGTTGTTACAAACTGGTAGTGGGAAGCTAATTATTGTTGGGGGTTGGGACAAGTATGAAGGTGGTAAAATATATGGAGTTGGTGTCGGTGGACTAATTGAGCAGGCTTTTGCCATCGGAGGATCTGGCTCGAGTTACTTGTTTGGATTTTTGGATCAAGCATGGAAACAAGGAATCACCAAACAAGAAGCTGAGCAATTAGTCGTCAAGTCACTTTCCCTTGCTACTGCTGGTGTTGTTCGCACTGTCACTATAAACTCAGAGGGAGTCACCACAAACTTCTACCGGCCAGGTGAGGACTTGGAGGCTCGATCATATACTTCGTTATTGGACTTGCTCAATGCCCCCGCTCCTGATCAGCCTGTCAACATATGAAGAAATTAATCACCTTTGCAACAATCTTCATGACTCATGAGTCATGATCATGGGATTATCAGTTTTCTTTTCAAATTAACAAACGTATAAGCACAATTATCCTTGTAATCTCTCTTGCCTTCATTTTCTTTTAATACAAATTTCTTTTTGCTTCTATCAAATTATTTTGCTATCATTTTTTTGCTCCAAATGACTTCTTTTTTTCAATATATATATATATATATTAATATATATATTGTTTTCAAATCTAAAAATTATTTTAGTGATTTTTTTCATTAGAAAATATGTTTTATTTCAGAGAAAAGAAAAGGTTTAGTGATAGAAATAAAAGAGAGATTTTTTAGAAAGAGTTTTTCATGAAATAATTAAACTCTTATTTTCTAAATTATTTTCTAGCCGAAAGTCTTTTCTAGATAGTTTCAATGATTCATTACATTAGAAAAAAAGCCCTAGCTTTAGATTTAGGGGCTGTTTGTTTTTTTTATCTAAAGTCTTATAAGACCTTAATTTGTTAGATATATGGATAAGTCTTATAAATTAAGATACTATGATATGTTTGTTTTTTTCATTTTGGATGACTTATTACAAATATAAAATTGATTAGATTGTGTTAGGGTTTCTTTAAAATTTGAAATTTTTGGAAAATTGATTTTTAGGATTTTATTATGTACACATAAAATTATAAATGTATGAATTGATATAGAACATTTGTGGAAATTTACTAAAATACTCTATTATATCACTTTTTGAATAAGATAAAAGTCAAAAAAATTTACTTTTTCTAAAAGACATATATATCTTAAAATAAGATATAAGTTGGAAAAACAAACAAACTGATTTATCTTAATTTAAGATATAAGAAGCAATAAGTCTTATAGTGAAAAAAACAAACAGCCCATTAGACTACTTTGCAACCCATATTATGTATGGACATCATATCATTAAATATAAATTGAAAATTTAGTATTGCATTAGTGGCCATATATACCACTTACAAAGACAATTAGGGTTTGTTTGGTGTGTGTGATATGATCGGGGGCGAAGCCCTTCAAGGGCTTGGGTGGGCTGTAACCCATCCAAGTTTTTTGAATTTTTTTTTATAGTTTGAATTAAATTAATAAAAAAAAAAAATAGTTATAGCCCAAATGGAACCCAACAGCCCAACTACATTGTCTTTCTACAACTAATCAACCATCAGCCTTTCTTCGATCACTTTCTCATTTTTTGGTTTTATAATGTTTTGTGAATAGATTATTATTTTGAGGATTTGCTTTCTAGACAAGTGACAATTTATGGTGGTTTGCGACAGGAGAAAGCTATGATTTTTTATTTTATATTGAATTTATTAATTAATAGTAATAGTAATTATTTACAATTTTAATTTTGTGATGGTATATCAAAGCTTAAGCTTATTAGTTGTGAATTTGTGATGTTTTTTTTTTTATTAGACTTGCAGTAAAAAATTAATAATAAATTTAAAAGATTATCTTTGTTTTTAAATGTTTACTTATGTCATTTTTTTTTATCGTAGGTTATAATGTCAAATCTTCATCATATTTCTAAATCAAGTAAACAACAAACTATACAGTCTTTTTTTAATAAACGTGGGAACCAATCAACAAGCGATGCTCCTACTAGTAGTAGAGGTTTTGATGAGTCACATTCTTTTAAATGTCAAAGGCTTGAATCTGAAAAAGTTGATGCTTCTTTTGAACGAGACTCGGGATTACGAAAACCAATTTGGATATATGATGTTAATCAACAATTTGGATCCATCACTTCACAACAAGATGGATGACAACTTTCTTGCGAATTGTTTGGTCATCTACATTGAGAGAGAACTTGCTGATACAATTGATTCTAAATCAATAATTGATATATTTTATGTTTTGAAACCTCATAATGCACCACTTCGATAGTATTTTGTTGTATATGTAACGCATATTTTTGCATTTGTTTTTTGTGTTTTTCTTGTATATGGTGTATTTGAGGGGTAAAGGTCATTATGTCCCCTATAACTAGGTATATTATTGATGTTTTTTTTTATGAAATTTCTCACGTATCGTTTTGATTTGATTATTGCAAAGAAAAATTTTATTTGGTAGTAAGTTCAAAATTTTAGGACTTTTATATAAGAAAATAAAATTTATATTAGCCCACCCCCATTTTTTTTTTTTTTTTTCTGGCTACGCCCTTGGATATGATATGATTATTTTCATAGGATTTGATTGAATTTAATGGGATAAGATTAGACTAAATTTAGTGCTTTTATGTGTTTGGTGTTGTATCTGATTGAATTAAAATAGTTATATCACTTGTTAAGTATGACGTGAGATTGAATAAAAATAATAATTTTATCATTTATTTAATACTGTATGAAATTGATTAATTTTAAATAAATTAATTATTTAACTTTTAAAAAATAAATAAAAATATTTTAATATTAATATTAACGAAAATAACATTTTTTTAATTAATATGTAAGATTTTAAAATATTATAATAAGATATATTAAGTAAATATAAAATTTTAAAATTAAACAAAAAATAAAAGAAGAATATTTTTTTTTTAGCCCCACATCACCTGTATAAAATGGTTATATAGAAGGGTGTTAATATTGGCACCCATAAATATGATAAGCATACTCATATTTTAATAAAAATTTTAATTACAAAAATATCTCAATAGGAATTTACCAATAATGACAAATTAGTATAATTAAAAATAAACCAAATACCAAGTACAACCATTAATTACATACATATCTTCAACTATATCTGCACCTTATATAGAATTAGACCGGTTAAAAATAATTATTTAAATTAAATTTTAAAAAAATAATAAAGTATTTAAATTGTTTGTTTAAAAATAATTTAAATATTTAAAATAAAAAATAAATAAATTTAAAATAAAATAAATATAAAGTAGTGGGGCTAAATTACTATAATATAATAATAAAAAAGAAAAAGAAAAAGGGGAATGGGGTGAGAGAGGCTCGAACTCTCGACCTCAGGATAACTCAGAAGCTATGAGACCTACGCGCTAGCCAACTGCGCCACCACCCCATGTTGTTCATCTTGAGTCATTTATTTAAATTATACATATTTAGTTTTGGTGAAGGCTTTCAACAAGTCAGATTTGACTCGTATTTCTCGTTAACATCGGCCTCCTAAAAACCCTCCTGCTTATTTCGTCCCTCTAATCCGACAACCACCGCTTTCTTTGCTCCCCTGCTAATTCCTCCATTCACCAATCACTCTCCTTTTCATCTCCATTTCACACAGGTACCTTCTTCTTCTTCTTCTTCTTAATTATTTTTATTATTATTACTATCATTCGTTTTTTGGTTCTTTTTTTTTCACATACCTTTCTAGGGTAGATTACTCGCACTCTTTACATTATTTCGTGTTATTTCTCCCAGATTTATTGAAAACCCGTTTCTTTTCTTATTATTTTTTCTCGCTTTCTCAATGTTTTCTTGATTATGTATGCTAAACAATAATTGGTAAGTGGGTTTGACTTTTAGGATTAATCGGGTATGATCTTTACCTGTGTTGTTCGTGTTTGAAGTTAATTTTATAATGGCAGGGTTTCACAGCTATTACTAACTGCTAAGCAATCTATACACTATTGGCTTTTTTATTTTTTTTTATCATTGCTATTGAGATTCTTTATTTCTGTTGTAATGAATTGTGTTCACGAGTAAATAAACCCTCTTTTGTTAGATATCGCAAAGTTGAATATTGTAGAAGTCTGTATATAAGAAATATCAATGGATTTAATGTGAATGTCAAACATCTGTTATGTTTTAGGATTTGTTTGTCACGATGTTGAGGTCTGAGCTTAGATTCAGATGCAACAATTAGTAAAGTGTTGGAAATTGAATAAGTACTTGTCCAATATTACCGCAAACACTGATGGTTATTTATGTTTTCAAAGTATGAGAATGGTTATGGTAATAAGGTAGTAGTGTAGAAGTATGCTCAACTCATTAAATACAATGTTACAACCTGAGTGCTATAATTTTTTTTACCAAAACATGGTTGAAGTATGAAATGCTTAAATTTATAAAGTTTAAGAGAATGAGACATTAGAGGTAATAATTCGATAGTATGCATATTAGACATGATAATTACTCAAAAGTTTCAAATGACTGCTTGGATATTCTATGAAGGTGGAATAATACACTCAAATTTGCATAGCACTTCAAAGATATGAACCCATTAACCTTTATTGCACACATATGGATAATCGGAGGAAAGGGTTGTCAACATCAAATATATTAATGATAATATTATAATATTCATAAAGCTATAGGTTTGGTGAGGAATGATGGGAGTGCGGAACCTTTATTATAAGTTGGCTTTATTGCCGTGGAGCTAAGCTTAATTGTTGGATTAAATCCTTGTGACCCTTGCAACAGCTTAGAATATTGGTGAATGCTGCACTGCGGGGATATATAGTTATAGGTAGTGTTGAACCTATCTATCTATGTGAGAGGCATGTGACAAGTCCTATGTCATAAAGTTCAATCAGTGAAATTATGTTTGACTGCCAAAAAATTCTATGTTTCATCATTTTATTTCTAAATTTGATGGAAACAACAGTACATTATGCGTTGAAGGCCACAATGGCTGTCTGTTAAAAGCATAAATCATTATCAAATAACAAATTTGTGGATATGGTTCTGTACTCTCCCTGTTCAGATAGATGCTAGGGTAATGTCAGTGATTCTCCTGGAGTTTCAATGTTGAGCTCAAAAGCATGAGGCCTGATTCTATTATATGTCCATGTACAATGATTTTAAATGTATGTTTTGTTATAGAGCAGAGATGTCAGATGTCTATATCAAATTTTAAAGAGGCATTTCAAATCAAGTTTTAATAGTTTTCCTATTATGATTCCATCGATAGTGGAAAAATAATGTATGATTGTGGCCCATGTTGAATGTTCACCATTGCTAGCCTCTTGTGTATAGAAACATACTATCAATAGTCTTGAGAGTATTAGGAAAAAAAAAAAAAATTACCTGTGCATAAAGCCGTAAAGTAAAGTGTGTTGTTTTGCTCATATCTGTTTAAAAGAATTGTTATCTTTTCTTGAATGTAATTTTTATGAGAAGTGAAGTGGTCTCTGTCACATTGGAAAATATGATATCTGTTGCTTAGATTTCCTCTTTTTCTTCATGCAGATGCTGACCGCTATATAAAATGGAAAATGGGCTAGACATGAATGCTACCGGAAGACCAGAACATTATTCTTGCAAATTTTGATCATTATATGAAATGGAAGACGGCCAAAATATGAATCCTGCTGCCACACAAGATAGTTTAATGATGAAAAGTCTTGATCAAAGAGACCATACCAAAAGTCGTAGTGACATTATGACTCGTCGCCTGAAGAACCGAGAACGGCAGCGTAGATATAGAGCCCGGAAACGCCTTGAAGCAGACACGAAGAAGTCTAGTGTCCTAAACCAGACTAGTACACCACAAATTGAACTGCAGGTGAATGGGAATTTGAGCAATAGCGTAACCCGTGTTTATTGTAAACGAGATTGGAAGAAAGATGCAAGAAGGGCGTCCACATTTAAGGGTCAAGACACACCTAATGGTTCTGTTAAGGCGGCTACTGAAAGCCAAACACTCTGTTTGCCATCCGGAAATAAGGCAGAAGCACTACAAGAAAGGGAATGTTGTTCGTTTAGCCTGGTTGATTGTGAAACAAATAAAACTAAGCTGGGTTGTCGGAGAGATTGGAAAGCAGATGCAAGAAAAAAGAAGAGCTAATGCTATTGATTATCGGCAGGATGTTTCATGTAATGGAAATGGACAGACTGTATATAAGAATTTAATGCCTGCTGACACCTAGTTGCTTGGTTGAAGACAGTGAAATTGTAGTGGCTGAAAAAACTTAATAGTAGTTTGGTATGTCAATTTGCTTGGTATTCTTCTGATTAAAAAAAAATGTAATGGCACTCAGCAAGAATCTCAGTTATAAATCTTCTAGCAATTTTCACAGCTTTAGATGTTTGGGATTGGGAAGAAAAGGAGGCCAGGACAGGAGGGTGAGAAAATATAGGCATCGAAATGAACAATCCAATTGCTGCCAGGCAGGTTTTGTAGCAGCACGAGGAGCTTAGGCTATAAATATCAGGATTCAAGGTTTTTTTTTTATTATTATTTTTTTGGATGGATTGGTTTATTGTTTGTATACTAGCAATATCTGAAATTTTGATTACCTGAAAACAATGTGTTTAGTAGCTGATTATTCATGAGAAGGCACTGGTAAATCTCATTAATTCAACATCAAGAATTTTACCAAAATTGATGTAAATCTCTATTATGATCATTTACATCTTATTCATATATAATATATATAATAAAGTTGAATTCCTTTGATGAGAAAAGAATAAAATCAATATAAACTCGATAGTTATATATCTTCAAACCAATTAAAAAGCAAATAATCGACATGATAAATATTTGAATAAGGACTTTTTTCTTTTCTTTTCTTTTCCTTCGATGAGAAATTTTACAACATGGAATACATAAGGAGAAATACTGAAACAGATGATTTTTTTTTTTTTTAATTTATTTTTGCAATAATGCACATCATATATATATCGAACAGCACGCCCCACTCCATTTGTTTGCAAATACAATATATGTAAACGGTGAATAAAAAGAAAAGAAGGTTAATTACATGCATAAAGTGTTGTGATAATTGATCTCAAGATAATCTTCCAGATTTTCTGATAATAATGTGGTCATTCATTTGTGCCAAATCCTCAAAGCTCCAATCCCTTCTCATTCCAGCGCTCCTTACCAACCTAGGTTCATCTGCACCGTCGTACACGGCTCCGGTACTATGGAGACGACGGCAGTTCTTCCTCCTGTTATTGCTCATTTGCTCGTAAGGCGGAGGCGAGGGAGGGGCTAGATTTCCTGACCAGCTTCTCCTCTCAACCTTCTTCATACAACAGGATGATAAATTTCTATAAAAGTCATGACCATCATGTTCCTTTTTAGAATTCGTCCTTTGGCATGCTAAGCAATTGATCAGACTCATGATCGATGGGTAGGTATTTCAATAAATGATTGGATTTTTTGAGGTCTGGAGGACCTAGCTTGGCTTCTGGGATGGTTTATGCATTGAGAATGGAGGGGGGTGTGTGTGTTACACTTTGGAGGAATAAAAGATCAGAAAAAGACATGGAAAGTTTGTTAGGGGATGATATGTTTTGATTAGTTTTAATCTAATGCCAACTTGGTATGGTTTCTAACTAATTAATGACAACCATTCAATATTCTTGTCGAATTGGTTCCCGCAAACACAGCTTAACTATTTTTAATGTCATATTTGACCTAAACCTATTGGATTTACCATTACCATCAATATCAACATTTTTGTAGTTTAGTTTGCAATTAGCTAAGAGCATTTCCAATTGTCTCTCTTGGAAACTCGCTTATTTTAAGGGTGTATGTTATTATAAGTGATCATTAAGGGAGAATGTGCTCCAACAATACTCTTTTAAATAGCCCCTTTAATAATTTTTTATTATTATTTAAATGTTAGATATTGTGTTTAATAAATATTAGATATTATTTGTCAATTATGATAGGTAAAGCCCATTTTAAAATAATCTTAAATAGGTAGAGCCCACTTTAAGGAGGTTGAAAACACCCCTTAATTAAGAGGGTGAACTCCACCAGAACACAATTTTAACGGGGAAATTACTTGGGTACTGACCCCACTAATGGGGTGTTGCCACGCGGCTTTTTTATTTTAATCTTTTACATTTATCTCCTTGCATTTTTCACAAATGGGTCACGTGGTAAAACCCCATTGATTGATCAGTACCAAAGTATTGTCCTTTTAAGTGAGCCATTTATAGACTTGTTAGAGCTGTAAAAATACACATAATCCCTTAATTAAACTAAGGGATGTTTTAAAGGGAGGCTGTTAGAGATACTCTAAGAGCTTGCTCATTAAGTCTTCTTCGAGGTTTGGTAATGCAAAGCTTTTTGAAGATTTTTAAAACCAGACTTTTATAAAAAACAATTGTTATAAAGATCTATTAAATGACAAGATTATCAAAAGGTACCTATAAATGAATTCAATATTATATATATATATATATATACACAAACCGCCCCCCGACAAAAATTGTTATAAAAAAGGTAAATCAGAGGTATGAAAAAAGGTTTCTCGTGTTGCTTTTTGGTCAAGAATAAATGATAATGCTGGATGGGAATAGAATCAAAGCCCTTATTCATTTAATTTTCCCTATTAATTTCTTACGGTAGATACAATCAATCTAAGGGGGGTGTATTCAATTAGGATTCTTGAAGACATTTAAAGACATTTTTTAAGTGAAGGATTTTCATGGATTTTCATGGATTTCTATAGACTTTTATAAATCCACATGGACTTTTATGGATTTGTTAAGACATCTATCTCAAACATTTATGGATTTGTTTAGACATCTATCTCAGACTTTTATGGATTTGTTTAGACATCCATGGATTTTCATGGATTTGTTATCTCTGACTTATCAATAGTAAGCTAATTATAGCTAATTATCAAAAAAAACCTTTGAAGTTGGAATGAGCAAAATTTGATACACCAGTTACTCAAATAAAATTTGACGTGTAATGTATTTTTTATTTTGTCAATAGAACTTTAAATATATATATATATATATATATATATATATTGAAATAAAACTTATAAAAAATATACCAATCACACACACATATATATTAAAAAAAGAAAAGAAAAAATGAGCGAAATTAATTATGTAAAAACCGCACTCCTCGTTCAAACTTATAAAAACTATACCAATCACACTCCTCTCAATTTCTCTCTTTTTATTTTAACTTTCTCTCATTTAAAAGCTAATTTCGCTCACAAATTTGATTTGATTTCTCTTTCTTGTTTTCTACACGGAAATTTGATCGTATAGTTTGAATAAGGTCAAAACAAGTTAAAATATAAAAGTAATTTTATACGATCAAATATGAATTACATTTTAATATACGATTTAATAGTTAAAATATTACATTTTAGTTACATCAGTACGCACTGATTAGAACGGGACCGTATATATAAATTTTTTATTATTATTTTATCTTATGTACACACCCTATTTTTGATTTTTTTGTTCATGCAATATTTGTTTTCTTGTTGATGTTTTTAAAACATTTTGATAAATTTCTTACAAATTGCACGGTAGTGTATATATATTGAGAGAGAACATTTTGATACTGTTGATTCAAATACGATAATCGATGAATTTTAAACCGAGTCCTATCAGGGTACCACTTAAATACAATAATAGTTATACACTTGTATTGTAGGTTATAATTTTTTATATTAATCTTGTTATCTATTTTCAAAATATATGTTTTTTTTATAGCATATATATTTTTAAAGATAAGGCTCACGTCCCCCATCAGGTGTAACCCCTTTTATATTGCTAAAACTATTTTCATTACCGAACTTATTTAAAATCATTTTGATTAAGTATTTTTAAGTTTAGCCCTCCTAATTGAAATTCCTAGCTACGCCATTGAACTGCTCATCACCTCACTTATTGTATCCCAAATAAGGACGTAACTGGGATTAAACATTATGGTGGGCTAGAATAATTTTTTTTTTTTAAATAAAGATTTACCTAGTCAATAAGACATATATAGCAAGGCTTACCCTATAAATGTATATATATTCTAAATAAATACATTAACAAAATTAATTAAAAAAAATAAGGTCAAAACAAGTTATAAAATTTTCGTGTAGAGAACAAGAAAGAGAACAAGTTAAAATGTGATTTGATCGTAAATTTTACATTTTAATAGTTAAAATATGAACAAGTTAAACAGGAAAAAAATAAAGTCAAAACAAGTTATGAAATTTGAATTTGATTTAAAAGTAAAAATATAATTATAAGACAATTACAAAATTAATATTGTTTGATAGTATAGTTTATGAGTAATTTAATTGAGATATAGATTCATTATAGTGATATACTCAATATTTACACACGTTTTTTTTTTTTTTTTTTTGAAGAGAGAGAGCAAAGTCCGCCAAAATCTCTGGGAAGAAGGCTGGACATGTTATGACATTTGATATTTATATCTCTCACCATCAAGTCCACCAAAATCCATAACTTAAGAAAATCCTTTAAAATCTAGTCCTAATTGAATACACCTGGATTCTTATAGACATTTTTAAAGTCCCAATTCAATACACCTAGATTTGAAAGGATTCTTTAAAAGTCCATAGAAATCCTAATTGAATACCACTGGATTCATATAGACTCTTTTAAAGTCTTTAAATGTCCTAATTGAATACACCAGGATTTATAATGTCTTTAAATGTCCTCAAGAATCCTAATTGAATACACCCCCCTAAGCTATTCCAAATAGGATTTGTAAGTCGACTGGTCTAAGGATTCATCAAATATGATCAATTAATTATCAATCAAGTCTTTTGTTGTCTAATTGCTGAATTTCTCACACCCACACATTGAGGTTGTGATTTTACGGCGGGTTCCAAAATTTAATTGAGTTTTAAGACTTTCACCAACTTAACAACTTAACTTTTAATAACACATAAAGTATGGATCTGATAAAAATACTCTTAAAAAAATTCAAAAAAATAAGTCTTGTGTTTTTTTTTTTTTTTTTTTTTTTTTTTGAAACTTATGTTGTATTTATGAGAATTGTTTTTCTAATTTCCGAGACTTATCAGGTATATTTACAATTTCCAAGACGTATTTTTGGGCTAATTCTAGCAGAGCATATTCCTGAGGCAAGTAGAACAACTTTTTTTTTTCTTTTGATTTATTATTTTACTTAAAGACAATTTATTAAATTATCTAAATAAGCAAGTGGGTTCTAAACCCATTTAATTAAAATTGAAATGATGGTGTTATCTCCTCCTGCCTGAAAAAAGCTCAAATATTAAATAAACAAGGGGTAGCTGTCCACCCACTATCTCCTGGGCCACCCTTTTACTTTCAAGTTTCATCATGCATGTATTTGTTTTCTGAAAAAGATAAATTAAAACCACATTTTGCATAAAATTCCAGGATATGACAAAATGACAATTATTATATCCTTTTCTTGAACAATGGTTGCAACCAGAGAAAAGAAAAACGTGAAAAATAAATAAAGCTGTGGCCGGAGGAGGAGGGTCCAGTGAGAGGTGGCAGCAAAACAAAACAAAAATGATGGTTCTAGTGCCTGAAAAGGACCCCTCCACCTCACCCCCCACCCCACATGATTGAACAGAGCAGAGAAATCAGGGACAGTTGTGTGTCAGCACACCATAAGTTTATTATTTATTAATATTTGAAGAAAAAGACCCAGATAATTTCACATAGATTCATTCAAGAGAGTGGTAAAGTAGAAGTTGAGATCAATTGTGGAAATTGGAATTACACCTCTCCCAATCAAGCATTACCAGAAACATTGACAAATGAAGCCAAAACATGCACTTGAAATGCTTAGAGAACACCTGTTTTGTTTTGTCTTAAACCAAAAATATGACCTGAAAGAGATTCCAACTTCCACACTTCTTGCTTACTCTTGGGAGTTGGGAGCAACGAGTGCATATAGTTTATGTTCCAGGAAAATAACTGCAAAACAATGTCAACTGAAGAAGATGATATATTCTTTCACTAAAGAAGAACAAGACATAACTGAATTTGAATAATTGAATTCAATAGAACAAGATAAAATGGGGACTCACAATACCATGAAACTTAATCAGGCATTATATTAAAATTACTATATACAAGGTAGACAATAGACATACTAAAACTGGAAACAAAAAAAAAGAGAAGGCTATTTTCACTTGATTGGAGCCTAACCATGTTCATCCTTTAAACCGAAACCTATTGCTCTGCTCATTAGTTAAGCTCCTCAATAATCCAAATCACCTCAAAACTAAATTTTATACTAAAAACTACTAAATAACAAGTAGAACATCAAAATCTGCTATATTACAGAGATTGCACTACCGGGAATTCTTAAAATGTCCCCGAAGACTTACACAAATCAACAATGGGATATTGTCAAGCTGCTCCTCCTCCTCCTCCTCTCTTCAGTGACCCTTATCTAGTAGCATCACTAAATTTGGATGTTAGAGCAAACTTGAGCTGATCCTGCGTGTAAAACCGACTTCCCATCTTCACCGTTGCTTGTTGGATCATCAAATCATTCACGACAGACACGCTCGCGTGGTGAACTTCCAAGTCCAATTCTCTCAAGGCTGACATTAGCCTGGCTGCAGGATGGTTCCTTTTACTCGATTGAATCCTAATCATTGCGTCCCATCCGATAATTTTAACTTCAATATCCATGTCAACCAGTTTACTACTTCCATGGCTTGACATTTTGAGTTCTTGATCGGATGTTGCTGGCCCTGAACGCGTATCCTTGCCACCTGCAAGTTCCTTCTTCATGGAGTCTAATTGCTTTTGCAAATCCTCTTTATCAGACTCTGTACTTTGAAGCTTGTTTTTGAGCTCGTTAATATACGAAATAGCATCACCGAGAAGTGAAGCTTTGTCCATCTTAGAAACATTAGGTACAACAGCTCGCAAAGCATAGAACCTCTGGTTGAGCTTCTCTCTTCTCTGACGCTCAGCTTCAACATGATTCAAGGGTTCTTCTCTACCATTCGCGGGTTTTCTCCCCCGTTTTCGTGGCTTCTTTTCAGGCTCTACAACTCTACTGCTATCAGCCTCCTTAACTACAGATGCCTCGAGATCGGATTGATCAGAATCACCAGCACCGCCACTGGATTTCACACCCCCAGAAGACGGCAAAATCACACCAGAAGTAAACGAAAGCATCTCTTCTTCATTACTTCCCCTGGAAGTAGGTGATCTTTTCTTCTTATTAGAATCCTCAGCTACCATCGGAGAATGATTCGACGAAAACAAAGCGTTCCCATTAGCAGTAGTAGAACTTCTCTTGCTCTCAGCAAAATTCAATATCTCCCCTGTCTCTGGCTTCAACAAATGTGAATTCCCGTTCTTTACACTGCTCTGATCATGTGCATATTCAGAGAAATTCAATTCTCTGGAAAAGAAACTCTGAGTCTGCTGAATCTGTTGCTGCTGTTGCTGTTGCATATGAACTCCACTAGGGTTTTCAGTTAAAGAAGTTGAACTGGGATTCTCAAACTGAATTCCCTTGGAAATCTGTTGATTATTACTATTATTATTATTATTATTAGCGACAGAAGCAGAGGCAGAAGCAGATGCAGAAGCAATTGGAGCACCAGAGTCTTTTAATTCAATATAACTAGAAGAGGGATCGTTAATCCATGAAGAAGGATCGTTCTCTCCTTGATCTGGATTTTGAACAGCAGGCCAAGAACCCATTTCCATACCATTAAAATTAAACAAAAAACGGACCTTATTCATCAGATCGGAGCTTTGAACAATCACCTCAGTCGAACCCAACTCCACAACCCCATTAGCCGACGGTATACAAACCATTGTCTGTAACCCGAAAAGATGCCCTTGTCTAGCCCTCTCACAACCCGAATTTGCAAGACGCTCCGGCCCGCAAACCCAAACCGGACTGTTACTGAAAAACGCTTGACCCGGTAACCCACCGCTGTTAACGAAAAAAGATTGAGTCATAGAAACCAAAAAGAACCATTCGGTATCTGTGACTTCTTCGTCGACAGCATCGTCAGGAGGTGAGGCTGATCCAGAAATCAAGGAATTAAGCTCTCTTAAGACCTTTTTACGGTGCTCTTGCTCGGCGGCTGAAGCGGTTTTCAATTTGGATTTGGCTTTGTCAGCATCACCCTTGTAGTAACCATCACCCCAACCTAAAAGAGAAGCACCAGAGTAATCGTAAGAAGATTGCCAGAAGATAGCGTAGGTCCAGCTCTCACGAGCGCCTTCGATCAATTGTTGCAGGCGTTGCTGGAGAGTTTCTTGATTGAAAAGCTGAGAAGACGTGGAGGAGATCATGTGGTGGTGGGTTTTGGTGGGGTCGGCTGTAGATGCAGATGATTGAGAAGGTGGCCATAGACCTGATAAATCTGAAGACATGAATGCATCCATGACCGAACCGTTGTCGTCCGACCACAGATTTATCGTAGACGGCAATCGGTAGTCCGTCATAACAGTAACCAGCTACCGACTACTCCGGTTAGTTGGAGAGAATGAGAGAGTGATTGAGGAAATGGAGTTTGGAAATAACAGATAGAGAGAGAGAGAGAGATGTGGAGAAGTGCGGTCATTTAGGGGCGCATTTGGGTTTGGGATTTATTTGAAGTGAATTTCAGCTGTATTTTGGCTTAAAAAAAAAAAGATTAATTGAGAGCAAAGGCGGTTTCTACGAAGGCCTCCTCCTCTTTGCCGATTTAATCGGTAAAAAGCCGGCATTTTTCAGTTGGCACACTAGACTACTTTGCTTGGCTGAGACTTGAGACTATCATCTGATTGACACGTGCTCATCCCATACTGTTTTTTTGACTCGCCTCATTTTAACAAGTTGCTCCACTCCTGACTCCACTGCGCATATAATTTACACACCAATTAATTACATTTAAGTTTCTTTAAATAAATTACACTTTAAATGGCAAACAAATTAATAGCTCTTATTTCAATTGTCATTATTATTTTGCTTATTTATACACTATATACGGACATCTTATATTTGATTTTTTTTTTTTTTCATAAATTAGGACAAGTCAATTTTATAAACATTCCAATTAAACAATATTTAAATTAGGAAATCACATATATCTCAATATAAGATTGCACTTTACTGAATGCAAAGATATTGGAATTCTCAACCTAATCCAACATCTTTGGTTTATTCCTAAGAAAACAAATACACCTTAAAAAGGGATTTTTCTTATTTATAAAATGGAGAAAAAATAATATAAAAATTCTACTAATTTGTATCTTCTCTACCTTTGCTGAATGGTTTTTAATTTTATGTTCTTTCTTAATTTAAACAATCATACAAGGTGTAGTATAGTTAAAATAAGTAATGAATTTCAAATTAGTGGCAATTGTAGAAAATAGGAAAACTTGGTTTACAAAAATAAAAAATAACTAAACATTAAAAAATGATTGTTTATAAGAAACTTGATTTTTTAAAAAAAATAAATAAAATAAAATAGCCAACATAGGTCCAATATACCCTTAAAAACTTCATCGAGTTTGTATTTCCAAAGATATTGTCCCTGAATTTCATACTTCGATATCGTGCCCCGCAATACACATGATGTGTCTCATACCCTTGTGTTCGTGTTTCAAAACAAGTAGATTCTACCGACACCTCTTCTATAGTAATCTTGCATGCGAAGAATGTGTTTTATATAAAAACAAATAAGAATGATAAAAAAGAGGATTAGGTAGCCGCTATACCCCCATACTATGATCTCATGCTCTGGTCTCTACAATGAACATCATGTCCGATACCCATACCCTGTTTTCCAATAAAATTGATCACCATCTACACCAATTCTCGTCCAAGAACCCAGACTTAAGTTTTTTTTATTTATGAGGAATTTTTATTGAATAATATTTTGATAGGACTAGATTTTTTATTTGTCACAAACGATCTTTTTAAAAATTGCCACTAATAAAAAAATTGCTATATATGAATTTTTCCCGTCAAATTATATATATATATATTTCGAAGTATTATACTGTTATATAAATTTGAGATTTTTTAATGAGGAAGAAAGGCTTGAATCCACAACCTCATAGTGTAGGTTTGAGGACTTTTACCACCGGACCAACCTTATATCGTCAAATTATATATCATTTTTAATTTTATTTAAATTGTTTCTTATTTCATTTGATAGAGAGTAATTTTTTTAAAATGTATTGATAATAAATTAAATGAATGAACTTGGACGCATGTAGTTGTTGGTTTAAAAGATGATTGAAAAATCGAAGTTATTTTGTGAGCAAGAATGTTAAAATATGTTGAAATGAAAAATAATTAATCACACATTGTAGCACGTGCTGTCAGTTAGTGACTTAGCTACCTGTCTGTGATGTACGCATGGACAAACACAGTCCAATAAAATCAACAAATTGAATTTATGAAGCATCACAGCAAGTGAGAAAATCAGAGCCCTTGAGAAGTTATCTTCACGCCACGGTATTACTATTAGCAATTAGGAGGCATCCATGAAGGAGCCGCCGAGTGAAAAGGAAAAATCGGCGGCACTATTTCAAATAATCGCCACGCGAAGTTTTGACTCGAGTTAAGCTGGTTTCCGTCCTAAACTCTGGTTAAGAGAATAAAGGAGCGCGTTGGCGTCACCAGTGAAAATCCTGACCCTTGATTGCTGGTTCTTTTTTTCTTATTTTTTTTATAATATTTAAATAAGAAGTAATGCTACTTTGTCCAAATTTGATGCTCAAATGACGTGGCAACACTCTCATCCATTCATTTAAATCAAGTAAATCTAATACAATATAAATGAATGGATGAGAGTGTTGCCACGTTATTTGAGCACCAGATTTGGACACCAAATTTTGACAAAATAGCATTACTCTTAATAAAATATTTCCAAGATTCCTCCAATTCCATGATATAACCATATAATAAATAAATAAATAAATTATTGAGGGCACGTTTTGCTCGATGCCTATGATGAAAATAACGTTTTTATTTTATTTGTTGGGGCACGTGTAGAAACCACTTTCCCATGTCATAAACCACCACCACTTCCTTTCTTAATTCTTATGTGTTATTAATTATTATTTTCTCTTTGGACTGTCTTTTTTTTTTTTTTTGTTTCCTTTGTTACTGTTCAAAATTTTTGATAGTTATCTCTTAATAGTTAATATTGCGGTGTAGATATTTGAACATCTTTAGCCAGCTAATCACATTAGACTATGGCTCTCTTATTGTTATTTTCTTTTTTTTTTCCTTTTTAAAATATTACAATAATTCGGGATTTTATGGAATAAATGAGAGAGTCTCAAACCTACAACCTCGTGGTGCGGGTATGAAGGACTTTATCACCAGATCAACCTCTTATTGTTTCTTATGAAAAGTACTCATTTCTAGAAAATTAAATGTTATATTATAAAGATTTAACTTTTTAACATGTAACGTTAAATTTCAAAAGTATACATTTACATATAAATTTCAAAATTAAGGGTTAATTGCATTAAAGTACCTTGAAATTTTTTCTTAAGGTAAAATATCAATATATTTTATAAATTCAACACAAACATACCCTAGTTGATCAACCAAATCTACTAAAAGACAAATTTACCCATGTTATATCATCCAAACAAATGTATTATTTATTATATTTATTTATTTATTAAAAAAAAAAAAAAAATTTATCACCAACATCTCCATCTTCAACATTATCACTAACCCCTCGTCTCTATCACAAGTTCAACCAATCAACACACACACAATCAAATAAATACAAAAATTAAATAATAAAAATTTCTTCTTGTTTATCAATAACAACATCAATTAAAAATAAACAAAAACTTTTTTGGGGGAGATAGGCCCAAATCTCCATATTTTTTTTTTCTTCTCATTTATCATCTACATATTACCTCTCTATCATCATCAATTAAACAAAAAGTCAAAGAAACAAATACAAAAAAATTCTTTCATGGAAGATCTGGGTTCGATTTCCATCCTTTTCTTCTTTCATCATCATCATCATTTTTTGCCTCTCAATCATCATCCTCAATTAAACAAAAAAATTCAAAGAAAAAAATTACATAAATTTTATTTCTTGAGAGATTTGGGTTCGCTTTCCATTTCCTTCTTCTTTGATCATCATCACCATTTTTTGCTTCTCACTCACTCATCATCATCAATTAAAGAAAACAATAGAATTCCTTCAACCACCAAAAAAAAAAAAGTAGTTGTTGTACTCAAAAGTCTAACCAAAAAAAAAAACTCCACAATTGGCCCCATCTCTAATCTCTCTTCTCGCCTCTAAAATCCAAAATATCTTTTTGTTTCTTTTTTTTTTTTTTTTTCCACCCTACCCTTTTCCCCTTTCAACTTCCTCTATTTGGGAGCACTCTCCAGCGAGCTCCATCTATAATGGAGAGATGGAGCTCAATCTAGAGATGAGGACTTTTCCTTTTATCATTTTTTCAAAATTAAATGATGGTATGGAGATTAGATCTCCTCTCCATCCATTTTCTTTATTTAAATAATAATTTTATTTAATTCATTTTAATTATAAAAAGACCAAATTACCCTTATGATATTAGCGGCCGATGGATGTAGGTTAATGATAGGGTATATTTGTGTTGAATTTATAAAATTTACCAATATTTTTCTTTAAGGGAAAAATTTAAGATACTTTAGTGCAATTAACCCCAAAAGCACAATGTCAATCCTCTCTCACGAGAAGATAACAAACCCATGCATTTTTATAAAATATGGACAGATATGTCTCGTCCTTAAGAAAAATAAAACATATTTATCTTATATTCTTAATAAGAGGATAGATTATCTAATAGAAGATCATTATATATTAGAGATATTATTTATTATATATCAAATTCAGTGACTCTAGAAGGGAAAGAAGAAGTTTAGGATTGGGGTCAAATCACAAAAATCTAATATTAATAGAGTTAAAATGTAAAATACATATTTTTTAAATATTATTTTAAAACAAATTGGGGAGAAGGGGGATGAAAAGCCCGATGCCCTGATAACACCACTAAGTTTAAAATATATACAGTGGAGAACACCATTAATCTTAACAGTGGTTCAAATAATCGAGAGAAGGTATTTTAATAATATATTTATATCAATTAAATATACAAGGTGTGATATACGCATTGTATTGAGGACCAAAAAAATATATGATGAAATACAAATCTCTAATAACAAGACAAGACTGAAATTATTACAAAAACCATTGCATTTATTTATCATTAATTAAGAAAGCTACCGGTTAGGTTGATGATCAATAAAAGTCATTAAGAATAGCAGAATTTGTAAATAAACCCCTCACTTTTCTTAAATGTCAAATTAAAATTATCAAATAGTTTAATTTAAATATGATTATTTAAATGATTATGTATGCAATCAAACAAACAAAATGAAAAAGAAAACAAAATGTATCTATAAAAGTTTTTAAAAAATGTATAATTTTTAAAAACTTAAAAAATATATTATAATAAAAAAAAATCTTTAAAAAAAATTAAATATAAAAACAAAATTATTTAAAAATATATAAAATATGTGATGGGACACTCACAAACATATAACTTTAGTTTCTATATTAATTATTATTCAGTTTTGATTTTAATTTTTTACTTTTAATTTTTTTATTAGAATATATCTTGTATTTTTTTTTTAAAGAAGTTGATTATATTATTATTACTATATAATTTATTTATTTTATTTTTATTCATTTGCACAGTAAATGATCTAAATCATTATATTTCGTTAAATTTAACAATAGTGAATTAACGACACAGAGTTTTTTTACTTCTCATTTTTTAAACTAGAAAATTTAATTTGACAGTTCTTCAAACATTGAGGGGCTATTTGAAATTCTCCATTTTACACTTATGCATCTCTAACTAAATAAAACAGACATATACTTGACTTAATGACGTAGCGGAAGCTTAGTAACTCTCGAATCCACGAGAGATAGCTTGTTCAAAAGAACGATTTTATTAATAATGATCGAAAAATTACAATAACCTTTCTGGACTCTTGCTTAAATAGAAAAGAATAAACTATAATCTGTTAAGATTTAGGACTCCTAATTTAACAAAGATTAATTCTTACCTGACGTAAGTTTGATATATTCCTAATTCTAAAACTGACTACTTGCTAAACAAGAAAACTGAAACTAAAAATAAAAAGGAAAAAAAAGACTTTGTCTCCTATTCGACCTGATAGAATTAGAGTGTGGTCTGCACCACGTCTCTCTCTTTGTGTCCTACATCACTTAATAATTGGTTGTTATCATTGTTCAAAAGTAAAATAGTACATGTGGAGCATGCAAGCTTTCCGCTAATGTTGGTATAAATGATGATTTGAGTAATTGAGTGACGTTTGTATGGTTGATTTTAGCGATTTGAAGGTAGGAATTAATGAAGTGAAATGGTCACCATGTGGTTGATTATGAAGGGGTAAAAATGGATGTATAAGCAAGGGGCGAAGCCATAATTTTGGCTTTGGGGGTCGGAGGTCAAATATTCAAGTTAATGGAAAACGAATACTAATATTTAAAAAAAAAATCAAATGTAATAATGTATAGTCTTATATGTAAATTGTAACAGTACAACAAATAAATTAATAAATAAAATATAAACAGCTTTATGAATCAAAATAGAACCCAGCGCTCTTTTAAATTTATAAAATCGTCTATAATCGAATATATACTAAATTACTATGTGATTTCCCTTTTAATATACATGATCAAAGAGTTTGTAAGAAATTCATCTTCCATCTTGTTACGAAACCTAATCTTAACAATACGCATAGCTGGACATCTAAGTAATTGCAGTTGAAAATGTTTAAATAATAAACTATATAATAAATGTAGCAAAATTATATTAATAACCTAAAATATTTATTATTTTGTAATCTAGTACCTGAAATTATTCAAATAAAGAATAAGAATAATTTAGTTACAACAGTAGGAATAAAATTGCTTAAGTGAAATACCTAAATTTTTTATTAATTTACAATTCCCAACTTAAAATCTTGAAGAGTGATAAAGATAATGTAAAAGGTCAAATTCAATAATTACTAATAAATAAACTATTTAGAGTAAAGAATTGTGTCAAGATAAGATAAAAAATTTAATGAATTTTTTCTTTCTTTTGTGAAGCATGATGTGGGAGGCTTGAATTGCCCAATCCTTCTACTTGTAAAAAGTTAATATCAAAGGGTATGTATTTTCAATAATCAACACTGATTCAATTAACTGAATGAGCGTCCAATGCGGTTTGATAATAAATGGCGCTCATTCAGTCTGGTAATGTTTTAAATTTGAGTCACCGCCACCACGGGTGGTATATTAAAAAAAATACTAATTGAATTGTGGGGGGTATAAGGGTCTAATAATTGATTTTGGCTATTTGTGTGTAAAATGTCAATAGTTTTAGGGTTTTAAGAGTCTTTTTCCCCGAGAAGACTTTTAAATAATAATAATAATAAAAGGGAAAAAAAAAAAAAAAAAAAAAAAAAGGCAGAAAATGGAGGAGAATGGAATAAAAAGTGAACCAATTAATCGGGGAACCTTCATGAATCTTGATAGAAGGCTCCACTCCTACTGACCAAAAGCTAAATGCATTTTTGTGCCTACGAATGTAGAGAATCAGAGAAAAACCTACGTGAGAGATCGTCTAATTAAATTATGTTATCTCTTATTATTTATATGGTTCTTTAAATTTACGACAGCCTTTATTTCTTTACCTTTGAGATTAGCATCAATTTAATAATTTAAGTTTAAATGGTATCATAGTATAGGTATGGATAAAAATATTCACTTCTTTTTTCTATCCTTTTTTTTCTTTGATTTTTTTTTTTCCTTCAAAAAACTCCATTGATAGAGATAGAGGTGATCAATAGAAGTTGATGAAAAAAATATTAAAAAAAAATCGGGCTAAGAGATAAGTCTCGGGTGCCCAACTGAGGAAATAAGTCTCGGTTAAGCACCCGAGACTTATTTTCCAACCCAATTTTTTTTTTTCATTACAACCAATTAGTCTCATAAAGACTAAAATAAATCTCGGAGACTTATTTTCTAGAAATAAATTCATATCTGTTTCTTTCGTTTTTTTCTACTAATTTATGTTCTTTTGCTATTTTGTTTTGTTCCATCTTCTCATTGATTCATCTTCTTCGTCTCAAACACTTATAAAAGAGATAAAATTACAATTCCTCTACAAGTTTCTTGAGATATTCTTCCTTTTTCTTAAGGAAAAATGAAGGAAAAAAGTTGTTTTTCTTAGGGGGAAGAAGAGAGAAAAGTGAAGTCAAGGGTATTTTTGTCCCATTACATATTTTAGTGCTAAAAAACATTAAATTGTAAACTAGGTTTTATCCCCACAAGATCCAACCTATTTGGTGCTATTTAGCTCTATTCTCACTTATTTATATTGGCGCTTGGTCTCATTTATTTCCCAAAATCCCAATAAAAATAATGAGACATAGCATAATTTGATTGGATGGTTTCAATTTTATGCCGTAGATACCGTCCCATGTAAATTTTTCTCGTAAATTTATGTCACATACTTCCCAACATTATCGGTAAACATCCCACCTAAAATTCCACATTTTTCATCCCACTACATGTGGTATGTGAGGTGTCAAATTGTTAGTGGATACACATTAATGATGATTTATCTCACCTATCTCATGTATCCACTCACAATTTGACATCTCACATGCCACATGTAGTGGGATGAAAAAGATGAGATTTTAGGTGGGATGTGTAGCATTACTATTAGTAATAATACTTTCCTTATTTCAATCGGTTTTTTTAATGTTAGAATATTTATGACCTAGTTTGACTATCAACTTATCATATTTGTGAGAAAAATGGTTGGAAGAACATCTCCAATGCAATAGTGGCATGTGAAAAAAAAAAAAAAAAAAAGATGTCACATGGGATAAATAGACAATCTATTAAAAAATGTATCTCGTGATGTGGCAAAAAAAAAATTTAGACATTGTCAACATGACCGTCTATTTTCAAGCGGCATGTCGTACAGCTATTTTTTAGTTTGACTCAGTAAGTATTTAATAATTTCTCATCTATTTTTGGTAAGGAAATAAAATAAAAAGGAAAAAAGGAAAAAAAAAAAATTAAACACTTCATTACAAATAAATGTGTTTTAAACAGAAGTATTGGAGACCAAATTTTGGGTTGATTGTCTTCCAAATCTATCTTTATGTCATATAGGAAGCAAGTCTCTTGACATTATTGTCATGTCAACGATTTTTGGTTTTCAAACTACTTTTGTATTGGAAATGCTCTAATACAAGCACATCTATTATTGGCTAATTTGAGTGCACCTCCCTAATTCCACATTATATATATATCGATGAGTGGATGGAGACCACTTCTTTTTTTTTTTTTTTTTTTTTTTACGTGAGTAGAAATATTCGAGTCGCATATATAATGTTTAATCTCAGCATATCTTGATAGACCTCAGACCTGACGTTTCAGGAGGTTACTCATTCTAATGTTGTTCTCACTAAATTAGTGATGCTATGTTTACACCCATATGTTTTATCCTTTTAGTACTTGTAAATGTTAGCTTAAAAGCGTGTTTGGTACTAGAAAGAGTTTTTCTTTTCTTTTCTTTTCTTTTCTTTTTTTTTTTTTAAACCAAAATCTCTTTTGTATTTTTGTATTATTATTTGGCATTCCATTCAAGAAGATTTAAAAATTATAAAAAAAAAAATTATTAAAAAAAAAAAAAAAGAGAGGCTATTTTATGTCTTTTATGGGAAGCTCGAAGCTAGAGAAACTATTTTGTGAGATTTTTTTTTTAAAGAAACTATTTTTGAGATTTTTTTTTAAAGAAAAAATTGACTCAAATGTCCTCATAATATCTTAGATATTCATTACATCTTTTACATAAACAAGGTTTATTCTATTCTTTTTCTGTATTTATTGTCACTATCAAAGTTTTTATATAGATATTTTGTCAAATAATATACTTTTTTTTTTTTTTAATTAAACACCCAATAATCCATAGCTTTTTATTAAAATCTCTACATTACGGGAACTCTACTTGAAAACCATTTTAACACACCTAGTCTCGTAGTATAAAAACTACATCATTACACCAATATTGCAATATCTATAAAAGATCATGTTAACTTCTTCTTTTTTCCCTCTGGGTGTATCTTACTAACTGAATTAGTTCATAATAGCAATTAATTAACCAATATCTCAACCACTCATTTGCTCATATACTTTTTAATCCAATGGTTGAGATGGTGTGTGTTTGTTGGGTTATATCAACTCAAATTTCTGATGTGTGTGTCAGGCTACATGAACTCAAATTTTTGATGTGTGTGTTAGAGTATATGAACTCAAATTTCTGATGTGTATGTCAAGCTATATCAACTCAAATTTCAAATGTGTCAGGCTATATTAACTCAAATTTCTAACACAATTTTTTTATTCCAATATCTCAACCACTCATTTGCTCATATGTTCTTTAATTCAATGGTTGAGATGGTGTGTGTGTGTTAGGTTATATCAACTCAAAATTTTGACGTGTTTGGCTATATCAACTCAAATTTTTGATGTGTGTGTCAGGCTATATCAACTCAAATTTCTAATGTGTCAAGCTATATCAACTCAAATTTCTGACTCAATTTTTTAATTCCAATAGCTCAACCACTCATTTGCTCATATGCTCTTTAATCTAATGGTTGAGATGGTGTGTGTCAACTCAAATTTCTGACTCAATTTTTTAATTCCAATAGCTCAACCACTCATTTGCTCATATGCTCTTTAATCTAATGGTTGAGATGGTGTGTGTGTGTGTGTGTGTGTGTGTGTGTGTGTGTGTGTGTGTGTGTGTGTGTGAGGCTATATCAACTCAAATTTCTGATGTGTCAAGCTATATCAACTCAAATTTCTGATGTGTCAAGCTATATCAACTCAAATTTCTGACTCAATTTTTTCATTCAAATATCTTAACCACGCATTTGCTCATATGCTTTTTAATCTAATAGTTGAGATAGTGAAGTCAAAAGTTTGAGTTAATATAGCTTGATCCTATATATAGTCATTTTTTCCTCGGTGCGTACCGATATATATTTCAATTACCTAAATATTAGCCATTAGTTCAACTATTTTAACTCATTCAACATTCATTTATGCTTAATCAACGGTTCACATGCAATGCACTTATATATATATATATATATATACTATTTAAGATTATGTTTAAGTCAATGCGTATTGATATAACTTCATCAGTGCATTGGATATGCACCATTAGATTTACATACTTTAACTCAAAGTGTATGCACTTATCAAAGCTTCTCCATAATCAGTTGTCCACATGCATTGGTACTGATGTAGTTACATCAGTGCGCACTGATGTGAACGGGATCGTATATATATATATATATATATATATTGTGCATAGTTTCTAAGCTAACCCAACCTTAATTTTCAAGAATAATTAATTTCAAATTAACGTGAGTATTTAGTAAAATATTACAATTTAGAAACTTAAATGGTTGAATCATGTTGCTTGAAGCAACAATCAAGTTACTGATATAACTTCATCAGTACGTTGGATATGGACCATTAGATTTACATACTTTGACTCAAAGTGTATGCACTTGTCAAAGTTTCTCCATAATCAGTTGTCCACATACATTGGTACAGATATAGTTACATTAGTGCACACCGATGTGAACGAGACCATATATATATATATATATATATTGTGCATAGTTTCGAAGCTAACCCAACCTTAATTTTCAAGAATAATTAATTTCAAATTAACGTGAGTATATAGTAAAATATTACAATTTACAAACTTAAATAGTTGAATCATGTTGCTTGAAGCAACAATCAAGTTACAAATAAGACAGAAGATTAAAAAAAGGTCATGCTCCCATGTCCCAACCTCATTTGATGTCACACTGCGAAGCAAAATATGTATATAGCAAAAGATTATTAAAACAGAAAATGAAAGTAGAATCCATCAGTTGACTTGGTCACACTTTAAAAAGTAGCGATTAGATTGGATAAGGATATATAATTAATTAATTATAGGCAAGCACACTGACCTATATGAAGAATTCACATGGGAGCATGAGATATAGAATAAACTTAATTTTGCTCTTTCTTCTTCTTTATTATTATTATTAATTTTTAATTTTTAATTTTTAATTTTGTACATGTGGTTCAACTGCTCTCTTCTCGCTCCGAGCATGTTCCTTGGTGGATTCGACCGGCTCGACAGCACTGTATCTATCAGATATCGAAAATAGAGTTTCAGGTTTCTCATATCTTTAGGGAGGGGAATCAGGTTGCGACGCCCTTTCTAAGCATGCTTTGGGGTTAAAGGTCGATTCGTGGTGGTATAACACCCTATCTTTCTGCTCTTTGTTGGTTGGATATGATTGCATGGGTCGGGAGTCTTTTCTTTTTTCCTGATGTTTTCTGTTTTAGTTTTTTGTGGCCTGCGCGCCCTTGTTTTTGTTGGGAATGTTTCCTTTGGTTTTTGTGCTTTTCTCGTTTTTTTTTACTTTTCATTTTTTTACTTTTATTATTATTTGGATGGATACTGCCTATGAGTTTTTTAACATATGATCGCTTGTAAATTTGTGATGTTTTTTTCTCTAGGTCAGTCCAATTTATTAAAAAAAGTAGACATCCCACCATTGTATCACACCTCCATCTCAACTAATAATCAAAAAGACAATTAGTAGGTGGACACATGTGGTAAATAATATAAATCATCATTAAGGTGTATTCACTCACAAATTCACACCTCCCAAGTTAGGATATAAATTGGAATATGGAATATGACGTGAGATGTCAAACATTATATATATATATATATATATATATATATATATATATAATTTATATATTTACCATTTGACAACAACTTGAACCTCTAACATTATTAGACTGAATAAACGTTATTGGCAACCAAGTTACATTGTGTGATGTTAGCTCTTTCTTCTTTTATTTCGAATTAATTGTTGATTATTAGCTTAAATAAAGTTTCTTAATTCTTCAAACATAAGAGTATTTCCAATGCTAATATGTATTTTTGAGTTTCTAAATAATAACACATTAGCATTTCTCTTGAATATGGATCCTCTTAGGCAAACAAATAAAGAAATACATATTCTCATCTCCAATGCAATTATCTAAAATCAAATACATATGCATTTTATGATCAATCAGACAACACCATAAGACATTTATGTCAATTCCTCTCCTTAATTATTTTACGGTTAATATGATTGGCGGGAAATAGTGAGAAATCCTAATCAGTATTTCTATGAGAGTTTCTCAATCACCTCCATAATCTCTAAAAGACAATATGACACATAAGCTCCATATTCGAGCCAGATAATTGTATTGGAGATGCTTTTTTTTTTTTTTACCTCAATTTTTATCCATCCTTTGTGGCAATAAATTCAAACCAAATACATAATAGGATTGGAGATGTTCTAAACATATCCATATAAGTCTCGTTGTATCTATTAATTTGTCGGTCATATTTCTGGAGACATTTGGCTAGTGATTCGAAAAAAAATAATATAGAAGTTGTAATATGATGGCAAAGTATCAAAGAATAATTTATAATTATTTCACAAAAAATGGAAGCAATTTTTTAATAACGAAAACGTTTGTTTACACTCGTTTATAAGATCCGATCAAAACCTACTTGTTATGTATATTCCAGCTAAATAAATAAATAATCGTAACATCTACATTCATCCATCCATTTTAAAACAGAAAATTTATTTAAATAAAAATATTTGTCAAACTACCAGAAAATGACCAAAATACTTTTAAGGTTATTTCCCATCTCTTTCCCTCTTTTCTCTCTTTGTTATTCACATTCTCCCTCCTCTTTCTCTGTCGTCCGCTTTGCTCTCTTTGTTCATGCTCTACCTTGGAGTTTGTCTTGCAAAAAATCAGCATCCACATCCATTCCCATCTCATTTATTTTATTTTATATTCTCTTCGCTATTCTTTACTTTATCCCTCTTATTTTTCTATCTTTCTTCTATTTTTCTTTTCTTTTGTCCACCATGAAACGAATGTCATTTAAATACATTAATATTGTTTGGAATAGGGTATATTTGATGGGTTTTAATAGTATTTTACATTACTTAATTTGTTGTTATGAGCATCAATAATTTGAATTTCCTAAATTTATTTGTTTTCTGATGAACATTACATGATATGATGCCATGTAATATTTTTTTAGTTTATCATGTAACATGTATGTGTTTGCCATGTAATTTCTTGGTTTTCTTATGAATATTACATGATATCATGCCATGTAGGCGTGTAATATTTTTTTTTAATTCATCATGTAACATGTGTTTGACATGTAATAAATTTCTTGGTTTTCTACCGGACATTTCTAGAACCTAAGGGTATTTAAGTCTTTTTATCTCAAATGTCCGTCAATTCTGAATTTTTTTCAAAGAGGTTGTTAATTTTGAAATTTTTGAATTTGTTTTGCTTAAGAAAAAAAATTGCCTCTAAAAAATCTTAGTCACGTACACAATGTTACTAAATAATTAATGGGTCAGACTATATCAACTTAAATTTCTAACTTAATTTTTTGAGTTTAATATCTCAACCACTCATGTGCTCTTTAATCAAATGGTTTAGATGTTGAAGTTAAAAATTTAAGTTGATATAATATGACCCTTTAATTAATATCTAATTGATTGAAATTAAAGGGTTTAGACTTTAGAGAATAAAAATAAAATAAAAAACAATTATAGAGTTTTAGCTATCTATAATGGGTTCAATTACTTGTTAGTTATTGGATTTCTAAGGGTCTACAAAAATCCAATATTTAAAATTAAAAATTATTAAAAATAACCGTTTCTCATAATTACCCTACAACTATATTTGTTACATATAATAGCTAAATCCATCTGTAATAAAGTAGAATAAAAACAAATTAGAATTAAATTTTCTCTTTATACTAAAGTAAACTAGGGTTCAAATTATTTATCCAAAATCATGTTTAAATGATGTGGCAAATGAATTATATTTATATAGCATACATCAATTATATCATTTCATAATTTAGATGAGGATTAAAATTTACATAAAATACGTTTTGGGCATGTATATGGTGATGTAATAGGACAAATTTTATACGGTGAACTAGTGATAATTTGGAAATTGAAATGATGGGAAGGATATATCGAGGAAAATAAGGTGGAAATTATAACTTTAAAAAAAGGGTGGCACTGTGGCAGAGAAGCGCGTGTAAGTAAGTTGTAAAAGCGAGTGGTGGTGCGTGAAAGAATCCAATAATGGCCGGGATTTATTAAATTATATTTAACAAGTTGGGAAATGGACGGCAGGTGCACATGTTTCATGCATGTTTATCTATAAATTATAACGAGTAATAACTGCACCAACTGTAGACTAATGACGCGTCAATATCACGTGTTTTAGCATTTATAGCCGCCTTGTCAAAGTTAGTCTAGGGTTCGCGCAGCCTTCGGTTTTGGCGGCACTTTCATCTTTTTTTTAATGACGTGGCTACATTGCTTATACTGAAAATGTGGAATCTTCTTGAGTTCTTCTTTCTCCACCCAGAGCATCGTACAACACCAAACTCTACTCTAAATGGAAATCTTCTAAGAATATATTTATATTAAATTTTTTAGAGCTTCTTCTTACAATTCATAAATTATCTATTCACACTCCAATTTAAATTTTTTTATTAATGATAATTTTAACCTAAATTAAAATTACTAAACAAGACAAAAAAATTTAAAGACATTCCAAACTAATTAAATTATTATTTTTTTAAAAATCTCTTTCCTAAATCATTAGATTAAATATTATATATTAAACTCTTCCTCCTAAATATGTTATTACCATTTTAAACACTCTCTCCTAATTAATCTCTCTCCATTTAAAAATAAAATAAAAATAAATCATATTTCTATACTTTCTCGATCAATATCTAATTAATAGTTAAAGAATTAAAGAATTAAAGTTCTTTGGACAATCGCATACCTACAAGAGTAACAAAAATCATTTTCATATTTCAAATTTTTTTTTTTTAATATATACGTGTATATGGTTCCTAAAAATCAAACTTACTATAAAAATCAAACTTATTAGTAAGTTTTTTTTTTTTTTTTTTCCCTTAACTGTTAGTCTTGCTTGAAAAATAATAGAGATAGAAAATTAGAAATATGTATTAGAGGAGAGAGTTTAATATGGTAATTAAAAATTTATGAGCGAGTATTTAATATGTAATAATTAATTTAATGATTTAGGAGAGATAAATTTTTTTTAATAATTTAATTCAAAAAAGATAAAAGAGATAATCTTGTAACAAAATGAAGTGTCTTTAGAATTTTTTAAAATTTAAATTTTGATAATGGAGTGTTTTTAGAAAAGAAGTGTAAAAAGAAAAAATTAGATTGTCAAAAGAAGCTCTCTAAATTTTTTTCCACTCCAATATTTAGTGTCAAATTTTATACCAAAAAAACATCTTTAAAGAATATTCTTTCAATAAATAATTAAATTATTATAATAATTTACCATTATTTTAATATATAATTAATAAGTACAATAGGACTCCTATAAATTAATAACCTCTATATATTAATAAAAAATCCCGATCCCAATTCAGGCAAGTGTAAAAAATTAATAACCCTCTCTATCGTAATAATTAATAATTTTTTTTTTAAATCTAGTGTAAAATTTCGGTCCCAACTGTTGTATAAATTAATAATTTCATAATTACAAAATATATTATATAATATTCAAGAACTAGAAAAGTGCTTCAATATGCTAGTTTGTACAAGGCCACCATATTTGATATTTTTGACTTCATCCTTCATCTTTTGAATTTTCCTCAAAAAGCTATTATGATCATCTTCTTGTTGTAGATAAAAGGTTTCAACTAAATTTAGTATTTCAATAGGAAATTTTCTTAACAATTTTTTACTAAATAAGGAATCTTTAAAAATAAAATAAAAATTAAAAAAAGGAACTTTCACTAAAAATAAAACCGACTAAATAATAAATCCCGAAAATGAACTTTCCCTAAATAAGAAAATCGACTATTACACGTTTTTAAAGTTAAAATAACACTTTATAAGGTAAAATCCTTCAAATTGATAACCCCTCTAAATTAATTTAGAGGGGTTCTACTGTATATCAATATGGGTATTATTTAAAGATCTTAATGAGATATTTTCAACGGTATATTTTTTTTTGTAATAAATATTATTTTAATTAAGTATAAAATGATTAAATTATAAATGTTTTTAAAAGTAAAGTTGATGTGACAATTAAATAATTAAAATAACAAAAAGTACAAAAGTTATGTTGGTAAACAGTTCTCGCTAAACCTGGCGCGCACCGTTCATTAACATTATAAAAAAATAATAATAATAAATAAATAAATAAATAAATAAATAAAAACTTGGGGAGAAGCAAATTTGAAGTTGGTGCTGGTTTTAGAACAATGTTGGAGATGCTTACGTCTTTTAGAACAATGTTGGAGATGCTCACGTCTTTTTACAAATTTTCTCTGGTGATCATACAACTTATGACATACTTATAGCATAAGTGACATAATATCTATTTTTTAAATTATCAACCAATTATCAACTATAATTGGTTGTATACACATGATAAAAGTGATAATGTGACAATTATACTATAAGTATATTATAAGTTGTGTGCCTACCAAAGAAAAACTGCGTCTTTTTACTTTCACTCCTATTTATGCTACTTGCTCTTTCTTTCACTGCTACAGCACTGTAATTTTTTTTTTAACAATGTTGTACTGTAATTATATAAAGAGAGAATGACACGCAAATCTACCTGGGATTTTGCTATTCATAGTTGTATATAAATCTCTACAAATTTTCTTCCAAAAAAAAAAAATCACAAATTTAAAATATAAAATTCAAAAACATTTTAAATAAAAATATGGATCTCCAACGTCCATCGTTGAGTTGGGGAGTGGAGATAAAACAAAAAAAACAGCAACAACAAAATATATGGATCTTCACCATCCTTTTCAAAAGATGGAGGATGGAGATCAAAATAAATTTTTAAAAAAAAATCTGAAAAAAAAAAAAAAAACCAAACAAACAAACAGATGTGGAGATGAAATTTGGATCTCCATAATCACCATCGCGATGGAGATCCCTCACAAGGATCTCTACGTTTATTATTATTATTATTATTATTATTTATTTATTTTTTTTTTATTTATAATTTTGTTTTTTTCCGTTTTTCCAACAAATCTCCACTTATGGATCCCCACTTTTTTATCTTCACCATCCATCTAAGATGAACAATATATATACACAATTTTTCTATTGTCAGTTCGTCCTGAAATAAAATATATCAGAATGAAGAATGTTGACCATTAGATAGATTTACATACTTTGACTCAAAATGTATGTACTTGTCAAAACTTTCCATAATCTATGGTCTATATTCTTCGTCATGATATATTTTATATCAAGACGAACTGACAGTCGAAAGAATATATATATATATATATATACCAGTCTTTCTATTATCAGTTTAAACTGACAAAAGATATATCAGTTCCTTGTATGTGGGTAATTGGATTTAAAAGATGCTTTGACAAGTGCATACAACCAAGTCAAAATATTTAAATCCAATGACCCATATGCAATGAACTGATATATCTTTTGTCAGTTCGAACTGATAATAGAAAAATTGTATATAAATATATATAGTTTCTCACATATAAACCCACCCAGCCACCCCCCCCCCCGGGCGATATAACCTTATATACAAACCAAATTGTAGGCCTTTAGATCAAAATCCAAGGCCGCCCCCCCCCCCCCCCCCCCCCCCCCCCCCCCGATATAACCTTATATACAAACCAAATTGTAGGCCTTTAGATCAAAATCCAAGGGATGTTGTATAAGTGGTGGGTCAGGAGAGAGAATACACAACATCCCTTGGATTTGATACAAAAGCTGACAATTTAGTTGTCCGACTAGCTACCATCCTCGTACAAACTTCCTGCTAGGTTCGAACCACCCAATAAACCTCGTTCACCTAATGAGCGAACCTCCTCCTTTTTGCAGAAGGATACCTCCGTCTTCCCACACATCTGGATTCCAACAAACATCCTCAGGTCGCTTCGACACCTTGCTAGGCTCGAGCAACCTAGTGAACTTAGTTCCCCTGGTGAGCGAGCCTCCCCTTCCTCCAACGCCATATATGGGCCAACACCACGACAAATGGTTCAACGAGCCTATGAGACAGTCCTTCCTAACCTCGCACACCTAGTCTGACAGATAACTAAAAAGAATAGAGTTAACCAGGTTGCCAAGGCATTTTAGCAGTCCTTTCTAACCTTGCACACCTAGTCCGGAAGATACCCGTTGGTCTGTATAGATTGGTTAATTAGTTTAGTTAATATTCTTTGCCTTCGGTTGAGGCATGTGTGCCTATTTAGATTAATGTTTTAGGGCCTTCACACCCCTTTGCTTTCAATTTTCTTTTCCCTATATTGTTCTTCTCGATTTTGTTAAATATAAAGACATCAGAAAAATGAGATAAATATAAGAAAATTCAAACAAATAGTTCTAGTACTTGAAAAATGCTCAAATTTTATTCATAAGCAGATTTCAATGAACTTATCATCCACACAAAAATTCAGATCAAAATTCATAAAAACATATGTGATTTCATCAAGATTCTTACCAAAATTAAAGTAAGGTATACCTCACTTGATAATTACTAATATATATATATATATATGGTTCTGCCTGTGGGTTTTTTTAGCATATGATCATATGTGATACTTTTTCCTCCAGATATGTCTGATATATATATATATATAAAGATCAAGAAATTGAGATGGAGTAAAGGAGTGGCACAAGTAGCATATATATATATAGTTTTTCTATTATTAGTTCGAACTGATATAAAACATATCAGCTCCTTGCATGTCGGCTATTGGATTTAAATGCTTTGACTTGGTTGCATACACTTGTTAAAACATCTTTTAAATCCAATGACTCACATACAATGAACTGATATATTTTATATCGGTTTGAACTGACAATAGAAAGACTATATATATATAAGAACAGGAAAATTGAGATGGAGTAAAGGAGTGGCACAAGTAGCATGTGATTTTTTATTTTTATTTTTTTTGAAATATTACACAATTCGGGTTTTTTTGGGAAAGAGGAAAAACTCGAACTCACGATTTTGTGGTGTAGATGTGAGAGGTTTATATGGCGTGTGATTTGAAACCCAAAATAAACGCCAAATGAGAAAGGGCCAAGCATGTACAAAAAATAAAATAAAAGAGTGCACATCATAGCATGTGATATAAAAAATCTCAACCAAAATTTGGGGATATGATAAGGTAGCATTTGCAAATTGCAAAAAAACTGGTGGAATATAGAAATTAATGAATTTGTAAAATTTATGTGTTGTATGTTGTTTTTAATTTCGACATCCAGCACGTGATTCCGTGGTTCACAAATCACACCCTTGAAGAGTCCTGACTGTTTTTGGCATTTTCATAAAGAACAAAATCTTACCTGGACCTACTAAATAAATTTTAAAGTAAATAAATATGATCAGTTATAAAATATCTCTTTTTTTTTTTTTTTTTTTTTTTTTTTTTTTTTCATATTCCACGATTTAGACAATAGGTTGCACACTTTTTTTTTATTTATTTTTTATGCCACTTAAAAATCAAATATCAATCGGTGATTTGCGGGATTCTGTCAAGATTAAGGGTTCGTTTGTTTTTTCCACTTACAACTTAATGGGTCTGATTTGAGTCCATTAAGTTGTTTTGTTTTGTTTTGTTTTTATTTTTTATTTTTTTTTAAATGGTCAAACAACTTAAAAATATCAAAAAACAATTTAATATGATACGTAACAAATCTTGACTTATAACTTAATTTCAAATCACTATATTACAATTAAAATATATTCTTCCAATGCCGTGTTTACTAATCAGGAATCCTACTTAGGAAAGAGAATTAAGTTTCTGATTTCTGAATTATACTGTTTACTAAATTGATAGGGAATTAAATTCTATGGACCCCACTTAGAAATCATGAATTAAGTTCCTGATAGAAAGGGAACTTGATTCCTCCCACCCACTCTAGGAATCAAGTTCTCTTTCCTGATTGAAAAAGGAATTCAAGATATATTTACTAAGAACATTTTTTTTTATTTGGTTCCCGGTGCATATGATCTAGGAAACCAAAAAAATAAAAATGGTTTCCTGAATTATGTACACTGGAAACGTGGACAATTTGCAAAATTGACTCTTTTTTTTTTTCGCTAAATTGAACTCGAACTTTGTTTGCAGAACATGTAAAATTATATTTTTTTGATGATTTTTTCTTGTTTTGTTAAATTGAACGTTGTTTGTAAAAGAACATATAAAATCTTATAAAGAATAGTGCATGGGTATAAATGTAAAACTTTTCTTGAAAATTTTGAAAAGAATATTTTGGATGGTGTCAAAAGCATTCTAGTTTTGGTTTTACAATTTTGAAAGTTGTAACACTCTTCTCATCAAATTAAACAATTTTTCTTTAGTAGACACACAATATAGATATATTTATAATATACTAATACGTATCACTACACTTTTGCCTTGTAAATAACATATCTTCAATCATAATAATACACGTGGTAAAAGTGTCTCATTTAGTTTTTTTTTTTTTTTTTATTTAACACTTTTAATCTTCTTTAGTTTGGAGTGTCTTTAGAACTTTTTTTTACCTTGTTTGATAATTTTTATTCAGGTTAATACTGTCATTAATAAAAAAAAAATTAAAATGAAGTGTAAATAGATAATTTATGAAGTGTAAAGAGAAACTCTAAAAAAAATATACATTTCAATGTTAAATAGGGCTAATAAAGTAATTTCATCATTTCTGTTAAAGGCAAAGGTTTAAATTAACAATCAACAAGGATCAATCTAGCATTTCTACAAAGTCGAGAACCAATTTGGTACATATGAAAAATATGGGAATCAATTTGATCAAAAACGAAAAAATTACAAACAAATTGGAATTAAGAAAAAAGTTCAGGACTTATTTAGTAATCGCCCCATAAGAAATTCGTTTAGATTTTTATCGTGGCAATAACTTTCATGGGGTATTGACTATAATGGGAAACTTGGTAAACTATTTATAAACTTGATAAAACTTGGTAAACTCGATAGACCACATCTTGACTAGACACTCTTTCTACATATTGATGGGATGGCAGGTCCTACCAACAATCTTATTTTGATAATATCAAATTTTCTTTTTCCATTTTTTTCTTTGAAAAAGAAAAGAAATAAGAAACATGACTTTTTAAGGCAAATAAATACATGACTTGACAGATATTTATCAATGGACCGCTCAAAGAAAACCTTTTTACTTTCAAATCGGAGCACTAACTAAACCACTCTTTCGAACCCATCTGCTGACTTGATGGTCGGTTGGGCCTAGACCTGACACGGTTTCGATTCGGTTTTGGTTTCGGTTCGAAACCGACGGTTTCGATTCCGATTCCGGTTTCGGTTCCGTGGTTTGATGGAACCGAAACCGAAACCGAAACCGCTATATGTCGGTTCCGGTTCCATTGGAACCGTCGGAACCGGCGGTTTTGAACCTTTTTTTTTTTTTTTTTTTTTTTTTTTTTTTAAACAAGCAAAAAAAAATACTTATAAGTTCTAACTTGACAACTTGTAACTTATAAGTTATAAATTGTAATTGAATAAAATAAAATATATAAATGACAAATTACAAAATTAAATTAAATTCATTGGGTTATTATTTGAATAAAATAAACAAATGACAAATTACAAAATTAAATTAAAATAAAACCAAACAAAATGACAAATTTGGAGTGAGCTCGAAGGCCCATAAGACCAGCCTGCCTGAAACGAAAGAAAAACAGTAACAATCTAACCAGTGAAACCACATTCTATATTGGTATAATATTTCGCCAAAAATATTTAAGTAGTAGTATCATGATTATATCTATTAAGTTTTATGGGCTATGGATGCTTGAACCATGGTTGCAAAAGAAAAATGATAACACCCTAACCGATGAAACCACATTCAATTCTAGTATAATAATTGAAACAAAAACTATAAGTAGTATAAAGATTTATTTTAAAACGTGTCCATTTACACGAGACCTAACTTTAAAGTAATTCTCCGGACCAAGACGGGCACGGCTGTGGTGTCGGATCGAGAGGAAAAGGTTTCTTACTAGGTTTAAATGAGGTTCAAAATGGACATGACACTTAAAAACACTTTTTTTTGATGAAAAAGGGGTTTTTGGGGCCGGAAAAGTGCCCACAAGCCCTCTGGCCTTGCTCCCATTGGATTCCTTGCATCATTCTATGCGATTTCAAAAAAAAAAAAATCACCCAATTCGGACATCCGAGCACAAAGTTATGGCCTTTCAAAGTTTAAGGCATATATAAAAAATATTTTTACCGGTATTTTTTTGAGGCAAATTTTTTCCATTCTCTCGTTGTCAACGGCAATTTTTCTAAGAGTTTGACACTTTGTGTTCTCTATTCCGTTCAATACTCATTGTTTACCAAAGCTGAATACTGTCTTTAAAACAATTACAAAATGAAATAAATATTAAAAACCTTGGAAACCAAGAGTGTTGGAGAGAAATTAGAATTAGAGAATTGAGAGAATTGAGAAGAAATTGGTGTGAGGAAAAATGAAAGAGGGGGGAGGGGGGGAGTGGTGGTATTTATAGAAAATAATAATAATAATAATAATAATAATAATAAAATAAAATTGTGCGAACCGGCGGTTCGAACCGGAACCGGAACCGTCGGTTCCGTTCTGGTTCGAACCGCCCTGTTCCTCAAACCTTAGAACCGAAACCGGCCTCCTCCGGTTCCGATTTTTTCGGTTTCGGTTTCGGTTCCGGTTCCAGTTCGAAACGGTTCAGTTCCACGGTTCCAACCGGAACCGTGCCAGGTCTAGTTGGGCCTTGAGAAATTCAAGGTCACGGGTTCGAATGATGGATATGATAGATATATAATTTTGAAAAAAAAAAAAAACAAAAAAAAACTAAAGCACTCTTTCACATCTGCATTAAATCTATGGAGTTAAATCTTAATTTTATGAAATGACTATATCCGGAATCCGTATATCATTCACACATACTTGTAAAATCCGTATGATAGGAGTTGAATCTCTTACCATTAACATAGAAAGGAATTTGCATACTACCTAAGTTAAGAGAGGATGAATTTTTATTTATTTATTTTACCATGGGTAAATTTTGTTACTCATAAAGTTATATATTAAATTATGAAAATCGCAAAATTGAACTTTAATATATGAAATTGATAATAAATCTTGTTTAATTTAACATTAACTAATTATAAATCACCCAACCAATACCACATAGTGTATTGTGAAATTGATGTCTCCTTGAATCTCATCTTTAACTTTTCTTAGTGCATTAAGAAGCTTTGGTGTAGTGTTCTCGTGTGTTCTTGTATTGCAAGAGAAAATTATGCAATGTGATTGTTGCTTTGAGTGTATCTTTGTGCGAGACAGGTTCTAGTACAAAACTATCATCGTAAACTTCATCTTATTTATAAAGAATGCCTTGATAGATTAATTTTTTATTAATTAATGTATAAATTATTAAATTATTAATTTATCAATTAAATAATATCTCAATTAATTAATAAATTTTCATAGTTTCAAGGGTATTAATTTATAGAAGTTTTAGAATTGAATTTGTATTTTATTTTTGTCCAAAAAAAATCTTAGTTGCAGAGTTTTATTTGAATATGATATTTTTTTTATTTGAGTAAATTTTATAATATTTGTTAAAGGGAACAAATAAATTGTAAATAGTTTTTAAAAAAAAAAAAAACACTTAAAGGTTAGTTTTGGTATTTTAAAAGGTGTAGGGAGTAAAATTAATAATTTTAATTTTTTTAATATGGGTGTAGGAAGAAAAATGGGTGCATGAAGATATTTTATGGGTGACAATAAAACCACCCATATTATTTAATGAATTTTATTGATTAGAAAAATATTTTTCTTATATTTTTAATTAATAAAATAAATTTAAATTGATGGGTGTCTTTTTATGTTTTTTTTTTAATTACGATAAAAATATATTTTGTTAAACATAAGAAAACTATATTTATTTATAATAAAAAATAAAAAATAAAAAATAAAAGAGGAATATATATATATACAGTCTTTCTATTGTCGGTTCGTCTTGACAATAAATATATCAAGACGAAGAATGTGGACCACAGATTATGAAGAAGTTTTGACAAATGCATACACTTTGAGTCAAAGTATGTAAATCTAGTGGTCCACATTTTTCGTCATGATATATTTATTGTCATGGCGAATTGACAATATTTCTCACCTATAAATTAAACCCCTTTGTACAAACCAATTTTTGGACCCCATCAAAAGTCTAATGGAAGTTTTGGGTGACTGTCAATTATATGAAGTTATTCTCTCACGAGGAAAATATTGTTTCAACACAAAGGATGATTACACACAAATTAAGGATTGAGACTTCAAAATATGTCTAGAATCCCTGAATCCTTCCTATTTTATATATATAATAATTCTTTGTTTGAAAGTTTTGGGGAATGACATGGGATCTCATGATTTTTGTATTAATTATTATTTAAATGTCACGGATCTTGCTGGCTTTTTTTTTTTTTTTTTTTTGTTTGAAGTTTGATCTTACTGAAATTCATTGCTTTTCTGTAATATTTACATTTGATGTATCTTTTAAATTAAATAATTAGTTTGTAAACGTTATAAAATCATAGTAAGGCAACTGTGTTGTAACAAAATTCGAATCAATTATATATTGAAGTAGTGCAAGAAAATTAAAAAATCGAAAATAAAAATATATATATGTGTTTATTATATTTAAATTTAATAGTTTAGAAAAGTCAATACTCTATAAATAAAAAATAAGAGAACTGAAAAAAAAAAGGTACGGATTCTCTCAAAAATCAAAATTGTTCACTTACTAATTACTATAAAATATCTGTACGGCTATACATATAGTAGCAAAATTCTTCAATGTTTTTGATTTTCTGGAAGGGGTATAACGGGGACACACTTTCAATACCTACTAAGAGATATGGGTTATGACCATCGCTCAATGTGGTTTGATGAAAAGAACGTTTATTCAGTTTGGTAATATTCTAAATTCGAATCGCCGCCACCGCAAGTGGAAAATATATATATATATAGAGAGAGAGAGAGAGAGAGAGAGAGAGAGAGAGAGAGAGATATGGGTTACTTTCACACAAACCTGTGCATCTATACTCAAATGACCAAACAAACAAAATCAGGAAATTAATAAAAGAAAAGGTAATGGAACTATGGAAGTGGGGTTATCATATATTCTATCTTTTATAAAGAAACGACCGCCTTAATTATACAATGCATGTTTGATCTTTCTTTGATTTTGAAAAAAACAATCAAATCTTGGGTCATTGTTACCGAAAGCTTTTTCACTAGGGGAAAAACTATTCAAAAATGTAAGAGGATATTCTTGAAAAATATACATGATGTCATTCATGCATGAATCGCTAGCTAATTCGTATAATCTAACTCAAAGCATTCAATGCACTCAATTATGTAATCATTTCGGAGTTTGAAACCTTTTGTTTTTTTGTTACAATTAAGGTTGATTAGCAAGTTCACTCATTATTCAAATACATAATTTTCATTAATAAATCCTGTTTTATTCTCTCAACTGTCAATTGGAGCTGGTATATATGTTTCTGCTAGTAGCTGTATATGATGTAACAAGTGCATGAACAATAAGTTAACCTATCAACAAATAGATTTTCTCAGGTAACTTTAAAGTTTAAATCATGTTTGATTTAATCATAATTTTGTTATAAATGTAGTCTAGATTCAATTTTCAATTTAATTTAGACTGGTGGTAAATACTGGTAATGATATCCCACCTTTTTTTTTTTTGTTTTTTTTTCGAAAGGTATTCCCCACCTTGAGAAAATATACATGTTTATTCATGACATATCAAGTGACATGATATTATTAATTATTGATTAGTAGGGTGTCTTGCATCTGATGCATGAAAGATTTCTTCTCATCACGGGCACTTCCTAATGATATTATAATTTGACATAATTATCTTAGTGACCACTCAATTGGTTGGACACTATCAAAATAGTTATTATGGAAATTCGGTTCAAAAGGACTATTATAAGTCAACAGTGTGACAAAAATGGCCATTTATAGGGAAAATTACCCTAGTGGCTACCCATCACAAGGATGTACAGTTGGAGATAAATTTTGTTTTTAAAAAAGTTTTCTTTAAAAATAAAAATAAATAAACAACAATATCAATGAAGAAAGAAATAAATAAGATGAATGAAGTAAAGCACGAATCCAAACACACAAACACAAGATTTAACGTGGAAACCTAAATCGGGAAAAAACCACGAGCTGTCAGGACAACAAGAGATCAATCTACTATGAAGAAAATTGTTATAACTTCACTCAAGATTCTCTCTCTAATACCCCAAACCCAATAACATCCCAATGCCTACTCTCAGAGATCTTACAGGTGTTTGCTTTACTCAACACACACAATAACTTAGTTATTATGGTATATTTATACTATAGTTATAGAGAGTTTAAACCTACAAGGAAATCCATCTCCTATACGTACAAGACTTTCTTGTTTCATATAAATACTCTTTCCTTTTATGCACAAATCTTCTTGTAAAGAGAAATCATTTTCCTTCAAGCACAAAAACTTTTAGAAACAAAATACTTCCTTTTCCGCTGAATATTTCTGTTTCACACATGCTTATGATTGACTACCGTTCGGAAATAATCCCATTGAGTGCTACTAGGTGATCGGAAACCTTCGTACATTCATCCATCTGCAGTGAATAAAACTGCTCCTTCAGGTAGAAACAATTGCAAACGCTTTTTGCTTGATACAATTCTTTAAGCCTTTCCTAAAGTTCTTTCGCTGTATATTTACCTTTAATATTTGCAAGAACATTCTTGGCCAAACACATACGAATTGCACTTGTAGCCCTTTCGTCTAACTCCTCCCAATTATCATCACTCATCACAGGTTTTCAAGAACCAGTACTAGCCGCCTCCTTTTGTGAATCTCTAAAGCCTTCATGGTCTTCATGTGTTGATCTGCCCTTCGAGGCCTTGCATAATTCCGGTTGGATTAACATATCTTTGACTTGAACTTGCCACAAGCCAAAGATCTTCCCATCGAATTTCTAAACATCAAACTTCATTCTAAACATAAGTTCATTAAAAGCGCTACAGGCAACCTGGGCTTTGATACCAATTGTACACTAATCGCTACGCGGATCATTGCCAGATAGCATAACAAACAACAATATCAATGAAGAAAGAAATAAATGAGATGAAAGAAGTAAAGTACGAATCCAAACACACAAACGCTAGATTTTACGTGGAAACCCATATCTGGAAAAAAGCATGAGCCGTCAGGACGACAAGAGATCAATCCAAACAGAAAAAAATCGTTACAACTTCACTCAAGATTCTCTCTCTAATACCCTAAACCCAATTACAATCCAATGCCTACTCTCAGAGATCTCATGGATGTTTGCTCCACTCGACACACACAATAACCTAGTTATTATGGTATATTTATACTAGTTATAGAGAGATTAAACCTATAAGGAAATCCATCTCCTATACATACACGACTTTCTTGTTTCATATAAATACTCTTTCCTTTTATACACAAGTCTTCTTGTAAAGAAAAATATTTTTCCTTCAAGCACAAGAACTTCCAGAAATTAAATACTTCCTTTTCCACTGTTTTTTTTTTTTTTTTTCACACATGGTTATGATTAACTATGGTTCGAATCACGGTTGGCCACCCGTTCCCTATACCATATTTAATTAAGTCACCGAAATTGATCGCTCAGAAAACTGCGTTCCATGCGTCATGTTTTAGGGAAACCGATGTCCCTATAGTTGTCCCTACCCACAGCGCCTTTGACGGCGTTCTTCACTGGAACATGACCACAGTGGGAACCGTTGTCCATTGCACAACGTTACCCACAACGCTTTTCACTGAAATTGGACTGCTGTCCTTACCATTGTGCAATTGCACAGCGCAAGGCACAACAGTTTTCACACAACCTTGTTTCTCAGTTCTTCTTCGGTCTTCAAGTCTCCCTCAAATACGATCTCATACTTCCAAATGTTCTCATGTCTCCAAAAAGTCTCCGCATTGGTTGAATCATTGTTCAATAACCATTGGAAATACGAGCCATATCCAATATCCCTGATATTTTTTTTTTTTCTCATTTGAAATTACTTAAAAAAGTGTTATGTATTTAAAATTAGTTCGTTAAACGGTTAAACCTTATTCTCTATAAACAACTACATAATAATCTTTTATATATATATATATATATATATATATATATATATACAGTCTTTCTATTATCAGTTCGAACTGACAAAAGTTATATCAGTTTCTTATATGTGGGCCACTGGATTTAAATACTTTGACTGACAAGTGCATACAGCCAAGTCAAAGTATTTAAATCCAGTGGCCCATATACAAGGAACTGATATAACTTTTATCAGTTCGAACTGATAATAGAATTTATATATATATATATATATATATAAATCTACTTGGATAATTGAGAAGCTTTTCCATACGGAAATAGACTTAAATAACAATTATTTGTGGTGATTTTATGGGTTTGTCACCAATTTAATAAGTGGAGTTATAATAACACCAAGATAATTAAACTGACAAAAATGTCCTTAGCTTAAAAGACCAGAGGCTTGAAAAAAAAAACGGAAAACTTAATAAGTCTAAACCAAATAAATAAGTGCCAACTAAAGACAAATCAAGTCTTGACCAAAGACTTGACAAAAAAAGGGGGACTTAATTAAATGAAATTATTTGTGTCCAGATGGTATTTTTGCCATAAACACAATTTCAACGCTATCAAAGATCAAGTTATTTTTTTATAGGTAAAATCGAACTGACCTGGAAAGAAAAAACATCACAGATAAAAATATTATTATTTATTTAGACATTACAATTTATTTTTTATTTTTTTTGAAATAGACATTACATAATTTTTATGAGTAATGTTACACTCTCTAAAAATTTGCCCAAAATGATGTGGAAAGCTGATTTGTAACAATATGATTGCTACAATTCAGTTTGCCGCATCATTTAGGCAGTCTAGCATTACTCAAATTTTATTATATATTTTAATTAGGTGTTATCAATTTATCATTGGACATTAGATAAGGTGCGGGTGCACCAACTGTGGTCTGTGAACCAATTTTATGCTAAAATCTAAAACTTGACCTATTTTCAGACCCCGCATGAAATTTCTATTTGGGCCAATTAGGCCCAAATCAGAATACTAATTCATAACTAAGCAGGCCCAAGTTAACCTTGCATTTTGAGAAATCTGAGTGGACTTGTGAAAGCCCAAAATAAAAAATCTCATTTCTTCACCCTAGAGTCCAAGGTCTAGTTTGGTGTGCAAGTTGGATTGAAATATTGGATTGAGATGAGACTATGATTGGATTGGATTTGGCTAATTAATATTTTGCTGTGTTTGGAGAAATATATGACTTGATTGAATTGATACCGTGTTTTGTTTGGTGAAACATGAGGTTTGACTAAATATAATAATATTATTAATTTGATAATATTTTGAAATTGAATAACAAATTATTGAAATATATATTTGGAGAATATAAATGTTTCAATTTAATATTATTAAAGTAACAATATCCAAAAAAATAAATAAATTAAAATATAGATTTATATTATTTTTAAATAAATTTAAACAATTTTCAATTTTATAATTTGTTTATTTAATAAAATAATTTTTTGAGAGAAATTAGGATTGAAATAATCTCAGTCCCTAATAATCGAATAAAAGTTGAATAACAAATTATTAAAATAATTTTTTTGATGAAATAAATATTTTAATCTACATATTATTAAATTAATAATATTCAAAATTAATTTTAAATAAAAATACAAATTTATATTGATTTTAAATAAATTTAAATTTTATAATTTATTTATTATTAAATTGTTTAAAAAAAAACTAGACAAAAATTATATAAATAAATACAAAATTAATCATTATGTACGTGGGCCCTGTTTGGTACGTGGGATATGATATGATTATTTTTAGGGATAATTACTCTGGTGGCCATCAAATTGATGACACACTATCAAAATGGCCACTGAATTGGAATGTTGTTCCAAAATGACCATTTTTAGCGAACTTTGTGACACTAATGGCTATTCCATCAAATTCTATCAAATAGTGGCATTTTTGTAAATAAGGGGATGACATTAATTTATTTTAGATGTTTTTTGGAAATCAATTTTTTCAGTGAGTGACATTTTGGTAAATAAGTGGATGACAATAATTTATTTTATATGTTTTTTAGAAATCAATTTTTTCTTGTTTTGAAAAGAATAATTATATTTAGTGTGTGTAAAAGAATAATTATATTTAGTGTACGTATATATACAGAAATTCTATTATCAGTTCGAACTGACAAAAGTTATATCAGTTCCTTACATGTGGGCCACTGGATTTAAATACTTTGACTTGGCTGTATGCATTTGTCAGTCAAAGTATTTAAATATAGTGGTCCACATACAAGGAACTGATATAACTTTTGTCAGTTCGAACTGATAATAGAAAGACTGCGTATATATATATATATATATATTATAGCTCTTTAGTCAGGACGTCCAACCACAGCCACATTTGAACTTATTAAAACATGTGGCTGTGGTTGGACGTCCTGACCTAGAGAGCGATAATATATATATATATATATATATATATATATATATATATATATTTGAGATATGCTATACATATATACACACTGAATATAATTATTCGTTTCAAAAAACAAAACAAAAAATTGATTTCTAAAAAAAATCTAAAATAAATTAATGTCATCCCCTTATTTACCAAAATGCCATTCATTGGATGGAATTGTATAGAATTAGTTGGAATTGGATGGAATAGCCATTAGTGACACAAACTTCACAAAAAATGACCATTTTGGAACAACTTTCTAATCCAGTGGCCATTTTGATAGTGTGTCATCAATTCGATCGCCACCGGAGTAATTATCCCTTATTTTTATGGGATATAATAGGATGAGATTGGATTGGATTGGATTGGATTAATTTTAATGTTATCATGTGTTTTGTACAATATAGGATAAGATTAAAAATAGAGTAATCTGTGTTTGGTTTAACATAGGATATGATTAAAAATAGAATAATTCAAGTGGCGATATTGGCACCGCTCAAAAACTGTTAGTACACCCCTTTTGTGTGTACACCCCTAAGATATTTTTAAAATCTTTAGTTCGTAAATAAACCCCCATTTAATACCAAAACTACCCTTTCTTTAATTTTATTGTATTATATTTTTGTAAGCACACCCTACTATTTTCTTATCTAATCAAATTTTTTATTATTTAATATAATTTTTTTTTTTTAAATTTTATTTTACTTTTTTATTCAAATAAATAATTTATCGTTAAAAAAAGTAGAAACATTTCCAACTCCTGAAAAAACATCTGGGATCACTTTAAAATTTTCTGAACAAAATTTCTTTTCATTGCAACTATACTTCTTTTTTGAATTTTGGTGGAGAATGATTTCCCGATTAACGGTAGTCAAGTATGAGTGTTCTTTGAAATTTGAACGATAAGGATGCAATCAACATCATAATTTAATTCAAGTTTGTTTGTCAAACCCAATCATCCCAACATGTCTTTATAGGGTGCTACAGACTGCTACTCTCATCATTCCTCTTCTAAGTTTCATTTTTGTTGGTTGTGTGTTGGTTTTGGGTTCGGTTGTTCCTCGCTTTTCTTTGTGCTGTGCAGTGCTCTTGTTTTGTTGGCCTTTGGCCCTCTAAATAAACTTCATAGTTTCAACCAAAAAAAAAAAAAAAAAAAAAAAAAAAGTTCTAATTACCAAATTCTAAATTCCTTCTCCTACTCTCCTCCATGACATCCTTCATTTTCTTTCATTAAATCTAACCAACTATGATTGATATGTATTAGGAAAAATATTTCTTATGTGGTGTTTTTGTTTGGCATGATGATCTTAAGATCTTCATTATAATATTAATGTTGAAAAACCTATAGCACATGTGTTTGAAGAAAGTCTTCACAGAAAACCTAATCAGCTGAGAGTAGACCTGACACGGTTCCGGTTCCGATTTCAAGGTTTGGTGGAATCGGAACCGTCGATTCCGGTACCGGTTCCAGAGGAACCGGCGATTCTGAACCTTTTTTTTTTATTTGTTAATAAATAAAAAAATAGACTTGTAATTGTAAATAAAATAAAATAAAATTCATTGGGTTGGGTCACCCGAAAATAAAATAAAATAAACAAATGACAAATAACAAAATTAAATTAAAATAAAACTAAACAAAATGACAAATTACAAATTACATTTCATTGGGTATTTGGATAACCCGAAAATAACATAAAATAAATAAATGACAAATTATAAAATTAAATTAAAAAAAAAAATGTACAATTATTAGTCTTGCACTTAATATTTACCACAATTAAGTTGCTTACGTATCCTCTTAGAGGGTTTAGAGGAATAAAAGACCACGTAGTTCTCTTACCTTTTATTGCAGGTTTGGTAATGACGTGGACTAATTGTTGTCGTGATCTGCATCTATTATTCCGGCTCCACTGCTCCACTTTCAGGTTCGTCATCTTTGAAGAAATCATACGGTTCCTCCTGCTCGATTTCTTGTTGTCTGTATTGCACCTTAGTACAGTCATCTACACAAACTTGTATCTGTAGTGATTTCGGACTTAAGCACGAACACTTTTCATCTAGGATATTCCCCCCGGTGTTGAACTTTTGTTCCACCGCCATCATAGAAACTGATGTTGAAAAAATATTTTGGCTATATCATATCTTCCAGTTGTAGACCCAGAGCGATATCATAGCCATGATTGGATAGTACCTTCCATACTCTTTCCAATATTGTAAGATATCAAATTTTTTCTTTGGCGTATCTTCTATAAACTCAAAAGAGTTACTTAGATAAGATTCAAGCTCGGAATACTTGTTGGAGCCTGATGAAGAAGAACCTTGTGGTTTTTTGGTTTTTTATTTTTTATTTTTTAATTTTTATAACAGACTATACCCTAAATTCATAAATCCGGAAGATGATGGGGGCTAAGATACATTTTGTGTTCGTGTAACATCTAAGTTCAGTGAGGATCCATAAACTGTAACATATTCATCATATAAATCATAAAATAATTTCTTAATTTTATCACAACATGCATCAACGTTATATTCTATTTTTAAACCTTGTTGGGAATAATAACCATTTAGATAATAAGACAAATGTTATAATTTATAACGTGGATCAAAAACCATTGTAATCAAATAAATATTTGGAAACTCCCTATAATATTCTAACCATTTTACCTTCATAGCATTAACGGCTTCCGCTAATTCTATGTTGGATTCACAATGAGCAGAGGCACCATCAATATTAAGACTCTTAATAATAAATAAATGAGTTGCAGGATAATAAACACCAGATAAATTGTTAGTATCATTATAAAAGACTTTTAACTAATTGAAAACGTTGTAACAAGAATCCCAATGAGTTTGATAAAGATCAACGTGACTAACATGAAATTGAACAAAAGAAGCTAATAAATCCCTATAATCATAACTTTGAGCAAGCAATTTATAAGTAGAATTCCAACGCGTTGGAACATCACAAGGAAATCTAATGATACGTCTACCATTTTGTTTACATAATGTTGTTTCATTGTAGAAGGATGTTTCCACAAAAACATTAGGGCTTTTTTAATAGGTAGAATAAAATGTTCAAGAGTTTCTAATCCTTTTTTAACACATAAATTTAAAACATGGTATGCATATCTTTGATGAAAAAATGTACCATTAAGATAAGGTTTGCATAAATCAAGTAAAGATGAAATAGCAACGGTATTGCTAGAAGCATTATCAAAACCAAATGCAAAAAATTTGTTTTCAACTTTATACTCTGCAAAAATAATTTTAAGTTGTCTAAAAATATTCTGAGCAGTGTGTGCATTATCAAAAACTCTAAATGCAAGAATTCTTTTCTGGATATTCCATGCATCATCCATATAATGGCCAATGGTCACTCCATATGTCGACACATACGGAAACACGACCGTTATATTTTTCAAAATATTTTCTAACTTTCTTTTTTCTTTTTCATAACTCTTTTCAAGTGTTGCTGTGAGCGTGGCTCTAAGAACATGACGTGCAGCATGGTTTAATATTCGTCGACCTTAATTAATAAAACCAACATTTTCACCAAAATTAAATGATAAGTGTTATACTGCTACCATTCTAGTTAATTCTTCTATATTTTGTTCACCAGTATAACAAAATAATTGTTGGTTAGGAGTAGCGCACATGGGAATTTGTGATTGTGACCTTGATTTGGTCTCTGCTTCTGGATGTTTGGTTAAAATATACTTCTGATAAGTGTCATATCCTCAAGATTTGGTCCACTTATATACTTTTTTGCAGCAATTGCAAGCCGCTACATAGCTTCCATCTTCTTGCCTAATTTTCTTCATATGTTTTATGAAGAGATCATATTTGCTCTACTTATGTATGTATCAGATCTTCCTGCTCTTTTGGTTCCGGTGGATTAAATTCATAATCTGGAGGTATATCAATATCATGCATATTTTCTGATTGGCTTGTCAAATTGAGAGAGAGAGAGAGAGAGAGAGAGAGAGAGAGAGAGGTGTCATTGGGATCGGGTTCTGAAATTGTTAGAGGGGGAGGATGAGAGTTTAGTCCTAGGTCTTCAGCGTAGGCCTGGCATTGCAGATACTCGTGATAGGTGGTGTCGTTACAACCGAGATTATCGATCATAGGACCCTTACCTTTCATCGAAATGGAACGCCTAGGACCGTAACGGCCGTGACCTCTTCCATTTCCACCACTTGCCATTTAAAAATAAATTTGGGAGAGAATTGGAAACTTAGTAGAATAATAATAGGTAGTAATTGCAAATAAATGAAATTGGAAACTTAGTAATTGACTAATTACAAATTAAATAAATTGGAAATAAAATAAATTGTAAATAAAATAATTGGAAATAAAATAAATTGCAAATAAAATATATTGGAAATAAAATAAATTGTAAATAAAACAATTGCAAATGAAATAAATATTAAAAACTTAGTAATTGAGAATAGAATGAATTGGAAACTTGGAAAGTTGGAGAATTGAGAGAGAAATTAGAATTAGAGAGAATTGGAGTGGGGAACAAATTTTTTTTTTTTTTTTTTTTTTTTTTTTTTTTTTTTTTTTTTTTTGTGTGTGTGTGTGTGTGTGTGGGTGGGGGGGGGGGGGGGGGGGGGGGGGGGGGGGTGCTGGGCGGGTGCGTATTTATAGATAAGAAAAAAAAAAGGAAAAAAAAAAAAAAAAAAGATAGCTGTTGGAGGCCCTAACGGCCTACTGACGTCAGCAGGCCGTTGGGCCTCCAACGGTTAGCCCATTTGAAAAACAATCGCCGGTTCTAGTTCAATTCGAATTGGGCGGTTCCGTAAAAATTGGAACCGAAACCGAAACCAAAACCAAATTGGAACTGAACTCCCCCGATTCCGATTCCGATTCCGATTCCGATTCCGATTCCGATTCCGATTCCGATTCCGATTTTAATTTCGATTCCAGTTTCGGTTTCGGTTTCGGTTTCGGTTTGATTTGATGGTTCGAACCAAAACCGTGTCAGGTCTAGCTGAGAGCCAAAACTGAAGACACCCAGAAAACAAAACAACAGACACACCCCATAACCCATTAGCAATCGCCCCATTTAATTATGTTACAAGCTTATGAGTTCTTCCTCTAGCCTTGATCATAGATCATCATAGGATTAGATGATTGATCCATCACCACACTACACGGCAACAAGTACAAAAGGAATGTTGGTGCCTTGATTAGCTTCGTTGACACATAGGAAGTCCAAACTTCATCAGTCAAAATTTGAGCTGTTGTAATACCTGTAACACATGTGCTAAAGAGAAAAAAAAAAATTGAGCATAGTTGCTTTCTTTTTAACTTCTGTAATAAATGAGCAAAAAATGAAGTCTATAAATTCTAAAACATGTGTCAAATGCCAAAAAAAGAGAAGGACAAATTAATTGTTTGTGCCAACCTCAAACACACCTATAGTGGGCATCACACCTAAATAGGAAGCAACCATTCTATCAAAGAAACAAAAATAAAGAAATAAAGAGTTAATGGTCTTAATTCCATTTTAATCATACCTGTGTGATCATGATACTATAATGCCTGTAGAAAAAATGTTGAATATGAAACGTAATAAAATGCTTTCGATAAATAAACTTAAATAGCTATAAAATATTAATAATATTACTTGTTAAATACAAGAAAATACAAAATTTAACACGGAAAAATGTACTCATTGGCTATCTAGAGTAATTATCCTATGTTTAGCACTTATATTAGTTGTATATGGAGTTGCCCATCCTTCTGCGCATGGATAACGGCATTTAAACCAATTAGATGCTATAGGAGGCATAGGTGAACCTAGAAATATGAAGACATGTAGACCATATAAATAAAATCATCAAACTAAAAAAATAATAATTGAATTATGTGAAAACATTCTAAATTATTTAACATATACCTTTACGAAATGACAATCATTCATGAAACCAATAGAAATAATTTTGTGAGAGGAGCGGGGTAATGGAATGGATCGCATTAGGAGAAATGTAAGACATTGTCATTGAGATATTAATAGTAGTACACCATTATATTTAGAAGCAATTAGATGACCAGTGTCCGGCATGGTCATCCAATAGTCAATGCTTGGATTGGCCTCAAAGTATGAGAGCAAAATCATAACCTCTTGTGCTCTATCACGATAGCCAAATAATTGAGCATAATAATCATAATGTTATTGCAACTCGTCAATCAAGTCTTTCCATACTTGGATCCAATTATTATCACCCATATCCATCTAACTAGCCACTACTCGAAATCCACAATTACCATCACCAAGAACATCCTTAACATCACGAATATACGGTCTTAACTCTATTGGAAATGAATCATTGAAAGAGATAAGCTTAAATGTTTGTGACTTAACCTCTTTTAATTTTTCTCGCTTTTTTGAATGCACGACATTTGTACTCAAAGACATCAAAGATGGAGAATGATTTCCTTGTGTGGATAATACATACTCGAACATAGATGGATCATGACGAGTAGATGTATCATGCTTTGTTGGAAGTCAACCTCTTGTATTAGACTTAACCTCTGGCTCGATAAGAGAAGTTGATGTTGGATTTGCTAACTCCTTCAATTTTTTTAGTAATTGCAACGTGCTCCCATCATCAATATTGTCAAAACGTTTCTTAATCATCTCCATCTCAACTTTACAATTTAATTTTGGCGATTCATTATCAGTGGTGGGCACAAGGTCTAATTTTCTCTAATGGGGATGTATAGAGGTAAAGGAATACATCGACCTTCTCGTTTTTATCTTGAAATCTCATGAGCACATGGTAACCCATGTGTGAGTCGAACTACACAGCTGCAAATAAAGTCATTTGAATCAACTCTTTCATACTCATCAAGTATCATGTTTAATGCATTTCTTGATACATGAATGTACACAAACGAAGTTAAATTGCTTAAAGCATACCTAGAGAGAGAGAGGGGGGGGGGGGGGGGTGAATAGGTTTTTACACCTTTTCAAACCCTTGAACAAACATTCGTTTGTCCCTCAAGGTAGCCTTACACACAACACAATAAGCCAAGGAAGACATACATAGACAATACGATAATACAATCATAAGAGCAACGTCTAAGTATATCAACAAGTTATGTGAGGTAAAATAGCAAATAAACATAACAACAAAATAAGCTTGTGTTTCATAAGACGTTCAATGTGTTACAAGAGTGATCAAAATGTCACTATACAAAAATTACAATATATAAAAGAATCAAAGATACAAATTGATCTATAGAATGAATACACTAATCACACTATACAAAGACTTGCTTCACAATACATCACATGTGGATATTATGAATCAAGACAATAAATATACAATTAAATATAAGAGAGAGAGATAGGAAAAATTAACACAAGGGATTTTTTTAACGTGGTAAAACCTCAAAGGAGGAAACATCCACGGGTTGAACTACAACCATTGGGTACTATATTATTGGAAAGCAAACATAGAAAATTCACAAAGTGACCAATCTTTAGCTCACCCAACCTATTGAAGTCTAAGCCTACCCAACCCTATTGGAAAGTATGAAATCCCTCAATGATGCGGAATCACCATATATTGGACAACACACACAACCAACATCGATGGTAGATTAGAAATTCCTCAAGAGTGCATATACCTCCCGCGTACCTCGCTCTATCGGACTCTATGTCTAACCATACGCCTAGGCCTACCAATGCAATAGCCAAACTCCCTATCTAAGGCACTCTTGCCTCTAGGGAGCCCATGCATGACTATCCGAGTCCTCCGACTCTAGCCATGACTCCTTGCTTACCTATCTGAGTCATCCTGACTCTAGGCAAGACTTCTTGCTGGCTATCCGAGTCACCCCGACTCTAACCAAGACTTCATGCCTTTTACCAAGGACTTCCTAGTGTGATCAGTGAATGCAAATGATGCAAACATTCAATCCAACATATAACATGTGATCAATACATTATGGCACAAATAGACCTAACATGTGAAATTACAAATAATCAAGTCTAGATGCAAAAATACATGAATAGAAACCTAAGCAAGTGAAACACCTAACACGTACACTCAAAGTCTCATTCACACACAACACTTGAATCACAATATTTCATGAAGTACAAATCAAGATGCTATCAATATACAATTAAATGCTAGATATATGAGATTAAAATCAATCAATATACTAGACAAAATATAGAGCAAGGTTTTGAGATTTACATCAATCAAAAACCTATATTCTCTAAATCACACACAAATACACAAATCCTAGATTTTATCAATCAAAGGATCAAATCAAAACTCAAAGTCTTTTAGCACAAAATTAATTCAATTAAGTATCAAACAACCTAAGATGCTATTCTAATCACAATACAACTCACAAACATATGTAAAACCTAGAATCATAGAATCTAGTCAACATTAGTCCACAAATTGAGTTTCAATTAGAATGATAATCAAGCTATCTTTCCAAATAGCTTTTACCAACAAAACATAGATATAGAAGAAGAAACCCCAAGCAAATGGAAGGTCAAATAACAAGAAATCCCAAAGTTGAGACTCATACCTCGGATTTGTAGCTGGTTCGGAAATCAATGTCCAACACTTGAAATCACGATCAAACAGCCACCAAACCGAGATGTTAGAGGACTCAAATACGAACACTCTCAACTTGAATCACTCAAATCCGACTCCGGATGAGGAAGATATGGTGTTTTGAAGTTTGGAAAAATTGGAGAGAATGTATTACGGGAAACTGAAATTTTCTTCTTAGATTTTTCAAAATGGAGAGAGAGAGGGGAAGAAATAGGAGAGAGAGAGGGAAGATTTCAGCCAACCAGGTGGTGCCACATCACCCCCTGGCCATGGGGGGCGTGTTGCCCACACGGGAGCAGAGGCTGCTCCAGGCCGTGGGGCCCACGGCCTCAACCCACGGCCTCAACCACGGCTAGCCCATGTGGCCCACGGCCTGGGCTGTCCTCTCGCGTGCTCTCTCGGTTCGTCGGCCGTATCTCGAGCGTCCGAACTTCGAATTCGAATTATTTTCGGATACGAACCGTGACTCTCTCACGCATGACGATGACTATACAACTTTGAAAAACGGTTGAAAAATCATCTCGGAAATCATCGATGAAGTCAACTCAAAAAGAGAACGTAAAGTAGCATAGTCAACTTATTTGGACTCGAAACCTTATGAATGAGTAACCGAAATGACCGGAACTCAATAAGGCATTGAATAAGAATATGTTCAAGTCCTAAACACAAAATACGGAAACATACAAACACAAATACACACACATATGCTAGTTTCCGGACATAGTCCTAGAAAATGCAAAACACAAAGTTTATTAACTAAATATGAATGCATGAGCATATTTTGCCAAGTGTGTGAAAGTGAAATGAAAATGAAATTAAATCATGAAGGGACACACAAGAATGATATGTGTGAGTGTGTGCCTAGCCTTGTAAGAGATAAGAGGTCTTTGAATACCTTTGTAGACCGATAATGCCTGAATCTCTTAAAAGCCGGCAACTTGAACGAATTGTGGTTGAGACGTCCTTCGTCTTTGAAATTATTCAATTACTAACCACTAAACATTACAAGTTAAACACGTTTTGATATGGAATTAATGCCAACACTAATTATCAACCTAACAATACAAATCCCCTTAATTCCTTAAAATCTGAAGGTTTAAAAGAATGTTGTACCAAGGACAAGCTCCTCTCAAATGAAACTTTAATCTCATTATGCTGCAATTGTGACAAACCATGAATTTTTGTCTATGACGTTAGAAAACTACCTTGAGATGACCCTAATTGTCTCTTCAATTGTGAATGGGAAGATTTGGCCATGTAAACACAAATTTTAATAATATCATAAACTATGTCAAAATTTAAAATTATATTCATAAAAATTAAAAAAATTAAAAAATTACCTATTTGTGGATGAATTTCCAAATGCATAACTAAATCAGTCCATGCTGCAATAAACTTTTCTTTATACTTAGGGATATTATTAATTTCCCCTCTGATGTTTCAGTCAACCGTTGTTCTACCCTCTTGGTTTTCAGAAATCCCCATTTCCCCCCATGCAGTCTATTAGACGTTAAAAAGGTGCCTTGGCCGTTAATTTTGAAGGGCAATTTGGTACTTCCATAACATGCTCTAGAAAAAAAAAATCAAATGATCAAACAAAAATTAAAAAATCTCTCTATCTCTCTATCTCTCTAGGCAGCCCATTCCATCTTCTCACCATCATCACCATCGACCATCACCCTCGACCATCACCATCATTTCATCATCTTCATCATCATCCCATCACACCTGATTCACAAGCAAACACCAAATCACCATCTCTCACACACCAAACCACCATCTCTTTCACACAAAACACCGAAGATTAGGTTTTGGTTTCAGTTTTTGGCGATTTCAATGGCGATTTCGGTGGGGGGGGGGGGTTTGGTGGTTTGTGGGGGTTTCGGTTGGGGTTTGTAGGCGGTTTCGTTGTCGATTTTTGGGTGGGGTTTGGTGGCGACTTCAGGGAGGTTTCAGGGTGATTGATGGTGGTTTCTGGGTGGGATTGGTGATGGTTCAGGGTTACTGGGGGTTTGGTGTATGAGAGATTTCTGGGTTTGGTGTTGGGAGAGGTTTTTTTTTTTTTTTTTTTTTTTTTGTTTGATTATGGTGTTTATGGGTTGGATTTCGGAGTTTCTAGGTTCGTTTTTGTGGCTGAGGGTTTCTGGGTTTGGTTTTGACGGTGGGGGCGTCTGGGGGGTTCGTCGTCGGCTGCAGCATCTGGGGGTTCATCGGCGATGAGGATTATGGGTTTGTTTTGTTTTGGTGGTGGTTGAGGGCTTTTGAGCTTAGTTTGTTTCTGGTGGTTGGGATGATGATGAAAATGATGATGGTGATGGTCGATGATGATTGATGATGAAAATGGAATGGGTTGCTCGAAGAGATGGGAGGTTGCGGTGGTGTATGGTGTGGATTGGTGGTAGTTGGAGGTTGTGCTGATGTATTGGTGTGGATTTGGTTGTGGATCTCACCAGATTCTTCTTAAAATTTAATTTTTTGATTTTTTTTTCATTTCTGTTCTTTTAAGTTTTTATTTTATTTTATTTAATATTTAGTAAAATTTAAATTTTTAATGATAAGGGTATTTCAGTCTTTCTGCTCACTGTACATGTTAGACACTAACTTTTTAACAGTTGATATACGGTAGGGGGGGAAAATGGGGATTTCTGAAAACCGAGGGGGTAAAACAATGTGATTGAAACATGAGGGGGGAAATTAATAATATCCTTATACTTATCCAACCATGCTTGCTTCACGTAATCAAGTGCAATCGGATAGTTAGAGAATTCCCTCTCCATAAGACTTAAGTTGTGAATGTATTCTTGTTTCGTAGAAGATAACACCAATACATTCCAACTACAAATGAAGGTTTCCCTTTCTCATTTGTCTCAAATAGCTTTTTGTAGAGTAAGTACATTTCTCGAAATATGCCATCTACATAGAAGATTAGATGCATTTGGAAATACATTTTGAATGGCATTCATTAGTGCAATCTCTCTATCAGTCAAAATCTTACTCGGAAGCATATTTTCATCCATGACAGTTTTCAATTCTCTAGCGCCCATGTATACTTATCTACCGTTCATTTTCAAGAAACACAAAAGCGACTGAAAATGTCAACTCTGTTGATGTGACCCTAACTATCTCTAATAACCGAAAATGATATTTGTTGGTTTTGTATGTACAATCCATAATTAGAACACGGGAAAGAGCTCTTAACAACTCAATTGCTAAAGGATGTGCCCAAAACAAAATCTCTAACACTACTAGTGTCATCATTTATTTGATGCCACTCAACATAGCTATAACCAACTAATTTGCTTAAAAGTTGTTGCATTGCGATCTCTCACAAAGTTCTTTAAACTTAAACTTTAGGCGTGCATTGTAGATTGTTGTCATTGTAGTAGCATTGTTCTCATCTCTACCCTTTAATGTAAGTAATATGTCTTTCGACTTAACATTACTTTTGACAGATCAACCAAAATTTCAAATTCTTCCTTTGTAAGCCTACCTACATATGAGTGACCCTCGAGATGGTTCGTAGCAGGATGATTATGTACACCACATATCACTTTTAACATCCAATTATCATTACTTTCCAAATTGAGTCCCTTTAACAAAAATGGACAATCACATTTTTTTGTACTGATTGCCTTAAGTTGCTTGGCTTTTGACCCTCGTTATTCTTTTTCTTATAAACACCACTTCTTTCACATGCAAAATTATCCATGGTCTTCTCTATCAACATTCACATCAGATTTTTTTTATTATATAACGAGTCCGTTCTTCCTTCCGGTGTCTTATGCCCATTATATTAATAATTCTCTACTTTTGAAAACCTACATGATAACATTCTAATTTCAACCAAATGATTATTTGTATATGTGACTAACAAAAAAAATCAAAAACATATGTACCTGATCCGTTGTAAAAATATCAATGTAGTCCAAAAGTTCTAGCTGATTTTCAATGATACTACAATTTTCATCCTTAATATATCATAAAAAAAAAAAATTAATAAACAGACATTTATATAATTTAATCAATCAAATAAAATAAGACATGAAATTTATGTTATTCATACAACTGTATAGAGTTGAAACAATATACAAAGCTATACATACCATTTTTTTTTTTTTTTTTTTTTTTGAGTAGCAGAATTATCGTTAAAAGGTTAAAAAGCCAAAAGAAAACAAGAAGCTAAAGAGCAAGACCTGGGGACACTAGCTCAGAAAACATAGCACACAAACAAAGAAAACAGAACGAGAAAAACAACATCAAAACCAAAACGAAACAAGAAACGAAAATGAATCAATTAACATCCCAAATCAGTCATACTTGAATATACATAGTTTACTATGCCATGTACTTTTTTTTTTTTTTTTTAAATAACTACTTTGCTATAACAGTGCGTGTGTTGCTTAACTGCTTTAGCTTTTTCAGTTTTTAATTAAAATACATTAATAGAAAACAACAATTACACCATGAAGAGAAGAAGGGCCCATACGTATAAAGATGATTCTCATCACACAACAATAAATCTCTTTGTTCCTAAGAAAGTTTATTGTGTTCTTTAAAAAAAAGTTATTATTGGTATTATATAGCAGTAAATTATCGTTAATCATCAACATTGCAGTAATATGTTGTATTGTTCTTGTATAGTTTACAATGTGCTAACTTTAAGCTATCATACTATCAAATTTTGAGGCAAATATTGATAAATAATAAAAAAATCTATAGCATGTTTCAATTTTTCTACAAAAATATAGATAGTATAGAGAAGACAATGCAATTTGATTTTATTTTTGTAATAAAAATTAATTTAAAACTTACTTTTTCACAACCAACTTCGTCTGATGATTTTGATTTTTTTTTTTGTCAAAAAATCAAAAATCTCTCTGTCAAAGAAATTAAAAATGTCTGATTTCTAGAATTTAAATTTAGATTTAAATTTAAAAATTAGAAATTAAATTGTTATATCATATTGTATTTTTTTCTTACGATTGCCAGCGACTCCTTAAAAAAAAAAAAAAAAAAAGGTGTTACAAAGTGAAGCATATCAAGAAATAAACTCATAGATTGAGACATTTAATATAGTCATGGTTTTATATTTTTGATACTCATGTAAAGATTTCAGTATATTTTTTATTGGTTCTTGTAATGGTTATTTGATTAACCTTATGAAGGAACCCTGTTTTTTTCTTTTTTCTTTTCCACCATGAAATAAGAAGAAGAAGAAAAAACTAAAAAAAAAAAAAAAGAAATAAGGAGAAAAATAATCATTCAATGGAGGTGAGAGAGAGTTGTATATAGAGATCAAAGATAGAAATGGGGTATATTAAGTTTAAAAAATAAGTAAAAAGGGTAATTTTGGAAATGAATCAAAAAGATTAGTAAAAACATTTAATTAAATTAAAAAATTTAAAAGTGGGGTATAAATAGATCGGTAGGGGTGTGCCATAGAACCACTCTTAATTTTAATTATCATGTGTTTTGTGCAATTAAAAATAGAGAGTAATAGTATTTGGTTTAATATAAGATATGATTAAAATTAGAATGATTCAATTTATTTTATTTTTACTAATAAACTGATTTTTTTAAAATTATTAAAAAATAGGAAAACATTCACCAATCTCTAGATCTCTTAATAAGAGTTTTTGTTGTTGTTGTTGTTGTTGTGTTTTTTTATTTTTATTTTTTTAATAGATCGTTTTTTTTAATTATCAATAAAGAAGAATAATCCACCAAATCTCCAATCGAATATGGAGGAAATCCTCCAATGGCAGCTCCCACCTCCTCCTCCACTGCTTCACTCAATCGTCTCCACTCAATCGTCTCTCTTCATCTTCCTCTGCCACCATTGTTTCACTCGATTGTCTTTCTTCCTCTGCCGCCACCATTTCACTCGCTGTCACCATTATACCCCCCTAATTAGGTGTATTTTTGATATTTTTCAATAAAATTTTCTAGTATCGTTTTGATTTGATACAAATAAATTTTTTACTTATTAATTAATACGAAATTGTAGGACTTCTACAAGAAAATAAAATTTAGATTATCACGATCGGAGAACATTTTCTAGGTTGTATACCTGCATCTAATTGAGATTGGAGTGGGGTAGAGCTAAGTAATTTTTTTCGGATCGAGATCAGGATTTGTAGTACTGCCTCGAACCTACCCATTGATATCCCTACTAGCGATGCAAGATGAAGACAAATATGGAAGTTGTGTTCTAGTTTTGTTTGGAGTAAAATAGAAATTAGATAATTTCAAGAGGAGACTTTAATGAGTTTGGCATGCAATAATACAATGCAGGGAATAATAATGAAGGATGGTAATGGGATTGTAGCAAATCTAATCGTATGTTTGGATGTAAGGGTACCAATACCATAATATCTTAAATTCTATATTTAATTTAATTTGAAGGATGATTCAATATTTAACCACATAGCATTAAACTGCATTATCGGTAATTATCCATTTTCATTCCAATGACCGAACACTAGCATCGATAGATTTTTTATTAATTTTATTTATTTATGTTAATCCAACTTTGAATTAAAGAAATAATCGTAGCTGTCCTAGGTAGGACTGGGATCAATTCGAGTCCGGTCATGGTCTTCACCCACTCAACGCAAGTCTTTTTTAGATGCAAGTATCAAACACACCTTTTTGCGTTTCTATTAGTTCCTTTTCTTTTTTTTTATTAAATAATTATTAATCTCACATTAATTATTTTAATAGGGCTAAATTAAGAGTGACGACACGAAATGTCTACTTTAGAATTGTTGGTTAAGCTTTAACATCTCTGTAACAACCACCTGCAACAACAGGGCATCATCAGATTCAGATTTCAGGCTTCCGATACTCGAGGGCATTTAAGTCATTCTCCTATGGTACCAAAGACAGACGTCAGACAGCTACAAGGGTATTCCGGTCATTTCCTTACCCATACTCATCTAAATTAAAAATAAAATAAAATGGAAGGGACAAAACAATCTCCCAAATAAATTCAAAAACAGAAACAGGATCTGCGGTTTCTCTTATTTAGCTGAGGAGGTGTTTTTCCATCACACCTCTTCAGAATCTCTACAAATTCAACAAAAGTTTACTCACTCTCTGCAGATTTCGTTTCTTTTTAATTTTCTCAGATGGCGTCTGATATTTCCATGGACAAGAACCTTCTTTTTAGGAAACTGAAAGCAAAATCGGACAACAAGGTCTGTTTTTTCTTTCTTTTTTCAATTGATTTCATGTATTTGTGTGTATCAGATATCAGATCTGGTTGTTTTTTTGTTGGATCTTAAACTTGAGTCATCATTGTCTCACTTGTTTGCTGCGTAATTTCAGATGTGTTTCGATTGTAATGCAAAGAACCCGACATGGGCATCGGTGACGTATGGGATCTTTCTCTGCATCGATTGCTCCGCAGTTCACAGGAGTCTTGGTGTCCACATCAGCTTCGTCAGGTACTGTTTTTTATTAACTATGTCCATAGATTTATATTTTAAAGATCTGATATTTTGCTTTTAGTGGGTTTTCATTTCTGATGTAAATTGCCTTATCTTGTTATTTCTGTTAGTGCATTTACTGATATCGCTGCAGAAGAATTTGGTCGGGTATGTTAATGGTTGTGGAATTCGTACCATGAATTTGACTATCAAAATTACAAGAAAACTGATTGCTGGTTGGTCTGGTCTAGAAATATGAATGATATATGTGTTTTTATTGGGACCATACAGTTTCATTTAAAATAGTGTCGGAGGAGACGCCAGTTCTGTTGTGCCATTATAGTATTTGGCAATTCTAATGATGTTATTGTCTCAATTGTGGTGTCATTTAAAACTTTATATCGATTCCTTTATTTCAAGCTTTCGTATTCCCATTATAAATTTATAAGCATTTCATATGGATTGTTGTGAATTTGGAGTGTATTAGTCATGTTAGGGTGGCATGGAAGTTCTATATGAATGCTTGTTCTGATTTCTAATCTTTAGAGGTTGTCTCTTATCTTTTTTCCTATTATGTGTTGTCTGAAATGCTCTCAAGGATTTGAAGATTCTCTTATTGTGAGTGGTTGCTTGATGATGTTAGTGTTCTAGGATAAAGTTGATCCTTTAAGATCGAAATTTCCCCAGTTGACATCAATTTGTTCTACTTTTTCCTGAATTTTTATCTGGTTAGGTGAGTCTTACCCTTAAGCTGTGTTGAGGATGTTTAATTAAACATAGAAATTGAAGAATGGTTAGTGTGGCAGTTGTTATGTGATTTGAAAGAGTAACAGTATTGCTGCTTGCCTTACTGTTTTCTGGTTTTTAAAGCAATCCTGAGTAGTTTCTTCCCATATTTGGTAGATACTACTATATCTTTTGTTAGTGGAGATGACATGTCCTTTCTGTGCTCTTTATTAGAGTCTCATCAGGATGTACCTGTATCGTAATTACAAATTTTCCCATTTAGCCACGTGTTATGCAGATACTGTTCTAAATTATTACAAAATTTCCCATATAGCCTTATTTATTTATTCTTTTCTTAAATAATTTTTCTATCCTATTGTCATTATGTGTCTAATTGTTATCCAAAAGTGTTCATGAACTATGCTTCATTGTTGAGTGGAGTGGGCTTCATTGTTGAGTGGAGTGATTGTGTCTGGTCTTTGGTATCTCAATTTCGATTTTAATGTGAATGGAACACAGGTTGGTGGTTTTGGTGTCATGTATTGCATTGAAAACTCTGGAAGGCAGCCCTTCATCTTTTTCTTTATTTTCAAATGGTTTTTTATTCTTAATAGTGATTTTTCTCGCCCTTTTGTTATACTAAATTGATTCTCTCCACTTTGAAATTTAAAGATTTCTGTTTCGGAATCATGCTCAACTCATCATAGAAAACTTTTTTAGTGTTAACTTCTTTACTATCTTGGGTATCGTTTATGCAGGGTTGAAACTTGAATGGTTGTGCAATTTTCTTGTAATTTTGTTCTCCTATTTTTCCTTGTTCAAATATGTTTGCTAGGATTGGAAGGGTGTATTGAATGTTTATTTCTGAACTTTCTAGTTTGCCTTGTACATGTTTGTTGGCTTGGATTAAATTTGCTTCTTGATAATAGAAGCTCATTTACATATGTTAGTGGCTTTTGTGTATTTTGGCAGTATGTTTGAAGTAGCATTTGGATTGCTTACTTTTTAAAGTATCTCTCTACGTTTAATGAAAAAATAATAATTGATAGTTCAATTGGAAAAATAATAGTGTAATTGAAAAATGTAGTCTTGGAAGACTTGGAAAATGTATTCTGGATATAGTATTGCTTTGAGGTCTCTAAATGTAATTGAAAAAAAAAATATTAAGACGATGTAGCAAAGATCGGAAAATGTATTATTCTGGCTATAGTATTGCTTTAAGGTCTCTAAATGTAATTGAAATAAAAATATGAAGACGATGTAGAGACGCCATAATTTAGAACTTAGTTTGAAATTTTTTCAGTGCTAATATTTGAATAGCCATTATGCTTTTGTACTTTGATTCTTTTCAAAGTCCTTTTTAATTGCAAGGCGTTGATTGAATTGTAAGAGCCTTGACTATCTAGAAGTCAGAGGTTCAAATCCCATTGTGGCCACTTAAGAAGTTATATCAAACTACCAAGGTTATATCCCCTAGTTTAGAACCTATTGTAAAAAGAAAGTTCAAAGGATTGTTGTTGAAAAATTGTACTTTTTTATTAGTTTGTTTGGTCCTATATTGCTTTCTGTTACGTATTAAGATCCAGTCAAGTTACATTCACCTTTCTTTTGTAGTTTGTGTTTTTCTTATTTAAATAGGAATTTTCAAAGATGAACTCCATTTTTTAACCTAGAACAACGGCTATTCTGTATTTATTGGATTGCCCTTTTGATAAGCCTTGTAGTCACTGCTGATTGAGTGTGACTCCAGAATTGGTGTCAATAAATAAGAACAAATATATCTCATATGCAATTTATGGTTGAGTTTTGACATCTTCAAGTTAATATAGTAATTTTTAGGTGTGCGATCCTAGATGTTTGGGATTTTGTCTTTAGCGAACTTTAAATGTTAAGAATCCATTAATTTGGAGAACTTTTAATATTAAGTGCTCACTAAAGACAAAATCTTGGAAGTCTGGGAACTTGCATTGAATTTACACACACACACACACACACAAACAATATTATCATAGAATACAATACAAATTCTTTCATTCTTTATCTTTCTAGTTACAATTCTTTTGATGTATTCATATAGGTCAACCAATCTAGATTCATGGAGTGTTGAGCAATTGAAAATGATGATGTTTGGGGGAAACAACCGTGCTCAGGCCTTCTTTAAGCAACATGGATGGACTGATGGAGGCAAAATTGAGGCTAAGTATACTTCAAGAGCTGCTGATTTATATAGGCAGATACTTTCTAAAGAAGTTGCTAAAAGTATGGCAGAAGAGGCAAGTTTACCATCATCACCGCCTATTGCTTCTCAGTCAGCACAAGCATCTAATGGACTTTCAGATGTTAAGATCCAGGAAGATCCTAAAGAAATTTCTGTAGGAAAGAAAGAAACTCATGATGTCTCTGTTACGCCAAAATTTCTTCTCATTCTGTTACCAGTTCTGTCAAAAAGCCACTGGGTGCAAGGAAAACTGTGAAGACTGGGGGGCTTGGTGCTCGAAAGCTTACTACAAAGGTATATTTCAGTTTCTACGTCTGTGAACAATTTAATTAGCAACAGTAGTGTGGCATGTGAAAGCTTTTTTGGTTTGATGTTTGTTGCTTGATTAATCATGTTTGATTCAACGCCTATTCTTAGCAAAAAAAAACTTTTATTAATTCATTTAATTGTGCAGTCAAGTGAAAGTCTCTACGACCAAAAGCCTGAAGAACCAGTTGTCCCAGTTGTTTCCTCAACTAGCAGCACTTCATCAGTTGGTCCATCTTATACATCTCGCTTTGAGTATGTTGAAAATGTCCAATCTACTGAGATGAGTTCTGGGATCCACAAGTTCTTAGCCATGTAGCTCCACCAAAGGCATCAAGTTTCTTTTCTGATTATGGAATGGACAATGGTTTTCAAAGAAATCTAGCTCCAAAGTAAAGTAAGCATAAATTGTGTTAGGTGATTTAGCAGTGTTAAATAAGTTAATTTAGCTTAAGTTACATAATAATAAATAAAAAAAAACCCTCCAAGTTGGAGCTTATAGGCTTTAGTGTTGTTGAGAAATTGTGTTTAAGCCTGATTTTGTTGGTCAATTTTTCTCAGATTGAGTCAACAACTGCCGTACTTGCCAGACATAAGCATGTCTATAAACAAAATCTGAATAACTGGACATAGAAACATGAGAATATGGTGTTTACATGCACATGCACATGCAAATTTATTCTCTCATTTTGACAAGATCATAATTTTTCTTTATCAAAAACTAAAACTTGTACTAGAGAAGAGAAAAGGAGATACAAAAGAGGGACTAGCTAATTTACCTATCAAAACTAAACAAAAACACATGATTCGGAAGAAGGCTAACTCCTTAATGGGTGTAAAGAAAAGAAGAATCCTCATTTCATTGTTTGTTTTGCAAAAAATACCATGGAATGAGGTTCGTCGGAATTGTGATTCCAAAAATGGTGGATTAGGATTCTTAACCCCCTAATTCATTTCCTCCATCTTCCCTTAGTTTCCAATTTTACCTTTTGACAAAACTAATTCAATATGATATTAAAATAAATTAAATCCAAAGTAAGTAAAAATAATATTAGGTTACTAATAAATTGAAATAATTAGTTATTAATTTAATTAAATTTATTAAATTAAAAAAATAAAACCGGGCCAGCCACCACGGTGGTGGCCAGCTTTGGCGATGAATCCTTTGGTGACGTCGACATCGCCGGAGGAGGCTGTTGATTACTCTCGATGGAGGAGGCAAGAGTCTCGCCCTGTTGTTGGTGGATGATTTTCCTCCAAGGAATAGAGCTGGCGAGAGCCACCTCCAATGCTGAAGGAGGATTTGTCCTCGTTCGGCAATTCCAATGCCGTCAAAGGAGAATCTATTCTCCTTTGACAATGTCAATGTTGTTTATATATATATATATATTTATTATTTATCTACTACTTTCTATTGTTTATAAATGTTTTTAATATCTGTTATATGATAAATATATTTATGCAATGTACTCTTGCCATAGGCATAATTTAAATAAAATAATGATTTGAAAATTAATGTTTTATATTAATTTTTTACTATTTCAAGTTTAAAATGATTTTAATTTGAAAAATATTTTCAAATATCAAATATTTAAAGGGTATTTTGTCAAAGTATAAATTATTCCATGGTTTAAATGGCCTAAAGTAACAAATGGATTCCTTTCTTACAAGGATTCTATTCCTATGTGGTTTCCTTTCAATCAACTGAACATAAGCTAAGGGCAAAACAAAAACTCTCAACGGTTCAATCAAAATAACAAAATCCAAACAAAACTTTTAACAAAATACTAAAACCAAAAGTATATACCATAAAGAGTGAACATCTTCCCTTTCAATTCCTCAAAAAGCCTTAAAACTATTTCTCAACATCAAAATCGATTTATTCCTAATTATTGATCCTGGTATCTATACATATCGCAAACCTAGATTATTATTGTAATCTTTGCAATTGTCTGATGTTTGTAACCGCAAAAAAGGGCTTTATCTTTTTTAAGTAATCTACATATTTGTAGTTTGCCGAACGTGACTCCAAGGACTGTAGGAGATGTGTAGTCTATACCTTTTCAGAATGTCCTTTTGGCTTAATAGCTTAGTTGTGACATGTTATGGTGGATGTATTACTCAATTGTTGGAGGTTTTTGCATAAATTCAATATGTATTTTATGGCTTTGGGACATATTAAGTTTGGAATAGTACATTTTTAGCTTGGGTTAGATTGCTGATGCCACTTTGAAGAATGAGTTTTAATATATACTGCCACATAAACTGTTTGTTGGAGTAGGTTTTAAAGATATGTGTTTTAGGAGTTTGCAGCTTGCTTTCATGCTTCATTATGGATTCTTTTGATTTAGAAAGATAAAGCTGCATTTTTCTGAAAAGTGGTATTTGAGCTTTTTTTTTTTTTTTCCTTCGTTTGACTCCGAGTGGCAAAAAATTGATTGTATTTGTTGTTTAACCTTGTTTTGGTTATTTTGCATGTCTGTCACAAAGTGGTTCGGTTTATTCTATTAGCTATGGATTTATAATTTTAGTATTATTGATGCATATGCTTCCATGATTTATTCTTAGTACATCCTGTTAATATCAGGTTCAAGAAAGTGATGAAGCGAGGAAGAAGTTCTCAAATGCGAAATCTATTTCATCAGCCCAATATTTTGGGGATCAGAACAAAGCTACCGATGACGAGACTCAAGCTACTTTGCAGAAGTTCTCAGTAAGTTCTTCTAACTACTCGAATATTTCATACCATTCAATTTGATTCCTTGAATGTTATCCCATCATATCCTTTGGCATTATTATCTTGCTGTTGTGGTTATAAGCTACCAATATTAAAATACTCTTGGTGGAAAGTCTGTCTTTGATGGTGGGGGATGTATAACTGAAAATTAGTTTTTTCCCCAATTGAAACTGGAAATTGCTCGAGGAACCTGTACAATGTAGTGGATTGACATTGCTTTCTATTGTCGTTTATGATTTTCTTGTTATTTCCAGGGTTCAACAGCCATCTCTAGTGCTGATCTTTTCGGTGACAGTGGTGATTCTTCTATTGATCTTGCTGCTAGTGACCTCATCAACCGACTCTCATTCCAGGTTTTTTTTTTTTTGTAATAATGTTTTGTTGTTTGCAGATTGCTTGAACATAATCTATTAAATTCAAAGATCCATGTACTAGTTATTTTTGCTTTTTCGTTTTCAGGCACAACAAGACATCTCTTCTCTTAAGAACATTGCAGGAGAGACGGGGAAGAAGCTAAGCTCCTTGGCATCGAGTCTAATGACAGATTTACAGGATAGAATGCTCTAATGTTGATGTGTTGTGTGTTGTTGAAATATATGTGGAGTTTGTTTTTACATTACCAGCCAAATCTTATGTAAAATGAGTTTATGATAATTCTTTTGGAAGACAAATAAAATCTTAGAACAATCAAGGCTTATGACAGGCGTTTTTTAATTTTTATTTTTGTAGCAAAGGGTTTGTACTGTGACTAAATTATAAGTGTCCTTTTAGTAATTCCTGCTGTTGGGAATGGAAATACATAAATATACTTCTTTGTTTTATGTCAAGTGAAACTTTTTTGAAATCAATCAATGCAAGATTATCAATAGCCAATCTGGGTGCGTCAGGATAGTTGCAACTATTAGATTTCAATTCAATGAACTATTAGATAAACTTTAAACTTTATTTTTTCAGCTTAAAATTTCGATTTAAAATGTTTGGAACTTTATTTGAATTTTGGAACTTTATTTCAGCTTAAACTGCATTGACCTAGTTTATTTAGTAATTTTAGTAATAGACTATACGATAAAATCTTCGGTGCGCTTGTTCTAGCCTCCAGGTGTATTGATGGGTGATACATTCAACAATTGAAGATATAATGGCAAAATTTCACACGACCCAAATTCATTCGAAAATAGCAACTGATGGGTCATGTTCATCGGATCGGGTTGTTAATGGGTCAACCCATTAAAACACGAAATATAATGGGTCGGTTTTGGGTTCACTCTTGAAAAACCGTTAATTCGTTAATAACCCGTTAATAAAAGATTTAAAAAAAAATGTATTTAAGAAATTTATTAAAAATTTTATTTGTATTTAATAACTCAATAGTAAATAAATTTTAATAATCAAGTTATGGAATTTATAATAAAAATATTTCTATAATTAGGGGTATGATATATTTTAATAATTACTTTTAAAAAAACTTCTAATTTTTCCTTTTTTCAAAACAGGAAAAAATTCCTAAAGTTTTGTTTTATTGAAAGAGAAAAAAATTCCTAAATTTTTTCCAATTTCTAAATTAAAAACTATAAAACTATAAATTAATTATATCACTGTACTATAACCCTAACCCTAACACTAAAGTAGTGGTCTTCTACCTTCTTGAAATTAGTTACAGTCAATTCCTAGTCAATTCAATCAGGTATGTAATATGTTTTCTTTCTTGCGTTTTGTATTACTATGGTGCCTCCATTTCCATGCAATGTAACTTCAAGGACTTTAAATTTGTTTGACAATCGGTATTTGATATTAACAAACCAACTGTTTGTTGACAAATTTTCTGAACAATATAATATAGTGTATATATATATATTTTTTATGGAATATATTATCTTCAATATATCATCCTAATTACTTGTTATGGAAGATTTCATTTTCAAGTTTTTTATTTGGATTTTTTTAAATAAGATGTTTTCGATAGAATGTTAGTACTATTTATTTTCAACTTTTTAATAATTCTCAATATAATATTTTACAACGGGTCGGGTCAGATTACCCATTAATTTAACAAATGGTTTTGAGTTTATATATTAAATCCATCAAGCTAACTGGCCATGTTCGGGTGAGACGATTTTAACACGACACGAACATGATACGATACGAATTCACAATACACGACCCATTGCCAGGTCTTATTGAAGATGTACCATGGGCCGTCCATTTTCTTATCACACATGCATTTTATTGCCAAATGTGTATCGGAGATTTTACCCTCCCATACAAAAAATTTAGTAATACAAAGTATCATTAAAATTAGGGTGCAAAAGTAGTTTTATTTATTTATTTTAGCTTGGATGGTAATAGAACGCCAAGTGAAACAAGATGAGATTGATCTAGTTGTGTAATTCTATACCCTTTACACTTACATCATTGTGATTGTGAGTTCAATTTTATTCCCTCCTCAAAACTCCGAATTAATTGTAGAAAAAAAAAAAAAACACCTTATAAAAAATTGAGAGAATATTTTGTGATGAATACTCTAAAAAAATGTTGACAATTCAATGATATTTTACAATATTTCAATTGTTTTGTGATATATTGACACTAAAATTTCTTTTATAATTTATTTAAAGAAAAATTGAAATAACGTTTGGAGATTGGTTTGATTTAGGGTTATTCACCTCATATTTGATTTTGTGTTGATTTAAAGAAAAATGATTTAATTAAAACGGTTATTAATGTTTAGGGTTAATCTTGATACTTTAGAAATTGTAAAAAGTAAATTATTAAATTATAATTTTTTATGATGGGTGTTGAGAGTAGATAGGTATATGTATATCCGTGTATGGAGAACTATTTTGGGTGACAATAGAGCCACCCAATATAATTTTATTACAACGAAATATAAATTATATTTAAAAGTCAATGAAAGTTACGAAAGTAAACTCTACAAAAGTTTTTTATAATTTTATAAAAGTTCATAAAATTTCTTGAACTCTAAAGAAGTTATTTACTTAAAAAAGTATTTAAAAGTCTTTTGAAATCCAAATTGAATACGCCTCTAAATAAAGTATTGATTGATAGAATCCTGACCAATTATTTATTTTTTACATAAGGATTACCACAAATTATTATTCCTAATACATTAAATAATTTTCTAAAAATCATTATAAATATAGTAATAATTATAGAAATTATTTAGAGTGGATAATGATTAATGACCAAGTAAATAGTAATACAATTAAATTCAAATACATTACATACTAATATTGTAAGTTGTAACGACGACAGCTTTTGCTAAATACTAGATTTTGTTTTAATGGTGAAGCATGTCGTATTTGTTCTCTGTGTTAATAAGGCTGTGTTGGAATCCACGCGCGAAAACACGTATTTGGCCAAATTTGGAGGTTAAAAAGCAGTGAAATGGCGGCTCTGTTTTCATCTTTTCAAAACACTCTTGTAAAAACGTTTTTTATGGCTTCCCGCTTCTTTTTGCCTCTCCAAAACCCTAAAACTAAAACACTTTGAAAAAATATCCACCACTCTCCAAAATCTCCCGCTACTTGAGACTTGTTTTTTCTCTTCAGATCCCTCCTCTCCATTTTCACAGAGCTCACCTATCTCACTCGCCTGATGGTCATGGACACCCCTCTTTTAGAAACCCTAGAACCCAACTCTGTTCTCATCAGAATCCTGATGGGTCTTCTCTCGTTTTGCATAAACAAACCCTAGATGGGCATTTTTTGGCTCCTCCGTCTTCGAATTCTGCTGGGGTTTCACCAATTTGGATGTGAAGAAAACCCTAGACCAGTCTTCCGTTTCTCCATCTAATGATGCTATAACTGGTCTGAGCCGTCAATGGAAGGAGCAAAAATCGTGGATGATAATCATAATAACTACCAACAAGCTCTGGTTCTTTATGATGCAACCAATCTCGATGGGTCTCTGGGAGCTGGAAGAATTGGAGAAAATCAGTCATGCTATGTTCTCAAAGACGAAGATAATGAAGAGCTTTATGATGATGGTAGTCCATACAGAAAACATCGTGACGATGACCATCATGATGTTGATGATCCATATTACAAGGTTTCGCCACAATCTCATCAGGACCATTCGTCTAACGATTGGAGGAAGCACCGTTTTTTCAACAAGGATGGTGGTCACCTCATGGAGAATCCTTAGAAATCAAACCTACTGGAGTGGTTAGTTTTGAATTTGAAAGATCAATTCAGTATATTTGTGTTTATGTTAGTTATAAGGTTGTTCGATTTTGTATTAAAAACAAGACCGATTTTGGATTTCTTATCAATTGGTTAGAATTTTAAGTGCTGATGCGTTTTCCTTTTTGGTGGATTTTAGGGTGCAGGGCTTGAGAATCTAGGTAACACCTGCTTTATCAATGCAATTCTGCAGTGCTTCACTCATACTGTGCCATTTGTGCAAGGTCTTCGTTCTTGCAATCATGTGAAGCCCTGTCATGGTAAGATCAATTGTCGCTTTTGAGTTAAAAAAATGCATCATGTATATGAATTGTCAAATTGATGTTGTTATTTGTTTTTTAAATTTTAAATTCAGAATAATTGTATGGAGAATTGGAATTTTCAGGTGCTAGTGAAGGATTCTGTGTTGTCTGTACTCTGTGTGACCACATTGACCTTTCATTAGCTTCTTCAGGGAAAGTTATCTCACCTACAAAACTTTTCGAGAATTTGAACTGTATCCTTTTTAGTTTTGTTTATAATCATGCTATATGTTTGATGTTCTTCAGTTTGTGTGGTATTGTATGCTAGTATAATACCAAGACATTAGTCGTTTTGGGTTTTTTTTGTGCATTATACTTTAATAACAATAATAATCTTTTTGATGTGCTGATAAAGTTTGATTTATTGTCACTATCAATGCACTCAGTGTTTATAATGATCACCCATGTTACACCTCTTTTACTTGATTTATTTTAAGGTTTCAAAAGTTGATTAAATTAGTTTACGTAATTAATTTGAGATTTTTTTTGAAACATTAATTTGTGATTCTTGACTTATTAATAATCAGACATTTCATCATCTTTTGAAAGATATCAGCAGGAAGATGCTCATGAATTCCTGCAATGCTTGTTAGATAGACTCGAACAGTGCTGTTTGGATATAAAGAAAATGGATAAGAGTTTGCCTACCCCTGGTGATAACAACATAGTGGAGCAGACTTTTGGTGGCCGCCTCATTAGCAAAGTAAGCTTCAAGAAGTGGCTTCAATTCGACTTATTGGATTTCAATAAAAATACCTTATGTCTTATTGAATACTGATGTGAAAATAAATGTTCATTTCTCAAAGTGTGGATCATAAATCTGTTTATTCTTATCCTACACAATAACATTTGCATTTCAGTTGCGATGCTGCAATTGTGATCATTGTTCTGATACTTATGAGCCATTGATTGACCTGAGTTTGGAGATTGAAGATGTGGACTCTCTACAAAGTGCACTGGAGTCTTTCACTAAACTGGAAAAGATTGAAGATCCAGAGACAAAGTTTACATGTGAGAACTGTAAAGAAGTGGTAGCTGTGGAGAAGCAGCTTATGCTGGATCAAGCTCCTTCAGTTGCTGCATTCCATTTAAAGAGATTCAAGACTGATGGATCCTCAATTGTGAAGATTGATAAGCATGTGGAATTCCCTTTGGAGCTCGACTTGCAGCCCTACACCAGTGATGGTGAAAACAGTGATGTGAGTCAAAGTGCACAATCATAAAAATCTTTAGGATCAGTTATTTATATAAATGTTTGGAAGCATCAATATTCTGCTAGTTCATAGAAACTTTTTTTATGAGATAAAACCAAACAACTTGAGAATTTATGTTGACTGGGTGACTTTTTTCTTGTGTTTGTGTTTGTATTTTTCTTTTTATGTATTTTCAACAATTTTTTTTTTTCAGTTTGCATGATCCACATTTTATCTCCACTAAGTATGTTACCAATTATCTTATTTCCCTCCTGATGTTTAATTACAATTTACCACACAGGTAGAGTCGAAGTATCAGCTATATGCAATTGTGGAGCACACCGGGTATTCACCTACTTATGGTCACTACTTTAGCTACATTCGTTCCTCTCCAGGCACGTGGCACAGGCTAAACGATTCAAGGGTAATTATTGCCAAAAATATTATATAGTTAGATCTTGCATGCAACTGTTTTCCTTTAAAGGTGTTTATATCATACTAATCCTCAGTTTTAGTTTAAGTAACATTGTAATGGTGATCTAGAATTCATGTACGGTATGTCTTGTCATTCACCTTGTCCCAACACGTGTTTGTTTGCATGTCTGGATTATGTGGGGTTTCTTCTGCTATTTATTCTCGATTGTACAGTAATTTGCTCTGTGATTTTAAATTATTTACCAAAACATTGGTTTTTTTTTTTAAGCAACATTGAGATATCATACCAGATATAATTTTAAGGTGATTTCTGTTGACATATAATGAGTGTTAAGGACTGGATTTAAGTGGCCGATTAAATTACAGTTATGATTGGGGTTTGAGTTGTGTATTTTTGTCATGATTTGTTGAAGGGTGTTACAAGTAGGTTGTATTTGGTATTCAAATTGTATAATGGAATTTGAATTTATACTAATGTTGAATGGTATTTGGTATTCCCTCTAATGTTGGAGTTTTATCCTAAACAAATGGAGTTAAGATGTTGAATTCTGAATCACTTTTCCTTAAATCTTCTATGCTTGTATCCATCAACATCATTGTATTTCTTGATCTTTTGTAGGTCACCAGGGTTCAGGAGGAATTTGTACTCTCCCAGGATGCATACATTTTGTTTTATGCTAAACAGGGTACAGCCTGGTTTTCAAGTTTATTAGAAGCAGAAAAGCTGTGCTTAGATCGAAACATATCAAATTTATCACCCAAGTCAGTTCTGGATAACACGGACAATGATTGTACTACCTATTGTAGTGTTGCAAAGGCTAATGACTGTGAGGCCAATGAATCCAGAGATTCTGCTGGGGGTAGTTCAGCCCAGTTTTCTTGCGAAAGAAGATCTGAATGTGTTGAAGTTAATGAAATTAAGGATGATGCAGAGGGAATTTCTGCATGTCAATCCTCGGGATCACAGCAGAATGTAATCGATTTCAATGGGACTACAAATGATGCTCCGATAATTAGTTCTTCAGTCGATTTCAAGGAGGCTAGAAATGATGCTCCAATAATTAGTTCTTCAGTGACACTTGGAGCTAATGAGTGCCATGATGGAATATTTAACGGTGAGAAAATACATAAGATGCCCTCTCTTGAGGAAAACAACTGCAACCAGGGTGTTGACAAAGTTAAAAGCAATGATGCTTTCCATCCTTTGACTCCACCTAGATCTCCAAGTCCAGATGTCTATTCTGGCAAGCCTTCAGGTAAAAAATGTTGCCATATATTTTTGTTATTTGTGTTATCTTTTTCCTCAATTGATAAGTAGAACTAACATGCTGTAAGTTTTAAATTTTGCCAGAAACTAGTTATCATCATATTTCACACGAGCATTTGAAATTGGAGAATAAGGTAAAATGTAAAAGAACATTGGAACAGGATGCTAAAGATTTAGAAAGACAGGAAGCTCTTCGATGCCTTAATAAGAATATGTCTGGCTCAAGGCGGATGAAACTTATGGCTGCTATAAATGATGGGTCTTCGAACAAGAAAAGAAAATTAAATTCATCTCCATGTAGAAGAAGGGCCAGCCCTCGTAGTGCTCGTCGTAAACACAACCACAGTTCTGTAGCACGGCGTGTTACAATATGATGCTTTACATTTGGTGAGATTTTGCTATTGAATTCAGCCTATTAAAGTTCATCTTGGTTGGAAACCAAGGTAGTTTAGTAACTTAGTATTATAGGTTTGTTAATAGTCGCATTTTGGAAAATGTAAAGTTCAATTTTAAGTTTCATATGCATTATAATATTATACTCCCAAATCAGTTTGAGAAATTTCTTTATATATTTGATATTTTTCTTGCTTTTATAATGATTGTTTGGTATGTTATATGTTGAATGAACATGGTTTGTCATCGGTGTGAGACGGATTGATAAAATACTTTCAATGAATCTTTTGCTCAGTTTTCTCTATAAGCATGTCTGTACTGCAGTATCAACTATCAAGTATGGCATCTCTAGCCTCTAGGTATTGGAGCTGGTTGGAATACAACAAAATTGTAGCCAGTAACGATTGTTGTCGACACTCTTCTTCGTTGGAATTTTGTAATGAATCAACTTATATTGATCGCATTTTTTCATTGCATTCCCATGTTATATCCATAGTAGCATCTGTATATTTATTAACGACTTTCCAGAATATTGTTTCCAAATAATCACATTGCTAGTGTCGCACCATTCCTTTTGTCCTGCTAAGATAATTCTGATACTTTCTGCAGCACAACAGTGACACTCTCTTGTCTTTTCATGAATACACATTATATATATAATTCAAAGACAAGGATCTTTGTTAATGTAACTTGGCATACTCAGAGAGCTTGACCTTATATGTTATATATCCTACTTGGCTCTCAACGAAGCCTAGGTTTTGTAAAGTGTACTAAGTTACTCTTTGGTTTTGTCAAAGACTGAACTTGTCACTTTCCTCCCAAGACAAATTGGGAACTAATGTATATAATTATATTGAAGGGGATTTTTCACAAAAAGCAAAATAGAAAATGGTTATCAAGTACTCGGCCTTGCCGTTTCCAAGGCCTATTTGGAGAAGAAAGAGGTCGCTGGCTGATGATCTTAGGTTGCAAGAGTCACCAGGAAACACTGCTAAAAGTGTTGTTATAGTGATGGATGGTTTCAAAGATGTTGACATGGAGACACTTGAATGGGCACTCCAAAACATAACAACCCCTGGCAGTACTGTAACCCTCCTTGGTATCATGCCATGGCTTAACATTCCTTGTAAGTATATCTTAATCTTCCTTTTCTAGTACAAATGTCTGCAAATTCTGTTTAAAAAATAATTAATTTTTGCTACTTGGACTGTCTCTAGTATCTTCGAAGACATGGCGGGCTGTTTGGATGCTCGAATTCGAAGACTTGATAAATTTAAAAGAAAAACCTGAGTTGAAAAGCGATGCTAAATATTTAAAGCTTCAAGCTGTGATGGACCTCTGCAGAAAATATGGGGTACCTCTCCAATCAAACCTTTTGATCTTTTGAAGTTTCAGATTCAATTAACGTGCATGTAACACAGGTTGTGCCACAAAAGGAAGTTGTGATGGGATTTCCTCTGCGACTACTCGTTCTGGAGAGAATCATCAGCCTTCATGCTACATGGGTGATTTTTGATAGGTAATTAAAATTTTATGCATTTCCAGATTATTTATTTTGGATTTGAGGCCAGTTTTACTTCATTGCGATGTGTAGTGACAAGTATCACAAAAAGAATAGAGAATTCTATGAGAAAAGAATCCCATGTAAAGTGGTGATGATCAATGAAGAAGGAGGCGTTGATATGATCAGAGGGTGGCCATTAATGACTGATAATGGAGATTCCACGCCAGGAGAATCGCCGGCTTCCTTGGTGCCTACTCCGCAGTTGATGATATCCGAAAGATTGAAGGAAATATTAGAGGAAAATGAGCATGAGGAAGACAATGAACAAACATCTTAATTTCCTTCTCAAATAAAGTTAGCATATATCAACGCAGAGCTATGTGTATGTGTATGTCTTTCTTCTTCATCAGCCAACTTCAGTTGTATTTTCATATAGATTTTACTTTTGTATTCCCCCTCAACTTCAAAAATTTGTTTTGTAATAATACAACTTTTTTTTTTTATATATAAAAAAAAAACATTGTAATACTACAACTTAATCAGCTTTTTTTTTTTTTTTTTTTTTTTTGTCTAATATTAATTGTAGCTAATATAAGCTTTTAAAGATGGGTTAATTTTCTCTCTAATCAACTTTGTACTAGTAATTTTACACTTTCAAAATAGAAAAAAAATCTCAATTTCTTTTCACAAGGTACTACAAGAAAATTGAGGTTTTATGATATAGATAAATTGTCATAACATAAAGAGCTCAAGACGTATAAAAAACTTGATATTTTTAACATCAAGAACAGTTTCTTGACAGTTTTAAAAGCGTCATAATTTTATGTGACATCATATTTTAATTATTTATTAGACCATTATAAATTTATGACAGTTGTAGACCATTATAAACTTGTTTTATATACATAAAAATTATTGCTGCAACCTATAATAATAATAATAATAATAATAATAAAAAACCATGAGAAGTGGTATAACAAAAGTAAATAAAAATCAGAATAAACAAAAATTGTATCGCATCAAAAGCTATCAAAGTACGTGTGATCTCATAAAAATCCAACTAAAATCTGATTAAATGAAAAAAAATATAAATATTCTTAGGCAACATAATATCTTCTTCCATAGGATGAATGATTTGACGTGATCAGCATACCTCATCAATTTCCACTTGCATATAAGCTGTATTCACATTAAACTAATAAACATTTATAAAAGTAAACAATGATCATTAAAATCTATATTATCGATAAAAATGCTCCGAAGAAAATCAATTTAAAATCAACTCCACCTTTTCAGCAAGTATAATCGGATTTTCAATAATTTATTTCATATATGTAAGCACGTAATATTCGCACTCAACATGACCTGGCTGTTTAGATGTCTATATCAACAAACTTGGGTTAATCACTTATGTTATCCGAAAATTCCACTAGGACTTTCGTACAACAGTTAGCCGAGGGGTACAGGTGTCCCCCGGCGGGGTCTCGACTGTAAGGAGAGGAGATGGTGTATTTACGGTTCTCGTACTAGTTCGGGGCTTGGTATCCTCTCCAGTTCTCCTCGGTAGTTCCCTAATACAAGTATAATGCAAGAAAGGTGCAATGAGGAGGAACCGGTGCTCCTCATGATGGAGATGGTCACAAAGGATGCAACCACTAGTATGTGACACTCTTTGTGCTCCGATTCCTATAGTTGGGTTATGGAGCCCCTCTCGACTGTTCCAGCTAGTCCTGTGATGCATTTATGGTTGATGGGGTGTATTTGACCAGGCTCCTCCAGTCTTGGTGTTAGATCCCCAAAAAAGGTGTCGACTCCCTTCGGATGGGGCTGAAGAGCTTCGAGGGACCTTTGGTAGGTCCAGTGACGCCTCTCTGGATTTTTACCATGGATTTGGTCATGCTCCTCTAGCTATTGTGCTGGATCCTTAAGAAGGCCGTTCGCTCCCATAGAAATGCTTAAGGGGGACTTTGCGGTTCCCCAACTCCTCTCTAGCAAATCCAGAGGGTACAACCTATCTTTGTGTGTGGTATAACATATGAATAGATGGATATTGGAACTATGACCAGTAAGGCCAAAGCTTGTCACTCAATGCATACAATAAAAAGAGATAGAGGGAAAAATAGCAACTCTTTATATATTCAAAAGGAGCAAGTGCTCCGTGGAGCTTACACGTATAGTAAAGTAGTACAATATGTTTTGTAGAGCTTACAACAAGTAGCCAAGTACTTACATCCCTTTTTTTAAAGAAAGGGACATATGGGTCACCCCTTTGGAGAAGGTCACCCACCCAAGTGTGTGAGCTCTCATAGAGATAAATGTGCATGGAGAACGCTCATAAATGGTCCAGAAGAGAGACCAAGTGAAAAGAAGAGAAGTCCTTTAAGTGAGACCAAGGATCTCACTTATATAGTGAGTTTAATTGGTGATATGGAGAACATGTGCCTGGCACATGTGTACACATCGTTCTCACATGTGGGCACATGCCTTAGAGGGTGTGGGATGCACTACATCAGATCAGGGCATATGTGGAGTCCTATGTGGCGGTGACAAGGCGATTATGTGTCACCCAACAAGAACAGCCTATCTTGGCTCCTTCCCAGCAACCTTAATATCACTCATTCTGTCAAGAGATATTGTGGGTTTTCATTGGGATTTCATTTGGTAATGATTTCCATTTTTTAATCCCTCTCATCGGATATAATTTTAACATTGTCTTTGCTGGGCAAGAACAATTTGTTTTGGCTTCCTCCTAACAAATCTGAACCACATCAATATTCTCTTTGTGGCACTATCAGGTTATAATATTATTAGTATCATCCTCACAATTCGAATAAAATGTTTCAACACTAAGAAAGACTTTAAGAATTAGTTAATGTGACATTATATTGTCTGACGCATTGTTAACTTTTGTTTGCATATGATCTTTTTAAGGTATAGAGAATACGACTGACCATCTTGGATCCATTTGATCAGGAACACAAGAAACTTGCTTAACTTGAGAAATTAAAATGAAGTAATTTGATTTATGTCCTACTCGAATAAGTCTACTAATGTGTGACCAATCTTGTCAATTTTAAGGTCAACTCTATGTTTAACCTAATCACATTTAAACAATACGGTACTAAACATGTTTTAATTTAGCTCTCATGACATATCTCTTTGATTACTACATATAAGGATAATTTGCGCTTGCAATTTGCATAGTGATTGCAAAAACTACTGCACTATTTTGAGTAACTTGATTATTGTCACGATCATGTGTGAAAACGATAATTTTTAACTTCATAACCATTATATTTTACCACATGACTATGAGGTCCTTGCACTATCCGCTTCTAAGAAGTAGAGACACATTTCCTTGATTTTCAATTTCACTTGTAACATGTACATATTATATATGTTTAAATATTAGTTAATTTGTAGGCATAACTAAACCAAGATAGATAAAAAAAATTAAAAATTAAAAGTCCAACATTAATAACTTCTCTTTCAAACAGTGTTCAAAGTTACGATTGTGTTCATCTTACAATCACTTTTCACGTTTCGATTGGTGTGGAAATTGTAACTTCAGTAAAGTCCTATACTGACTATTAAATAATGAACAAAGAATATATTACAATGAAGTTTCTAGATGAAGTTGCACATTTTAGTCGCAGATTCTCTCATGAGAATTCTACGAGTTTCAAGTTGTGAGATGAAGTTGCATTTTTTGCTCGCAACTGCTGCCCATTTTTCAAAACAACCTAGCTCCACTTAGGGTGTGTTTGGTAGGGACGAAAGAAAATAGGAAGGATAGAAAGATTTGGAGGGATATAAAACATGAGGGAAGGAAAGGAAAATAATTTTCCCTTAAGCTATTTGGTAAACAAGAAGGAAAGAAAAGATCTTTTTTTATCAATTTTACTATTTTACCCTTACATTATATTTTATATATTAAAAAAAATGGACAAATTTGTAATTTTAAGACAACCCAAAAAGCCTTCCCTCTTTCCCTCCATTTTCCTTCCACTTTTGGGAGGATTAAAATTTGTGGGTCCCACCCATTAATTTTTCCTCCCATTTTTCCCTTCCTTCCATTTTCCCTTCATACCAAACACATATTTCCCCATTTTATTCTCCCTTTTCCCTCCACCCTTTTCTTTCCTCTCCATTTTCATCCCTACCAAACACACCATTAGGGTATTATATATACCCCTTCATCTCGTTCTAGCTGACTTCAAGAGCCCTAAATTACCATATTCTCTCCTCTTATTAACTCTTCAAAAAAAAAAAAAAAAAATTACTTCCAAGAGAGAGAAGCTAGGGTTTCTAAAGAGAGAAAGCTTCCAAGCTTTCATTTTTAACTATCCATCCCTCTCCCATGTGTACTTAAAGTCACATCACTCATGGGTCTTCACTAATGGTCTCCATTGTTAGGTAAGAACAAAACCTCATTCATTTATTATTCTTTTCTTTCAAGACTTCACATTTATTGCATTTATTTGAAGTTTGGAGAATGTTTGAGGGATTAAATAATGGATCCGGATCCTCTCCCTGGCAAGGAGTTGTCCTTGTTTATCCTTGACTTTCAATCTTATCATTTCATTTAAAATCCAAAGGCTGCCAATAACCCATATCATCATTTGGCTATTAAATATTGAAAAAACTTGTATTCCAAAACCAAATGTTTGTTTTCTTTTATGCCTCCGTTAAAACTTGAATAAATGTTTTTTGGAATACAAACGAACACATCTTTTTCTTTTCCCATTGCCTTTCTGTCTCTTCTATCTCTTCCATCTCATCCTCTGAATCCAGAAGCTTCAGTGCTTGGTAATTTTTCCAACCCAAATCTAAATATGGGTATAAGATTCGAGTATCTGGAGGTGGAAATTTATTTTTATGACAGACTCACAGCAAACTCCAAGATTCTAAAAATGAAGGTCTAGAAGCAATTCATTGGGTATCAAGTTTGGTCTTGCATTTAGAAAATTTGGAGTTGATATTTGGTGGCTAATTATTTGGAGTTAATTTTCGATGGCTAATTTTCGATGCAAGGAGAATCAACTAGACTTCATCTATCAACTAGAATCAACTTGAACTCTCATTGTTTTGATACTTAAAAGCTATTCAATAAGCTTCTGGCAATTAATTACCATTTATATTTATAGAGGTACATTAGTAGAGACAACTCTGCTCCAAAGTGTCCTCTGTAATCACTAAATACCCGGATCCGTTTTAGATTCATTTATAATCTAGATATCTTGAAAAATTGAAAGATAGGGACTTTAATTAAACTCCACAAAATCATACATAAACAATTGCTTTTCACGAGTACATAAAGGGAACTAAAATTACATAAACAAAATAAAGAGAGTTCAGCCAAAACAACACCAGACAGAGAAGAAGTCATTATTCTATGCTTCAAATTGCAACAAACGAAGTGTTATAGTATCACTAATCACATCCAAAAAACAACTCGATATCAAGATAGTAGAAGAAGTCTTTTCTACATGGATCAACTTGGTATCAAAACAATAGTACTTCCATCATGATCATGCTTGGAAAATTTATCTTCACTATCAAGTCATGAAATTATCAAATCCCTCGACGCACATATTCAAATCCAAGGCATGCAAAACACATATCAGTTAAAAGGCTACATTAGTACGGTGATTACATCTCGCATACCACATATACATATATATGTGTGTGTGTGTGTGTGTGTGTGTGTGTTTATACCTAATTACAAACAATATTATTCGAGGCTTGTACATTATGAGATACTAAGTTGTCACCAGTATAGCTATCTTGAAGTAATGCTAGGAAACTGGTTGGTTGACCTTCATAATATTGCATCCATGATAATGGACTGTAACTTTAGCAAAAACATTATAAAAATATCATCAATATCTAAAAAATATTATTCGAGATCAAAGATAAATGAATAATATATAAACACTCACAGTGTATGGAGGATGCACTGTAGGAGGGAATTGATCAATGTTATCCATTACCGAAGGGTGCACCCTTGTAGAGAGCTGGAGACTAGTAGAGGTATATGTATATACCATATGAAATTTATTCAAAACTCAACAAATGTATAAGTAGATAATAAATATGGTTAAATATAACTTTATGAGCACCCATAACAAATGAAGGACAAACCATTAGATAAAACTGCATGAGGAATTTGTGGGAGAAGTAGAGGATTATCAACTTCTCTTGGAACAATATCTATAGGGATGTCTGTTGTTTCCTGTAACATGAGAAATCATTTATGTGAAAAGATATTCTTATATATCCAATCAAAAATTAAAAGAAAAGAAAAGAATGAGTTATAACAACTTACTTTTGAAGAAGGAGAAGCCTTCGAAGTAGTTTTAGTACTCTTTCTTCCACAAGTACCCTTCAAATTCTGGCTCTTTCTTTTCGTACCGTTTGCTTGGACAATAGCAGTATTACTACCTTTGTTGGATAACTGCCTCAATTTCCTCATATAATCTCTCTCCAATTGACTTGTCATTCTTTTTCTTCCCCGAGAACCTCCTCTCTTTTAAATCCTTTTGCTTGGACTCAATTACTGAAAGTATACAAACGAAGTTAAATTGTTTAAAGCATACCTAGAGAGAGGGAGGGAGGGGGGCGGTGAATAGGTTTTTACACCTTTTTCAATCCCTTGAACAAACTTTCGTTTGTCCCTCAAGGTAGCCTTACACACAACACAATAAGCCAAGGAAGACATACATAGACAATACGATAATACAATCATAAGAGCAAAGTCTAAGTATATCAACTAGTTATGTGAGGTATAAGAACAAATAAACACAACAACAAAGTAAGCTTGTATTTCAATAGATGTTCAATGAGTTACAAGAGTGATCAAAATGTCACTATACAAAAATTACAATATACAAAAGAATCATAGATACAAAATTGATCAATAGAATGAATTCACTAATCACACTATACAAAGTCTTGCTTCACAATACATCACATGTGAATATTATGAATCAAGATAATAAAATATACAATTAAAATATAAGTGAAAGAGATAGGTAGAATTAACACAAGAGATTTTTTAACGTGGTAAAACCTCCAAGGAGGAAACATCCACGGGTTGAATTACAACCATTGGGTACTATATTATTGGAAAGTAAACATAGAACATTCACAAAGTGACCAATCTTTAGCTCACCCAACCTAGTGAAGTCTAAGCCTACCCAACCCTATTGGAAAGTGTGAAATCCCTCAATGATGCGAAACCACCATATATTGGACACCACACACAACCAACATCGATGGTAGATTAGAATTCCTCAAGAGTGTATACACCTCCTGTGTACCCCGCTCTATCGGAGTCTATGTCTAACCATACGCCTAGGCCTACCAATACAATAGCCAACTCCCTATCCAAGGCACTTTTGCCTCTAGGGAGCCTCCCATGCATGACTATCCGAGTCCTCCCGACTCTAGCCATGACTCCTTGCTTACCTATCTGAGTCATCCCAACTCTAGGCAAGACTTCTTGTTTGGCTATCCGAGTCACCCCGACTCTAACCAAGACTTCATGCCTTTTACAAGGACTTCCTAGTGTGATCATGTGAATGCAAATGATGCAAACAATTAATACAACATAGAACATGTGATCAATACATTCTATGGCACAAATAGACCTAAACATGTGATATCACAAGTAATCAAGTCTAGATGCAAAATACGAGAATAAAAACCTAAGCATGTGAAACACCAAACACATACGCTCAAAGTCTCATTCACATATACAACACTTGAATCAAAACATATTCATGAAGTACAAATTCAAGATGCTATCAATATACAATTAAATGCTAGATATATGAGATTAAAATCAATCAATATTCTAGTAAAAAATATAGAGCAAGGATTTGAGATTTTCATCAATCAAAACCTAGATTCTCTAAATCACAAACAAATACACAAATCCTAGATTTCATCAATCAAAGGATCAAATCAAATCTCAAGGTCATTTAACACAAAATTAATTCAATTAAGTTCCAAACAACCTGAGATGCCATTCTAATTACAATACAACTCACAAACATATGTAAAACCTAGAATCATAGAAACTAGTCAACATTAGTCCACAAATTGACTTTCAATTAGAATGATAATCAAGCTATCTTTCTCAATAGCTTTTACCAAACATAAACATAGATATAGAAGAAGAAACCCCAAGCAAATGGAAGGTTAAAAAGAAAGAAATCCCAAAGTTAAGTCCAATACCTTGGATTCTATATCTGGTTCGGAAATCAGTGTGGAACCACCAGAAATCACGATCAAACAGCCACCAAACCACTTGGAGATGATAGAGGACTCAAATAAAAACACTCTCCAACTTGAATCACTCAAATCCGACTCCGGATGAGGAAGATATGGTGTTTTAAAAATCTAAAAAACTGGAGAGAATTCCTTACGGGAAAACTAAATTTTTCTTCTTAAAAATTTCAAATGGAGAGAGAGAGGGAAGATATAGGAGGAGAGAGAAGACCAAACCAACCAATGGTGTGAGGCCACGTCACCCCCTGGCCGTGGGGGGCGCATGGCCCACACGGGGGCAGAGACCCCTCAAGGCCGTGGGGCCCACGGCCACACACACGGCCAGCCCAAGTGGCCTCACGGCCTGGGCTGTCTTCTCATGCGCTCCCTCGGTTCTTCAGCCCGTATCTTGGGTATCCGAACTTCGATTTCAAATTCAATTTCAGATTACGAACCGTGACTCTCTCACGCATGACAACGACTACACAACTTTAAAAAACGGTTGAGAAATCATCTCAGAAAACGATGATGAAGTCAACTCAACGAATGAGAACGAGTAGCGTAGCTACATCGTTTGGACTCGAAACTACATGAATGAGTAACCGAAACGACCGGAACTCAATAAGAAATCATAATAGAGCATATTCAAGTCCAAATACAAAAATATGGAAACATACAAACACAAAGACACACACATATGCTAGTTTCCGGACATAGTCCTAGAAAATGCAAAACACAAAGTTTATCAACATAATATGAATGCATGAGCATATTTTGCCAAGTGTGTGAAAGTGATATATAAATGAAATTAAATCATGAAGGAACACACAAGAATGCTATGTGTGTGTGTGTGCCTAGCCTTGTAAGAGATATGAGGTCCTTTAATACCTTTGTTGATCAATGATGCACGAATCTCTTAAAAGCCGGCTTCTTGAATGAATTGTGGATGAGACGTCCTTTGTCTTCTTAATTCTTCAATATACTAACCACTAAACATTACAAGATAAACACGTTTTTATATGGAATTAATGCCAACACTAACTATAAACCTTACAATTACTATCATTGTTTATGATCAGAACATATCCTTGATCATCATTTTCATGGATGGTACCATCTAGTTGTGAACTCAGCATCTCTTTTATAATGTTGCTTAACTCATTGGCACGTTCAACTACAACTTTATAAGTCTCCTCACTCTTAGAAGATATCTTTGTGAAAATGGAGCATAAATTCCTATACCAAGTGGTTTGTTGCAACCTAGCATCTACTTGTCTGTCACACCTGTCCATATCCTTCACACTTTCACTTCTTGCTTTTCTTGTCCACCTTTTTAGAATATACTCACTAGGAAGTTCCTTCAGATTCATTACCTCTCTTAAGATCATTTTTGTATGACCATACAAGACTCCATTCATCTCAAACAATCTGTAACTACAAGAGAGATAACTGTTTATCTTCTTTCTTATAACACAAAACTCCTTAGAAGTGTCAACATCAACAACTGTATACATAATATCCTCCTTATCATTAACAGTACTTTTCATATAAAATTCAAGAGCGTTCATAAAATCATCTTGAAATTCCTCGAATATAATATTTGTGTAAACCTTTCCTACTTCAATCAACATTTTAATAGGCCTCTACACTTGAGGTATCTTCTAACACAAAGTATATTCCGCTCTAACTCTTTATAACTATTATCATTCAAAACTCTCTCAAAATGCTTGAAAAATTGAACCAAATCATGGTCTGATTGGAGATAATATTTTAAATTACAATTAATACTTTCACTAACTTGAGTGCTCTTCAATCCTGCACCCTATGTCATAGGCACATTTCTTCCTTACTTCAAAAGTTTTTTTAAACCAATTATTTTCATGCAAATTATACTCGGTGAGCATCTTATCCCAAACATCTAAAAACTCATCTTCCTCATCATAGCAACACATGAATTTTGATAAGACCTTGTTAACCCCACTAGGCCCTTAAACAATTGATTCACCTTTTAAAAGGCGTTTTTCATTATATGCCATATGCAAAGCCTATGGTATATAGCAAGCACCATAGATGAAATTGCTTTAGCCATTGCGGCGTCTTGAGCTGTAAATATGGTTTTTGGAGCTTTTTTAGACATGGCTTCCAAAAATGTCTTAAACAACCAAATGAATGAATTAGTAGTCTCATCATACATCAATGCAACCCCAAAAATAACAATTTCTTGATGATGATTGAAGCCAACAAAAAATGCCAATGGACGATTTTCTTTGTTAGTTCTATATGTTGTGTCAAAACTAACCACGTCCCCAAACTAGTCATAGTCAAGAATCATTTTAGCATCAGCCCAAAAAATATTAGTTATTTGTTCCTTATTGTCCAACTGTTCGGCATGAAAAAATGATGGATTTTCCAGGACTTGCTTATGAAAATATTTCAATAAACTTCAAGCTTCTCCAAATACTAATTACCTTTGCCTTTTGGACCGAAGATAGTTATTTATATCTTGCTTTATATATCCAAGAGATTCTCTTCCACCAGCTTGCCTACCCATAAGTTCATACGAATTCTTAATAGAAATGCTAGATTCTTTTACTAACTCCAGCTCAATGGCTTGAGAGGTGAAGATTTTACGCTGGGAAGCTAGTATATGAGCACAATCTTGTTTTAAAAGAGCATAGTTGTACACTTCCTAAAAATGATTAACTATAATTTGTTACCACACATATTCAACTTAATACTCATTCGAGCATCACAACCGGTCATTGTCTCAGGCTCTCAGCTATATGATGTTTAGTTAAACTGTCTCTCTTGTCTTTCGATCGAAAACCCTTCTTTGAGTAAACAAATATTCTTAACGTCACCTCATCAATATGCTTATCCTTCACCACAACTTCCTTTCTAATACTGAATCCCATTTTTCTTGCATACTCATAGTAGAACTTATAAGTTGTTTCTTCAGAGTCAAACTCCATACCAAATTTTAGTTTGCAGCTTTTGTCTCCAACATCATTTGTTATCTGTAATATGGAATGCAGATGAAATGCATAAAGTCATGAAGCTTAAAAATAAATTGAATGCAATGGTACCATGCTGCTGTATCAAACAAAGCAGCAATTTAGAAGGTACTAGGAAATATTTTGAATGTAATGCATCTAATTGGAAGATGTCGTCTTCTCCATTATCAAATTGAGAAGGAAATCCTAAATATGGTCCTATGGGAATTTATAGCCCAACATACAATAAATTAGAAAACAAAAATACACAATATTGAAACCATAAAAGCCAAAAACCGTAGCTGAACAAGAAAAATCTGATTTTGGACAAGAGTCATATTAAACTTACATCTCTTAAAGCCATAGCTGCTATGGTTGTTGATGATGAGATTGAAATCTCTAGAGAAATGGAGGAGTAACGGAGGCGTCCATCTGTATTCCAATATTTTTTTCTTCAAGTTTTAACTGAGGCGTAGAAGAAAACAGACGTTAGGTCTTGGAATACAAGTTTTTTCAATATTTAATAGCTAAATGCTGAAGTGGGTTGTTTACAGCCTTTGGATTTTAAATGGAAAGATATGATTGAAAGTCAAAGATAAATAAGGAAAACTCCTTACCAATGACAGGATCTAGATCGTTAAATGATAACTATGTTGTTGGGTAGATTTCTCTACATCTAGTTAAGTATTATATGTTGTTGTCTAGCAAATTTTGCATTGAGCATTTGTATATGTTCATTTAGGCATTGTTCATAACTAGGATTGTTGGGTATCTTATATTCACATCTAGTTAAGCATTTTTGTGTTTGTCTAGCATAAATTTGTATTGAGCATTCATTGATTGTTCACTTAGACATTTTACTCTCTTTATCATGTTCAAGTCTTGTAGCCACAAGTGGTGGTTGTACAAACAAATATCAAGACCCACTATAAAAGGCCCGATGAGTAGATTAGTAGGTGCTCACGCCAATAGTATTATTGAATGACATTATTAATAAACATCATTAAAACATGACACTTTTAAAAAGCATCAAATTCTTAGGATTATTTTTTGTTGTTTTTTTAATTTATTTTTTAAACGGACTAACCTAGAGGAAAAAGACATCACATACGATATATGCTGAAAACCCCAGGTAGAACCATATGTATATAGAAAAAACATGTAGGGAAAAATACCATAGTACACGCAGCGGAAGCGAGACTAAAAATAGATTTAGTAGTTTTAAAAATTTTTCCTTTTTATGAACCTTAACCCTTTAATTAATTAAACATACATATAATCAACAAAAGAAGAATACCTTTTGTCGCGTGATCCGATTGACTTACGTCGATGGTAATCCGCAAGATCTTCAATCCTAGCACGAACGTGAATCACCTAGGAGCATGGTCTCCCTTTTCTTTGAATTGCAAACCTGAGAATGGACAAACAAACTTTTCTTTTTCTTTTGTTAGTCACAAAACAATCAAAAGAAGACTAAGATTATTCCGGTCACTTTTGAGTTCTCAATCTAATGATCGAAACTCGCGTGAACCTAAATCGATGTTGTACACACAAGCTTATTGATGAACAAGCAATTAGTGTACCATCAAAGAATAATCTATTCACTCTTTTATGTTTTTAGTAGAATAAAAATACTTTCTATGAATTGAGAAGAAGAAGAAAATTGTATCTATCAAACTCTAAGGTGGCCGAACCCTATGGCAAGTATTATATAGGTGGCCGAATTTCTTTCCTCTTTTCTTTTAGGGTTGTCGAAAATCCTTCTCTAAAAACAACTAGGGTTGCCGCAAATCACATGCCAAAATAGGCTTGTGTTACACCCTAATTTCCATCAAAGAATAGACTTCAAACCCTAATCCAACTCATAGATATTTTATTCTTTTTATTGACTAAATTAAAAGACTTCTTATTTGATTAAATAAATAAAATTAATTATTTATTTTCTTATCAAACAAGTCTTTTATTTTTAGTATACTACTACCAATAGTATAGCTTTAGGAAATATATTTCCTTATTAGAAAAGATTTGTTTCTTAATTAAACAATTAATTAATAAATTAATTAATTCTTATTTAATTAAACAATGAAAACAAAATAATATATTAGGTTAATTTATTCACCTTTGCCGCCCCACTTAAAATAAATGGGCCATTTATTATTTTCTTATTTCATTTAATCCATTGGACTTTAAATAAAAAGCCCACATGTGAACCAGACCCATTCTTACTAAAAGAAACAAGCCCACATGTCTTTCATTAATATATTAATACAATTGTGCTGCCCATTAAATAAATAATGTGCAAATTATATTCTTAATATATTAAATGCAATTCTAAATGGACCCATAAATTGGTCCAGTAGAATATATCAAGTGATCCATGCAAGTCCGTGTGGATTGGGGATCTTGGCGGGCTATCTAAATTTAAGCTTCAATAGACATAACCTAATCACAATCAACAAATGATTCACTTAGGTCCGATCCATTAATTTTAACTCATTCCACTAAAGAGCTAAAATTGAACTCTTAAATAAAGATAGAATAAGAAGATGTTCCTCATTCATACCCTAGACAATCATGTTGGAGATAGTGTATCCTCGTGATTAATATCAGTAATCGCCAAGAGTTCATAGACCGCCTATAACTCTCCAAGTTACCATATTTACTCATATGACCACGTTTTGAACTTGGATATTTTGACTTGTCCAGAAGCCATGTTTTCAATAGACACTATCGAACACTCAACGTTGAGATTTAATATCCAATTACCTCAAAACATCCATACGATGATATTATACTCTCATTTAATAAATAGAGCCACGATGTCCATATCTATAAATGAAGTCCTCTATCGATTAACAAATGAATATCACCAAACTATCGAGGATAGACTATGCTATATAATCGTACTCATTGATAACTCAAATGATATCACTTGCAACCATAAGTCCATCATTTATCTCAGGATTAAGATAGACTCTCCGATTGTCCTGATAATGAAAAGACTATTATCTATTGACGGTTCTAGATAAAGCTTTTCATTGTGATCCAGTTCAATGCACCTAGTGCACTAGATTCTTTTGCTCGAAGACACTCCGATGATTTTAGACTCATCATATCTCATTTGATCCCACTCAAATGCTAGCAAAAGAATTCTACAACTTTAACAAGATAAAGGTGCCCAACCTTTAACTTAAGTTGTGAACAATATTCAAAACTAACTAAAGAATTGTGTCTACCACATACATATCCAGATGTACGAACAATTCTTCTTTTCTCATAGTCTTTAGACCTTATGATTATTTACTTTGACAATTATAATATTAAACTATAAATGCTATACGATTTGTTAAACCATAAATCACTTTATTAATATGAAAAAGATTATTAATTACAATATTACACTCTTGCTATTGAGCATAATCCTAACAAAACAAAACAAAAGGAAGAACAATATAAGGAAAAGAAAATCGAAAGCAGAGGGGAGCACAAGCAATAAAATATTAATCTAAATAGACAAGCATGCCACAAACGAAGGCAAAAAACATGAACTAAACTAATTAACCAATTTATCAAGACCAATAGATACCGAACAACACTTTTAGAGATAATCATTAGAGAGAGAGGACTTAAGTAATATTCTCTAAATCATTCTCTTTTGCATCAACCTGAGCAACCCAATTAGCAACAAGGCTTAATTCTGTTTGGGCTGGGAAGCTGCAGAATCAGGGTGAATCTTTATCTGCGTTACAGAAAGAACAGTATCCAATCTCACCAAAGGGGTGGAAAAGTTGACAGCAAAGCAAAGTTTAGTTCGATACTTGAAAAATCAAATCTACAACACAACCATGAAAGAAGCCAAAGAAGAGGTAATATTAGTCAAACCCCACTAAGCAGAAGGGACTGTAGTGGTGACCATAATCTCAGGAATAGAACTCGTCCCCTCATCCGGCATAAAAGAGGCAGTATGCGATCTGGATCCATCAATCAAAATCCTTCGGTCAATCAAACCTTATTGATCAATAAGATCTTTCGGAGGAGAAGTGACCAAAGTAGCTGTAGGAAAATCAGAAGTAACTTACACCGAGGAACTAACCGATCTAGAAATAGAATCATAAATTGAAACCCATTGGTCATTCAAATCCCGTTGATCAATCAGATCCGTTCTAGGAATAGAACTCGCCTTATCAATCGGCACAGAATCCATAGAATCTTGAACCACAACCGAATCTTGAACAAAAATATTTAGATTAAGAAGAGAGTTCGTCTCATTAACTTTAGGACGATATTCTTGCCTAACCTTTGAGTGATTGCTAGATTGTTGTGAAGGTTCCCGTATTTTATGATTAGAATTATTTTGGAGGTGATCTATTCCAATAACAGTTAGCAGGTGTATGCCAAATAAAGCTACACGAATCACAAATCAGACAAATTCTCATAAAAATCAGAAATAAATAAACAAGTACCGTCTCGTTTGAGCATAAGAGAATCCGACAAGTTGGAATACTACAGTTGTAAAATTAAATTTGTAAGGATTCCCTTTTGTTGATTGGCTCATTTCGTGGACAAACCACAATTTGGGGATTCATTATAAGGGTAGCTTAGGTGTTGGTGTTCAAGTTCATGCCCTTTCAGGACCTCATCTTGATAAGCACCAAAGGTAAAATTCTATGTGCTTACTTTCTTTGAAGAGATTTAGAAGCACACACACACACTTAGCATTCTTGCATTTGTGTGCATACTCTTCACATGACACTTTACATACTAGCACCTTGATTGCTATATCTTGTTGTGTATTTATGTTTCTTATAATTCGTTTCCCGACATTGTTCGGAAACGTCCGTGCTTGCACTAATGATTGCTTGGTTTTGCGCGAAGACCGCCTACGGAGATTGCCCTTGGTTTCTCCTTGAATTTCACCTCTGTTGGTGATCGGCGGTTATTATCGACGGCCTGGCCGTCGAATGAAACCGCCGTTTAGACCAGATTGATTTTTCTCTCGGGTTTGATTCGACGGTCACGAAACCGCCGAATGAAACCGCCGTTGTTCCCTTGGTCTTCTCGGGTTCAATTCGGCGGTTATAATCGGTGGCCTGATCGTAGATTGAAACCGCCGAACGGTGCGTTTCAGGGGCAAACTTGTCTTTTCACATACCCAGTTCTTGATGTCTATAAATATCTTACTTTCTCATTATCTGAATAAGTTCTTTGACTCCTTAGAACCCTAAACTTAAAAGAGAGATATTTGAGAGAAAATCAAATCAAGAACTTACATTTAACCACTCAAATCAAATCCTTTTTGCATCAAATTTCATATTGCATCTTCTATGTCTATATAGAGTGCATCTATGTATGGGTTTGCATCATCACAACTTGCTTGGTAAGATTTTGATTAACTTCATCTTATTTTAGTATTTTTACTATCAAGCCATCTCTTTTATATTACTTGTATGTTTTAGATCATATGCTAAATACAAGAAAAGAGAATTGATTGTGATGAATTGATTGAGTGTTGTATTGTAATAGATATCTAGGTTTTTATAATCTATGTTTATCTAAGCTATTTGACATGTCATCTAGCTCTTGATATCTAGGGTTGATTTAATTGATTATATCATCATCCTAGATAAGCATCTAAGGTTCCCTAGCCTTGTTTGTTAATTGAATATTCATACATATTCACATAGGTTGCATAATCTCTTCATTGAGAATTAAGTCTTGGGGCTAAGGTTTCTTAGGCCTTAAACAATTAGAACTAGAGCCACTTTTAAAGACACGCGTGGTAGAAGTGGGGGGTTATTGACTGGAGTGTTAGACGAGGTCTACATAGGTTGTAAACTCCATTTCAATTAGTGGATTTTGAGGTTCGAGTGTGGCACACTAAACAGCGCGTGGTTTTTCCCAGTGGTTGGGTTTCCACGTATACATCAAGTGTTATTTATTTTCGCATCTTATTATACTTGTTTGTTTTTTTGACTAGTAGGGGCATTTTCGTAAAATTGACTTGCTTGCGAAAATTGGGTAATAATAGTTAAAATCTATTCACCCCCCCTCTAGATTAATATTTAGAACACACCGAGCGTTTATTTATTGAACTTTCAAAATTAATTGTATGTTGCACAATTACATAAGATTAGTTGAACTAACTATTATCTTTTATAAATTTTAACAATTTAAGATCAAACCTACTCTACAAAAATTAATAACCAAAGATGGATGAATAATGGCTCCAATGTTATAAGTACACTCTTATAAAATATGTTTATACATCATAATTTATAATTGTTAAATAAATATTAAAAGTATTAAAGTAGTTTATTTTTTTTTGAATGAAAAATAATAAAATAATTTGATTTCATAAAACACATAAAAAAAAAAAAAAGATTTGGGGGCAAGGGTTGTGAATGGGGGAACCAATGCCCACCCCTGCCCCATTTAGATTTTGAGGGTGAAATTCAAACTTATTCTTGTCTTTATCTCTATTTTTGGAGTATTTTTACCCCTAAATGAAGCAAGGGCAGAGACAATGTTTTCCTAATGGGGGCTTAAGCTCCTGTTGGGCCAAAATAAATAAATAAATTAATGGATTTATATTTTATATCCTAGTAGTCGAAATAACTCACGTGATAACTAATTGGGTCTAAATTTATCTTTAAAAAACAAACAAACGGTAATAAAAATTCAAAGCCGTCATCGTTCGACTGTACACCTTGCTTGATTGCCTCCTTGCCAACCAAACACCCCACACTTCTTCGACTCTACACTCCTTGCCAGCTAAACACCCAATATTTCAAATTAGTAAGTGATTTTTAGAATTTGACATTTTTGTTGTCAGGCCACATCCATGGCTTTAGACATAGGAAACAATATACTCTACCAGTGGATATTTCGGGGGGGGGGGGGGGGGGGGGGGGGGGGGGGGGGGGGGGCGGGGTGGGTGGTGATGGTGGTAAGTTATTCTATCGTATTTAATTATCTCCGTCCATTAGTTAAGTTGGAGGTCTCAGATGTCAATAAATAAAAAAAAAAAAACAAAACCCTACATGAACTCTTGGCAAAATACCTCCCTTTCTTTACAAATCCCTTATCATTATCCTCAAACTTCTCTCCCATTTATGCACAGAAGACCCAACACAGTTAGGCACAAAAGACCCAACACAATAATAAGACGAATTGTTTAAGGTGTACATGCTTTGCCTGGATTGTTCTGATAAAATTTATCTGGCGTTGTCTTGCGAACCGTACTCTAATCTGATACAGATGATGCAGTTTGTGTTGATTTTAGTTTCTTACCAAAAATATCAAGATGTCGAGAGGGACAGGTTTAGTATTTTGAACAAACTTAGATATTTTGATTCCAATAAAAAGTCGCCCGAGTCAATGTTTGCTCGGCTGTTTATGAAGGCTGTGGTGATGATTATTAAATGTGTTGCGTTATGGCAGATGAAGGATGATGGAGTTTTTGAGAGAGTGCTTCCCTTAATTGATGAGGCTCGCTATTGGTTCAGGGTATTAGAGGCCGACAAATATAAATTGTTTAACAAGTTGTTTGTGACATATCTGCATAAAGGCACTCTATTTTTGACCGGAGAGTTGATGTCTTTTAATGAAGATTTGGTACAGGATTTCATCAGAACAACATTGACCTAGTGTGCAATGGTGTTTATGAGAGAGTGCTTCCCTTAATTGATGAGGCTCACTGTTGGTTCAGGGTATTAGAGGTCGACAAATATAAATTGTTTGACAAGTTGTTCGTGACCTCTATGCATAAATGCACTCTATTTTTGGTTGGAGAGTTGGTGTCTTTTAATGAAGATTTGGTACAGGCTTTCATAAGAACAACATTGACTGAGTATGCAAAGTCATCAATGAAAGATAAAATGTACAAGTTTCATGCAAGATATGTTTCTCTCTGCTCTCGCTACAAGAGAATAAGGCCTTAATCATCGAAATAATATCTTACGTATTGGATTTTATTGTCCGTCAATACAAGGAGATTGCTAGTGATATTAAACACATAATTTCCATTGAATGTATTCAACCTTAAGAATTTGAACATCTATGTATCAATCTTAGCGAGATTTGTTTGCTTCTATATACAAACAATCAAGTGAAACAGCTGAAGAGGTTTGCAAAGTAGTGTTCGATATGGATCCATCGAAAGCCCCGGGGCCGGATGGATTACCAGCTGGCTTCTATCAAAAGTTCTAGAATTCGGTAGAAAGTAGTGTCACTGAAGCTTGTCTAAAATGTCTCAACAATAGGGAATCCGTTGCTGTTGTTAATGACACACTTGTATGTTTGATCTTGAAAGTTAAAAAAGTTGTTCGTATGTCTGAGTACAAACCTATAAGCCTCTGTAATGTGATTTACAAGATTGTTGCAAAGTCACTTGCTAATAGGCCGAGGAATGTTATTGTAGAGGTTATTTCTGAAGCTCAGAGCACTTTCATTCATGATAGGTTGATAACGAACAGTGCAATTGTGGGTTTTGAATGCCTCCATGCAATAAGGAGTAGAAGACGGAAATATGAGCTATGACCCTCAAATTAGATATGTCGAAAGCATACAACAGGGTTGAACAGGATTTTCTTGAAAAGGTGATGGGCAGATTAGGCTTTTCAGATGGCTGGATTTATAGGATTATGAGGTGTGTGACCACAGTTTATTTCTTTTTCCTTGTCAATGGTCGTGTTTATGGGCCCGTGGTTTCGTTGAGGGGGCTTTGTCGAAGAGACCCTCTGCAACCATACCTCTATTTGTTGGTTACTGAGGGTCTCTCTAGCTTAATTCAAGCGGCGGTGACTAAGAGGGAGTATTTGGCTTATAAAAGCAGTCCTTCGGGTCCAGCAATCTCTCACCTGTTTTTCATGGACTATAGCCTTCTTTTCTCTAGGGCCTCGTTCAAGGAATGTGTTATTATTCAGAATCTCCTTAAGGTGTATTCAATGGCTTTAGGGCAAAAGGTGAACTTTGCAAAGTCTACTTTGTGTTTTAATTGGGCAATCTCGAAAGCAAAAGAGGAGTGTTTAGTTGCAGTTATGGGGGTTCGATGGGTTCGTTGTCATGAGAAGTATCTGGGACTCCCTAGTTTTGCTACGAGGAATAAACAAGCTCTTTTTAATGCTATTAAAGATAAAGTTTGGGACAAGCTCAAAGGGTGGAGATGTAAACTTTTGTCTGTGGCAGGGAAAGAAGTTCTTCTCAAATCAGTAATTCAATCTATCCCAATGTATTGTATGACACTTTTCAGGTTGCCAAAATCTTTGATAAGGAATATTTATGGCCTTTGTTATAGATTTTGGTAGGGTGGATCTGAGGCTACAAAGAAACTTCACCAGGCCTCATGGCAGAAGTTGTGTAAGAGCAAAGATGAAGGTGGCATGGGTTTTCATGATCTGAATGTGTTTAACCGTGCTCTGTTAGTAAAGCAAAGCCAGCAGTTGGTGAATAACCCTGGATCCTTGGCTGCTTGAATTTTAAAGGGTTGCTATTACCCATAGATTGACTTCTTGAAGGCAAATATTTCTAATAGGGAGTCAATGGTGTGGAAAAGCCTTGTGTGAGATCGTGGTTTGATCGATATGGGATCTAGGTGGAGAGTCGGAAATGGGTCCTCCATTAATATTTACAATGACAAATGGCTACCAAGGCTTACTTCCTTTAGGGTGACTTTTCCAAAGGTTAGTCTGGATTTAAAGGTTGTTAGCTAGTTTGAAAATATACAAATGTAGTTAAATTGCTTAAGGCATACTTAGAGTTGGGTGGGGGGTGGGGTGATTAGGTTTTTACATATTTTTTCAATCCCTTGAACAAACTTTCGTTTGTCCCTCAAGGTAGCCTTACACACAACAAAATAAACAAAGAAAGACATACATAGACAATATGAGGATGTAATCATGTGAACAAGGTCTATGTCTATCATCTAGTTGTATGAGGTATAAGAACAAATAAACACAACAACAAAGAATACTCGTATTTCAATAGATGTTCAATGAGTTACAAGAGTGATCAAATATCACTATACAAAATTACAATATATAAAAGAATCATCTATATAAAAATGATCAAAAGAATGAATCCACAAATCACACTTTACAAATACTTGCTTCACTATACATCACAAGTAAATAATATGAAACAAGATAATAACATACACAAATAAAATATAAAAGATAGAGATAGGAAGAATTAACATAAGAGATTTTTTAACATGGTAAAACCTCTAAGGAGGAAACATCCACGGGTTGAACTACAACCATTGGGTACTATATATATTGGATGATAAAAATAAAAAATCCACAAAGTGATCAATATTTAGCTTACCCAACCTAGTGGAGTCTAAGTCTATCTAATCCTATTGGAAAGTATGAAATCCCTCAATGATGCGGAACCACCATATATTGGACAACACACAAAATCAACATCGATGGAAGATTAGAAATTCCTCAAGAGTGCATACACCTCCCGTGTACCCCGCTCTTTTGGAGTTTATGTCTAACCATACGCCTAGGCCTACCAATATAATAGCCAACTCCTTATCCAAGACACTCATGCCTCTAGGGAGCCTCCCATGCATGACTATCCGAGTCCTCCCGACTCTAGCCATGACTTCTTGTTTGCTTATCCGAGTCCTTCCGACTTTAGACAAGTCTTCTTGCTTGGCTATCCGAGTCATCTTGACTCTAACCAAGACTTCATGCCTTTTACAAGGACTTCCTAGTGTGATCATGTGAATGCAAATGATGTAAACAATCAATTCAACATAGAACATGTGATCAATACATTCCATGGTACAAATAGACCTAAAGATGTGATATCACAAGTAATAAAAGTCTAGATGCAAAATACAAGAATAAAACCTAAAGCATGTGTAAACACCAAACACATAAGCTCAAAGTCTCATTCACACATACAACACTTGAACAATATATATTCATAAAGTACAAGTTCAAGATGCTATAAACATAAAATAAAATGCTAGAGACATGAGATCAAATTAATCAATATTCTAGCAAAAAATATAGAGCAAGGATTTAAGATGTAAATCAATTAAATCCTAGATAGCTCTAAAACACATACAAATACAATAATCCTAGATTTCATCAATCAAAGGATCAAATCAAATCTCAAGGTCATTTATTACAAAATTGATTCAATCAAGTCACAAACAACCTAAGATATCATTCTAATCACAATACAACACACAAACATGTGAAAAACCTAGAATCAAGAAAACTTATCCACATTTGTCTCTAAATAGACTTTTGATTAGAAATGATTATGAAGCTATCTTTCTCTATAGCATTCTTAAAACATACATATACATATAGAAGAAGAAACCCGAAGGTAATTGAAGGTTATAAAAGAAGAAATCCCAAAGATATGAACACTACCTTGGATTCTCGAGCTGGTTCGGTTTTATGTGTGCAACCACCAGAAAAGTCGATCAATCAGCTGCCAAATCATTTGGAAAAGGTAGAGGACTCGATTACGAACAATCTACAACTTGAATCACTCAATTTTGAGTTCGTATGAGAAAGTTATGATGATTTGAAGATGAGAAAAATTGGAGAGAATTTCTAGACAGGATTTCACTCTTTTTCTTCTTGAAAACCAAATGGAGGGAATTTGAGAATTTAAAAGGAAGGAGAGAGAAGAGGATTTTTGGCCAATCAAAAGAGGCCAACTCAGCCTAGGCCCGTGTGGGGCGCGTGGGCCACACGGCCAGACCAGCCCCACACGGGACCAGAGGACTGGTCTGGCCGTGGGCCCCACAGCCTCCACACATGGTGGCCAAGGCTTGGCCTTTGGCCATGCACACCCCTCTCGCGCACCGCTCACATTCTTCAGTCGTTTTTAGGCACACCCCTCTCGCGCACCGCTCACATTCTTCAGTCGTTTTTAGGCATCCGAACTCTGAATTCGAATCCGTTTTTGGATTACGAACCGTGACTCCCTCACGCACAACTACGACTATAAAAATTTGATAAATGGTTGAGAATTCATCTCGAAAAACGACGACGAACACAACTCAACGAATGAGAATGAAAAGTAGTGTAGCTACATCGTTTGGACTCGAAACTAAGTGAATGAGTAACCGAAACGATCGGAACTCAATAAGGAATCATAAGAGATTATGTTCAAGTCCAAATACAAAAATACAAAAACAAATAACCATAAAATCACACATGTATGCATTTCCTAAACATAGTCTTGGAACATGCAAATTCCAATGATTATGAAATTAAAGCAAATGCATGAGCATACATTACCAAGTGTGTGAAAGTAATATATAAATGATATTCAATCATGAAGGAACACACAAGGATGCCATGTGTGTGTGTGCCTAGCCTTGTAAGAGAAATGAGGTCTTATATACCTTTGTAGACCGATGAAGTACATCTCTCCTTGAAGCCGGCATCTTGCATGAATTGTGGCCAATACTATCTTTGACGTCTTGAATCTTCAAAACTAAGACCACTAAACATTACAAGAGAAACACATTTTGATATGGAATACATGCCAAGACAAACCAAAAACCTAACATAGTTGAAATTGGTTTATGGGGAATTGAATGCGACTCTAATCAAGGAAATGTTTTTGGTGGATGATGTGGTTTCTATTCTCTCCATCCCTACAACCAACAGTCGCGGTCCTGATGTTTTGTGTTGGCATTATTCTGCTGATGGTATTTATTCTGTTAAGAGTGGGTACAGGTTAGGCATGGCTTCAGTTTGTGTTTCTAGCACCTCTGATATGCTTGCTTTGGGTTCTTGGTGGAAGTCCATTTGGATTTTGAAAGTGCCGACAAAAGTAAAGATTTTTCTATGGCGAGTTTACAATGACTGGATTCCAACCATGGTTAACTTGGTTCGTAGGAAAATTGCCGTTAATCCTAGAAAAATCTTGGTTGTTCGTAATCATCTTTGGAGGGTGATAGCTTGTAGCGCACAACAGATTCATGCTAGCTACTCACTTCTTATCGCAGAAATGGTTGCTGTCTAGCGTGGTGTTGTTCTTGCGGTTGAGGCTGGATTGTATCCCTTTGTGACTGAAACTGATGCTCTTGGGTTGGTCCAGTTGGTGAAGGCAGGTTTGCCAAGTTTGGTTGATGTAGGCCTGATTATTGGTGACATCTAGATCGCCTTAGAGAGCTTTCGGGTTGTTATGTTATGCATGTGTCTAGAAAAGGGAATATGGTTGCCCACATTATTTCGAAAATGGCTCTAAGTTTTGTAGATGATCTCTACTGGTTGGAGGATTTCCCTCTGTGTGTGGAAAGGTTCCTTCTGGAAGATTTTCTAGGTTGTTGTTAGCTCTTATTGGCTTTTAATAAAATGGTTTGTTCAAAAAAAAAACAAAAAAAAAAAAAAAAAAAAAAAAAAAAAAAAAAAAAAAACGATTGCAACTAAAACACAAATTATTAGTAACATTTTAACAACAAGGTTCACCATCAATTATCATTTTTTTTTCTATATTTTTTGTTTTCACTTTTAATATTAGAAATGAGCAGCCCTAGATCCTCACGATGTCGAGCATCCTTGTTACAAAATAATTAAGACTAAAAACCGACTTTATTATTTGGATTTATTATACTTACAGAATTTGTGAATTAAACGTTTTTACTTGCATAGTGGTTTGCCCTTCACATCTACACCATGAGGATGTAGGTTTGAGTTTGTCCTCTCCCCAAATCCCGAATTATTGTAATATATATATATATATTTTAAACTTGCATATTTCATTTTATGTCATTTTAATTTTGTAGTTTTACATTTGATTTCACACTCTTGTATCGAATTTTTATTTTTTAAGGTTATTAGTGAATAGTGATTGTTAATTACCATATATAATACATGTGGTAAATTATGATCAATAATTAGTGTGTTTTTTTTAAGCTATTACTTTAATTTGAACTTAGTTATCTTTCGTGAGTTTATATCGATTATTTTTATGCGGCCCGGATAACTACTCCCACAAATCGGGAGAAAACTCTCCACAAATATTTGTAAAATGTGTATGGTGGGACTCGAACTCCTCACCACCACAGCGGAAGGGGGTGCACTACCATCTCTGCTAAGAGATGATGTGCAATAACATCAGTAATTTGATAAGTAGTTTAAGAGTCATCTCACGGTTTTTGAAGTTCATATGTTTTTCTTTTGCTTGTTTTTTATTTTTTTTTATATATTTTTTTATGAATAATGAGTGTTTTTAATTTTTTTTTAATTTTTTTTAATTTTATTTATTTATTTATTTTTATTTATTTATTTATTTATTTATTTTAAGTGTTACAACTAATTCTTGTAGTCATGGATAATTAGTTGAGGATTTAAACATAAATAACTTAATAATATATATATATATACAGATTTTCTATTATCAGTTCGTCTTGACAATAAAAATATCATGATGAAGAATGTGGACCATTAGATTTACATACTTTGACTCAAAGAAACTTCTCCATAATCTGTGGTTCACATTCTTCATCCTGATTATTTATTGTCAGGATGAACTGACAATAGAAAGACTGTATATATATATAAATATATATATATATATATATATAACTGATCACCTCAGTGCGCACTGAGTAATATATATCAGTGCATTGCTCAGATGCAATACACTAATGTATTTTATATCAGTACGTACGGAGGAGAAAGGGACCATATATATATATATAAAATGCAACCTAATAATGTCTTGAGCATAAATAAATAATACATAACCCAACATGCCCATTAGACCCAAAATTAAATTGAACTTTACCAATAAAAACCAGTTCAATTTTACCCAAAACTAAACAAAACCCAACCGTGTCCTCCCCTACTAGTTGCATGTGGAGGACGAGGCTGCCAGCTTCCTTTCCCATAATCAGCAAAGGGGGAACCTCCCCTTTTCTGGTGACGAGGGAGGTTTGTGTTAATATTATTATTTATATTTATTTTGTAAGAACCATTAATTATTAAATGAGAAAATTGTTTTCAATATCCCAATTGAATTTAGAGGAAATAGCACTTTTTAATCAAAAAAATAAGGGTGTTTCTATTTTTATCCGGAATTAGTGTTTTAATTGTTTTTACTAAACTTTCCACTGAAGAGACAAATTTACCCATATCTTTTCTATTTATTTTTATTTTTTAAAACTAATTTTATTTAATTTTCTTTTTAATTTTTTTTATAAAAATTATTGGAGCACCTCCAATGGAGGTCACTTGCCACACAACAATAAAAAAAAAAATGGGTGTTTAATTGAAGAAGAACGGTGGTGTATTTAATTGAAGAAAACTGGTGTGTTAAATTGAAGAAAACCAGTGGTGTGTTTAATTGAAGAAGATTGATAGTGTGTTTAATTGAAAAAGACTTCTGATGTGTTTAATTAAAAAAGACGGGTGTGTTTTATTGAAGAGATATGGATTTTTTTTTTCCAGATTTAAAAAAAAAAAAAAAAAAACCATTCTTCTTCTTCTTCTTCATCTTCTTCTTCGAATCTCAACGGTAGTTAGGGTCTGTTTGTTTTTGCCTCTGAAAACTTAAAGTCACCTCTTCAGACATTTTTGTTTGTTTTTTTGGACATCTGAAGTCTGAGAATGGCTTAAATTTGTCTCAGAAAAAAAAGTTGAAAATTTGGACTTTTTTATGAAGTCTGAAATCAGACTTCAATTCATTTACTTTTTTCTGCCTAAACTGCCCTCAACAGATCCAGTGGCTTCATTCATTCCAACCCATTGAAGATCCGATCTTTTTCTAGACCGTTACTCAAGTTCCTCTTCCTCCATCTTCCAAAACCAGATCCAACAAACTCACTCACAGATCCTGTGGCTTCGTTCATGGTGAGTATGCAGCGACTTCGCCGATCTTCACATGATGGTGAAGAGAGAGAGAGAGCGAGAGACAGACGGTGATGAAAGAGGGCGAGAGAGAGAGATTCAGTTACCGGTGAGAGTGAGAGAGAGGAAGAGAAGAAGATAATCTGTGGAGGAGAAAGAAGATTAATTAAGGAGAGAGTGATTGGCGAGAGGATAGAGATGGAGAGTGGTTGGCTAAGGTGAAAGAAGATAACATTCTTTAATATTATTTTTTAATATCTTTTAATAATTATTAAATACACTATGGTCAATACCAACATAAGAGGTGTAAAATGATCAATACCTCAAATGTGAGAGGAGTGAAAAACTAATAGTATCCAATAGTAATATATATAATTTTATTTAAATAATGATATATTATTTTTAGATTAACAAGATATAAGTAAATAATAAATAAATATAATGATATATAACAATCAATGATGCAAGGGTATAAATGTCAAATTATAGGTTTTTAGATGTTTCTATTTTTAAAAAACAAACAGCTTAACACTTAATTCAGACTTCAGAAAATAAAAAACAAACATATTGCTCAGACTTCAGACCCAATTCAGGACTTTAAGTTTTCAGACCAAAAAACAAACGTCACCTTAGTCTTATTACGATATTTTTACCGGTTTTAATGCAATTATACATATAGTTAGCAGGGCAATTTGCCCCGGTAAAAATGTAGACATATAATTATAGATGGTGTGCAAATTACAACATAACGTTGTTCTTTGAATAAGTTCCAAACTGTGTTAAAATGACATGAAAACATACAAATGCTGATTTAGTCACCTTTGTTACAGTAGATCACAAACCACTGTTTTTGTTTTTTTATTGGTAGAGCCGTAAAGGTAGGGAAAAATGGAGTGCATTTTTGCTCACCCAGACTAACTAGGGTGAACCATACCACCCATTCCAGGTGTTGACATGTGTCCTAAACTTTGGGTTAACTTAGAACTTTGGGTTGAGTTTATGACACGTGTCAATACCTGAAGTGGGTGGTAATGGTTCACCCTAGTTAGTGTGGGTGAGCAAAAATGCATTCGGGAAAAATGAGTTGCTGGTTATAAAATCGATGAAAGGCAAAAGCTGAGGCTTTTTGATTTATGTTGTCGAATAGTTGTCCATGCATGCTTGTTTAGTGGTTACTACATTTTCCAGTATCATTCATATTTTCATGCACGTAAAAAAGGATGGGAATTGAACTATTGAAGGAGCCAAAGCATTAGCAGATCAATATTAATGATTTGATTAAATTTATTAAGATTGAAGAATGCAAATTATCCTTAAATGATACATAACTTATAAATTAGAATTCTCCCGATTACTATTGTTTTTCTTGAAGACATTATTCTTCCATACTCTGATATAGTGAGTGAGTGATTTTTCAAGGAGCATAGCCACCGTGGCCACCTGCACCCCCACCACCACCTCCGCTCCCACCACCACCACCAAATCCACCCCCATTGGCACCACCAGCGCCATAGCCACCACCTCCACCAGAGCCACCGCCACCACCACCACCAGACCCACCACCATAACCTCCACCTGTTCCTCCACCTCCACCATATCCACCTCCATGTGCTCCTCCAGCACCATAACCTCCTCCACTACCTCCACCACTCCCACCACCAGCTCCATGGTCAGCACCGTGTTCTCCACCAGCACCATAGCCACCACCACCACCAACACCTTCACCACCTCCATAACCACCACCATGCTCCCCTCCAGCACCGTATGCAGACCCACCGCCACCACCATGACCACCACCACCACCCCCACCACTATATCCAGCCCCACCAGCACCTCCACCTTCACCACCACCACTTCCATATCCTGCACCATGCTCACCTCCTGCACCATAAGCAGCTCCACCACCGCTACCAGAGCCGCCACCACCACCACCACCAGCAGTACCGTATCCAGCTCCACCAACACCTCCACCTTCACCGCAACCACTTCCATATCCAGCACTATGTTCACCTCCAGCACCATAAGCAGCTCCACCACCGCTGCCAGAACCACCACCACCACCACCACCAGTACCGTATCCAGCTCCACCAGCACCTCCACCTTCACCGCTACCACTTCCATATCCAGCACTATGTTCACCTCCAGCACCATATGCAGCTCCACCACCGCTGCCAGCACCACCACCACCACCATATCCACCAGCACCTCCATAGCTAGCACCACCACCTTCACCACCACCACTTCCATATCCAGCACTATGTGCACCTCCAGCACCATATGCAGCTCCTCCACCGCTGCCTCTTCCACCGCCACCACCATGTCCACCAGCACCACCATAACCAGCACCACCACCTTCACCGCTTCCACCACCACTTCCATGACCAATAGCACCAGCTTCCCCTATTGCTCCATAGGCAGCACCACCACCACCGCCTGAGCCACCTCCACCACCGTATCCACCAACCTCAGCGCCACCATATCCAGCACCGGCACCGGCACCATGATCAGTGCCATAGCCTATTCCTGGAGAGTGGCCAGCGATTTCATCAAAAGTGAGGAGGGCTCTAGTAGCTGAGCAAATACCTAAACCTAATAACACAAAGAAAACTGCAGTAAGGACTTTGAGAGTAGACATGGGAATATGTTTTTGAATACCACAAGATTGGCTTAGAAATGGAGAATGATCGATGTTGATATTTATAGGGATGGGAATAGGGTCCAAAGACGCGTTGCTTGCATTTTGCATATATAGAAAGTGGTCGAGAGGCACATGCAAAAGAGAATTGAGTGCATGCCAATATGCCATGCCTCCACTGTCTGCTCCAATATACACTACTCTCACTCTCACTCTCACTCTCATTCTCATCATCACTAGTGTGTTTTTGCTGTCCTCCATATCTAACTATTTGTCTAAATTTCAACCTAGACTCTACTTCATGCCCACTCTAAATTACAACCTTTGTCTACGGGGCCTCTTAACCTCACAAATGCAGGTCCAGTAGTACCGACGAAAATATTAAGTGGTTATTTTTAAGTTTTAAAAGGGTTTTAATTATTTAACACCATCTATTATGGTTTGGTGGTAAAAAACGCTTATTAATCATAGTAAAGTGTTAAGTTCGAGTCGTAATACCAGTAGTTTCCAATGAATCTAATAATATATATTATCCTTTCTCGATCGGTAATGTTCCTTAATAAAATTGATCACTTGTTTGTTATCTAAATAGTAAATACTATATAGCTTTTCTATCTTTTCTCTCTCTCTTTTTTACACAAATAATACAACTTGTAGACAATAAAAAAAAAAAAAAATAGTATATTTCCAGGAGTTAAAGATATCGCAATGTTCATCTGTTTTTTGCACTAGCTAGGAAATTTTATTGATCATAGAAGAGAAAAGGAGCAAATTTCAATTATACATATGTTTGGTGTAATTAGCGAAATTTCAACTTAATCATGGATAAGCTAAATTTGAGTTATAATTTAATTTTTAAATTGCTATTCCATGTATTATGGATTCTGACTATACTAAGTCAAATATCCATTGCAAAGAATTAATGTATACATTAATTCCAATGTTTTAATCTAATTTACCATATACAGTATATGCCTTTTACTCGGTATGCTTAACTGACAATTCATTTTTGTTTGAAAACTAAACTGTTAGATTAACGCATCCAACAATAGAGAGATGTCCCCAGGGGCGTAGCTCAGCTGGTAGACAAACGTGCGGGTTTGGGTAAATGACTCCCAAATCAACGGCTCGAATACTACCAATAACAAAAAGCTTCAAAAAAAATACTTGGTCTTAAATAGATAAATACCGTCAAAAATAAAATAAAAAATAGAGAGATGTAACAATTAGATGAAAATAAATATCCAACATCTATATTATATATAAGTATTGAATTTAAATTCTTTAACCTCCATACTTTCTAACCAAAATTTGAATCTAAAATCATAATATGCAATTTTAAACTATTTTATCTCTTAAAATCTCTTAAGGTACATAAAATTTCATATCTACATTTTCATTAGTAGAACTCTTAATTTAGAGTTCAGCCTTAAATTTTCATCCATTTTGGTTGAGCTTAACATCTAAATAAAAGAAATTTTTTTTTTTTTTTTTAATAATACGATATTTCAAGATTTGGGAAGGAGACACGATTTGAACCCACAACTTTATGGTGTATGTATGAGGTGCATATTATTGGAACAATCTTTTCTTTCCATACCTCCTTACTTGTGTGTATCTGTGTGAAATGTGAGAATGTACGTTTGCTTCTAGAAACTTCAGTTTTAAGCACACCAAATAATGGGTTGGTACGTAATTTTTAATTTGACTGATAATCATAATTTTTTATTTTTAAGAAAAAGAGCAGCCGCACTATAATGTGTAACGATTGGTTCTTGAAATATCGGCTGAGTGGATAAATGGTCTAAGTTGGATTTTGTTAGCTTAATTTAATTATATATATGCTGACCATACGGTGTCTCTCTTTGTTGCAAATACTGCTGATCATGCTATAACTATTTATTGCAACTCAAGTCTCAACAACCCTAATGGACTAGACTCCAATACGGCGGAAATTTGGGCCATTCATAAGGCGTCTGAAATTTGTGTCACCAATCCTACCTTTCTATCTGCGGAGATGATCATTGTTAGTGATTCAATGGTGGCAGTTTTTTGGGCTAATGGGGTTGGTTTTGGCAGCCTAAAGCATGTTCAGGCGATCTATGATGTGAGGAGTATGATGAGCAGCCATGGGAACTTGAAGATTATCTACAATCCTAGAGCTTCGAATTCGTTCGTGGATTTGCTTGCGAAGCGTGGGTCTAATAATGAGGGTGATTTAATGTTTTCGGGAGGTTGACTTTTTGCAAGTTCGGTCTGGTTCTGGTTTTGCTTTGGGTTCTGGCGTTTGTTTTGGGTCTTGTGTTGTTTCTGCTGCCTCTGGTGTCCCCTGTTTTTCTCTGTTGGTTCCTTTTGTTTTGCTGGTGTTGTTTGCCTGGTTGGGTTCTGGCCCTTCTTTTAAAATTTGCAGTTCAAAAGAAAAAAAACAACCCTAAGGGACTCTACTTCTCGTCATGAACATATATACTTAGTAACACACTAATATTTATTCTTAATTAATATAAAAATTGAGATAATTATTGAGTTGATATCTATTTACTATCGATCCAACTACTCTTCCCATCTTTTAAAAAAAAAAAAAAAAAAGTTTTGGTAAATGATTAAATATTATCTCAGAAAAATAAAAAATAAAAAATAAATATTATTTTCTTCATTTTCACATTTTAACTAAATTTTAAGATTGTATCGTCTTTTAATTCATAAAAACACACATTCCACTCAAACACACAGTCCTTTTTTTTTTTTTTTTTTTTTTTCTAAAGTTGTATCCCTCCTTTTTAAAGAATTAATAATGATACTGTATTTGTATCACTAATAAATATTTGATTCTCTAAGAGGATCATTAAAAAAAAAAAAAAATTTGATATAAAGTTTTATATTGTTTTTAGTTTTATGTGATATATATCCCAAGAATGTATTGCAGATAAAAACAAAAGCTGTGCGGAGTCGTGGAGAAAATATAATTACTGAATTCGCTTCAAGTTAGTAAGATAGTTATCGCTGGTTTTGTTGAAGCTATTTACGATTAGGACATGTGCTTAGTAACTAGTAAGAGGGAATTAGCATGCATGCATGTTGATTCCTATATGTTAATTTGCATGTACATAATCATTAGCACCAAATATCTTATTGCGAGGACATGATTGGAGGAAGAAGAACTAATATTAGTATCATATGATACAACTTATGATAACTTTGAGTTGGCTTTCATATTTTTTTTTCTTAATTAAATTACATATAAGTGTTTTTTCTTACCCAAATTAACCTTATTTTTTTTAAATATAGAAGGTACGAATACACATTCGTTTAAGAAAGTGCTTCAGAGAATAGGCCTAAACCTAATCCTCATGGGGCATAGCCACCACCGTGTCCACCGCCTTCACCACCTCCAGCTCCATAACCACTCCCATGTGCTCCTCCAGCACCATAACCCCCACCTCCTCCAGCACCACTTCCGCCTCCACCTCCTCCTCCAGCTCCCCCGGCACCACCTGCGCCGTAACCACCTCCTGCACCTTTTCCTTCACCGCCACCATACCCCGAACCAGCACCGCCTGCACCAGCACCACCGCCACCGCCGCCACCGCTTCCACCTCCACCACCTCCTCCAGCACCACCAGCACCACCGGCACCGTAGCCACCTCCTGAACCTTTTCCTTCACCACCACCATATCCTGAACCAGCAGCGCCACCACCAGCACCGCCGCCGCCACCACTTCCACCTCCACCACCTCCTCCAGCTCCACCGGCGCCACCAGCACCATATCCAGCACCGCCACCTGCACCACCCCCGCTTCCATATCCAGATGCTCCACCAGCACTGCCTCCACCACTGCCACCACCACCACCACTGCCACCGCCACCACCACCACCACCATGTCCAGCTGCACCTCCATAGCCAGAACCACCACCTTCTCCACTACCAGCACCGCTTCCATATCCAGAAACACCATGTTCCCCTACAGAGGCATATCCAGATCCACCACCACCACCGGAGCCGCCTCCACCCCCATAACCCCCAGAAGCAATTCCAACACCAAGTTTACCACCAATAAGGGTTACCTGGGCGTTTGTAACTTGTTCTTCCTCATGAGTAAGAAGAGCTCTAGAAGCAGAAGAGATACCTAAACCTAATAAGACAAAGAAAACAAGACTGACAACTTTGTGAGAAGCCATGAGAATATTGTGTTTGTGTGTCACGACCTTGGTTCGAAGCGTATTTATAGGCAAGCGAATGGGGTCGAAAATCGCGTTGTGAGCAGTAGAACCTGCAAAAAGAGAGTTGGGGTGCAACCCCACAAAGTGGTCGATCGAATACACAGAGATGCACAGGTTTTCACTCATACTAGTATAGACCCCCACTAACGTACTGTGGACCACATCTCATTATATAAATATAATTTGTACAAATTGTTAATCAATTTTATTTTTTTATTAAGAAAAAAAGACCTAATTTTTATTTTCCACTTGTTTTTTTTAATGGATATCCGACTCATTGGTAACCTTGAACATTTTATATAGAGAGATAATCTGATCAGTGTTGCCTGATAATTCAATAAATTCCGGTTATCTTTGGCTGTCTTTTGTTCTGTTTTTGTTTCTGGGCTGTTTTGGTTGCTGTGGCTTTCTCTTTTCTTTTTTCTGGTTGCTTTCGTTTGGTGTGGTGTCTCTGCTGTTGCTCCTTGGCTGCTGGCTGTGTTGTGCCTTGGGCTGTGGTTTTGTGGCTTTGTTGTTGGTTCTGTTGTGCTCTTCGAATAAAGATTGCTGTTTTCAAAAAAAATAAATAAATTCTGGTTAACTTGTTTCTGTTTTCAGACGACTTATATATCTCTTTAAGGTTTCTTGGAGAGTAAAAAAAAATATATATTTAACAATCGAGCAGTACTACTGTACTAGCCTCAACTTTTGCTATCTGATTTCTATCATTAATTAACAAAAGTCCTTAAGTTCTCATTTATTTCCAATCATTTTGCGACGTTTGTGAGAATGACCAACTGAACCTTTAACCTTTTTAAATTAACAGTATTATTATAAGGGATGATCCCTAAACTTTAAATAATTAACAAAAAAATAACTTTCCATTAACATGCACCTAATGAGAATTTTAGAGAGGACAAATTAATTTCTCTCCCAGATCGACTCAATTGATTATGAATATGATCGTATCGGCCGCTGTGCTTTTGTTACCTGATGACAAAACAACAGTACACAATGATAATCCCCTAATTTATGGGCGAGTTTGGATCTTCTCATTGACCTTATTTTTTATTTTTTATTTTATTTATTTATTTATTTTTCCAAGTGTAAGAGCATCCCTAATAAGGCTCCCTATTTGTTCCTTATATTTAGGGAGCCAGTTGTACTTTTTACAAATAATGAGCCATTTAAGGAGTGAAGACTCCAAAAAGCCTCCCTAAAAATGACTCCCTATTATTATTTATTTATTTTTAAATAAAAAATAAATATTATTATTTTTAAATAAATTTAAAATGTTATTATTTACAATTAACGGTCACATTATTTATTATTTTGTGCAACTATAGAGAATTAATCACTTCATTCATTAAAAACTAAAATTAGTTTTTTTAATTTTTTAATTTTTTTAATTTTTATATTTATTTTAAAATATAATACAAAGAGCTGTTGCAATTTGGGTTTTAAAAAATAAGAAATGAAAGCAGTAGCCGTTGGAGAAAGTAAATGTAGGTAAAAAGATGAATTATTTGGGTTTAAATAAAAAGAATTTGGGTTAAATACAAAATAGGGATGATGAATTTAGACCATTGGATATGAATGATGTTGACTCATCTTGACCACCCATTTCAATTGAGGAGTGATAAAAAAATAATAGGGAGGATGTCTTCCCTCCCTACATTTGATGAGCCTTTGGCCGGAATAAATTTTAGGGAGTGGGATAGGGAGGCTGTTGGAGCACATTCTGGTCCAACCTCCCTAAATATAATCAAGGAGGTTGCAAATTCCGACATATTGGGGATGCTCTAAATGAAACATCTACTTGTATGAGAGAGAAAAAAACAAATAAATTTTGACCATATATTTTCATTTATGTTTAGGAGTCAACATCTAGTGCAAAGCTAAGGAGAAAAAAAAGAATCGGGAGAATACTGATCTTTTATGAGACATCACCATCGTAAAATATAAATATAAAACACTGATATTATTGAGCGGCTACAGGCTGGTCACTTCTTAATGTATTTTTTTAATATGTATTTGTTGCCGGGATACAATGCGGAAATCAATATGACAATCAACATGGAAAACCATTAATATAATAATGAATTAAAGAATCATACCGTACCAAAAAAAAAAAAAAAAAAAAAAAATGTTCTCTTTATGCTTTATTGTTTCAAACTTTCAATATGATATTATGATCAACATCAACTCTAGATTAAAACTTTCTTCTCAAAATGACATTTTATTTTGGGTTCGAAAATTTAATAGCACTCTTTAAAGAGTGAGTTTTAAGACTATTACGAACTTAATAACTTAAGTTTTAATAATACCTAAAGTGCGGATCTGACAAAAATATATTTAAAACACACTCACAAAAACAAGTATTTGTTTTTTTTTTTTTTTTTTTTTTTTTGGAGACTTATTTTGGTGTTTTCAAGACTTATTTTGGTATTTCGAGACTTAGTTTACAGTTTTCAAGTCTTATTAGGTATATTTATAATTTTCAAGAATTATTGGGCAAAAATGACATTTACAATTTTTTTTTTCATATTCTTCTTAATGTATTTTTTTTTAATATGTATTTGTTGCCGCAATATGACAATCAACTTGGAAAACCATTACTATAATAATGAATTCAAGAATCATACCATACCAAAAAATAAAAAATATGTGCTCTTTATGTTTTATTGTTTCAATATGATCAAGATCAACTCTAGATTAAAACATTCGTCTCAAAATGACAATTTATTTTGGGTTCAAAAATTTAATAGTACTCTTTAATGAGTGAGTTTTAAGAATATCACGAACTTAATAACTTAAGTTTTAATAGCACCTAAATCCTAAAATGCGGATCTGACAAAAATACCCTTAAAACACACTCACAAAAATAAGTCTTTTGGTTGTTTTTTTTTTTTTTTTTTTCCTGAGACTTAATTTCGTGTTTCCGAGATTTATGTAGGTATTTTTCGAGTCTTATTTTGGTGTTTTCAAGACTTATTTTGTTGTTTCCAAGACTTATTAGGTATATTTGCTATTTTCGAGATTTATTGGGCAAATATGAAATTTTCAATTTTTTTTTTTCATGTTCTTCTTAATGTATTTTTTTATTCTATATTTGTTGCCGGGATCCAATGTGGAAATAAATATGACAATCAACATGGAAAACCATTACTAATTTACTATAATAATGAATTCAAAAATCATACCATACCAACAAAAAAAATAAATGTGCTCTTTATGTTTATTGTTTCAATATGATCAATATTAACTCTGGATTAAAACTTTCTTCTCAAAATGATATTTTATTTCGGATTCAAAAATTTAATAGCACTCTTTAAAGAATGAGTTTTAAGACTATCATGAACTTAATAACTAAAGTTTTAATAGCATCTAAAGTGTGGATTTGACTAAATGCCCTTAAAACACACTCACAAAAATAAGTCTATGGTTTTTTTTTTTTCCGAGACTTATTTTGTAGTTTCACCTATATTGTGGATCTGACTAAATGCCCTTAAAACACACTCACAAAAATAAGTCTATGGTTTTTTTTTTTTTTTTTTTTTTCTGAGACTTAATTTCGTGTTTCCAAGACTTCTTTTGGTGTTTCCGAGACTTATTTTGTAGTTTTCGAGACTTATTCTGTAGTTTCCAAGACTTATTAGGTATATTTGCAATTTTGGATACTTATTGGACAAAAATGAAATTTTCAAAATTTTTTTTTTTTTTCATGTTCTTCTTAATGATATGTATTTGTTGCCGGGATCCAAAATGGAAATCAATACGACAATCAACATGGAAAACAATTACTATAATAATGAATTCAAGAATCATACCATACCAAAATATAAAAAAATGTGCTCTTTAATCTTTATTGTTTCAATATGATCAACATCAACTAGAGATGCACATTTTTCCCCGGGGCCCCAATTCCCTGCGCCCTCATCCCCATTTGGGGATTTTTTTTGTTGGGAAAAATGAGATATTGAAATGGGGATGGGGATGGGGATGGGGGGATCCCCATTTCCACATTTCCCCTAAACATATATAAATATAATTATAATATATATTTTTAATTTTTTTTTTATTCTTTGAAAACCCTAACTCCCTAAGTATATATACACATTTACTCTTTAATTTGTTTTTGTTTTTTTTTATTGAAATGTTTGTTTTTTTAGTTTAATTTATATTTTTTAGTCAAATGGGGAAATTGGGGAATGGGGGAAATGGGGAAGTAGGGAAAAAGGGGGAAAAAGGGGGAAAACGGGGAATTAGGGATGGGGATGGATATAGGTCCCCCCAAAATTCCCCAAGGGGATGGGGGAAGGGTCTGGGAAGTGGGGATAGAGATGGGGGGACCTATATCCATCCCCATTCCCCAAACGTGCATCTCTAACATCAACTTTAGATTAAAACTTTCTTCTCAAAATGACATTTTATTTCGGTTCAAAAATTTAATAGCACCTCTTTAAAGAGTGAGTTTTAAGACTATCACCAACATAATAACTTAAGTTTTAGAGTAATTGGCACAAATCCCCCCTCGAGTGTATATAAATTTGCATGTTGCCCCCTAAACTTTTTTTTTTAGGCATGTTGCCCCCTGAACTATCACTAATTGGTAGAACAAGAGTAAAAATGCCCCCTCAGGGGGGAAAAAACCAAAGGATTGCCAATAAAGTGATAGTTCAGGGGGCAATATGCCTAAAAAAAAAGTTTAGGGGGCAACATGCAAATTTATATACACTCGAGGGGGATTTGTGCCAATTACTCTAAGTTTTAATAGTACCTAGATTGTGGATTTGACAAAAAATACCTTAAAACACACTCACAAAAATAACTCTATGGTTTTTTTTTTTTTTTTTTTTTTTTTTTTTTTTTTTTTTTTTCCGAGTATTTTGGTGTTTCTGAGACTTATATTCTAATTTTTTAGACTTATTTTATAGTTTCCAAGACTTATTAGGTATATTTACAATTTTCGAGACTTATTGGGCAAAAATGAAATTTTTAATTTTTGTTTCATGTTCTTCTTAATGTTTTTTTTTTTTTTAATATGTATTTGTTGCCGGGATCCAATGTGGAAATCAATATGACAATCAACATGGAGAACCATTACTATATTAATGAATTCAAGAATCATACCATTCCAAGAAGAAAAAAAAAAGGGTGCTCTTTATGCTTTATTGTTTCAATATGACCAACATCAACTCTAGATTAAAACTTTCTTCTCAAAATGACATTTTATTTCAGGTTTGAAAATTTAATAGCGCTCTTTAAAGAGTGAGTTTTAAGACAATCACGAACTTAATAACTTAAGTTTTAATAGCACCTAAAATGTGGATCTCACAAAAATACCCTTAAAACACACTCACAAAAATAAGCCTCTGTTTTTTTTTTCCTAGACTTAATTTTGTGTTTCCGAAACTTATTTTGGTATTTTTGAGACTTATTTTGATGTGTTTGAGACTTATTTTAGTATTTTTGAGACTTATTTTCTAATTTTCGAGATTTATTTTGTAGTTTCAAAGGCTGATTTTGTAGTTTCCAGGACTTACTAGGTATATATACAATTTTTGAGACTTACTGGGTAAAAAATAAAATTTTCAATTGTTTTTTTTCTTCATGTTCTTCTTAATGTATTTTTTTAATATGTATTTGTTGCCGGGATCCAATGTGGAAATCAATATGACAATCAACATGGAAAACCATTTCTATAATAATGAATTCAAGAATCATACCATACCAAAAAATAAAAATAAAAATAAATGTGCTCTTTATGCGTTATTGTTTTAATATGATAATCATCAACTCTAGATTAAAACTTTTTTCTCAAAATGACATTTTATTTTAGGTTTGAAAATTTAATAGCACTCTTTAATGAGTGAGTTTTAAGACTATCACCAATTTAATAACTTAAATTTTAATAGCACCTAAAGTGTGGATCTGACAAAAATACCCTTAAAACACACTCACAAAAATAATTCTTATTAGGTATATTTGCAAGATTTATTGAGCAAAAATGAAATTTTCAATTTTTATTTTCATGTTCTTCTTAATGTGTTTTTTTAATATGTATTTGTTGCCGGGATCCAATGTGGAAATCAATATAACAATCAACTTGGAAAACCATTACTATAATAATGAATTCAAGAATCATACCATACCAAAAATAAAAAAACAAATGTACTCTTTATGCTTTATTGTTTCAATATGATAAACATCAACTCCTAAAAAAGAATATTCAAACCTAGAGAGAGTGGCTCTGCCTTCTCTCTAGAAATACACCGCCTCCTACTGTTTCTCATTTCCGCTGCATCAGTCCGTCGCCGGCTTCTTGCTATGGCAGTGGGAGCCGGCGGTGATGTCGCCCCTACGGGCGGTCTTCTTCTTCCTCATGCTGGGTCTTCCCGTTCAGATGGATGATTCCGGCGGCTGCTACGACAGCCCTGACGTTCGTCTGGTCAACCTTCTCGCGCCATCAGGCAGGTCTTTTTCTCTAGTCGACGTCGGCAGCGGTTAGATCGACCGATCCTCTTGGATATGGCCAGATCTGGTGTGATTCAGTGTGAGTTGATGATCGGCGGCCCAGAAGTTCGTCCGACCCCGTCCTCTCCGCCGGGACACCGACGGTAGCCAAAGGTCTCCTTCTCCTCTGCTCGGTGATAGGCTCAGTCGGTTGCTGTAGTCCTCCTTGTGAGGTAGTTTGGTTTTTTTAGTTGTTTTTCGGCGGTGGGCGACGGCTTTTCGACGGACGGCTCTTGGATAGGTGGCGCGAGGTTCCGATCGGCATCAGGCGGCGTCTTGGTGGGTCTTCTCTGGCGGCCTGGGCATCCCTCCTCCGGTTTGGCTGTAGTCCGGTTGTTTGGATTTTGTTTTTGGGTTTGTACAGTTGGTTTGGCGAAACCGTTTGGTTTCCTTGTTGTATATTCCGCCTTTGTGTGCGGGTTTTTCTCCCGGTTGTGGGACTTTTATCTGGGTTGGGCTCGAGTGTTTTATTATGTGGAGTCCCAGTTGTGATTGTAAACATGCTGGTCATGTTCTTGCCTTGGAACTGGTTTTCCAAGTGCCCTTTCCATCAAAAAAAAATAAAAAAAATGGATAAACATCAACTCTAGATTAAAACTTTTTTCTCAAAATGACATTTTATTTCAGGTTTGAAAATTTAATAGCACTTTTTAATGAGTGAGTTTTAAGACTATCACCAATTTAATAACTTAAGTTTTAATAGCACTTAAAAGTGTGGATTTGACAAAAATACCCTTAAAACACACTTACAAAAATAAGCATCTGGTTTTTTTTTTATTTTTTATTTTATTTATTTTTATTTTTTTTATAGATTTAATTTTGTGTTTTCGAGACTTATTTTGGTGTTTTTGAGACTTATTTTCTAATTTCTGAGACTTATTTTGTAGTTTCCAAGACTTGTTTTGTAGTTTCCAATACTTATTAGGTATATTTGCAATTTTTGAGATTTTTTGGGTAAAAATGAAATTTTCAATTATTTTCTTCAACGAGGTCCATTTGACCTCCAATTGGAGGCCAATTTCGACATCCATTGGAGGTCTGTTCCATCAATGGAGGTTTTTGAGAAAAAAAAAAAAATCTAAAAATAGCAAAAACATAAATGATAGTATTTTAGTTTATTGGTGCCATTTACACTTAACTTATTAAACTAGTGATACTTGTAAAATTCAATATAAAAAGAATGTTATTTCCCCCTATTTCCACTATTATTTTTCCGTGCGGTAATATTTATGAGTAGGGGTTTATATGTTGGTGGGATAATTTTACAATCCAAAATACGTACTAGCTAGTCTTTTGAGTTGTGACATATATTCATTGGTGTATATAATATATATATCATTCTCTTATATTTATATTTTCATGAACATATTAGGATTCATTGTCAATTTGTCATATATATATATATATATATATATATATATATATATATATATATAACTCTATATGAGTGGTTCTCTCATAGGGGATTCCTTATTTTAATTTTTGTAAGGACTTTGATGAAAAACATCCATTTTTATGAATTTTGATCTAAATGTTTTTGTGGATAACATGTTCAATGAAATCTATCTATGAATAAAATTTGAGAATTTTTCAACCACTACAACTATTTTTCTTGAATTTTCCTATATTTCATCCATTTTCCGATGCCTTCATATTTAACAAAATCAGGATAAATAGTTTTTTTTTTTTTTTTTTTTTTTTTTTTTTTTTTTTTTTTTGAACATCAAACTTTATTAAAAAGGAGCCAAAGGGCTAGCGAAACACCCAACAAAGGAAAGCAACAACAAGACAAGCAAAACCACAGGCAAACAACAGAGGCCAAGCCAACAAAAATGCCTTAGGAATCTGCAAAGAATAGCCCTAGCAAAAACAACCAGAAACAGAGCAAACAGTCCCCAAAAAAGAAAAGAACAAACAGAAAAATCAAAACTCCTCCCAAACAATACTATCTGCACCACCGTTCGAACTCATCTTTGCCAGGCCATCCGCCATAACATTAGAAGCCCTTGGATTAAAAACAATTGACATGCCTTTCATCTTTTGAAGGTGATTTCTGATGTCATAGACGGCATTAACATGAAGCAGGCTTCCAAAATCTTCCAAGTTATTGGCCCAAGAAACCGCCTCCAAAGAATCGCTCACAATTTGAATGTTCCTGTCAACCAAGCTAAGCTTCGTTGTGCACAGCTTGCAAGCTTTCAGAATAGCAAGGATCTCCATGGTATTCGAATGCTGAATACCAACAGATAGAGAGAACTGACACAAAATCGAACCTTTAGAATTCCAAAGGATAAATAGTTGTAGTACTTGAAAAATTCTTAAATTTTATTAATAGGTAGATTTCATTGAACTTATCATTTACAAAAAAATTCAAATCAAAATTTATAGAAATGAATGTGATTTCATCAAGGTCCTTACTGAAATTAAATTAGGGAATCCCTTATGACTTAAGAGAGAACCACTGCTATATATAGAGAAGTGAATATTGCTGAATCAAATCAGTTTTCTCATTGATCATGAACGGGTTTATACAAGAGAGGAGTTTGGGAAGTTTTGTACAAGTGAAACTCTAGAACCTACTTTTACGAAGACTACTGCTACAAAACTAATCAAAGCTGTACAAGGAATATTAATTAGAATTGTACACGGAAAGCAAGTAAACTAAATTAGGAATGCTAAGTAAATTATATACGGAAAGCTAAGTAAACTAAATTAGGAATACTAAATAAATTAAATAACAGTGTTTGTAGCAATATCTTTAACACGTCCCCGCAAGATGGTGGGCATTTCAGACACACCAATCTTGGACCTTAGCATAGTGAACTGTGTCCTGGACAAGGGCTTGGTGAGTGAGTCGGCCAGTTGATCAGACGAGACAACATGAGATACGCGAATCTTGCCACTTTGAACCTTCTCCCGAACAAAATGAAAATCAATAGCAATATGCTTCATCCAGGAGTGGAATACAGGATTGGAACAGAGATACGTGGCACCAATATTATCACAGTAAATTGTCGGTGGAGTAGAGGGCGAAATGAGGAGCTCGCGTAGTAGAGACGATATCCAAATGACCTCTGCAGCAGTGATATGGGAGAATCACAGCGCAATAGCAAGCCATGACTAATTGTACCACGCAAATATCTCATGAGACGTTTAGCAAGGGATCAGTGACCAGTCGTCGGACGGTGCATGAATTGGGCAAGTTTGTTTACTGCGAAAGCAATGTCAGGACGAGTAAATGACAAGTATTGTAATGCCCCAATTACCTGTCGAAACTCAGTGGCATCAGTGAGTGCGGTGCCATCAAGAAGCTTGAGATCATGATCAGTGGGCAGAGGTGTAGAGACCGGCTTGGCATCAAACATCTTGGAGCGAGATAAAAGATCAAGTACATACTTTTGCTGAGAGAGATATAAGCCGGCCGAACAGGGGAGAACTTCAACTCCAAGGAAGTAAGACAAGTTACCAAGGTCTTTGATTGAGAACCTCCGAGCTAGGGTTGTCACGAACTTGTCAACTAAGTCACCATTACTCCTAGTGACAATAATGTCATCAACATATACCAACAAAAAAATAGTACACCCATTAGTATTAAATATAAACAGAGAGGTATCGGAGTGTGAGTTGACAAACCCATTGTGGAGAAGAAATTGGCGAAGCTCATTATACCACGCCCGAGGCGCCTGCTTGAGACCATAGATCGCCTTCTTGAGACGACAGACATGAGACGGATATGCAGGATCCGCAAATCCTGGAGGTTGTGCCATAAAGACGGTTTCAGATAAGTGACCCTGTAGGAATGCATTGTTCACATCAAGTTGACGTAGAGACCACCCACGTGACATTGCTATACTCAATACGATACGAACCGTAGTGGTTTTAATTACTGGACTGAAAGTGTCAGTGTAATCAAGGCCCGGTCGCTGATGAAATCCCTTGGCGACTAGGCGAGCTTTGTATCGTGAGATTGAACCATCCGGAGCTTGTTTGATGGAATGCTAAGTAAATTATATACGGAAAGCTAAGTAAACTAAATTAGGAATACTAAATAAATTAAATAACAGTGTTTGTAGCAATATCTTTAACACTATATATATCCCTTATTTTAAGGTTTTTGTCAAAAATCTCTTTTGAAACTCTCAAACTCATTAAAATCTTTACTAAACTAAAGTAATATGTAAAAAAAAAAAAATGTTGGTATCAAATCTGACTCACAGATGTACCAAATTCATGTGAAAAAAATATAAGAGAAAAATTATTTTATTATTTATGATACTAATTCTATTATAATGGAATAGAGGCCTATTTATTGGACTAGGATATTATATCAAATATAAAATAATATGAAAACAATTCAAATTGAAATATAAAAACAAAAGATAACCATATAAAACTTTTATTTATGGTAGATAATAATTGGGAGAACCAAATATTCAACACATATTGATATGAAAATTAAAGTAAATATCTGTATTTTCATACTTTTATCTTTAATTACGTGCAGGTACGGCAAATTTTTTTTTTTTTTTTTTTTTTTTTTCCAGAATGTAATTAAATAGCAACAAAATGACTAAAAACAGCTTTAAAAAATGGCCTATCCTGTGTTTGAATACGCTGGAGAAAGAAATCCCACCGTATCTAAAGTGACTAATTTTTCATTGAAATTCTTATTCAAGCCAATCAGTTATTGGGATTAATGGGAAATGTGGGTGATGAAAGTCAGTAGACCTACCACCATCGGATGTGCGTATTAATTCAACTCTTCTCCATGTGATTTAGTGATCATTAGGGTTTTGCAAAAGTAGTGCCGTCCAACCTTGCATTTGAACTATTGTTGTATACTTTTCAGCAGACAACCATACAAGCTAGGATTCTCAAATCTTACTTCGGACACTGATGTTTCTTATACCTTTTAACCCAATCAAGATGAAAAGAAAACATTCTTTGGCAGCCCCACTACTAGAAAGGAACACATGTACAAACCAATGTGTTTTCATCGATGGTCTCTTTTGCATAAAAAAAAGAGGATCTGTAAAGAATTTTGAATACGTACTTTATTTAAATCCAAGGAAATGAACCACCCATTATATATCATATACACTGATATCTACAATGAATTTTCCTATTTTCTGTCCCAAATTTTTTATGTTTCATATTCAACAAATTTGAAAAAACAAAATAGCTGTAGTGATTCAAATTTTATTTACAAGTACATTTTATTTTACTTATCATCCATAACAAGCAGTGGCGGACCCAAGAAATTTTACGAGATGGGGCACTTGCACTAAATAATAATTATACAAAAAAAATATTGAAAATTTAAGATCCTAATAAAATTAGTTTTTTTTTTTTTTTAATATAAAAAATGATGGTATAATGAAGTTTAGATAAAATAAAACAAATAGAATACTTACTCAAGATGAACTAAATAATCTTACATCGAAAAAGAAATAAAAACAAGAAACACAACATTAAAAATAAATAATAACACGAAAAACAACATAAACAATGGAAAATTACAATCTTTATTCTTAAAAAAATAAATTACAATATAATTTTATAATAAGAAATTTTTTTTTGTATTTATAATGAATTTATTTTAAATTTATACAAAAATAATTAATTAATAAATCTAACTGGATATATTTTAAAATTTTTTATATTCTAATTGTTGGTAAATTATTGATTTATCGATTCTAAATAAATTAAGACTATAAAATAAAGAAAAATACTAAGGATAAAATAAAATGAATTGTAATAATAGATGAACTATTTTAATACAATTAATAGATTTGAGATTTTAGGGATTGATTGGATGTGTTAGGAGTTAGGATCTAGGTATGTCAAACTAAATCTATTAGAAATAAGAAAAATTAAAATAATAATAGATAATTTTAAATTAAAAAAGTTAAATTTTAAAAATAAAGGCATTAAAAGAATGCAACAACGGGACTTGAACTCGTACCATCACCAAGCTCTAAAAAAACAATACCAACTATGATAACAAATGTTATATTTTAGTTGGTGTTGTTTGATATAAATATATATGATAAGCATAAGAATCAATTTTTTATTATATAAAAATTGAGGTAGGGCATGGGCCCCACCTGGTCTAAAGGTGGGTCCGCCCTTGATAACAAGCTATGAATCATTAAAATTTTGTCATATATTTTAGCATGACCATATGTTGCATACGACCATGGCAAAACAAAACAAAATTTTAATGTTGTATGGATGCATGGCCGACCAGAGGAGGCAGCAAACCCAATATTTTGTTGGGCCCCAATTGGTCCAATCTCAATTCAATCTTTTATAAAAGATTTTATTTTATATTTTATATATATATATATGTATATATATAAATTGTCATATATATTATATATAAATAATTTGTCATATTATATATGGTGTATAAGATGTGTATTGATTAATTGCTGTTTTAGAAACATATTTATGGTCTAATTGACTAATTCTTTACTAAAAAGGAAAGCCCAATTTCTTACTTAAAAATAAAACCCAAATTGTAATCATATTAATATTATAACCTTAAACGTAGCCATTTACTTAACTCTTATCTCATATCATTCACAACAAAAATTCTCACTGCCTTATTTTTTTTGTACAACTTTCTATTTTTTTCACCATCCACCCGATTATTAGTAAATTTGCACTTCAAAAAGCAAAAAGAATATGAATTTAAATAATGTTTTGTTTTTATGTTTTTAGATACGATAAATATTTTTTATTTTAATTTATATGGATTACATTTTATTTAATAAATGAATAATTATTTATTTTATTTTTTTATGAAAATAATTTTTTTTATGAGGCCTCAATTTGTATTAATATCAGTAAATAGACCAGCCCTCAAAATGTCTGTAAGACAGCCTTGCATGGATGCACCAATACACAGTAGAATATTTCTCTCTCTATATATACATATGATCATCATGTCATACTTTTTAGAGATTTTAGTTACAAAATTACGTGAAAAGTAAGAACAGCAAGAGCCTCCTGTAAATCAGTAATAATTTTCTCATATCTTTATAGGAAAAATATATAGTTTTCTAATTTTTCATGTGATACGTACATTTATAAGATCTGGATGATTGGCATACACACAAACTATGAATTTCCCATGTGTAGGTGCATTTAGTTTTTGCACATTCATTCTGAAAACCCAAATTCCTTCATTATAAAGATATCCAACAGTCAACACACAAGCACACAGAACTTCGACCTTTTTAGTTTTTGGAATGAATGAATGAGCATGCTTAAAAGATAGTGGGAAATCACATGCAAGAGCAACTCAGTGGGACAAGTCCATCTTATTTTGCTTGGCTAGTGGATCAAGAGGAATATGGCACCAACATTTATCACTACATCATCTGTGACGTCAAACACAGATGATTCTTTTGTATTGGATTTCACCTGTTTCACCGCTCTCTTTCACCACTTTAATACATAGGTCATCAACGCAGAATATAGTGGATTCTTCCACCAAACTGACTCACTGACATGTTGCAAGAGAATGGAGCTTTGGGTCACGTGTGCTTGTATTTGCTGATGTCATCTTCACCTATAAATATGCTTTGCCTTGTTATTTAATTCAGTAATTTTTGGAATCATCAATAACAAAGAAGCAGTAACAATTCTTCTCTTTCATTTATCTTCTGTCATTGTTTCTCTCCCTTTCGGTATCTTAGTTATTATTTTTGTCTGTTGTTTCAATTTTATTATAACACGTTATCAGCGCGAATTTATTTATTATTACTAGAATTTGAAGTTTTTAGATTTATTACTAGAATCTAAAGCTTCTAGGTTTATTATTACTAGAACCTGAAGTTTCTACATCTACTTAATTATTACCAGAACCTAAAGTTTTAGGATTTAGTACCAGAACTTGAAGCTTCTAGATTTACTTATTGTTACCAAAACCTGAAGTTTCTGGATTTACTTATTATTACCAAAACCTGAAGCTTTTGGATTTATTATTACTAGAACCTGAAGCTTTTAGATTTATTTATTAGTACCAGAACTTGAAGTTACTAGATGCATTTGTTATTACGTATTTTATTTACTTTTATGCAATTTTATTTGCACGATTTGGTCACCCGTCCAAAACTTGAAGTTTCTGGATTATGCTTTTGTATTACTAGAACCTAAAGTTTTTGGATTTATTTATCATTACTAGAACTTGAAGCTTCCAGATTTATTTATTTACAAATACTCCTTTATATTTCTGAAAAATTAAATTCCTCGAATTTTTATCAGATCAGAAGTTTTGATTCTAATTGTGATTTTCAAATAACCAGAAGTTGTAATAATGCCAAAGCTTGCAAATTTGAAATTTGCTGCACTTGAAGTATTTGGGGACAACTACATGTCCTAGGTTATTGACGTTGAATTATTTTTAAAATCAGAAGACTTGTATTACATCATTGAAGATGGGACCCAAGCAAATGAACGAGATAAATCTACTACCATGGTTATTATCCATCGCCATCTTAATGAGGATTTGAAAGCTCAATACCTAACAGTTACAGAACCAGAAGTTTTATAGCAAGAACTAAAATATAGATATGACAATCAACCCGATGTTGCATTACCAAATGCTAGGTATCAATGACAACATTTACAGTTTCAAGACTATAGATCAATCTCTGAATATAATTATGTTTTGTTCAAAATCACCACATGGCTGAAATTGTGTGGTGAAGAGGTAACAAGAAAGGATATTTTGGAAAAGACATTCACAACTTTTTATGTCTCGAATATGATATTGCAACAACAATATCAAGAACGTTGATTCTCAAAATATTCAAAGCTAATCTCATGTCTCTTGGTTGCAGAGAAAATAACGAGCTCTTAATAAAAAATCATGAATCACACTTGACTGGCTCTATAGCATTCCCAAAAGTGAATGCTAATACTGTTGGAGACCATAGTCGTGGTCCTGGCCGTGGTCGTGGTCACAGTCCTAGTCGTGGCCATGGTCGGGATCGCAGAAGAGCATATGGTTATTTTAGTCCAGGTGGTTATAATCAAAATAGTGAAAACACTCCTAGAAGTGGAATGTTAACAAGGCCAAACAAGATAAAGGGAAACATATCCAAAACAGGCCTAACAAAAATGATGGCGTTTGTTTTAGGTGTGACTTTTATAATCATTTGTCATGTGGATGCCACACACCTAAACATTTGGTTAAGCTTTATCAAGTATCAATCAAAGAAAATGAAAAAGGAAAGAAACCTGAAATCAACTTCATGGAGGATTCAGATTTTATGGATATCACCTAGTTTAATATTTCGGATTTCCTTGATGATGAATGATAAAGTGACCACTTCAATTGGTGATGGAAATGTCCATACCAATTAAGTACTGCTTGTAATACTGCTTTTGTTATCATGTGAAATATTTATTTTTTAAATTTCATGAATAAATGTTCTTATGTAATATATACTTTTGATCACTTTGTCTAATATGCATTTTATTCTTCTTTGTGAATAGATATGTTTTTAAACAATAAATTGGGTGATATTGAAAAGCAATATGCAAGAGATATATGTGTAGCCGATAGTGCAAGGACACATACAATTCTACAAAATAAGAAATATTTTTTGAAGTTGACTTCGCTCAAGGCAAATGTTAATACTGTATCAGGTCCAACAGATCTGATAGAAGACTACAACAGAGCCATGATATTGTTACCAAACAATACTAAAATATGTATCAATGATGCTCTATATTCAAGCAGATCTAGAAGAAATCTGCTTAGTTTCAAAGATATACGTTGTAATAAATATCACATTGAAACTATAAATGATGAGAGTATTGAGTATCTGTACATTACTTCTTATGATTCAGGTCAGAAACTCATTATGGAAAAGCTGCATACTTTATCATCTAGATTATATTACACCGTTATAAAATGTGTAGAAGTTTAGGCAGTTATGAATAATAAGTTTTCAGATTTAAAAATGTTTATGCTTTAGCATGACTGTCTTGGTCACCAAGGATCTACAATGATGTGTAGAATCATTGAAAATTCTCATGGACATCCATTAAAGAACCAGAAGATTATTTTATTTTATGAAAATTTATGTACTACATGTTCACAAGGGAAATTAGTAATAAAACCTTCTCATTCTAAAGTTGGTTTTGAATCCCCATCATTCTTACAAAGAATTCAAGGGAATATATGTGGACCTTTCATCCACCAAGTGGACCGTTTCGCTATTTTATGGTCCTAATTGATGCATCTGTCAGATGGTTACATGTTTGCTTATTATCAACACGTAATGTTGATTTTGCAAGATTATTTGCACAGATTATCAATCTTCAGGCATATTTTCCTGATTATCCAATTAAGTTAATACACCTTGATAATGCCGGTGAATTTACTTTCAAGACATTTGATGAATATTACAAATCAATTGGGATTGATGTTTGTTATAGGTAAAAATAGTCGTAAAAAGCACGTCACCACCATAAGAGGCCACGTAAGCAGAAGTGAATGGAAATCAACCTGAATAGCAAAAACCCAAGGCAACCCATCCGTAAAGGAAATCGGCTCGGGCAACATAGCTTACTCGGGCATACTCGGGGTTCAACTAGAAAGATAGTTACGGAAACTCACTTCCCAAACATGTGGGAGGAATCAGCAACTAGCACCTCTACAATAAGCTACAGTGCAACTACTCAGAACCCAGCAAGGAAACAAGCAGGTTTTCCGTAAATAAAGGAGTAAGAATCCTGTTCAAGTTAGAACTCAGCCAAACCAGAAGATACGCTACACCTAAATAGGAAAGCAAGTCCTTTTAGGACTGAGAAAACTTCCAGAACGTGGGCGCCACGACACAAAACCCTAGTGATACCTGCAAACCCTAAAGAACTATGTATAAATACCCCTATAAAAACACAAATAAGGGGACGTGAGAATTGAGAGGAGAGATCAGAGTGTGTATTCAATAACAGCTTTTATAGTGGATTTGACTTCGTTGCTTAGGCAACAACCCGTGGATGTTTCTCCGACCATCGGAGTTTTACCACGTATTTTTTGTTCATTATTTGCTAATACTTTGTAGTACTAATTTCAATCATTCTCATTCATAAACTTGATATCAAATCGTTGATTGAGTGACTACGAAAAATCACCGTCAATAATGTTGAACATCTAGTTCCACATGTTCATACTCAGAATGGATAAGCAGAATCACTTATCAAACGTCTCCATGCAATTGTGAGAACTTTGTTATTACGAACACAATTACCGATTTATGTTTGGAGACATGCTATTTTACATGTTGATGCATTAATTCGTCTTCGTCCTACTACTTATCATCAGTATTCACCAGTACAAATTGTACTTGGCCATCAACCAGATATATCTCATTTGCGTACTTTTGGTTGTGCGGTATATGTCTCAATTGCACCTACACATAGGACTAAATTGGGACCCCAACATCGTTTGGGAATATATATTCATTTTGATTCACCATTAATTATTAGATATCTGGAACTTTTGACTGGTGATCTTTTTACTGCACGATTTGTTGATTGTCATTTTGATGAGAAAAATTTCCCATCATTAGGGGAAAGAAAAACTTCTTCTGAAGAGAAGAGTGAACTTTCTTGGAACTAGTCTAATTTATTTAGACCTATACACATCTCAATGTGAAAATGAGGTATGCAAGATGGTTCATATTCAAACAATAGCAAATCAGTTACCAGATGTAATTACAGATGCTACTAGGGTAACAAAATCATACATCCTAGCTATTAATGTACCAGCAGGTGATTGTTCTAGAAGAGCAATCTAAACAAATGATAGCAAAATAATCATCTACTATACGCCAGAAGCGTGGTATACCACTTGGTTCGAAAGATATTGTTCCCAAAAAGAGGAAAATAAATTATTGTGATCATGTTTCTCGAGTTATAGATAATCCACTTTCTCTAAATTAACTCCACAAGAGTTAGATGTCCCTAAAAAGACACAAGTCACTAAAGTGACAGAAACCCTTACAGAGGAAGGAATCTTTGAAGATATACAAGAATATATAAATGAGGAAATTTCTATAAATTATACAAGAGAAATGTGGAATCGTGAATAAATAATCATCGATGATATATTTTCATACACAGTGACTACTGGAATTCTAAATGATGATTATGAGCCTTATAGTCTCAATGATTGTAGGCAAAGGTTCGATTGGCCTAAATAGGAAGAAGTAATTCAAACAGAATTGACTTCATTAACCAAACATAAAGTATTTGGATCAATAATCCAGATGCTTGAAGACATCAAACCTGTTGGAAACAAATGGGTTTTTATAGGGAAACGTAATAAGAAAAATGAGGTCGTGCGATATAAGGCACGACTCGTAGCATAGGGTTTCTCATAGAGACCTGGTATTGATTTTGATGAGACATATTCACCGGTGATGGATACAATTACGTTTCGATTTCTGACAAGTTTGGCCGTCTTAGAAATACTTGAAATGCGTCTTAGGGATGTACTAACTGCCTATCTATATGGTTCACTCGATTCAGATATTTGTATGAAAATCCTTAAAGGATTTCGAATGCCAGAAGCATACAACTAGAGATCTTGTAATTTATATTCGATTAAATTACAAAGGTCCTTGTATGGATTAAAGCAATCTGGACGCATGTGGTATAACCGTCTAAGTGAATATTCGATTAAAGAAGGATATATTAATAATCCTATATGCCTATGTGTCTTCATAAAGAAAGCAGAATCTGAATTTGCTATTATAGCAGTTTATGTTGATGATATGAATTTAATTAGAACTCTTGGAGAGCTTCTAAAAACTGCTGAATATTTGAAAAAAGAATTTGAAATGAAAGGCCTAGGAAAGACAAAATATTGTCTCAGCTTGGAGATTGAGCATAAATCAAACAGAATACTCATCCATCAATCAGCATATATTGAAAAGATTTTGAAAAAAATTCCATATGGATAATGCTCATTCATTAAGTACTCCTATGGTTATTAGAACTCTTGATCCTAAAAAAGATCCATTCCGACCAATTGAAGATGGTGAAAAGATACTTGATTCTGAAGTACCATATCTTAATGCAATTGATGTTTTGTTGTATCTGGCTCAATGTACTAGGCCAAATATTTCATTTTTAGTGAATTTGATTGCTAGATTTAGTTCAACGCCAACTCGAAGATATTGGAATGGGATTAAACATCTTTTTTCGTTACCTTCATGGACCGAAAGATTTAGGATTATTTTATACAAAATCTAATAATTTTTCAGGTTTACTTGGTTATGTTGATGCTGGGTATCTATCTGATCCCCATAAAGCTTGTTCACAAACGGGATATGTTTTTACCTTTAATGGCACAACAAGCTCTTGACACTCTACAAAGCAAACTTTTGTTGCTATATCCTCTAATCATTCGGAGATCCTTGCACTTCATGAAACAAGTCAAGAATGTGTCTGGCTAAGGTCAGATATTCGTCATATTCAAAATACATGTGGATTCTAATTGTCTACAGAAATGCCGACACCGATATTTGAAGATGTTGACGGTGATTTTTCGTGGTCACCTAGTCAACGATTCGATTTCGATTTCGATTTATTTCTGTTTATGAATGGGAATGGTTGAAGATATTAGGGATGAAAAGAGTAACAAATAAAGATACGTGGTAAAACTTCGATGACCGAAGAAACATCCACAGGTTGTTGCTTTAGCAACGAAGCAAAATCCACTATGAAAAGCTATTACAAAATACTGCACTCAGGTCTCTCTTGCTAGTTCTTGCGTACCCCTTATTTTGTGTGTTACAGGGGTATTTATACATAATGTTACTAGGGTTTGTGGGTGCCGCTAGGGTTTGGTGTTGTGGTGCCCAAGTCTTGGGCGATTCCCCAATCCTAGACGGATTCTATTTCCTTCTTGAGTGCAACATATTTTCTGATTCGTTGAGTCCGAGTTTGGGACTGATTCCTTCTCCTTTATTTGCGGGAAACCTATTTGTTTCCTTGTTCAATTCTGGGGAGCCACACCGTTGCTTATTGTGGGGATGCTGATTGTTGTTTCTGCCCACGCGTTTGGAATGCGAATGCTGGTGACTATCTTTTTTATTGAATCCCGAGTATGCCCGAGCAGGCTTTGCTTCCCGAGCTGGTTCTCTTCATTTGTAATCGGGTTGCTTTAATCTTTCCCGAGTACATTACTTCGGGGGGGGGGGGGGGGGGGGGGGGAGGGGGGGGTTTCTGCCCTTTCGAGTTGACTTCTCTTCACTCTTGCTTATGTGGCTTTTTATGTTGATGACGTGTCCTTTATGCCGATTTTTATCTATAACAATACCCCCTTAAATATTTGAGCCAACTGTCCCAAGTCAGGTTTTCTCGGGGCAAATATTTAACTCCGTATACTTCCCTTTGTTATGACTTGTCTTTGTTCGTCGTTTTCTACATTAATGTATCCTCGTTTGATTTGAAGCATTAAATGATGTGTCTTAATTATATTCGCACGCATTCGATTTGCCACTTATTTCAGAAATCTCTTGATGGTGACGTTTCCGCTCTTCGACGGCTCAAGGCGCTCTCTAGTTGCCACCTGTCTCCTTCTGTTTGGCTATGGTACAACGCATTTATTAGACATAACCTCTCTGCCTGCCTGTGCGTAGCCCACGTCACAGCCCACGTCACAGCCCACGTCCCTTTGTTTTCCCGCTTCTCCGTGTTTCACCTAGGGTTTTGGTCTTTTTTAAAATCAATATCTCACCTATATATATTGGCTTGCACTTATTTTCACATCTTTATTTCTTTCTCCACCATCTTCGTATTTCTTCGAGAGAGGTTCATTTGCATCTGTTTATTTTTCTGGGTATTTCGTTCTGTTCTTCGACTCGTCTCCAACTCTTCTTCTTAGTCTTGCTGTGCCGAGATAATCAGCTTCAGCCCCCAGACTTCTTCTTGAAGACTCTTCCTCTATAGTCTGCGTAACTTCATTTTTTCGATATATCAAGGTTAGTTCTCGTGGATTCTGTGGCTAGGTACCGTCTTTTTACTGTTGGTATGATTGTTATTGAATGAAATAATGCTCTCACTGCATCGGTTGTCCACAGGTTACTAGAGGAGCCTCTCTTCGATCAACCGCGTTTCACTAACGTCGACATTTCTGGAATTTACCGTGACAACCCTGCTACTTTCGGAGTTCCTCCTACTCCCGAAGTTCATTCTGTTTCTTCTGGTTCTATAACCCTCGAGTCTTATCATCCCGAGGTTCAGTCGGATTCCTCTACCTCTAGCCCTAGTTCTATTCGGCCGTGGTGGAGGTGAATGGGGAAGCATGGTAGCAAACGTATGGTGTACAAAGACTCTCGTTCGCGAGAGAGTCGTATCGGGACTCAGAGATTGAATGAGAGTGACGTGGAGGAGGAGCATCGGGCAGCTCGCCTCGTTTTTTCCCCCGATCAACCATGCGCTTACGATGTTGAGCCGAACGTGGTTGGTCCCACTGAAGTCAGTAAATACATAGGTCGATTTGACCTGGATACCGACCGCGTTCAGTTAAGCCCGACTGACGGTCGCGTAGCATGGAACCCCCCGCCGGGCATTGTGGCTATTTATGGGGCAATGCTTTCTTGTGGCTATTTATGGGGCAATGCTTTCTTGTGGCGTGACCCTTCCACTCCAGCCTTTCATTACTTGGTTTCTTGCAGAAGCCCAACTCGCCCCTGCTCAGTTGACCCCGAATAGTTATAGGATCTTAATGTGCCTGTGGCACATGTGGCACCGAATGAAGCGGCCACCTCTTACTCCTCGCGAGATCAGGCACTTCTATTCATTGAGGCCGCTGGGCAAGTTGGGAATTTATTTTCTTTACTCGACTAAGCTCGAGCATTGGATTCCTAAGGACGTGGAGGTCCGTGGCCAAGTTGAGTCGACCATTGATGAGAAGATGAAGAGTTTTGTCTGGGGCTTCCCTTCTTCTAAGAAATTTTGGAAGAACAGCTGGTTCTTCATTGGCGGTCATTGGGGCCAATCGGTTTCTTTTGACCTTGATGAGGCTCGAGTGATGTACAAGGTCCCTCGATATTTTTGCTCGTCTAAGAATTGGAACCGAGCGACTCTAACTTATACCGATAGCGAGCTTGTGGCTCTGGCCCAAGCTGCGGTGCGACCTTGGAAAAAAGAGGCAAGCCGTACCTCTACAGCAAGAGTAAGATGATAAAAGCTCGCCTTTTCCCTCAGATCTCTGCCTATCGGCGACGCCGTGAGTTTTTCTTATTTCATTTCCATGTTATTTTTTGCCTAACTTTTGTTTGGTCGGCTCAATAATCACGAGTTCCTTCTTTTTCAGTGTACTATGTAGATATCGTTTGTGACGTCCGGGCACGCTGGATGAAATCTGTGGTTGAAGCCAGTCGAAAAGAGGCTTTGCGCCAAGAAGAGGCTGGGATTACGCCTTCAGAAGGTGATTCTGATGAGAGTTCTCTAGAAGACACCCCTGAAGAGGAACATAATGAGGGTGTTCCCGAATACACACCTCAAGAGACTCGCGGTGCTGGTGAGGAGGTTAGGGAGTCTTATAATGTGCCGCTGGATGCTGAGCCGGTTAGGGAGCCTCTTGGTGCAGTGGCCCCCAAAGTTCCGGTCCCTCTCGAATCAGTCCCTGTTCCATCTCCCGTGGGTGGTGATGCTGAGTTGAGGCATCCTGATCCGGATTCTGAAGATCCTGCTGCTGATTTGAACACTCGCGGGAGGCAGCCTAGGAATGAGCGGGACCACTCGCCTAATAATCAGAGCAATCTGAGGGGTCATGCTTTTGATGAAACGGCTGCGGCGTCTCAAAGCTTCGACGGGGTCGGGGGGCCCTTTGGCACTGCACCAACTTCTGTCCCTAAATCACCTGGTGTTGGGGTTGATGTTGAGATGGAGGATCCTGCTTTCAGCCTTGATACTTGCGGGAGGCAATCCGAAAAAAGGAAGGCTTCTTTTTCTCCTAGGCGTCCTGCTCCCAAGATTCCCTGGGTGTTCGCCTATGTTGACTCATCTTCGGGCGATGAGGAGACTGGTGTTAGGGCTGAAGATAGGCTTTTTCCTTCGCCTCCCAAAGATCATGCTGAGACTCGGGCTGGAAGCTTTGACGGCTTATTCTCCCAAGCTCAAACATCTGCTGTCATGCCCGATGCTGGTGCTGGTGCTGGTGCTGGTGCTGGTGCTGGTGCTGGTGGCCCGGGTTTACCGAGTCAACTTGGTGATCCTACCCTCCAGTCTATGTTGAAAGCCATGTCCTCGGGCCATGCTTATATTGTGGAGGATCATTGGAGTCGCCTCAGGGTTGGCATTCCGTCTGACCGACTCTGCAGCTTTTTCAACAGCGCTTCCTATGTGAGTAACGTTTCAACTATGTGTATAATTTTGTATTTTCCTTTTGTTACCGTTGCTTTACTTAGTTATTCACTTTTGATTTGCTGTAGATGGTAGCCGAAATGTCTGAGGCCTATTGAACCGGTGAAGCCTAGGAGGACAGAATAAAATGGCTAGAAGCCCAATTAAAGGAGAGCGAAGATCGCCGTGCTCAGGTTGAATTAGCTTGTCAGGAAGGGGCTAAGTCAAATCAGGTGCTCCTGGATCAATGCTTGGCACGTCAGATGGAGGCTGAGTAAAAAGCATCTTTTGCTGCTGAGGAAGCCAAAACTTTGCAGGATCAGTTGTCATCCACTCAAGATGCTTTGCTCTAGGCCGTGCAGAACGTTGAAGAAGCCAAGTTATCTTACGAACGCCGAATCGAAGACTTGGAGCGTCAGGCTTTGACAGTCAGGTCCCTATCGAAGGAAGCTAGGCTGGAACTGGAGATACAGGGTGTTGATCGTTTCAAGAGATCTCCAGCCGATGATGCTTTGCTTCTCCGGGAATTCCAACGGGGGATGGTCTCGATTGGAGAGTTTTTTGGTATGAAGAATAGGGCTGCCGAACGGGCCAGGGCCAACTGGAGCCTTTCCATAAAAAAGCATGTGAAACGTCTCTGGAGTCTCTTCGGATCCAGATGAAAGAGTGGCGAGCATATTGTCGTAGTAAAGGTAAGGCGCCACATCCCATGCACCTGGAGGTTCCCACTGTCGATTCCTTCTCCACTTTTCACGCTTCTGAGAAAGCGGGGATTGATGGTGAGAACCCTGATTTACGGCCCATCCCTGGGATTGACTATAGTGCCTGGATGGATGACGAAGAAGAAGATGTGATCATATGGCCCTCTAACGATAGCCTTCTGAGTGAATATGTGATGGAACCCGACCCGAGCGTCGGCGAGAGCAGCTCACAACCCCCAGCTCCGTCTTCTTGATTTTTTATTTAATTTCTTGTAATGATCTTTGTATCCACCTTTACTCATATATATATATGAATCTTTAATTCTTACGTTGTTCCGCTATTTCTAACTTCCCTGCACTCGGATATCTTTATGGATTTTTGGAAATCCCTAGTTTTACTTTGGCCGAGTATTTTCGTTAAATTAATTAACCGAGTATTTTATTTAACTGGCAATTAATTAATTTAGCCGAGTATCTTATTTGACTGGCATTTAATTAATTCAGGCGAGTATCTCATTTAACTGGCTTTTAATTAATTCAGCTGAGTATCTTATTTAACTGGCATTTAATTAATTCAGCCGAGTATCTTATTTAACTGGCATTTGTTTTTCGGCCTTTTATTAAGGTCGTTTTACCTCAACGTTCCGCCGAGGCTCACCACGACCATACGTTAAGGTCCTTACACAAGTCACCTAGGACGTCTCCCGATTTTATCTGTGCAAGGTTTCACCGAATCGTTGGAGTAATATGTTTCGGCCAACACGGCTGCGCATCTCACTAGCCTTTCTAGCGGCGCTCCGAGCAGTTTTCCAGTTATCCTGGTGCCTCAGTTTTACCTTTTTGCTTAAGGGATGCGTTCGCATCGTCTTAACTAGGCGGGCACGCTACTTTAGCTTTTTCGCCCTTCGAGCACTACTCGTCTGCTTTTTCGCGGCTTCATAGCGCCCGAATTTTATTCTTTTTTGGAGTTTATTTGGTCGGCTTTTAAGTGGCCGCTGTTGAAGTGTTGCTCTTTGATCATGGAAGCTATCGACTCCACTAAATAACTTTTTTATTAGCAACTGATCTTTATTAGATAATCAACATGGCAATGAAATCAACAAATAAATCTGAAGTAATCAATGTGAAGCTAAAACTGAACTAAAGCAGAATAAATTGACATAAAAAACAAGGATGGATTCCTTAGGGATAGAAAGTCTTGAGATATTGTGCGTTGGATGGTCGGGGTACCAGGCTACCCTCTGGTCGGGCTATCATGTAGGCCCCGTGCCCCGCGATTCCTTTGATGATGTATGGCCCCTCCTATTTGTCGGTAAGGGATCCTGCTGATTTGTCTTTGGTATTCGGGGACACTCTCCTTAGTACTAAATCTCCGAACTGAAATCTACGCTCCCGAACATGGGAATTATAGTACCTTGTAGCTCTTTGCTGGTACGCGGCATTTCTTATTTGTACTGCATCCCTGACTTCCTCAAGTTCGTCTAAGCTCTGCTGCAGCATGTTTACATTGTGCTCGAGGCTGTATAGTTGAACCCTAGGGGATGTAAAAGTTATTTCTGCTGGGATAACAGCCTCTGTTCCAAATGCCAGTGCAAAAGGAGTTTCCCTTGTGGATGACCTTACGGTTGTTCGGTATGCCCATAGTACCTCGGATAGTTTGTCCGCCCAGCTGCCTTTCTTTGCCTCCAATTTTGCTTTTAGTGTGTGCTTAATCACTTTGTTCACAGCTTCGGTCTGGCCATTGGTTTGAGGGTGAGCAGGTGATGCATAGTAGTTTACGATCTTATACTCTTCGCACATTTCTCTGAACTTGATGTTGTCGAATTGGGTCCCATTGTCTGTTATGATGATGCTCGGGATCCCAAACCTATATATTATGTTCTTTCTGACAAAGCTAGTGGTGTTTGCCTCGGTGATGTGCACGAGTGCCTCTGCTTCTACCCACTTGGTAAAGTAGTCCATTACCACAATAGCGTGCTTTGCACCTCCCTTTGTTCTTGTGGGCATTGGTCCTATTAGATCGAGGCCCCACATGGCAAAAGGCCAAGGTGAGGTTAAGCTTCTGAGTAATTCTAGAGGTCGCCGAATGTCGTTTGCTATTCTCTGGCATGTTTCGCAACTCTCCGTGAATCGCTGTGCCTCTGCGAACAGGGTCGGCCAGTAGAATCCTTGTCTAAGTACCTTGTGTGCTAGGCTCTTACCTCCGGTATGGTTCCCGCATATTCCACTGTGAACATCTTTTATGATTTTTCTGGTTTCTTCGTCGGTAACACACCTTTGTAGTACTTTTGAGAACCAACCCTCTCCTGTATAATTCTCCCCTTAGAATTGTGTACTGGGTTGACCCGTATTTGATGCGTTTAGCTTCCACAGCATCTTCCGGTAATACGTTTTCCTCCAAGTATCTTCTAAGCTGGGCTGTCCAGTCACCTAGCTTGGTCGGATCTCTGTTATCATGACTTCCTCAGGTTCTGCTGTACTCTATTTAGTCAGGTGCGCCACCGGTATTGCTTTGGACCTAATGCTCATGGTGGTTGAAGCTAATTTTGACAAGGCATCTGCTTTTTCGTTCTCTTCCCGAGGAATCTAACGGATTTTGTACATTTTAAACTTTCTGAGCAACCTTTTTGCGATGTCCAAGTAAGCTATCATGTGTTCTTCCCTTGCTTGGTATTCATCCAGTACCTGGTTAATCACAACTTGTGAATCGCTATAAATTTCCAACTCATCTGCTCCCAATGCTATACAGACCCTCAAGCCAGCCAACAAAGCTTCATACTCTGCTTGATTGTTGGTTGCTTTGAAATCGAACCCCATGGCACACTCCACAGCATCTCCTTCCGGGGTTGTTATGACTATTCCCGCCCCGCTGCCATGTGTGTTTGATGACCCGTCTACATGCAACTTCCATTAAAATTCACTCGCCTGTTCATCTTCCATTATCCTCCTTACCTCGGCATCCGGCTCAGTGAATTCTGCTATAAAATCTGACATTGCCTGCCCTTTGATTGCTGCTTTTGGCGTGTACCTGATGTCGAATTCGCTGAGTTCCACTGCCCACTTGGTCAATCTTCCTGACAGCTCCGGCTTTTGGAGGATGAGTTTCAACAGGCAATCCGTGTATACCTCTATTGTATGCACTTGAAAATATGGCCTCAACTTCCTGACTGCTGTGATCAGGGCCAGCGCTATTTTTTCAACTGGCGAATACCTGGTTTCGACCGATAGCAACGCCATGCTTGTGTAATATACTGGCCTTTGTACTCCCTCCTCTAACCGAATTAATACCGAACTTGTCGCCACTTTTATAACCGAGATATATAGGTACAGCGTCTCCCCGGCTACCGGTTTTGAAAGAATGGGTGTTCTTCCTAAATACTCTTTCAACTTCTGAAAAGCTGTTTCACATTCTTTACTCCATTCGAGCCCTTTTCCCATTTTTATTGCTCTGAAGAATGAGGCATACTTGTCTGTTGATTTGGCTATGAACCGGTTGAGCGATGCAAGACATCCCGTCAGCCTCTGCACATCCTTCAATGTCTTTGGTGAAGCCATTTCTTCTAAAGCTTTAATCTTCTCGGGATTTACCTCAATTCCTCTTTGGTGCACCTGAAACCCTATAAACCTCTCTGACGGTACTCCAAACACACATTTACTTGGGTTGAGTTTCATCTTGTACATTCTCAGGACATCAAAGGTTTCCTTCAAATCTTCTGAATGTCTTTCCGCCGTGGTGCTTTTGGTCAACATGTCGTCCACATAGACCTCCATGTTTCTCCCAATCTGCCAAGTGAATATCCTGTTCACCAACCTCTGGTACGTCGCCCCAGCATTCTTTAATCCAAATGGCATCACCTTGTAACAATACAATCCCTGATCCGTGGTAAAAGCTGTTTTTTCTTCATCTGCCTTGTTCATCCGAATCTGATTGTATCCCGAGTAAGCGTCCATGAAACTCAGTAGTTCATGTCCTACTGTCGCATCTACCAACTGGTCGATCCTTGGCAGTGGGAAGCTGTCTTTCGGACAAGTTTTGTTTAAATCTGTGAAATCTACACACATCCTCCATTGATTGTTCTTTTTCTTGACCAATACCACATTGGCCACCCACTCCGGGTATTTGACTTCCCTTATTGACCCTTCAGAAAGCAACTTCTCCACCTCTTTCTTGATTGCGATTCTTCTCTCTGGATTGAACAATCTTCTCTTTTGTACCACTGGGCAGAACCCCGAGTCGATGGAGAGATAATGAGATATCACCTTTGTGTCTATCCCGGGCATATCTTTATGACTCCAAGCAAAAACATCCTGGTATTCCCTCAGCAATGTGATGAGTTTGGCTTTGATGTCCCCGCATAAGCTTGCTCCTGTCTTCACTGTCTTACTCTGCTCATCCTGGTCTAATATCACTTCTTCGGTCGGCTCATCTTTTTGTTTTCAGGCTCTTCTCTGGGGTCTAGTTCAAATTCCTTCGGTGCTTCTGCTTGCTCCTCAGGTTCATTGGTTTGCTCGGCTGATATGGTGTATAATTGATGTACTTCCCTATCCTTGTAAACTAGCAGATTCGCCCTTCGCGCCATCTCTTGTGATCCCTTGACCACACCTACCCCATATTCAGTCGGGAATTTCATTATGAGGGCATACGTTGCCGTTATTGCTTTTGCTTTATTCAGGAATGGTCTACCGAGCAGGGCATTGTATGGCCAATTCTCTATATCTATTAACACAAAATCGAGTAACACTGTCTTCTGACAAATGGCCTTCCCAATCTTCATTGGTAATTTTACTGTGCCGAGTGATCTTACCTCTGCCCCGCCAAACCCTTTGAGTGGGGTATGAAAGGCCTGTAAGTCTTTTCTATCTAGTTTTAACTGATCGTACACTTCTACACTTAAGATATCCGCTGAGCTTCCATTATCAATCAAGATCCGGTGAACCTCCCTCTGCCCAATTCGAGCACTAATGACCAACGCATCATTTGGTTTTACATCTACTCCGTGAGAATCAGCCTCTGTGAAGATGATTGGATCCTAGCCTTCCTTGATCTTTTTCGGATCGGGCTCAATGGAGTTGACGTCGAGGTCTCTTCAGGCTTTCATGGCTTCCTGAATTTCCTGGGTTCTCTCCCTATTACTTTTGCCTGTTGCTGGCCCACCAAAGATGGTGTTGATTGCTCATTCATCTCCGGCTCTCTTAGGACTCAGCTTCCTTTCCCGTCCACCCTGTCAGCTATCTTTCTATCCATTTGCCTTCTCAACTTTTTTCAGGACGATGTCCTTTAAGTGCCCTTCTCGGATGAGGGTCTCGATGTGATCCCTTAGCTGGAAGCACTTGGATGTTTCGTGTCCGTTCTCTTTATGGAATCTGCAATACTTGGTGGTGTCCCTCCGAGCATAATTGACTGCTTAGGTGGCTCTTTGGACATATTCTTTTCTTCCAAGATAGCTAATACCTCCTCCTGGTCCTTCTTCAACGGGTGTAATTCGTATATCTGCCCTGGAATTTTTAGCGCGATTGATCGGTTTTTTGATCATAAGCCCGGCGGCCATCCCGTCCATCTCGTGCTTTATTCTTTAACTTGTCACCTTTGTCTGGTGCTCTAGCTTGGTCTTTTGTTTTGGCTCCCTCTGGACGACCTCCATGCACAAAGTAACCTCCCGTCACAATTTCTTCCTCCTCGGCTAAGGCATAACCCCTAGCCATGTCCATCATGTCCGCATAACTGGTTAAGCGAGCTCTTCTTAAATCGAAGGATAGCTGGCCATTCTGAAGGTTGTTGATGAAGGCTGCAATGATGGCTTCATCGTTTACACTCCCTATTTTCGACACTTCCTGACCGTACCTGCCCAAGTATTTTTTCAACGACTCATCTTTTCCTTGTTTGAGCTGGGACAAGTGAGCCACTGATTTCTTCCTATGTATATTCCTGAGGAACTACCTTGAGAAGGCTTTACTTAGTTCGCTGAAGCTGCTTATACTCGCTGTTGGTAATTTACCGAACCATCGAGAACCCAGATCCCCTAGAGTTTGTGGAAAGTTCAAACATAGCAGTGCGTCATTGTGGACGTATTGCGCCATAGCACTCCTATACCTCTGGACGTGTTCTTTTGGATCGGTATCTTTCTTGAACAGCTCTACGGGTGGCATCCTGAATCTCTCCGGGAAAGGCATCCTCAAGACTCCATTGGTGAAAGGGCTTTCGGATTCATCATTTGACAACTCATTACGCCCATACCGCCTGACTAAAGCATCTATCTGTCGACGATTATTCTGAACCTCCCGAGTCAAACTCTGTATGAGTATGTCCCTGTCTCCTTCCGGTTCCCTCATCGCATTGAAATTCTGACTTATGGTCAGCTTTTGGCCCCTTTCCTCCCGATTCACTTCTCTGTGTTCTCGGTTTAGGCCATGCAGTCGAACCGTGCCCCTTTGGCGCTTGCGATGATGATTCTGATCACTTTCCTCCGAGGACGATGACTGATCTCTCCGGTGAGTACGCCTCCTGGGACGATCTCGACCCTTGGCCATCCGATCCTGGTCATACCCTCTGTTAGAGTCATTCTCCTCTCTATGCTCCCTAATACCTCTAGCTAGCCTTTCGGACACAATTTCTAGCCTGTCTGTAGGATCTCGTCTTGCTTTTAGGGGTGCGTCATGCGTTGGTATCACCACCGTGGAACGCAATCTTGTTGCTTGCTGATTTGGGGCGGATAGATTGTGAGGCGACATTAGACCCTCCGTAGTGGAAAGGTCAATCCCTTGCCTTGCTGCGTCTGATATAAGTTGCTGCAAAGAAACACGGAATCGTTGCACAATGTCTTCATTAGTTGTAAGGAAACATTGGATACCAGCCAGGGCAGCTGATTGGTCTGCCGTTGTTACGGTTGCATTCGCAGTATTGAGGGTGGTGTCATCCTCCAGCTTGTTATTTGGCAGACCTTGACTGTATCTGGAATCACTACCATCTCCTTCTCCAGCCATTGTTTCAAGAGTCTTCTGATCCCCCTCCTTCTAGTGCCAATTGTTGCCGGTGATTTTTCTTGGTCACCTAGTCAACGATTCGATTTCGATTTATTTGTATTTATGAATTGGAATGGTTGAATATATTAGGGATGAAAAGAGTAACAAACAAAGATACGTGGTAAAACTCCAATGACAGGAGAAACATCCACGGGTTGTTGCTTTAGCAACGAAGCAAAATCCACTATGAAAAGCTATTACAAAATACTGCACTCAGGTCTTTCTTGCTAGTTCTTGCGTACCCCTTATTTTGTGTGTGAAACTAAATATAACACGGTGTGTATAAAACTATCTAGAGGGGGGGGTGAATAGATTTTACGCTTTTTACCCAATTTTTCGTGTTACTCAAAATTACGAAAATGCCCTCAAGATAATATAAGCAAGCAAGTGTAATATGGTGCGGAAATTAAAACAGCACTTGATTTTTACGTGGAAACCCTCACGGGAAAAACCACGGGCTATGTAAGTAAGCCACACTCGAACCTCGAATCCACTAAATGTGCAAACGATTACAACCTAATCCCGGAAGTAATCACACACCTATCTAATCCCGGTATGAGTGAACCTAGTCCAATTTTGCTTGCGATCTAAGCAACCTAATCCCGGATGCTACACACAAGACTTACTTTCTCTATGAAGAGAATACAACCCTAAGTGAATATATGTGAATATCCAAAATGCAACATAGAGCAAGGGAAACCCTATATGCTTATCTAAGATGATTAATATGCAATTAAGAACAATCCTAGATATCAAAACTAAATGACATGTCAATTAGTTTAGCTAATCAATATTAAGCACAAAACCTAATATGCTAGCACAATACAACTTCTCAAACATACATCATACTAATTTCAATCTTGTATTTAAAATATATAAAATAACATACAAGTAATTAATTGAGATTGCTAGATAAGAGAAACACAAAATATGTAAGATATTAGTGAAAAGCTTACCAAGCAAAGTATGATGAAGAATCCATGCTAGATGACATCTAGATGATCTAAGATGATTCTAGATGATGATTAATGATCATGGAAAAAGTGTTTGAGTGATTAAAAATGAGTTCTTGGAATTTTTCTTCTCTTTGAAAAATATCCTAAGTATGAAATCTGAATATGAACTCTTGTGATTGACCTAAAGTCAAAGAGGCATATATATAGGGGGCCAAATCAAAGTGGGGTCGTTTTGATAAGTTGGCCTTATATTGCCTTGGGCGCTGTACGTAGAGCGCCCCTGTACAGCGCCTGTACAGCGCCCTTGCTCTGTTTTCACGAGAAAACAGAGAGGCGTTGTACGAACAGTGCTTTGTACAGCGCTCGTACAGCGCCCAACAAAAATGCATCAGACCTGATGCATTTAAATGACATTTTTTGCATCAGGTGTGATGGGCGCTGTTCGAACAGCGCTTTGTAGAGCGCTTTGAACAGCGCCCTTTGCAATGCTTGAATTCTAAGAATGTGCATGAAGAGGCAATGGGCAAAGCAAGATGCAATCAACCTAACATGCAAGAAGAGATGTTAATGAGCATTAAAGCACACATAAAAGACACACAACATACAAGGATTAAACATATGCATGAGTTGTGAGTGTGTGCAACTATCTCTTCAAGACAAGTAAGCACTTAGAGTATTACCTTTGGTGCTTGTCAATAGTGAGGTCTTCAAAAGGGCCTAAGCAATAACAACAACATCTAAGCTACCCTTACAAAGCATCCCCACATAAGGTTTGATCACGAAATAGGCCAATTAAAAAACAACGGGAATCCTAACAATCTCCCCCTTTGGCTATTTCGTGACAAAACCACCACTCACATTGATTCCTCACAAAGAAATAGAAACTACGGGACTACAATGATTATCTACATTACAAAGAGATAAGAAAATACAACTTCAAGTCTTCAATCTCTAGTAGAACAATCAAGCCCTGAAAATAAAGTTTCTAGCATTTCCAATACAAGTAAAGTGTGAGATTCATCATGTGAGAACAATAACAAGCATTTGCATTTACAATTTAGGCACAACAATATGAAATGTATGTGTATGCAATGCTCCTCCTCAACGGGTTACTCCCCCTCAATGTATGTTCTCCCCAATATGCACAATTGCCTCTATATTTTGCAACTCCCCTTACCATATCCTACTCCCCCTTTTTGTCATGATATAGGCAAAGGAGTAGTCCCCAACCGGGTCACTCATAGCAACGAGAGATAGAAGCATGCAAGATTTGCATATACATATAAGTCACTTTATGCACTTCAATTAATTTGAGAGAAACAAGGAGATTTATTTGAGAAAATGTGTGAATCCAACATGCTTTGCATACAAGACATATAGCATTCAAGTCCAAAATACAATGGTATTTGGCAAAGCAAATGACAAAGGTTTCTAATAAGAATTCAAACCAATTTCACCAATGTCATGGGAAAAGCAAGGATATAGGGATTATTGATTTCAAATTTTAGAGTAACTATATCCAACTTTATAAGTGAAACATGGCATGAGCGACTTTACACCCTATTTGATTTTTCCGAATAAGATATCCGTATGATAGTAACCATGTTCAACCAATAAAGAAAGAGAGACATTTGGAATATAAATTCCTTTGAACGGATACAAGATCCTTTATTCATTTTGAGTCTCATAAGCTTTCACACAAGTTTTGCATTTTAAGAATATGCAATCATCAATTCATGCTTTTCATGAGAGCATGTTGTATGAATTTCATGCTTTTTCATTTGACATTAGCATGTTATAAAAGAATCATCATGTCATGGAGATAACTATAGGTCATTCACATCATACTTCCTATGTAAATCTCCTAGTCCAAAAATGCATGTTTGAACATAAATATGACATGGATTGTAGACAAGCAAGGTTCACACTTATAGAATTGAAAACATATATACATATGTACAACCAAGCTTACTCAAGCAATCAAAAGAAGAGGCATAAGTTATTTCAAATTTTTTGCAAGTTACAAGAATGCAAAATAGCTCTCTTTGCTTGAGTTCCCTATATGGGGTCAATCATAGAACACATCACTCTACAAGACATATCCCAATAGATCTACTAAGTGTTTTAAATTGAGTAGCATCTAAGGGTTTAGTAAATAGGTCCGCAAGTTGATCATTAGTACCTACATGTTCAAGTACTATGCATTTATTTTCAACAAGCTCTCTAATGAAGTGATGGCGGATGTCAATATGCTTAGTTCTAGAGTGTTGAACCGGATTCTTGGAAATATTAATAGCACTCATGTTATCACAAAAGAGAGTGAGAGTACCTTGGTTGAATCCGTAGTCTACTAGCATTTGCTTCATCCATAGGAGTTGTGTGCATCCACTCCCCGCGGCTATGTACTCGGCCTCGGCCGTGGACAAGGAAATCGAGTTTTGCTTCTTGCAAAACCAAGACACCAAGTTGTTGCCTAGAAAGAAGCAACTGCCCGATGTGCTCTTCCTATCATCACAATTTCCTGCCCAATCCGCATCACTAAAGCCTACAAGACTAGCATTAGTGTCAAAAAAGTACCAAATCCCATAGTTGGATGTCCCATTCACATAGCGAATGATTCTCTTTACGGAAGAGAGATGGGACTCTTTAGGATCCGCTTGGTACCTAGCACACACACCCACACTAAAAGATATATCGGGCCTACTTGCGGTCAAATAAAGCAAGCTACCTATCATGCCCCGATATAGAGTTTGTTCCACACTTTTACCACTAGCATCCTTGCTTAGCTTCAAAGTGGTACTCATGGGTGTATCACAATGTTTGGCTTTCTCTAAACCAAACTTCTTTACTAGGTTCTTAGCATATTTGGCTTGGGTTATGAAAATCCCATCATGCATTTGCCTAATTTACAAACCTAGGAAGTAACTAAGCTCACCAACAAGACTCATCTCAAATTCATGAGACATGACATCAACAAATTGTTGGACCTTGGTGTTGTTGGTGGAGCCAAAGACTATATCATCAACATATATTTGAGTTATGAAAAGCTTATCATTGTCTCTCTTGATGAATAGTGTCTTGTCAACACTACCTCTTGTGTAGTTATTGTCAACAAGAAATTGAGTGAGGCGCTCATACCAAGCCCTCGGTGCTTGTTTCAACCCATATAGTGCCTTCTTGAGGCGATAGACATAGTTGGGGTGGTGTGCATCCACAAACCCCTTAGGTTGTTCAACAAACACTTCCTCTTGCAAGAAGCCATTTAGGAAGGCACTCTTGACATCCATTTGGTGCAATTTGAACTTGTGCACACAAGAGATGGACAAGAGAAGCCTAATGGACTCTAGGCGGGCAACGGGAGCAAAAGTCTCCTCAAAGTCGATACCCTCAATTTGAGAGTACCCTTGTGCTACAAGTCTAGCCTTGTTCCGCACTATGTTGCCATCCTCATCGGATTTGTTCCTAAATATCCATTTAGTGCCTATGACATTAGTGGTCTTAGGCCTAGGAACTAGAGTCCAAACCTCATTCCTTTCGAATTGGTTTAGCTCTTCTTGCATGGCAAGAACCCAAAATTCATCATTCAAGGCTTCATCAACCTTTTTGGGTTCTATTTGAGAGGTGTAGCATGTAAAGCTAATTAGATTAGCTATTTGATGCCTAGTCCTAACACCCTCATTAACATCTCCAATAACATCCTCTTTGTTATGGAGTCTTCTAACCCATGGAGCGGGTTCATTAGAGTCCAAGTTAGGAACTCTAGTAATAGGTTGTGTGACTTCATTAGATGTCCCAACATTGAGAGTCACCACAACCCTCTCCAAAGGAGAGTCATCCTCTAAAATTTCCTCCTCCTCATGGTCATTAGACTTGAGCCTTGTATCATCAATGACAACATTCGATGATTCCATGACGGTTCGAGTCTTCAAGTTGAAAACTCTATAGGCTCTACTATTCAAGGCATAGCCAATAAAGATACCCTCATCACTCTTAGCATCAAACTTGCCAAGTTGATCACAGTCATTTAAAATGTAGCATTTGCTCCCAAATGTGTGGAAGTAGCTAACATTTGGCTTCCTACCCTTCCATAGCTCATAGGAGGTGTTTCTAGATCCGGGCCTTAGGAATACTCTATTCCCTATATAGCAAGCCGTATTGATGGCTTCGGCCCATAGGTTCCTAGGGACATTGCTGCTAAGCAACATCACTCGGGCCATCTCTTGGAGAACCCTATTCTTCCTCTCAACAACTCCATTTTGTTGAGGTGTCCTAGGAGCCGAAAACTCATGGGAGATGCCTAAGCTATCACAATAGCTTTCAAAAGAGGCATTCTCAAACTCCCTCCCATGGTCACTTCTAATCCATTTAATGCTTCTAATGTTAGAATTCATTTCATTTTGTAATTTAGTACAAAGCATTTTAAACTTATCAAAAGTTTCGGATTTTTCTCTAAGAAAATATGTCCATGTAAATCTAGAGAAATCATCAACACAAACAAAAATGTATCTCTTTCCACCTAAACTCTCGGTTTGCATAGGACCCATGAGATCCATGTGGAGAAGCTCTAGAGGCTCCTTGGTGGAGAGATACTTGCCCTTTTTGTGCATGCTTTTGGTTTGTTTTCCTTGTTGGCAAGGTCCACAAATACCATTGGCTTTCTTCCCAAGCTTAGGGAGGTCACGCACACATTCGAACTTTCCAAGGGTTCTTAAATCCCTAAAGTTCATGTGGCCAAGTCTTTCATGCCACAACTCAACTTGCTCATCCATGGACACATTGTTTGAGACTATTCTAGCTTCAAGACAATAACAATTGTCACTAGATCTCATACCTTTCAACAAGGTTTGTCCATCGGGCTTTAGGATTGAGCAATCATTTTTACTAAACAAGACGGAATATCCTTCATCACTTAGATGTGAAATGCTTATTAAATTGGCTTTTAAGCCATCAACAAATAAAGCATCGGATAAGGAGGGTAAACCGGGAACGGAAATGGATCCTTTCCCTACAACCTTCTTTTTGGATCCATCACCAAAAGTGACATATCCACCTTCTCCATAACAAGAGTCTCGAAGAAACTCTTGTTTCCCGTCATGTGCCTAGAGCACCCACTATCCAAATACCAAAAATTAGAAGAATTTGCCTTCAAGGCTATTTGAGCAACATGGCAAACATTTTCATTCTTTCTAATCCACTTAGCAACAATTTTAGCTTTCTTAGTGGTCTTTGGTACATGTGCTCTACTATTCCTAGGATCATGCAAATCAATATTATCATTCCTAGGAACATGCATCATGGCTCTTTTCTTTTTCTTCTCTATCATGCTTCTAGTTTTGCACATTTTTACATAGCGAAAGCAATGTGGTCTAATATGACCATCAAATCCACAAAAGTGACAAATAGGAGTAAAATAAGGAATCATACCTTGTCCTTGTCTTTGTGGACGAAAGGGTTCAATGCGTCTTCGTTGTTGAACCGGTCTAGGTTGCTTCCAAGCTTGAGGTTGCATGATAGGCCTCTTTCCTTTGTGAGCCATTTGAGGAGGAATGTTGGCTTGAGGGACCCTAGGGGGTTGAGCTTGAGGTTGCCTTCTTGGCCCCATCTTCACTTGTGCATTTGAGCATTGTTCTACTTCTAATTTCTTCCTAGGAATTTGCACAAATGAAGTTTCTTCTTTCCTCAAACTCTTGACAAACACGGTCTTGTTAGAGGTTGAGATCTTCTTGCCATTTTCATACCCAAGACCCCTCTTGTCACATGGACTCTTTCCAACACCAAGCATATGGTCAAGCTTCTTGGTGCTAGAATCCATCCTAGTCATAGATTCTCTAACTTCTTCAAGCTCCCTCTTTAGACTATCCTCATTCCTTCTAGATAAGACTAACTCCTCTCTTAGCTTATCTTCCATCTTCTTGAATCTTTCCACTTGTTCACTTAAGTGGTCATTTTGAGATGCAAGCTCAAGATTTTCTTCTCTCAACATCTTGATCTTTCTTGTGCTCTTGATTGCTAAATCATTAAACTCGGCATGATATTTAGCAAGCACCTTTTTCTCCACAAATCCATTTATGGAGTTAGAAGAGGAATCACTTTCTACTTCACTTGAGTCATTTTCCTCTTGACTCATTTCCTCTCTCTCACTAGCACTTTTGCTTTTATGGGAGGAGGCAAAGCTAGGAGATTAGTCATGAGCTCTTCATCATCCGAAGACTCATCTCCCTCATAGGAGTCATCACTACTTCCACTCCAAGTGGCGGCCATCACTTTCCCCTTTTTCTTCTCAACATGATTTGCACAATCGGGGGCAAAATGACCTATGCCACCACACTCGAAACAACGGACCCCTTTTCTTTTGGTCCTCTCTTGCCTAGGTTCAAACTTCTTGAAAGAGCCCTTTTTCTTCAAATCTTGTCCTTTTGATCCAAAGCTCTTTCTTCTAAACTTCATAACCTTGTTGAACCTTTTTACAAACAAGGCAAGGTCTTTATCCGAGTCAACCTTCTTTTCCTCCTTTTCATCCTTGGAGGTTTTTTAAGCAATTCCTTTTTGCTTTTTAGTGGGTGTGGAGATAGGCCCCTTCCTAGACTCATAAGCTAGAAGTCTCCCAATCACCTCACTCGGCTTCATATCCTTATAATCACTATTTTCTTCTAAAGCCGTCACCTTTGATTCAAACCTATCGGGTAGAGATCTCATAATCTTTTGCTTGATTCTCCTATCCGAATATGGATCACCAAGTTGATGACTTTGGTTGACTATATCCATCAACTTGATCTCGAAGTCGTTGAAGCACTCATTCTCCTCCATCTTGAGCATCTCGAATTGAGTTTGGAGGACTTGAAGCTTAGAGTCCTTCACCACTTCGGTTCCCTCATATGCAATCTCTAGAATGTCCCATGCTTCCTTAGCTATCCTAGTATTTTGAATCAACTTGTATTGATTTTCGTCCATAGCACACAAGATGGCATGCATCGCCTTCCTATTCCACTTTGAAGCATCAAATTCTTGCGCGTTCCATTGCGCCTTAGGCTTCAAAACATCTTCTCCTCCACCCGCGGGAGTCATCATAGGGAGATCATATCCGTCTTCCACCGCCATCCATGCACGGTCATGAATTTGGCATATGTAGGATTCCATCTTCCCTTTCCATTGGGAATAGTTCAATCCGGTAAGAAGTGGAGGCCTTGTGCTAGAAGCTCCTTCGTGGCCACCACCATTTCCACCGTTTCCATTCATAGTGTTTATGAATGAATGAAATGAATGCAAATGTATGAATGATCAAAAATCACACAAAATGCAAAACACACCAAAATAAGCAATGATCACCTATGTATGTCTAGGAACCCGCTCTGATACCAATTGAAACTAAATATAGCACGGTGTGTATAAAACTATCTAGAGGGGGGTGAATAGATTTTACGCTTTTTACCCAATTTTTCGTGTTACTCAAAATTACGAAAATGCCCTCAAGATAATATAAGCAAGCAAGTGTAATATGGTGCGAAAATTAAAACAACACTTGATTTTTACGTGGAAACCCTCACGGGAAAAACCACGGGCTATGTAAGTAAGCCACACTCGAACCTCGAATCCACTAAATGTGCAAACGATTACAACCTAATCCCGGAAGTAATCACACACCTACCTAATCCGGGTATGAGTGAACCTAGTCCAATTTTGCTTGCAATCTAAGCAACCTAATCCCGGATGCTACACACAAGACTTACTTTCTCTATGAAGAGAATACAACCCTAAGTGAATATATGTGAATATCCAAAATGCAACATAGAGCAAGGGAAACCCTATATGCTTATCTAAGATGATTAATATGCAATTAAGAACAATCCTAGATATCAAAACTAAATGACATGTCAATTAGTTTAGCTAATCAATATTAAGCACAAAACCTAATATGCTAGCACAATACAACTTCTCAAACATACATCATACTAATCTCAATCTTGTATTCAAAATATATAAAATAACATACAAGTAATTAATTGAGATTGCTAGATAAGAGAAACACAAAATATGTAAGATATTAGTGAAAAGCTTACCAAGCAAAGTATGATGAAGAATCCATGCTAGATGACATCTAGATGATCTAAGATGATTCTAGATGATGATTGATGATCATGGAAAAAGTGTTTGAGTGATTAAAAATGAGTTCTTGGAATTTTTCTTCTCTTTGAAAAATATCCTAAGTATGAAATCTGAATATGAACTCTTGTGATTGACCTAAAGTCAAAGAGGATAGGGGGCCAAATCAAAGTGGGGTCGTTTTGATAAGTTGGCCTTATATTGCCTTGGGCGCTGTACGTAGAGCGCCCCTGTACAGCGCCTGTACAGCGCCCTTGCTCTGTTTTCACGAGAAAACAGAGAGGCGCTGTACGAACAGTGCTTTGTACAGCGCTCGTACAGCGCCCAACAAAAATGCATCAGACCTGATGCATTTAAATGACATTTTTTGCATCAGGTGTGATGGGCGCTGTTCGAACAGCGCTTTGTAGAGCGCTTTGAACAGCGCCCTTTGCAATGCTTGAATTCTAAGAATGTGCATGAAGAGGCAATGGGCAAAGCAAGATGCAATCAACCTAACATGCAAGAAGAGATGTTAATGAGCATTAAAGCACACATAAAAGACACACAACATACAAGGATTAAACATATGCATGAGTTGTGAGTGTGTGCAACTATCTCTTCAAGACAAGTAAGCACTTAGAGTATTACCTTTGGTGCTTGTCAATAGTGAGGTCTTCAAAAGGGCCTAAGCAATAACCACAACATCTAAGCTACCCTTACAAAGCATCCCCACATAAGGTTTGATCACGAAATAGGCCAATTAAAAAACAACGGGAATCCTAACACTGTGTTACAGGGGTATTTATACATAATGTTACTAGGGTTTGTGGGTGCCGTTAGGGTTTGGTGTTGTGGTGCCCAAGTCTTGGGTGATTCCCCAATTCTAGACGGATTATATTTCCTTCTTGAGTGCAACATATTTCCTGATTCGTTGAGTCCGAGTATTCCTTCTCCTTTATTTACGGGAAATCTATTTGTTTCCTTGTTGAATTCTGGGCAGCCACACCGTTGCTTATTGTGGGGATGCCGGTTGTTGTTTCTGCCCACGCATTTGGAATGTGAATGCTGGTGACTATCTTTTTTATTGAATCCCGAGTATGCCCGAGCAGGCTTTGCTTCCCGAGCTAGTTCTTTTCATTTGTAATTGGGTTGCTTTAATTTTTCCTGAGTACATTACTTCGGGGGGTGGGGGGGTGGTTTCTACCCTTTCGAGTTGACTTCTCTTGACTCCTGTTTACGTGGCTTTTTATGGTGATGACGTGTCCTTTACGCCGATTTTTACCTATAACAGAAGATAATGCGGCTTGTATTGCTCAAATTAGAAGGGGTTATATCAAAGGGAATAGAACCAAACATATTTCTCCTAAATTCTTCTATACTCAAGAACTTTAGGAGAATCAACAAATTGATGTTAAACAAATACAGTCTACAGATAATCTTGCAGATAATCATTCGGAGATCCTTGCACTTCATGAAACAAGTCCAGAATGTGTCTGGCTAAGGTCAGATATTCGTCATATTCAAAATACATGTGGATTCTAATTATCTACAGAAATGCCGACACTGATATTTGAAGATAATGCGGCTTGTATTGCTCAAATTAGAAGGGGTTATATCAAAGGGAATAGAACCAAACATATTTCTCCTAAATTCTTCTATACTCATGAACTTTAGGAGAATCAACAAATTGATGTTAAACAAATACAGTCTACAGATAATCTTGCAGATTTGTTTATCAATACATTGCCTACATCAACATTTGAGAAACTGATATATGGAATTGGCATGCGTCGGCTCTGTAAATTACAAGATTGATGTTGAAGTTTTGTATAGGGGTAGTGTTCAATCGGGGGGGGGGGGGGGTGCAAAATTTTGAATGGACATATATGTACTATACTCTTTTTCCTTCTACCGGATTTTATCTCACTGGGTTTTACCAGAAAGGTTTTAATAAGGCAGTTCTGAACACGTCCACCATCACTTGATCCAGAAGATCATTATATATGTTTTGCTAAGGTTTTTGTCTTACTGGGTTTTTCCTAGAAAATTAAGGTACAAATGATAAAAATCCAAAGGGGAGTATTATAGATATATATTGGATTTCACCTGTTTCACCACTATCTTTCACTACTTTAATACATAGGTCATTAACTCAGAATATAATGGATTCTTCCACCAAGCTTACTGATTGATGTGGCAAGAGAATGGAGCTTTGGGTCACTTGTGCTTGTATTTGATGATGTCATCTTCACCTATAAATATACTTCTTTTTTTGGGCAAAATCCAACAAGAGGGGAAAAGCATCAAGAAAAACTTCTGGCACCCCAAAAGAAAACTAGTCCCACACTCATGACCCCTCAAGAGGAAAATTTTATTGAATAAAAAAGAGAAAAAAAATACAACCGGGGGGGTGGTGGGATCAGAGCTTGACCTCCAAAATCATCTAAAATGATAAAAAAAGCAACGAAGATAAATCTTTAAAAACAAAGGAATTACAAAAAAGGTGGGAAGTAAATCACATGAATCCTGAGCAAGGGAAAGACCATGAGAGGCTAAACTATCCGCAACCTGGTTACCTTCTCGATAGATATGGGAAATAAAGATTTCTATCAAAGTGAGATAAACCAAGCAGCGCTTCCAAGAAAAATGAAATCGCCAAGGAACATTTGTAGAGCGACAAGATAAAAGAGAGACCATGTAAGAAGAGTCGCGCTCAATCCAAAGATTATTCCAACCAAAATCAAAGGCATACTCAATGGCCTTGATAATCGCTGATAACTCTTATTCAAAAGCATGCATGATACCCAAATGAGGAACGAAACAACACTTAACAAATCCTCTATGATTGCGAAAAACACCACCACAACTGGAAAGACATGGTGAGCCCAAAAAGCTCCATCTGTATTAACCATGAGCCAACCTGGAGGGGGAGGGTGCCAGTAAACCTCAATAATATGAGGGGCTCGAGAAGGACAAGAAATATACTTTGATTTGTTATTTAGTTCAGTAATTTTTGGAATCATCAATAACAAAGAAGCAATAACAATTCTTCTCTCTGTCATTTATCTTATGTCATTGTTTCTCTCCCTTTCGTTATCTCAGTTATTATTTTTGTTTGTAGTTTCAATTTTATTAAAACAAAAATGAATTATTCACCCTATACAAGATCTTAATGAATCAACGATGCATGTTTTTTAATAAATATATAATACTCAAAATATAAATTAAAACTCTTTACACTATAGTGATCGACATGATTTGAATTATACAACAATAGAAACCTTACAAACTAAACTAGCTACTGACGTTTGTGCAAAGTTTGCATTTTGAGTTTGGACTTTAGAGGTTGTGGTAAGTGTAGGATTAAACCAAGTAGTTATCTTTATTTATCAGTTTAGATATTAGGTTGGATTTATCCTTTAGATAATTCCTATTTATCATTTGTTAGGATTATCATAGTTTTATTTGATTGTTATTATCAGTTAAAGGTTTGATGTTATCATGTTACCTCATCCCAGCTCTTATAAATATATAGTTGGCCTCATTTCATTGTTAACCATCAATTCAATAAACAATTCTTCAGTAAATTCTTTTGTATGTGTATGAGATTTTACATTTGGTTGCTCTATCCACAATATAAGCTGAGTACATTGCAACTGGTGGTGGTGCTACACAGGCTGTGTGGCTGCGTCACATGCTTTCTAACTTAAAGCATCAGCAGGATGCTCCTATAGTGATCTATTGCGACAAGAAGTCCACCATTTCTTTGATCAAGAATCCAGTCTACCATGGTAGAAATAAGCACATTGACATGAAGGATAAATCCAACCTAATATATAAACTGATAAATAAAGATAATTACTTGGTTTAATCCTACTTAGCTCCCCTTAAACCAAGTCCTTCATAGCTCATTATGCCCAAAGACTTCTTAAGCTTATGAAAAATGTCAATTTTGAGCGGCTTTATGAAGATATCTACATCATGTTCCTCTGAACGGCAACACTTGATCACGATCTCCTTGTCTTTCACCAAGTCTTGTATGAAGTGAAACTTGATGTCAATGTGCTTACTTCTACCATGGTAGACTAGATTCTTAGTTAGACAAATGGTGGACTTGTTGTCACAGTAGATCACCGTGGGAGCATCCTACTGATGCTTCAAGTTAGAAAGCATGTGACGTAGCCATATAGCCTTTGTAGCACCACCACCAGCTACAATGTACTCAGCTTCTATTGTCGATCCTTGACTGTTGTTGACTAGAATTCTGAGGCAAGCCAGAAGGGTTAGAACTCACAAAATAAGAGGGGAGGTGCTTCCAAATCTAGCCAGGGGAAAGGCGAAGAAGGTAATAACACTAATTAAAAGAGTAAATCTCAGATTCAGTGTTTCAGATACAAAAGATATGACCACTACAAAAATGAGTGCAAATCCAATGGGAGAAATTTCCAAGCAAATGTTTTTGAATAGTCTCAAACTTCTACAACGTTTGCTTGGAAATTTCTCCTATTGGATTTGCACTCATTCTTGTTGTGGCCATATCTTTTGCATCTGAAACACTGCTTCTGATTAGTGTTATTACCTCATCCACCTTTCCCCAAGCTAGATCTGAAAGCACCTCCCCTCCTAGTTTACGAGTTCTGACTTTTCTGGCTTGACTTAGAATTCTTTCGGGTCTCGTATTTGTCTTTCTTAAGACTCAACTAGCTCTGCAAAGCTTCCTTCACCTCAGTCTTAGACTTCTCATCTAGACGTTGTTCATGGGCTTGGAGCGAGCCCATCAACTCATCCAACATCATCGTCTTGAGATCCCCAGACTCCTCGATGGCAGTCACCTTGTACTCAAACTTCTCGGTCAGTGTTCAGAGAATCTTCTCCATAATCTGAACATATGAAATTGTCTCACCATTGGACTTCATCTGATTAACAAGTGCCAATGTCCATGAGAAGCAATTTGCCACCTTCTCTATTTTCTTCATCTAGAGAAGCACCAATTGCCTTCGCATGGTTTGAAAGCGAACTTTCTTCACCTTTCCTACTCCTTTGTATGTGTTCATTAGAATGTCCCATGAAAGTGCGACAAGTGCCGACCAGCAAGGTCATCTTGCTCTCCATGATTGTTAGGTGTGTGACCAAAGTCCCACATTGGCTAGACATGGGATGATCATGGCCATATAAGTATAGACATTAACTCCATTGGTATGAGACCTTTTGGGTAGAGTCCTAAAAGCAAATTCATGTAGGCTTAGGCCCAAAGCGGACAATATCATACCAATGTGGAGAATGTCGGTTCTATACTTATAATAAGTGGTATCAGAGCCGTGCCCTAGACTTGGCCAGAAGTAGCCAAACCAAACTAGGAGGTGGTGGGCCCTAGTTTAGCTCGCGATGGATCTGTGATGTTCAGCTCTCGAGGCAGGTGATGCTCCAGTGCTTTACATAAGGCATGTGCTCTGATGCGGTGGAGAGGAGTGACCTCGATGGAGTGGTGTCTTCTAGTATGACAGGTAGATGATTACTTGAGGGAAGGCCCATACCATGAAGATAATGGTGGTTCTTTGTTCAAGGGGAGGATTGCTGGGTGTGTGACCAAAGTCCCACGTTGACTAGACATGGGGATGATCATGGTCGGGCATATAAGTATAGACATTACCTCCATTGGTATGAGACTTTTTGGGTAGAGTCCTAAAAGCAAATCCGTACGGGCTTAGGCTTAAAGCGGAAAATAACATACCAATATGGAGAATGTGGGTTCCATACTTATAACAATGAGCGGTGTTATGTGATATTGATAGAATCTAGTTGAAATCGTCATTAGCATAGAAGGATAATATGCATTTGATGACTAATTTGATAGATAATAGTCGTCGATCACATGCCAACAGAAGTGTAGCTCAGCTGGTAGATAGACGAGCTTAGAGCTTGGGTAAATGACTCCCAAGTTAGCGGCTCAAATCCTACCAGTGGCGAAAGTTTTCAAAAAAATACTTGATCCCGAATTAATAGATATTGTCAACAACCAAAAAAAAAATAGTCGTGGATCACATTATATTACTTAATCATATGTATGTTTTTGGATTACATGATATATGCGTTGTTTGTGGGATAATAACATGACGATAAATATAAATCCATAAAAATTAAGATAACAATTTTAACAACCCACTAATTCCTTTCAAACAAACAAAAAAAAAAAAAAAAAAAAAAAAAAAAAAAAAAAAAAAAAAAAAAAAAAACCCACTAATTACTAATTACAACTTACAAATTACACAAGTATTATATATAAGAATCAAAAATCACCATTCACTACTTGCATACTATAATGAATTTTTTTATAAAAAAATAAATAAATAATATTTTTTTTCTATTTAAAATTGTTAATTTGATTTAAATAAAAAAAAAATAACATCAACCTAATGATAATTCTATACGATAATAAAATCCTATGTAGCACAGATATGAACAGGGTCAGCCCTGGGCCTAGACTAGAAGGGCGGCCACCCAGGGCCCATAATTTAAAGGGCCATTTACATGTAAAGAGTTACATGTATATGGGCCCAAAAAATATGTTGTAGAGAATTTAATAGGCCCATATTATTTGACCCACTTTGGCCCACACTTTAGTCTTTAGGCTTTGACCCATTTTCCTTTTCTATTTTTCCTCCACCAAATACCAAATGCACTATCGCCAATCTCATATTCTCATTCTCATCCATCGATTCCATTCAACTGATTCAAGCATCAAGTCTTTAGTCTTTGGGTCTCAGTTCTCACTCTCTCACCGTGTCTGTGCTCACTGGCCATTGTTCAGGTAATTTTGTTTTTATTTTATTTTTTTGTTATTTCTTACAAATTGTAATTTTTTACATACTCTTGTTCTCTGAATCTCTGGTAATTTGGTAATCTGGTATGCCTTGTAATTTGCTAGTTAGATTTAATGGAGATATGTATTATTTTAAATTTGTAATGAGAGATATTAAGGTAAGAACAAAATATAAATAAGCAAGCATTTCAATTTGTGATATAGAACAAAGTCTGCTCCAAGAATATGTAATTATGTAAACACACTCAACTACTCAGTACTCAAGTAGTGGAAACAATAAAGAAAAAATAAAAATAGAGTAAAATCAAAATCAAAGTGAGACTGAGAGGGAGAGAGATTTTGGTGATAAAAATGTTGTCAAAATATTTTTGTGGAAAAGTAGAAAGCAACTGATTGGTTTTCTTTCAAATATTTAAAAAGTTGTCAAAATATGTATGTATTTAAAAGTCTGTAATGCAATAAAAATTTCATTTATATACTTCCAAGCACCTCATACATATAATTGAATTAATATATGATTTGATTGTATTTTTTCAGAAGAAAAAAAAAAAAAAAAAAAACTTACGATACTGCGGTTTGCAGGGCTGGTATGGGTGTGCGACCTATTGAATCCAATTGCTTGACATGTTTTATTGTTCCGTTTCACTTTGATTGTTATAATGTTATTTTAGTTATAGTGTTTTGTTGTTTGTCTGTTTTATTATATATTAAAACATGTTATATATATGTGCAATTTTTCTATTATCAGTTCGAACTGACAAAAGATATATTAGTTCCTTGCATGTGGGTCATTGGATTTTAAATACTTTGACTTGGCTGCATGCACTTGTCAAAGCATCCAAGTCAAAGCATCTTTTAAATCTAATGTCCCACATGCAAGGAACTGATATATTTTATATCAGTTCGAACTGATAATAGAAAGACTGTATATATGTGTGTGTGTGTATATATATATATATCAAAATATATGCACTTGTCAAAACTTTTCCATAATCTGTGGTCCACATTCTTCGTCTTGATATATTTTATATTAGGACGAACTGATAGTAGAAAAAAAAAAAAAAAAAAACTATGAAAATGAATAAAAGGCCCATTTCAGAGATTCGCCCCGGGCCTTTAAAAAGTCAGGACCCGCCCTGGATACGGATACGGGTACAGAATACAGATACGGCACAATACAGGGATACGTACGGTAAATCTAATAGTTAAAGTGAAATAACAAATATAGAAAAAAAAAAGGATAATTTATGGTATTATTAGTTACTACTTAGTACTTACTACATGAGTTATTTAGACCATCTAATTAAAATTATATCAAACAATACATGCTTGTAAAATACGTATGGTGGGATTTGAACTTGTCACCATTTATATGGAAAGGACATGCACTACCAACTTTACTAAGAGTACGTTTGAGAGAGCTTCTCAAGTAGATCTTTTTGCAGTAGATCTTTTTTAAATAGATTTTTTAGAGGTAGAGCTTTTAAATGAAAGTCGTTGGTCGTTTGGTTGTCAATTAAAAAAGAGCTTTTTTAATGATAGAATTATCAAAATACTCTAATAAATATTAAATTATAGGGTTATATTGGAGATTTTAGTGTTATTAAAAAAACTCCAAAAAATCTACTTGGAAAAGCTTTAAATTTGGGCTTCTCCAATAGACGTAAAACAGCTTTTTTAATCATTTAAAAGCTCTACTAAGTGACAACCAAACGATAAAAAAAAAATAAAAAATTGAAAAGAGCTTTTTTAATTAAACAAGCTCTTTTAGCCAGTAGATAAGCTCCCCCAAACGGACACTAAGATGTGTACTGCAAAAAAATAAAAACAAAATAAAAATAAAATAATAATAATAATAAATTTAAGACTTTAAAAAATAAATTTTTTAGGAAAAACGATCCTCCCCTGGATGCTATATTGCTATATCATTATCATCATCATTATTATTATTTTATTTTTGAAAAAAAAACTACTATATCATTTTAGATAAACTTTTTGAGATATTTAAATTATGACTAGTGTTATAAGATTGATTACTTGAATGACTCCTCTAAATCATCTATTGTTATACATCAATAATAATAATAATAATAATAATAGTAATCTTTTTTTGACAATATTTATTAATCCGGGACCAGGTATTTTTTTTTAAAAGCTTTCGCCTTTGGTAGAATTCGAGCCGCTGACATGAGAGACATTTGCAATAATAATAATAATCTAATGTTAACTGCATGTCGGAATTATACGTTGATTGTTATTGTTTACCATACCCAGCAAATTTGTTTGTCGACTTTTCGGGGGTAGACAAGACTCAACAGTCAGTCAGTCACAATACTACAATAACTGCACATCATCAGCAGAGAATATGACTAAACATTGAAGAACTGTTTCTCTACACCCCATAAGCAGGGGTGATGCAGATTTTGTTAATGTTAGATAGCAATAAAAGCCAAATTTTGAATAAATTTATCTTCCTCAATCAAGAAAATTTTGATTATTCAATGTTCAAATCATATGTTCCCAAATACAATTGTGAATATTCTGATAAAAATAAAAAAGAAAAAAGAATCGTGAGTATTCAAAAAAATGGAAAATTTCCCTTGTTTGATTAAACTGTAAATGAACAGATTATTAGAGACTTATCTGAATCACCTGTTATCAGAACTAAAGAAAAAAAAAAAATTGAATAAACAATTGCATCCTCTGCTCTCAGATCTTAGAATGGCAATGGTGGCCTCACAATCGGAAAAATCTCGTAGAGTCCCTGAGAATTTATCAATTGATCGGGACGAAAATAATTATCAATATTGCTAGCTAGTACTGCGCTACTCTCTCCCACCATACTATAACTTCCTTCAGTTCTCAACCACCTGTTTGAATGAAAAAGATCATTGTTAATCATATTACTGTTAAGTGTGAAGCCTGAATTATATGCACAGCCCACCACACTTTAATGCACCGTCCACTGCCATCTAGCAACCAACCACCATTGACAAAGTTTGCATGAACTTATTGATTGGATTGGCTTCATTAATGGTTTTGGTGAACCTTGAGTACTATAAATACTCATGTAGTTTCATTGTAAATGTGTGCAAGTAGAGAAGAGAGAAAATATTGAGAGTTGAGAGAGATAGTGCTTCATTATTGTAATTATCGATTTCATAGTGGAAGTTGAGTGCGGGTGCGCTCCGTGGATGTAGGCTTTTGCTGAATCACGTAAAATCTCGTGTCTTTTTTTTCTTTTGCTTGTGTGTATATCCTCTAAGCCGAATTTAGTCCCTAACAACGGGTATCAGAGCTTTGGTTTCAAGGCTTAGGGTGTAATAGGGAAGGATCCAAAGTTGAGGATTCTGTAGCACAAGGTTACAGGAGTCCGGAACAGTAGCCATGTAATTGATGCGTCGCCGGAGCAGCCACCGTTGGAAAAGTAGCCGTCAGAGAAGTCGCCGCCAGCCACGGAGAGTGAACTATCACCTCCCACACCGTTAGAATAAAAAAGAGCCGATATACAAGTTTCCCTTTTGGTCCGTCATCAAAAGATCACTAGAAAGTGGTCTAATCGGCCAACGAAGGTTGAAGAGGGTTGTTTCGCAGCCCAGTTGTTGCCGGCGAGTTGAACGACACCACCACCACCAAAAGAAGCGAAAAGAGACGATCTTCAAGATTGTCTTCTAGGTCAACATCAACCGAGCACCGAAAAATCCTCAAATCAACCGTCAAAGTTTTTGAACCGAACGTTTATCGTAAGATCTACGCCGATCCGTCGTGAATATAAGAAAACCGACACCACCAGTAGACTTAGCGTGGTGAAATCTTTCAGATCCGGTTCCTTTGACATTGAAACGGAAAGTTTCAGATTTCGATTGGATTCTGTCCAGGTTTGACTTTTTCGTTGACCAGCTCAGATTGCTTGTCGTTCTTAGTTTGAGTCGGAGCAATGGGGTCCGAGAAGGATACATACAAGATAGAGAAATTCAACGGTACAAATTTCAGCTTCTGGAGAATGCAGATGGAGGACTATCTGTACTAGAAGGACTTATATTTACCGATAGTAGAAAAACCGAAGGAAATGTTCGATGAAGAATAGGTGGTCAAACGTAAACCAAAAGACATGACCGACGCACAGTGGATGGTTTTGGACTGTAAAACGTTGGGAGCTATTCGACTTAGTTTGTCGAAATTAGTCGCCTTCAACATCAAGGGCCAAGAGACAGCAGTAGACCTCATAAAGGCCCTATCGAATTTATATGAGCAGTCTTCTGCAACAAGGAAGGTCCATCTGATAAAGAAGCTAGTAAATCTGAAGATGTCAGAAAATCAAAGCTTCAAGGAGCACCTGAATGTGTTCAACGAGGTAACAGATGGGTTAAATTCGGTTTTTATAGTATTTGATGATGAGGTGTTGGGAGGCATAATTCTAGGCCAGATGCCGGAGAGTTGGAGTATAACGTGTCAATCGATCGCCAACTCGATCGAAAAAGAAAAGTTAGCCTTCCAACAGGTCGTAGACAAGAATGTGTTCAACGAGGTAACAGATGGGTTAAATTCGGTTTCTATAGTATTTGATGATGAGGTGTTGGGAGGCATAATTCTAGGCCAGATGCCGGAGAGTTGGAGTATAACGTGTCAATCGATCGCCAACTCGATCGGAAAAGAAAAGTTAGCCTTCCAACAGGTCGTAGACATGATTATGACCCAGGAAATTAGGATGCGTGAATAGGGATCAGGGGCATCATTTTCAGCACTGAACATGGAAGGTAGAGAAAGCAAAAACAGGAATCGGAACAGAAATCAACGAGGTAGATCAAAGTCAAGAGGAAGATCCAAGTCCAGGAATCGTCAGGGCAATAATTCAGGTAATCAGCAGCGAAACAAGAAAGACATCAAGTGTTGGAATTGTGGCAAGATGGTTCACTACTCTAGTGAGTGTAGATCCGGAAAGAAGGACGATGGCAAGAGCAGTGCAAATTGTGTTTTAGAGGAGGTAGACGATTGCCTTATTTGCGCATTGGAAAGCAAGACATAATTTTGGGTGCTGGACTCAGGGGCGTCATTCCATGCCACCTCACATAAGGATTTGTTCGAGAATTACGTCTTTGGAAATTTCGATAAGGTGTATCTTAGTGATGATCAAGCATGCGACATTACCGGGAAAGAAGATGTGAAGATCCAGCTGAATGGATCAGTTTGGAAACTCGACAACGTGAGACACGTACCGGACTTAAGAAAGAATTTGATCTTCATTGGGCAGTTAGCATTAGATGGTTATGTGACGACTTTCACAGGTGATAAGTGGAAGATCTCGAAAGGAGCAATAACAATCGCCCAAGGAACTAAGAATGGGACTCTTTACACGACTACCGATGGGTATGGTTTGGCCGTAGTGGCGGAAGGTAGAGAGGATCCAAATTTGTGGCACCAAAGGTTTAGGCACATGAGTAGTTAGGGGCTATAATGTCTGCATTCGAGAGGTAAACTGCCAGGGTTAAAGTCCGTTGAGGTTGATTTCTGTGAGAGTTGCATTCTTGGGAAGCAAAAATGAGTAAGCTTCAAGAAGACCGGAAGAGCATCGGCAAAGGAGAAGCTGGAACTAGTGCACACCGACGTATGGGGTCCAGCTTCAATCTCATCAATCGGAGGTAAACACTATTTCTTCACTTTCATCGACGACCATTCCAGGAAGGTATGGGTTTACTTCTTACGACACAAGTCTGATGTGTTTGAAGCTTTCAACAAGTGGAAGGCTATGGTTGAGAATGAGATAGGTTTGAAGATCAAGAAGCTGCGTTCAGACAATGGTGGAGAGTACGAAGACAACGAGTTTAATAAGTTTTGCTACAAGAGCGGGATAAAGCTCATAAGGACAGTGCTAGGTACACTGCAATAGAATGGTACAGAAGAACGTATGAACAGGATATTGACTGAGAGAGCCAGAAGCATGCGCCTACAGTCAGGGTTGCCGAAGTAGTTCTGGGCAGAAGTAGTTAATACAGCAGCGTACTTGATCAATAGAGGACCATCAAAGCCTTTGGACCTCGCTAAACCGGAAAAAATCTGGACTGGGAAAGAGGTAAACCTTTCTCATTTAAAAGTGTTTTGATGTGTATCTTATGTACATGTAAGTGATCATGCAAGGAGCAAGTTGGACGCCAAATTAGTGAAGTGCACCTTGGTGGGTTATGGCAAAATTAATTTTGATATAATATAAAAAAAAAAAATTATATACAAGTAATTATGATATATATAGCAAATTATAATAAATAAATAACATAATTCAATCATATAGAAATAACTCTCTTTATGCATCAACTTGATATTGAATAGCCAAGATTACATTGAAATGCAATCCAATTTTTGCATCGGAGATGCTATTATATTTGTTTTTGTTTTTTCTAAAAAGAAAGAAAAATTGTATTATAATCTTAAGCAAAAACACCCTTGAATGAAATTCGGAATAGTGAATAATGTATAAAGAAAGCACACTACAATCTCAAAACATTATTAATATTTGATATATTAAAAAGCTGAATATGAAAGAAAAACAAGAACAAGAGAGATGGATAATTAAATTTAAGAAGATAAAAACAAGGCAATATCATCAACATATGAACCACTCTTGCTCTTAATAACCCTATCCACTATCCTTACATACTCTCTTCCCTCTCTCAGGCTGTATTCGCTCATTCCCACTTTTCCTTTCTTCTCCCACAGCCTCACTCCAAATCTACTGTTTGCAAAATAAGCCTCCCCATCCTTGGAAACGGCGCCGTCTTCACTCTGCACCTGAATCGGCAGCCTGTCGTAGTGGCCGATGCTCGTGCCTTCCAACTCATCCAACCGTACCAGTCCTCGAGACGACACCGAATACAACTCGCCCTTGACTCGATTGCCTGAACCGGCAAGGTTGATGAGATATGGGATGCCGTGGAGACCGCATACAAGAGGGTAAGGTTGCTGGGTACTGAAGGGGCCAAGATAAACAGCGTCGTTTTGAGAGATTAGATCCTGCATCAGATTGTGGTTGGGGAGGCCATGTTTGAGTGTGCCGTACGTGAAGATGAGGGTGCGTTTGGATTCGCTTTTATCAGCCATAGATAGGTTGCAAGTTGTGGAGAGGAACAAAGAGAAACTAGGCATAGTTTGGGCTTTTAAAAGCCATGCTGCCACTTGCCATGCACAGTGAGTGGTGCTATTAAGCCCCCCACTATCTACCTAATGAATCCCCACATTTTCAATATATAGCTACAGTTGTACTGTCTATGACCTGACTTGGGGTATATTTGGGCTTACATAGTGTAATGCTAAAAGATGGGCTACTTTGAACCAACTTATCTTTGCTAAAACGTTTATTTGTTGCTTAGAGATGAGACCATAATTTATCCTTTATTTCATATGAGAAAAACCAAACCTCGTCTACTTTACTTGGGAATAGGATGTCTATTTCTATTGTAGAAATATGTCACCGGTGACTTGATGAAATGGATCATGATATTCGAGTCACCAACACAGCAAGTGATAATCAATAAATATATATATATACACAGTTATGTATGTCATGGTTCACATATATAGGATGCAGATAAACTAAGAGAGACCGTCAAAGAGAAGTAGTGGTGGTATGGTGGGACTAGTGAAAAGTGAGTTTGTTGTGGTGCAGTAGATTTGGGGAGTAGAGGACTGGTGCTTGATTGACAAAACAAAGTATGAAAGTAATGATAAACATTAATTAATTCAATCTAACTTTTTTATCCGATTTGATGTCCTAACCGACGTAGTTCAAGGTGGAATCACTTTATCAGTGATTGATGGTTGGTTTCTTTCAGTTGCTATGAGTTGATGTGATGAAATAAGATGGTCTGCTGTTTGAATGGGGCCTTGTGCTTATCAATTATCATCAACATTCAACACCAAAATCCATGGTCATAGATAATGAAATTCTGTTAGACCTGTTACTGCTCTCTCTTTTACTGGGCTAACACACAAAAACAAATGAACATATACTATATCAAAAAACGATATTTTAGTAATTTTTCAATAACCAACAAACATATGAGAGCATCCACAATGGTTGCACCCAAAAACAAGACTCATTTGTTGCCACATCATCAAAAATGGGTCTTGTTTTTAAAGAATTGGTCTTGCCATTTGGATCCACTTAATTTGGGTCACATTTTCTCACAATGGGACTAAATTGGAAAAGTAAAAGTGGATTCACTTTTTTAACTTTTTTCCAAACAATCATTACTCTTCTTTAAAATATTATATATATGTATATATATATATATATATATATTAATAAATAAATTATATAATATATTTTAAATATCAACACTGTCAATAATTATTTAACAAATTATGATTAATTTAAAATAAAATTTTTTATTAACTTAAAATTATCACAACCGAATTACATCAACAATAAAAATAAATATTTAAAACAAAATATTGTATACGATTAGACATAGCGCCGGTTTCAGTTTCGGTTTCGGTTCCAGTTCCCCGGTTCCAAACCTTCAAAACCGATTCCAGTTTCGGTTTTGGTTCCGATTTTGAAGGTTTGGTTCCGGATCTGTTCTAGTTTCGGTTCCAACGGTTCAGCTCTGGCGGATCCGATGGTTCGATTTCGGTTTCGGTTTCGGATTCGGATTCGGTTTCGATTTCGGTTTCGGTTCAGTTCGGTTCCTGTTCCGTTTCAAAAGTGGAGGTTCTTGAACCGGAACCTCCCTCAGAGAGATTTCGGTTTCAATTCCGATTCCAGACCAGTTTTGATTCCGAACCTTTAAAACCGATTTTGGTTCCGGTTTTAAAGGTTCGATTTCAATTCCGATTTTGAAGGTTTGGTTTCGGTTCCGGTTCCAAACCTTCAAAAAATTAATGTTTTCATTCAAATTATTTTAATTTCATTGAAATAAAATTTTATAATTGAAATTAAAATTATTTAAATTTTTTTCATTATATATATAATTATTGAAATTAATAATAATATATTTAAATTATAATAATTTAAATATATATATATTAAATTTATTTATATTTTTTCATTATATATATAATTATTGAAATTAATAATTATATATTTAAATTTAAATAATTGAAATATATAAATATATTAAATTTATTTATATTTTTTTCATTATATATATAATTATTAAAATTAATAATTATATATTTTAATTTAAATTATATATATATATATACAGAAATTCTATTATCAGTTCGAACTGACAAAAGTTATATCAGTTCCTTGCATGTGGGCCATTGGATTTAAATACTTTGACTTGACTGTATGCACTTGTCAGTCAAAGTATTTAAATCCAGTGACCCACATACAAGGAACTGATATAATTTTTGTCAATTCGAACTGATAATAGAAAGGCTGTATATATATATATATATATATATATATATATATATATATATATATATATATATAAGCCCAACCCAATGATTGGGAGGTGTTGGGAACCCAACTCAATCATTGGGCAAGACCCAAATTGAGTTCCAAATTTGGAAACCAATTTGGGTCTACTTGGGTGGAGCCCACTTTTGGGTCTCTTTATTTGAATCTACTTTTTCACCATTGTGGAAGAATTGGATGGGTTTCAAAATGGGTTTTGTGAAAGTGGGTCTCTTTTACAGACCATTGTGGATGCTTTGATGAATAATTTAAAAGTGATTATCAAATAATTCAATCGAAAAATGCCAAAATAAACTACAGGTATGTAATTGAATTTCTTTAAAAATACTTTTTAATTTTTTTTTTTTTTTAAGTATTATACCATTACATATATTAAGTATTTTTGGGAAGATAATATATATATATATATATATACTTTTTAATTAAGGGGGTGTATTCAATTAGGATTCTTAAGGACATTTAAAGACATTATAAATCTTGGTATATTCAATTCGGACATTTAAAGACTTTAAAAGAGTTTATATTAATCCAGTGGTATTCAATTCAGATTTCTATGGACTTTTAAAGAATCCTTCCAAATCCGAATGTATTGAATTGGGACTTTACAAGTGCTTATAAGAATCAAGATGTATTCAATTGGGACTGGATTTTAAAGGATTTTCTTAAGTCATGGATTTTGGTGGACTTGATGGTGAGAGGTATTAATATCAAAGGCCATAAAAGTCCAGCCTTCTCCCCCATGATTTTGGTGGACTCTATGTGTTTTCGAAATATACAAAAGTCTACTGGAACCCCTCTATTTTGACAAGTGGCTAGAATTCGTAAATTTATTTGTGTGGGTTCTTCTATCTAGAAAATTATGAAAATTATATGTGGATAAAATGTTATGTCTACTGTTATTCTGCAAAGTTTCGTGATTTATAAATGAGTACAAAATTGTTATAATTTTTGGAGTGGGCAAAGGTTAATATTGATTTCTGCTTGACATATTCGAGAAACAAGAAAAGAATGAATGTTTTCAAATACAAATGTTCATAGATTAAATTGATAATTTTACTGTAGTATGTCCTATACGTCTAGATTATCCATGTCAAATTTTGTAAGATTTGAAGCTGTAGAGAATTAATTAAAAATCGTGGATCAAAGGGTGGTCAGTTGTGACAAGGTTTGGGTTAGGGTTATGCTTTTTTTCGATATTTTATGTGTAGCTTTACTTGGTTATTTGATTAGTTGATTATTGTTTGTTTATATGATTAGACAAGAGTCCCTTTTGTTTGACAAAATGTTTTCAAAAGCTGAAGGGTAGGTAGATGTACAATAAAATAGTAAATTCATCCTGGAATTCTAGTCAGTATCATAAAAATTTTAATTGAACAGTCATTGTCAATTGTTATACTGAAATCCATATTATCAATTTTATCTACTGGAAATTGCACATTTCAAAAAAAAAAAAAACATGGTGGCTTATAATTAGCTACTCTCTGATCAGTTGTTCTCGTGATAACAAATTCACCTTCATACCTAGAACCATATTGATACCAAGCTCATGCTACTGCTTTTACTATTTATAATTCATCTGTATTATTACCTCTACCTCCTCTTGGGGTTTTTTTTTTGTCTCCTTGAAAGAGTTGAAAATTTCTTTAAGTGGCATGACATCAAAAACTTGTCTTTTGAAGGTTTACGTTGTTACAGGGTTCGCAATACTCAGGTGGTTATGGAGAGACAAAAGGAGAACTAGAAAGGGAAATAGCTGATTAAGAAGGTGAAAAGTAATAGAAGAGAAAAGGAAGTGAAATTAAATAAACGTGTGTCTAAAGCAAAGATTGTTGTTAGTACTACAAATTGTATTAATATATCATATTGGTTAAGTGTATAGATTGTGTTATTGGGTCATATAGTGATATAGTTTTCCATCTATAATAGAAGTTAGAGATAACAAATCCATAAAAACAAATCCATAAAAGTCTATGGATGTCTAAACAAATCCATAAAAGTCTTAGATAGATATCTAAACAAAATTAATGAAAGTCTATGTGGATTTATAAAAGCCCGTAGAAATCTATAAAAATCTGTCTCTTAAAAAATGCCTTTAAATATCCTTAAAAATCCTAATTGAATACACGCTACTAAGAATCTAATATATTGTACTAATATTAAATCTATCGCAATCATATATTAGGGGTAATTGCACAAACATCCCTTGAGATTTGATAATATTATACTGATATGGCAGTTTTGGGTATATCAACAGAAAACCTACCTGACATTTCATAAATGTTGCACGAATATCCCCTACCATTAGTTGGGATCCGTTAATTTCTAACGGTCAACGGTCAAATATTCAAAAAGTCTAAAATACCCTCATTTTTTTAAAAGAATTTTTTAACTGTTATTTAATTTTAAAAATTTTAAAATATTAAATAAATAAAAATAATATATTAAAAATATCTTTTTAAAAAAATGAATGCAGGAGAATCTTCCCAAACGTTTGTAATCTGGAATAAAAAACATTCTAACATCTTCATCTTCATCTTCATTCTTACCAAAATTCTTCATCCTATCTCATCATCTTCATCCAAATTCTTACCAAAAAAATTCATTCAACAAATTTCATCCACAATTACACAACAAAAACCCTTCTAACACTGGACAAACAATAAACACAACAAAATCCTACAAAAAAAAAAAATCCCAAAAAAAAAAAAAAATTCCTCCAGCGTCTGAACGGACTCCATCACAAGAGATCCGAGTCACAAAAACAATCCCACACAATCTCCATTGAAAAATTTCAAACAATCCCAAACAATCTTCATTCAAAATTTCCTATGGAAAATCTCAATCAAAAACTCAATATTTCCATAGTAGATCTCCACCAACTGAACCAACCAAAAATCTGAAAAAACTCAAATCTCCAACAAAAAAAATCTCAAATCTCTATTGGAGATCTCCACCCACCAAACCCCTCACCACCGCCACCCCCTCCCTCCATGCGTCTTTGCCGTCGACACCACCGCTCCCTCCATCTTCCCCTACCTTCCCACCGTCGTTCTCCTCACAGCCACCGGCGGTTAGCAACTCAACCAGAAGAGAAGCTCGCACAGCCCACACCGTTGAAACCACCAGCCTCCTCAAACCACCGGAATAGGGAGTCGCACATGCCTTCCTACTGTCATTCTCCCCACCGCCAGCCTCCTCAACACTCAACAAGGACCAGATCTGGGGATCTAGTCTTTAATTTTTTATATATATATATATTTTATTATTTAAAAACTAAATTCACCTTTTTCAATGCATTTTTTAAAAAATCAGTACATATCCTTCCAGATGACAGATGGGGAAATATGGGGAATGTACCATTTTTTTATTTTTCTTTTTCTTGAAAATTTTAAATTATATTTATTTTTTATTTTTTATATTTGGTCAAAAAGACTATATTGCCCTCAACAGTTAAGAGTTAATGGTATAAATGTCACAAAAGGGGATGTTTGTGTAACATTAATGAAATGTTGGGTAGGTTTTATGTTAATATGACCAAACTGCCATATTTGTGTAATAATAGCAAACCTCGGGGGAATTTTTTGCAATTACCCCAGTATTAATGCACAGGTATACAAACTGTCCCACTCATCCCAATTGCGGTCCACTTGTACCTTTTTTTTTTTTTTTTTTGGCTATTCAGTTTATATTAAAGGGAGAAGAAGGTGCAGTATGTACGTAGAAAAAATATCAATAACATTCACGTCACAAAAGCTCTTAAACAGTTAAACAATAAGTTTCAACAAAAAATAAAAACTCTTTTTTTGACGAATAGAAACTCTTAAACAATATAAAGTGAGGTGTCAGGTGTCACTTTATACAAAAGTATCTATATATACAATATAGAGTTAAAAAAAAAAAATTAAAAAATTAATTATAAAATAACTAAATGATGTCTTAATTTGTGTCTAACCAACCAAATTAGAACATGTGTCTACATTTATGGAAAAAGTTGAAAAAAAAAAAAAATTAAATGTAGACATATGTTCCAATTTAATTGGTTAGACACAAATTGAGATACCATTTTTGGACAGCTGATTTGAGTCCTTAACTAAAAATCAAAAAATTATTCAAAAAGTTTGTGCTAACAAAATCCAGAAATAACCAATGAATATTGAATCTAATCAATGAATATTGACAGGTTAGAAACAATTTGTAAGGCAAATAAAATTACAAAATAAGTTATGAAATTTTTTCCTAATCCCAAATAGTTTACAACTTTTACAAAAGTGACCAAATTGGTCGTTGAGTTTTTAAGATTATGCCATTTTCATCCTCCAATTGAATTTCTGCAGTTAGTCAATTCTAACAATCAAAGATTACTTTTCAAAGATTATTTTACATGAAATTGAAGTACAAAAATACCCTTTGAAATTAAATAATAACTTAAATAAAATAATAATAACTAAATAAAAAACTAAATAAGAAAAAGAAGAAAATAGAAATCGCCATTACAATTACAAAAATAAAAACTAATTGAAAAAAAATATTATTATTTTTTCATATTAAAGAATGAATATTAATAAATAAAAATAAAAACTGGAGTCCACTTCAATGGTTGCCTCCTCCACAAACTTAACGGTTCTCCACAAACTGTTCGTGGAGGCTGCCTCCTCCACGGTCTGGTACAATCCGGGCCAGATCATGGAGTAGGTGATCACACCATTTTGTAGAGTTCTCCATCATCGAAGATGGAGATAGACATTTGGGTCTCCATTTTCGATCATCAACAATGGAGATTGAAGACCTAACTGGGTCTCCATCGCTGATGAGCGATGGATCTCAATCACCAATCATGGAAACCCATCTGAGACCCAGACCATCATTATGGCTAATCTGTGGTGAGCAGTAGAGGTGTGTAATGATGGTCTACTCTAGATTGTCATACGAATAATCAAATTTCAAGCTATTAGATATTTAGATGTATGCTTCCAGGAGGTAGTGATTTTTTGTGTTGGTGGTGTTTGAAATGGTGGTGAATCGGTGATGTTTAAGGCCTTCGATTTGGAATGATGGTGATCAGTGATCCACTCCTATCATTTTTTTTTCTTTTAATCTATTAATTTTTTTCACTTTTGTTTGTTATTTTTTTTTCTTAAAATTTTAAATTTCTAATTATATATATAATTATAATATCCTATATGAACTAATTTTTTATAAAATAACTAAATAAATAAATAATTATTCCAATTAAGGTATTATTATTGTTAGAAAAGATTATAAATTGGACTAATTAACTTAATTACAAAGATTATTATTGATTTTATAATCTTTTCTAACAATAGTAATTCATTTGTATCAATCTGGTGAAGTCTGGTTGTATCAATCTGTTTGATGTTGACCTAGTTGTTATTTAGGTGATAAGAATGAATTTGGGAAGAAGAGAGAAAAAACAAAGAAGAAGAGCAGAGGAAGAGAATTTAGTTTAACTTCTGATAATCTTTATTCCTCAGTTCAATCCTATAAATAGGTATTTGAACAACAATTGTAATTATTGCAACTAAGATAGAATTATAATTGTATGCGGAAAAGGAAATCTGCTGATCACCAGTTGTATGGCAACTTGATGATTCCTTATTCTAACAAGACTCCTAACTCCTAACTAATTTATTCTTCTTGCTACCCAAGACTCATTAATCTCAATTGGTGACTCATTGGTCGAGTACCAACTGAACCAAGACCGACTCTTCCCTTGCATGGCTACCTTGCATGCATATGGGTTGCTTGTATGTGCATCCACTTAAATGGTACATATCATTCCCGCCCACTCAAATCATCCTTGTCCTCAAGGATGAAGTTTGGATATAGCCGCGAGAAGCGCCTCTGATTCTCCCAAGTCGAGTCCTCCGTTGGAGCCCCCACCCATTTTACCAGTATCTCCGTCTTCGGCCGGTAGTTGCCTTTGCGAACCACTCTTCGATCTAATATCGATTCAGGTTGAGGAAGGATTGTGGCCGCATCAGTGACTGTTGGTAGCTGGTCCGAAGTACATGGTGCTGGGCCCAGATGTTTTCGTAGCATACTCACATGGAATACGTCATGTATTTGTGAGCCAACAGGCAAGACCAACTTATAAGCCACCGGACCCAATTTCTCCTTGATCTGGTATGGTCCAAAGAAACGTGGAGCCAGTTTCATGGAGCTACGGAAGGCCACGGAATTTTGCCGATACGGCTGCAGCTTTAAATACACATACTCCCCAATAGAAAAATTTACCTCACGACGATGTAGATCAGCTTGCACCTTCATACGATTGCGAGCTAGCTGAAGATTGTGCCGTAACTCACGTAGAATGGAATCCCTGTCACGGAGATACTCATCCACTGCCTGTATGCGAGAGGTTCTTGGGACATATGACAGCAAGTTTGGTGGTGGAATGCCGTATACGGCCTCAAAGGGTGAGGTTTTGGTGGAAGTGTGGACTGCCGTATTGTAGCTAAATTCGGCCCATGGGATCCATTCCAGCCATTTACGCGGCTGGTCCCCCGCGAAACATCGCAAGTATTGCTCCAACGTGCGATTGACGACCTCCGTCTGTCCATCGGTCTGTGGATGGTAACTCGAGCTCATGCACAGCTGGGTACCTTGCAATTTAAACAACATTTGCCAAAAAGAGCTGATGAAAATTTTGTCACGATCGCTCACAATCGACGTAGGAATTCCGGGAAGTTTGACAACATTATTGACAAAAGCCTTTGCCACTGTTACTGCTGTGAATGGGTGTTTTAAGGGAATAAAGTGGGCGTATTTGGTTAGGCGATCGACCACTACCATAAACACAGTGTTGCCACTCGAAGGTGGTAAGCCCTCCACAAAATCCATCGAAACATCCGACCAAATGCGCTCCGGAATGGGCAGTGGCTGGAGTAAGCCTGCAGACTTCATACAGTCCGATTTGTATCTTTGGCAGATATCGCATTGCTGCAAAAATTCCTTCACTGTGCGTTGCATACCTGGCCAAGCGAAGTTGTGTTTAGCTCGAGCGAGCGTCTTGTGATACCCGAAGTGTCCGCCTATCGACGATGAATGAAAATCTGATAAAATGACTAGAAGTAGAGATGAAGTGGGGCTCAAGTAGATCTTATCGTCACGAAACCAAACTCCGTCGCGGTGAATGAATTTGTGGTACGCCTGAGTGCCATTTTTCTTTGACAAATCTTTGTAGAATGGGTCTGTGATGACCTCCTACTGCAGCCCGATCCACCAATCAGCTTGTGGCACTGAAATGGCCAAACAATTGAATTCCACCACTCGCGATAATGCGTCTGCACCTTGATTTTCTGACCCTTTTTTGTACTCAATCTCGTAATCATAACCAAGGATTTTCGGAAGCCAACGGGTCTGTGCTGGAGTTGTGATGCGCTGCTCTAAAAGGTATTTGAGACTCTTATGGTCCGTTCGGACAGTGAATGGCTTGCCGAGAAGGTATGGTCGCCACTTGCGGATTGATTTGACGATTGCGAGCATCTCCTTTTCGTATGTGGATAGAGCCAAGGCGGAACCTCTCAATGCCTCACTGAAATATGCTATTGGACGGTTGTTTTGAGATAATATGGCTCCGATGCCGATCCCGCTGGCATCACTTTCTATCACAAACCGCTGTGTGAAATCCGGAAGGCATAAAACTGGGGGTGAGGTCAGTGCCTCCTTTAATTGGACGAAGGCCTTGGCAGCCTCAATGGTCCAGCTAAATCCGTCCTTGGTGGTGAGCCGTGTCAACGGAGCTGCAATGCCTCCAAATCCACGCACAAATTTCCGGTAATACCCTGCTAGCCCGAGAAAGCCACGGACAGCCTTGACTGTGGATGGTATTGGCCATTCTACAACGGCCTTAATCTTTGTTGGATCCACCGCCACACCTCTATTTGAAATTATGTGACCGAGATAATCAACCTGTAAAACACCAAATTGACATTTCGATTCTTTCGCAAACAATTTGTTAGTAGATAAAATATCCAGGACCAAGTTCAAGTGAAAAAGATGATCCTCCCATGTTTTTGAGTACACAAGTATGTCGTCGAAAAATACCAAAATAAACTTTCGAAGATGTGGCCTGAAGAGGTCGTTCATGAGGCTCTGGAAAGTAGCCGGTGCATTAGTAAGCCCAAAGGGCATTACAATGAATTCATAGTGACCCTCGTGCGTTCGAAATGCTGTTTTTGGTATATCTTTGTCGCTGACACGAATTTGATGATAGCCGGATCGTAAATCCAATTTTGAGTAGAATTTGGCGCCATGAAGTTCGTCCAAGAGTTCGTCAATGACTGGAATAGGGTACCTATCTTTAATCGTGATGTTATTCAAGGCCCTGTAATCCACACAAAAGCGCCATGTTCCATCCGCTTTCTTTACCAACAAGACAGGAGAAGAGAAGGGGCTACTACTTGGCCGTATTAAACCCGATGTTAACAACTCTTGCACCAACCTCTCTATTTCAGTTTTCTGATGGTATGGGTATCGGTAGGGTCTGACACTTACCGGGGTGGAGTTAGCTTGCAATGGAATTTGATGATCATGCATACGGTTGGGTGGAAGTATTGAAGGAATTTCAAACACATGTTGGAATCGGTTGAGCAGTTGTATGAGATCAGCTGGGTGCTTGTGGTGGCTGTCACTGTGTGCTGCAGGAACAATTTGAAATAAATAGCCAATGCCTTGCAAACACAAAAGCTCCTTATCAGAGATCACTTCCTTCTTTGTATGTCCTAGTCCTTGAAAAGTGCATGCGGCTCCTCCAACTTTAAAGGTCATTTTCAGTTTCTTGTAGTCGGTTTCAATAGGACCGAGAGTCTCAAGCCATTGAACCCCTAACACCACTGGACATGCTGCGACCGGAAGAACAAAGTAATCCGCCGTGACCGAGTGGCCTTGGATCGTCAAGGTTAGGGCTTGACATTGCCCCGCGCATTCGATTCGTTCTCGATTTGCCACCATCACTTGCAATTTTCTGTCTTGTGTAACTGGTAAGCTAAGCTCGGAGACCAAGTTTTGATCAACAAAATTGTGGGTGCTGCCACCGTCGATCAACACCATCACTTCCCGTCCTTTTAATTTTCCGAAAACCCTTATTGTTTGGGGATGCTCTGTACCTGCAATCGCATGGAAGGAAATCTCGGGAATGGTCTCCACCCTATCCGAATCACTGCCGTTAAAATCCTCATCTGAGTCCATTGGGTTTGAATCTTCAATCATAAACATCTGTGGACGCTCGCAACGATGTCCCGGAACATACTTCTCATCACAGTAAAAACAAAGCCCTTTGTCTCGTCGTTCTCTTGCTTCTTGATTGGTAAGTCGTCTATAGGCCGAGGAATTATTTCCTGGTTTCGGTGGTGGAGGAGGTCCTAACACCCCAGCTGTCGGGTTGAGTGCAGGTCTAGGTACTGTCTGTGGTCGGAACGGAAACTGACTCCTCCGCTGCAACTGGTTCTTCTCCTCTACTAGGCGAGCCACCCCAATGGCATCCGTTAAAGTCCGAGGTTGCTTGAGTTTGACATCCAAGCGAATGTCCTCTTTAAGCCCTGCAACAAAACAACCAATTAGGAAATTTTCAGGGAGTCCATCCACTCTGTGTGACAGCCTCTCGAAGGCCTCTTGGTATGCAGCCACGGTGGAGGTTTGTTTGAGGCGAGTCAATGCCTCCGAAGGGTCTTCGTAATCAGTTGGCCCGAAACGGATCAACACTGCCTTTGTGAATTCGTTCCATGTGGTGGGTCCATGAAATTTTGTGAGCCACCTATGCCATTGTAAAGCGATGTCCTCCAAGTGAAACGATGCTAACTGGACTTGTTGGTCTGGTTCAATATTTTTAAACTCAAAATATTGTTCCGCCTTATAGACCCACCCTTGCGGATCGGTTCCGTTAAACCTGGGAAAGGATAATTTAAGGTGTTGGTTGTTGTGCTCGGTGGAGGGGTTGGAACGTGAAGTTGAAGGCTGGTGTGAGGATACTGCAGGTGCAAAAGGGTTGGTGTCTGGCTGGTACACGTTGGATTGGTTGTTAGCTGAATGTGGAGTGCTTGGGGTCTGGTAGGTACGTAGGGATTTAAGCTCCTCAATGACCGTTTTTAAGGCTGCGTTAACTTGGTCAAAGCTGGACTCATGACGGGCCAAAATCTCATTCACGTCATTGCGAAATTCCGTATTGGATTTGCCGCGAGTCTCCATAACGGTCCAGGGATTTTTTGAGTCTCTGATACCACTGATAAGAATGAATTTGGGAAGAAGAGAGAAAAAACAGAGAAGAAGAGCAGAGGAAGAGAATTTAGTTTAACTTCTGATAATCTTTATTCCTCAGTTCAATCTTATAAATAGGTATTTGAACAACAATTGTAATTATTGCAACTAAGATAGAATTATAATTGTATGCGGAAAAGGAAATCTGCTGATCACCAGTTGTATGGCAACTTGATGATTCCTTATTCTAACAAGACTCCTAACTCCTAACTAATTTATTCTTCTTGCTACCCAAGACTCATTAATCTCAATTGGTGACTCATTGGTCGAGTACCAACTGAACCAAGACCGACTCTTCCCTTGCATGGCTACCTTGCATGCATATGGGTTGCTTGTATGTGCATCCACTTAAATGGTACATATCATTAGGATATTTGTTCCAGGATGAGATTTGGAAGGTTTTTAGGTGTGGAGCATGTTCCCAGGAATGGTAATCAGGCAGCACATGCTATTGCAAAAATGGCTTTGCTGTTGGATGAGGATAGGGTTTGGTTAGAAGATTTCCCGCCTCAGGTGGATAGTCGTATTCCGGTTGAAAAACTAGTCTAGCCCATTTTATGTTTCTATTTTGTTGTTTCTTCAAAAAATAAATAAATAAATAAATAAGGCTAATTGACACTGATGCCCTCTAAACTCTTCCAAAATATGCTCTATACACCCTATACTTTTTTTTTCCGCCACTAAACACCATGAACTCTCATTTTTGGGCAAACACTTGGGTTTTTTGCCCCCTATGAGGAGGTATCTACAATCGGTATTTACCAATTTGTGAGAGTTCAGGAGGTTTAGTGGCAAAAATATATATATATATATATATATATATATATATATATATATATATATATATATAGGGGGCATAGTGCATATTTAGGAAGGGTTTATGGGGCATCAGTGCCAATTAGCCAAATTATAATAATAATAATAATAATAATAATAATAATAATAATAATTCATTTGTACCTTAATTGGACTAATAATTTTTTTATATATAAAAAATTAAAATGTTTCAATCAAACATTTTAAAAATGTATTTGTGAAAATAAAATGTTTAAAATGGAAGGGTATAAATGTCATATCATGGTTGGTTGAGATATTATAATGTTTCAACCAAACACTCTCAAAAGCTCTTCCAAATATAAAATTCTTCTAAAATACATCATCCAAACAATAACTAAAAAGCTCGGGTTTTTACTTCTTTTCTTCTACTGTCAAAAATCAAAAGTAAAAATTATCACAAACGAGCCCAAAGTCACAGTGAAAGGAGACAAGGAGGAAAAATCTTCAGTGCACCAGCTGAATGGCACACCCGGCCACTAAAAAGTTGACACGTAATCACGTGATAGCTTTTTGGTTATTTTTTATCTCTTACCTCTCTTACTTTTTCCCTTTCTCTTTCATTATATATATTTTTTATTTTTTTTACAATCCAAAAAGCAACACATGATTACATGTCAGCATTTCAGTGGCTGGGTGCACCCGAAGCACTGAAGATTTTCTTGATAAAGAGAGAACAAGTGGTATGGTGGTAGCCCTTGATCACTACCACAAAAATGTTAAAAGACATCGGTGCTTTACATCGGTTTTTAGGTAACCGATTAAAAAAAACAAAAAACTTTTTGACATCAGTTCATAAAAAACTGAGGTCTTAAATATTGTGGTTTGAAAAGACAACGGTTTTTGGGCAAACCGATATTAAAAAAACGTTTAGACATCGATTTTTATATGAACCGATGTTTTAAATATTGCGGTTTGAAAAGACAACGGATTTTAGGCAAACCAATATGGATTTATTTTACAATAAGATATCGGTTTTTGGGCAAACCGATATTAAATAAGTAAAATTTTAAATTTAATAAATTTACTTTTAAATCATTTATTTTTAAAAAATTTAAAAAAAAATTAAAAATTGTTTATTTATTTTTTCACCCCCTTGTTTCATACTAAGAGACACGTTAATAATTCAATTACTTATATAAATTAGGAATCCGAGTCTTGCATTTGTTCATTAAATTGCAAGATGCATGTAGAGAAATATCTCCCCTATAGTGAGAGTTGTATTCCAAATCATGCTTATTACAATTGATATCACTAGTCTCATATATATTATAGACCCATAACTTGACTATATATGTTTAAAAAAATATAATTTTATTAAAAGTTCCAATAAATATTTTTTAATATATGTCCGTCGTAGAAATTAGAATTTTGATTAGTTGAATAAATTTAAATTTATCTAACAAGTTTTATTATTATTATTATTATTATTTCTAACAACTCATATAGGTTATATATAAATATTGTGCAATTGTTAACAAATCAACTCTTGTAATCAAGTGGTAAAGGCTTACAACTTTTGAATTGAGGTTTCAAGTTCAATTCCTCATAATGACAAATTAGAAGTGGGGCGGGTTGGTCAGCGGTGGAGGTAGTGGCCGGATAGCGGATTAATTTTGTAATATATTAGTTATATGTCGTCGGTTTTATATATAACCGATATGTTTTTAAAATCACTTACATCGGTTAAAAACCAATATTGTTGCATGTAATTTTTCTACATCACTCAAATAGACATCGATTACAAAATTTTGAAAAACCGATGTCTTTCATGTAAAATAACCGATTTCTTTAACGTTTTTTGTAGTAGTGGATTGACCATATATACAAATAAGAAAACGGTAATAGATACGTATTCAGGGCCGACCTTAGGCAAAGTGAGGCCCTAGGCGCAATTGTGTTGTGATACTCTTTTTTTTTTTTTTTTTTTTCAAATAAATCAATTTTATTCAAATGACAAGATTACAAAATACAAGTTAAAAATAAAAATAAAAATAAAAACCAAAGTGAAATAGATCTAAAAATATAATTACAAAAATCAAAGTATTATGCTCTTTGGAAGGAAAAATCTTGAGATGAAGTTGGGTATCACATCGAAAATTGAGATCCTCGCCTTCACTCCATCTTTTTGTTGACATGCATGCAATGCATTTAAATACTCACTTAAAATTCACTTTTCTTGCTTTTTGAAATGCAAAATCATTTATCAAATTTTTGTATTCAAGTTTTGACACCAAATCTCACTTAAAATGCAAGTTCTCACTTAAAATGCACCTTTTTGAGATTGAACTAAATCTTCCACTTTTTTCTTTTTCTTTCGTTTGTCATATCCATATTTGAATTTTCTAGTAGACATTTTTATCAAAATAAAATGATGAAAGACAATAAAACAGAATTTTAATTAAATAAAATGAAAAAATAGCACCTGATTTTTAGAAGAAGCAAGTTCCGACAATATTGAAGATTTGAAGTTGTTATAGGTAAAAATAGTCGTGATGGACACGTCATCACCATGGAAGGCCAGGTCAGCAGAGGTCAAGATAAGTCAACTTATGGAGCAGAAACCTCCACGATAACTTACTCGGAAAAGAGGATAAGTAGTCCGACCACAAACAAAGACGATCAGCTTGAGCAGCAGATCAGATTCAGACACACTCGGGCACACTCGGGCATACTCACTCGGGAAACAATAAAACAGTCGCCAACACTTGCAATCAGCAGCCAGCAGGTCCACAATAAGCAACGATGTGGACCATTAGAGTTTAAAAAGGAAACAAGCAGTTCTCCCGTGAATAAAGGAGAAAGAATCCCATTCAGAATTGGACACAGCCAAAAAAGGGAAACATAATCTAAATAGGACTAGGAAACCGCTTGAGACTTGGGGGCCACAACACTAAACCTTAGCGGTCATCTTAAAACCCTAGAAACAACATGTATAAATACCCCCTCTATTCATAAACAGGGGGACGAGAGAAGTAGAATAGAGAGAGAGAGGATCATAGTGCAAAGTTATTGTAGTCATTCTTTATCGTTCTTCATCTTGTAATCGTGATTCATAGTAGATTTGACTTTGTTGCTAAAGCAACAATCCCGTGGATGTTTCTCCGATCTTTTGGAGTTTTACCACGTAAATCACTTGTTATTTCTTTATAATCTTTGACTATACTCAAGTATAAACTGCAGTAATTCAGAAAACGAATCATTGACTTGGTGATCACCAAAAATCACCGTCAACAGAAGTAACACTCAATCTTCCACAATAGCTACAAGAAAACAAACCTAATCAATTACTCGATATAGTTAAAACCCTAAAAAAAAAAAAAATCAAACTAATAAAATATAAATAAACATTAAATTAAAAAAATAAATAAAAAAATAAAAAAATAAAAACTTACCTTCTTTTTTTTTTTTTCCTTAATGAAACACAAGAGATTGATTGCAATTGAAGGAGAATATTGATTGAGATTGATAAAAGAGAAATCTTGATGTAGTGGGAGGTTTTGAAATGTAAAAAATAAATGATGTTGTAATTATAAAATGAAAATGGAGTTCATATAAATATATATACATACAGATTTTCTATTATCAGTTTGTCTTGATAATAAATATATCAGGACGAAGAATGTCAACCACTAGATTTACATACTTTGACTCAAAGTGTATGCACTTGTCAAAACTTCTCCATAATCTGAGATCTACATTCTTCGTTCTGATATATTTATTATCATGACAAATTGACAATAGAAAGACTATATATATATATATATATATATATATATATTAACTCCAAATTACCTAATTAATGACAAATAATGAAACAATTACGTTGGGTGAAGCTTTCAAAAGAAATTAATGTTTTTGAAAATTAAATTTTTTTCTTTTTCAATAACTTTTTTGTAAGGCCCCTTAAAAAAATGAGGACTCAAATTAATGCTTTGAAAATATATTTTTTTTCAATTTTTTTTTTCCATTTTTTTTTTTTTTTTTTTTGAGGTCCCCCCAAAGAGAGGAGACCCTACGCAAAGGCCTTGATTGCCTTGCCCTAAGATTGACCCTGTACGTATTTAAGGGATTTAATTATAATACATGAACTGTATTATTAATGGATAGTTATGTAAAGTAAAGTTAGTTTATTTTCATTTTAGTTTTTTATAATTTTTAAATTCTTAATTTTTATAACCCTTAGATTAAAATCTAAAGAATAAAAATTGACCTAACAACCAGATCATATACACGGCAAAGAGTTTTGAGTTTCGAGTTTCGAGTGGGTGCGTGCGTGAGGTGAATGTACTTTGCAAAAAGTGCGAGTCCCAAGACAGAAAGAAAGAAGATGAAAGGTTACGTCCGACCAAATTGGAAAACGACACCTTCACGTGTACGTTCGGACATCATTTGTAATTGTTCTTCTCACGTGCGCGCCTTCCTCATTCAATTATTTTTCTACTACTTCTACTCTTCTTTCTACCTACAGACAAATTCTTATCCAATTGTAAAAACAAAACACACACACACACAATAGTATTAATTCTCACAAAAAAAAAATAATGAGATTCTTATGTTTCACAATTATAAATCATTATATTATAATGAATCATAATGCAGATAGTGGGAAAAAAATGTAAAAACAATGCGAGTTATATAGTTTGATTGAATTTGAAAAAATGAGAATAGCTAGGAAGGGTATTCCATCTTCCATGGGGCATGGACCATGCATGTGTGTGTGTAAGCGAGAATGGTTTGCGTAAATTTAGGTGAAAGGAACAATAAAGTTGAGGAGATAGAGATATATCATATACCTAGATAATCAACATACTTGCTCTTTGTTTGCCTATGCATTGCATTTGTTGCATCCGACAACTATCTCTTCCTCTCCAATATTCATATTTCGTTTTACTTATTATTTGTATCACGCACCTCTTCATCTTGTGAGCACCCTATAATGTTAGTGAGTAGTATCATTAGTTGAAATTTCCAACGCCACCAATCATAATTATATATCATTAATTCAAATGATCTTATTAGGACTATAATGAGTTTATCCATCGGGACTAGCTCAGCCATGCACATACATGTTTATAATTGTAAAACTTCTTTAAGTAGTAAAATTTTTTTTTAATGATATATTACTTTTAATGTGGCGATTCAAACCTAAAATATTGTAAAGCTGAATGACTGTCATTTACTAATAAGCCATCTTGGTCGGTGGTTCTCCAAATAATTAATAGTTGTTTCATATATAAGAGACTTGCACTTGACTTTATATTGCGAATGGAGAGGCTTCGTGTAAATGAAACTCTAACCTCCATTAGCCACCAACGGTGGAGGTCTTAGAGATCTCTGTGGACAATAGATATCCAATCTAGAGATTGGATCTCCACCACCTCCTTCAATTCTTTCTTTTTTTCTTTTTTTTTTTTTTTTTTTTTGAAATTTTGTTTCTTTCTTTTTTTAAATGCTTTTGTTAATCTCCTCCATCCATTGTTAAGATGGATGGTGGAAATTCATTTATAATTCTTTTTCAATTTTAAATTTTACTTTCTTTTTGTAAAATAATAATAATAATTTTTTTAATAAATATCTACCGTTCATCAAATTTTTTTATTTTGAATTTTAATTATATTAAATTAAGAGTAGTATGGGGCATTTAAGTATTTTTTTTTTTTTTTTTTTTGATATGGTCAACAGTTAAAGTTAAACACTAATATCATGGGAAGTAAATGTAAGTTTTTAGAAATTTATTTTCACGTGTAATTAGGCAAACTCAAGCAGGCTATGTGAGGAAATTATTTTCTTTTAATTTTTAATATATTTAAATCTTTATATATTTTTTAAATATTTAAATCTTTATTTTTTGTAGACCTTTGGATTGAAATTCAATAGCTATCAACTAACTCAGTAACTATACAGAACCTGTATAATAGTTAAACCGACAATCACAACTCATAACTGCTTCTTATAATTAACAGTAAAGTCAAAACACAAAAGTCTTTTTTTTTAATTTCAATATATATTATTACTCGATACTAAATATAACTTATATTAAAGGCGGTCTGCAAATGAGAACAAGATAGATATTTATAATCAATGTGAAATCACACTTTCTCAGCTACTCCTTTGAACAGCAAAGATATCTACATCATGACTACTTCTATCAGCGAAGTTGGTGGTTCTTTTTTCTTTTTCTTCTTCTTTTTGTTTTTCTTTTAATGATTTTTGTAAATTCTATGACAAAATATGTGTTTGGAATTCTAATATAATATTATTAAGGACCCTATGTGTAAATAATTATAAAATTGAGTTGGCAGAGGGTTGAATTTAGAAGATTGACTGATTTGCATGTAATTATCATCCCATTAACACTAATTTTTGAGTTACTTTTTTGACATAATAAAGACCATTCTCAAAGTAATGTTTAATCTAGAAGATTGACTGAGTCAAATTCAAAATTGTGCATCTTCCCCCTGATACTATTATTATTATTATTATTTTGTGCTACATTTTAATAAAATGTAGACCATTTGCAATGTAATGTTTAATTTCTTCTTTATAATTAATTAATTGATAAATTAGATATATAAAAAAAAAAATTAAAAAAAATTGTTTACTTATTGGATCCATACTATATCAACTTAAATTTACGATTTAATTTTTTAACTTCAATATCTCAACCACTCATCTACTCATGTGGTCCTTAATCCATTAATGATTGAGAAGTTGAAATTAAAAAAAAAAAAAAAAAAAATTAAGTTAAAAATTTAAATTGATATAGTCTGATGAACCTTACTTATTTTTACATAATTGATCATATGACACCGAACCAGCCTACCAAGTCTGGTTACCTCACTTTTAAACTGTATCCAAGGCCTCAAAACCAAAACCAGAAAACCCAGAAAACCGTTCAAATTTAATATGTATTCATAAAGAAATAATATTTTATTTAAGAGTAAATTAGGTTCGTCCTGTTACATCCAGAAACAATTTTATCAAACACACTCATATCTCCCCTGATTCGGAAATTAATTGGGTCCCTGTCCCTTGCTGAGTTTTGAACGTGAAGAATTTGTATTTGTTCGTTTGGATGTTTCTCAAAAAGCTGCAAAAGTTTTTATGATTACTATCAAAATTTTAACTTCTTTGTGACTTTTTTGTTGAATAATATCCAGTAATTGAAGTCCCCACTAGTCAGAACCCAAGATTCTCTTCACGTCTAAAAATTGACATTACACACGCAAAATCATATATATATATATATATATAATTGATTCGGATTTTAATAATTTTACATTTTTACTAGTTAAAAATCAAGAATTAGCACGATTTGAAAACTTTACTATTAATATTAATTTTGTATTGTCCAGATTAGCAAAGTTTGGCTTAAATCTTAGCAAAATTATGTTTAATTATATTTACTCCAATCCTACTCTCTGTGGTTTTTAAGAAAAAAAAAACACCTTCCCCCATCTTTATTTGGGAGAAATGATGGAGATGTTTCTATTTTTTTTAACCACGAGGTGGTTGCCTTGGTGGTCCAAGGCTTGGGATGAAAATCTCAAGTCCTTGGTTCTGCTCTTGGCAATTGCATTGTGAACAGCCATCAGGGTGCTAGCTTAGCTGGTGGAAGAACGGGCTTGAGGCACGGATAACTCCCAGGTCAGCGGTTCGAATCCTACCAGGCGAAGGCGAGTTCTGATTTACCTACTTGCATCTTTGTGTGGCCGGGGGTGTGGACCGAGGTTTCCTATCTGTCCTACTCCATAACATCCAACAAATAGACCGTCAAAACCAATAAATTAGCTATGGGTGTGTCACGCAGTTGGGGAGGACAGGCGGATGGGTACCTGAACAAAGTCTGGGATCCTCGATACCAAAAAAAATAAAATGATGGAGATGAGAATGTTTGGGGGAGTCTGGGAGGTATCTCCGTCTCCACCCATTTCCCCCACCCCCAATCTCTCGTTTGACTTCATTTTTCCCATTTTTTTTATTTGACACCAAAATTAGTATATATTATAATGCTAACTAAATAATCTGATTATAAAATAATTAAATTATAAAATATTTAAATGTTTTTCTAAAAAGAGCAGTGGAAATGGAGATGGGAAGGTTCACCACCACTACCTCCACCCCCTTTAGATTTGGGGGTGAAATTCACCTTGCCCCCACCAATTACACCTCAAATTTGATGGGGATGGGGCCCGTGGGGCGTTTTGTACAACTCTAATAAAAATGGACCAAACCAATAGTGTTATGTATCCTAATTTTCAATTAAAGTATCTCCAATTATGTATATTAGTTACATATGTATTTTTTTTTAATATTGATCCACTTTGACAAAAAAAAAAAAAAAAAAAAAAAAAAGAAATACATATCTCATCTGTAATGTAATCATTTAAAGAAATATATATATATATATATATTCCAAATTTGAACTAGCATTACATGCAAGTTTACAACCAATTTCTATTTGACTTCCAATTCTCTCTTATTAACATTTTGCGAAATGGCTTCTAATTCTACAACTATATATAAATATACACCACAATACTGGTTTGAGAATCTTTGTTGTCACATATATAATAACAACAAAGTATATAAAATTATTGACCCATTTGCATACTACTCGTGATAATTTATTCCTAAATCTAGATTAACAGTATCTTGATAATCAGCTTTTCATGTGCTAAGGTTCCACAAATTTGCATTAAAAATTACACCTTTCCTGTCTGTCCATCTCACTCCAACTATCACTACATTGGTGGCATTAAGCTTGGAGCCTTAATTTCTTTATTCCAGATTTACTATTTTCTTATGGCTACATATATAATAATGAAACTATAATGAGAAAAAAAAAAAAAAAAAAAAAAGTAATTTCATGGAAATCTGGAAAACTCAAGAACAATGTACGTAGGTGACCCCTGAATAATAAACAATATTTTAAAGCATAAAAAAATGACTAGAATTTTCAAAAACAATATCTTGAGAATGCAGTGAGCAGTTATATATATATATATATATATGCTTATGCACACAGCACACTTCACAGTTCACACCCATTGGAAACAACAGCTCATCGTTGCTTTTGTAATTCTCAAACATCAAGTAAACACAAATACTGGATAGCTTGGAAGCTAAGTCATTTCCTTTGTCGGGTCCATTATATATATATATATATATATATATATATATAATCTTTCTACTGTCAGTTCGACCTGATATAAAATACATCAGTTTCTTGAATGTTGACCATTATATTCAAATGCTTTGACTCATTGTACATGCACTTGTCGATGTTTATCATAATCTATGGCCCACATACAATGCAACTGATGTATTTTATATTAGGTTGAACTGACAGAAGAATGACTATATATATATATATATATATCCTTGAATGGAAAATAGGATATTAGGGGACTGCTTTCATCATACACCGTCAATAATTATTTGCTTTTAAACTATTTTAAGGATATATATATATATATATATATATATATATATATGAGCTGACTGTACATGCGGTTACGGTTACAAACTCTAGTTCTTCATTATTTTCAAATTGATTAAAAGTTATTTGCAAAATCCATCACTAAAAAAGCCTAATCAATGCAAAAAGAAACCAATAATTGCCATCTGCTCCACCAAAAAATTGCAAGGGCTTTGTAGTTTTGGAAACTTACAAAACATATGTAATTTTCTTACCTTATAATCATCATGAATGACATATGAACTAATAATCCTTAGGTTTTCTTTGACTTTGTGTAAAGTTGCCTCCTCTATCGTTGTTAAAAAGGTTAATTTACTATTATTGTTGTAATTTTGACCGTACAGTTTTTTCCAACTGATTGACTTCAATTGTATCTCAAAAATAATTCTAAATTTTATAATTTTACTGAAAGAATAAAATCCATACAAACTTGATCTCCACATGATATTACAATATTTTTTTTAATATTTATTATTATTATTATTATTATACCATGTGAGGTGAGACGGCTAGAATTTGAGACATCCATATACTTAATGAACACTTTAAAACATCAAATGATTATTATTATTTTTTAAATGTGATAATTAAACAAGTAAAAGTTTGACACATTTGTTTTAAACAGTTAATATCAGAACCTTAACTTATAAACATATAGACGGGGTATGTCTTTTTTTTCTTTTTTTTTTTGAACCCATGACCTTATGGTGTAGTTGTAAAGGGTTTACTATAGCAAATACTATTCTCTTTTGCTGCTTAATCTTTAAGTTAAATCGGTATTTTACTTAAAATTTTTTTTTTAATTTTGGTTACATTCATTTAGATTTGTTTTTGGTTGGAAGCACATGTGAAGTGGGTCCTAATAGTTATCATTGCAATGTAGTATTATGAGGCACTTAACGCTCCAAGATTCTTTACGAAATCCAGTCCAATCATACCATTGCATTATCATCACATCATCTTAATTTAATTGTTTACAATAATAACTAAAACACAAATACAATAATTAAATTGCATAAAACTCTAAATTACCTGGTGAAATAATAGGCTCGGTTCAATTCTCAAAAATTAGCAAATACATAATCCATACCATACAATTTCTCAAACTATATAAAATTAATTAACTCGATCAAACAAAAAAAAAAAAAATTGATTTCTGGTTAAATCCTCCAAGGAAGAAGAAAAATCATTAGTTCATTTTTTTTTTTTTTTGGGTTTAAATGATGATATATATATATATTTATTTCTCTACAAAATTAAAAAAAGAAAAGAAAAGAAAAGAAGAATCAACCTCTGTACATAGGAGATCTTTGTTGGACGATAACCTTAGACAACCTAGTGTGCCTGAAAGCCTTAATTGGACTGGGAAAGTACCACTTTGTTCCTCCCTTGGACTTGCCATAATCCGACGTCGTAACTGCCACCGACCTCGACTTTCTCATCATCACTCTCCTCTGACTCTCCTCCTCCACTTCCACGTCATCTCCTTCTCTCTTCCCTCCCTTCAACCACCACCAAAACGACGCCGTTGCTGTTTTTCTACTACTTCTACTTTCATTATTCTTGTTGATTTCATCAACTAACTTCGACTTTGACCCTACAAGCGGCACCGCCACGGATCTCGATCTCCTAAACGCCGGCTCGCTTTCTATCAAATTGCTCAAACGCCCCACGCTCCCGAGTCCCGCACCGAAATTCTCCCGTCCGGAAAACGAAAACCGCGAAAATGAAGAAGAAGACGAAGACGATGACGACGTCGTGATGGCTCTGCAGGCGCAAGGGCGCACGGTTGCGCAGTCGGGGCATAGAGAAGACAGGCGGTCACGGAGGCAGGTCGGGCAGATTCCGGAACGGTATCGTTTGGAGGGGTGTTTTGGACATTTCCAGACTTCCTCTTCGTCCACGTAAAACGCTGCCATTTTGTAGAGCGATTGTTTTTTTTTTTTTTTCTCTCTCTTGTGTGACTTTGAGAACGGTTGAGGCTTATAAAACGACAAGGCCTGATTCCGTGAGAGATATTTAACCATGGTTAACTAACCGTGATTAAACGTTCAATCTTGGTATAGTATAACAACGCAGCGTTTTGGCCTCTTGAAAATATTTTGCCGTGCCCTTTCCAATTAATTTCAATAATGCCATTGAGTTGTGGACATGTTTGGGGAAAATTATGGAGACAGACAGAAATCAAATCTGGAATGGAACTGGTCATGGTAATACTATTACCAACTATGTTGTGGGGACCCTTTATAAAAAGGTTCATTAATGCAATTTTTGTTTTTTTTAGGGCAACTCAATCTGAATTCTAGATACAGTCCCGTAAGAGTTTCGGGGTTTACCCTTTTACGATAAGAAACAATTTTATTATTAACTGATAATGACCTTATTTACCGTTAATTAACACTAACGACAGGAGTTGTCATTGCCGGTTAAAGGTTGTGTTATAAAAATGCAAACCTTTAAGGAAATTGGTCCAAGGAAGTAAATGAAATTCGAACCCAGTTGGTGAGTTAGTGATTGACTAATGTATGTATTTGGTAACTAATGGATGGTCCTTTTTTGTGATTAGAGAGATTATTGGATTTATACAAAAAAATACAAAAAAATAAATAATAAACTGATTCATGGGTTTGACCAGAATATTGCAGCTTGTAGATTAAATTGTTTTTCAAAACCATGGCATCACCTAATCTCTTTACCGTATGGTCGTTATCAAACCTCACGTGCTAGTAGTAGTCAAAGATTGTACATGTAATGTTATGTGTGTATACGTGTTTTTTTTTCTTCAAGTAAATGCGTGCACTAGATACATGCATCTGCATACACAATATGCTTTGGGTTAATTGCACAAACATACCCTCTATTTTTCTATTAAAGCAAAATTTCAAACAAATGCCCTATTCAAACACAAACATCTCAATTGGGATGTGTTTGGGATATGAAAAGTCAATAGTGCCCTTAGGTAAAAGGGAGAGGTTATTTTGGTGGGTAAATTTCATAAACAACCCTAATTTAGGTGTAACTGTATGAATATTAATTTTTTTTAGAATAATTACATAAATATACTCTAACATCATTTGACTTTTGTTAACTTTAACATTTAAACGTATTTGTATCCCGAAATGACTAAACTACCCTTTGAAAACTTATTTATCTTTTCTTTTATTATTTGAAAATATTAAAAAATATTTACTTAACAAATTGAAAAAATTAGTACTAATTTTTTTTGTTGCTTTTTTTTTCTTTTTCTTTCTATCATTTTTTTTTTTTTTTTTTTTACTTTTTCCATGTCCCCAAACACCAAATTTTCAGATGTCAAAAACCAACTTTATCACCAAAACATTCAATTTTATACTCATCAATCCACAAACAATTTCATTTCATCAACACAATCAAAACCCACCAACAATTATATTTAATCAACAGAATCAAAACCCACAAAACTTACTAAACACAATCAAAACCCACTAAACACATCCATTTTTCCAGTTTTGTGGGTTCCGATTGTGTTAAAAAAATGATAGAAAGAAAGCAACAAAAAAATTGTACCGATTTTTTTTAATTTTTTAAGTAAATATTTTTAAATATATTTAAATAATAAAAGAAAAGATAAATAAGTTTTCAAAGGTAGTTTAGTCATTTTGGGATACAAATTTAGTTAAAGATTAAAGTCAACAAAAATCAACTGACGATAGGATATATTTATGTAATTATTAGAAAAAAAAATGAATATTTATACAATTACACCTAAATTCAGGGTTGTTTGTGAAATTTACCCATCAAAATAACCTCTCCCTTTAACCCAAGGGCACTATTGACTTTCCATACCCCAAGCACATTTCAATTGGAATGTTTGTGTTTGAATAGGGCATTTGTTTGAAAATTTGCTTTATTAGATAAATAGAGGGTATGTTTGTGCAGTTAACCCATTATTCTCTCTAAATATCCGTACAGAAAGACAAGATAATGTTGGTTCTGATAAACCCCTCACACCTATGTTCAAGAGGTTATGGTTCAAGTCCATGTCCCATTCCCTAAATCTCAAAATATTGTAATAGTTTTTTTTTTTTTTTTAAATTATTCTCTCTAAATATATACGTATTGCAACAAATAAATTAGTCCCTAACCTTAAAATTATTATGGAACTACTCAAAAAAATTATTTAAATTTTGTGACTTTTATTTTCAATACAGTTGAGTAATTAAAACAAACAAAAGAATAAAGACTATAATAAAACAATTGAATTGAAAAGTATAAAATCACTTAGATAATCATATTTCAATAGATTTAACCATAATCAACTAACGATTAACTAATAGTAAGGATTTTTTTTTTGTTGATTTTTCAAGTACTGGAAGGGCTTCAAGGAAGAGGAGATATGTTAGATTTTGATAATCATGTTGATAATCATATTTAGAGATATGTTAACTAATAATCATGGTGATTTTGTGAAAACTGAAAGTGAAGGAATATGAGATATGTTAGATTGTTAGGGTTTTACCTAAAACTATATCGTACGTTTGAGGAAAAAAAATATATTACTCAAAGCAACATAGTTTTGAACACCTGTCTTTCAATTTTAGTGGATTCGTGGGTTCAGGTGCGGGTTTTCTTGTCAAAACCACACTCACACCTGAACTGCTACAAGTTTAAAATTGAAACCCAAATCCGCCAATGGGTTGTAAAATCACTGCCCAAACCCGACCCTCAATGGTCGGGTTCGAGCGGGTGCAAATCAAATTGTCATCCCTAGTCTCAAGCGCAAGCCCAAGTGAAATTCCTGGGAATCACACATACGCCTATGCAATGTTGTGCTTGGACAGCACACGCCTAGGCGTGCAACAACACTCTCGGGGTTTTCCTTTCCCAACGGCACTATTACCTGCATAAAAGAAAAGAAAAAACTAAAGAAGAACAAAGAGATATTATCAAAACACCCATTCTATAATTTTCTCATACAAAAAGTTAAAAACATAATTTTAGAGGTGAGTTTTTTGTAATTTGCCCTTTTAAAAAATATAAACATTTCACGTTTTCAACAAGATTTAACACTTAGTTTCCAAGAATTCATTATTTTTTTTTAATATTTCACGATTTTTTCAACATTTCATGTTTTTAACCAAAAAAAAAATGTTACTAAGAGAATTTTGTAATTTGTGGTTATAGACCGGAAAAAAAATATATAATGTAGCTATTAATAGTTAAAGCTTCATATGTGGTTAAAAATAAAATTTATATAATTTATATGGTTATTTTGATAATTTTCACTTAATTAATAAAACCAGTAGAGCTGGACCAACTTGTTTGTTATTGTTTGAAATTAGCAATTGAAAGGGTGACGAAGTCAAAAGTGATACATATATGTGAAGTAAATTAAATGAAAAGATGTTAAGTATCCAACTACAAGATCGAAGGTCATCAATCGAATCCCACGACTAATGGGATTGCCGATCATACAAGTTTATGATAATATAATTTATGTCTTAAAATCAAATGTCTTGATTCTTGACTGATAGCTTGACCGAGTTGAAATACTTAACATATAAAATAATGTTTGATACAACTAACAGAAACTTATATTAATGAATTAAGACAAGTTTTTATACCTAAGCTCCAAATTGTTAACTATACAGAATATATCAAAAAATAAATAAATAAAGATTGGGATACACTATTTTGTTTTAATTTTAAAGTAGTAATATGAATTGGAATTATTTGAAGGATTTATTGTTTAATTAAGAGATATCTTTTAGATACTCTAAAAATTTGTTGTCAATATTTATAACGAATAATGTTAGATTGTTAAATTCATATTTAAAATGCGCGTGGTCAAATTTGTTAACCATTTATATGTGTATCACTTTGTATAACGAGTGTTAGTGCACCTCACATTCCATATAGTGATGGGGTTTCAAGTCTCAGCATACGCATTTTATAAAAATGTGTGATGAGTGTTCTCTCAGGTGTTGCGAAAGTACATATCTCTCATTATTGGCCTACATATGTTGGCCGCACGTATGCTATTTGATTTTGGTAGGTCCCAGTAGACCTCTGACCCGACTGTTCAGTGTCAAAAGTTATTGTAATCCTTCTTATAATGCTTAAAAAAAAAAAAAAAAAAATTAACTCTATATATTGGAATACACTATTTCTGTACATTTCAAAATAGTAATATGAATTGGAATTGTTTGGATGATTTATTGTTAATTTAAGAGATATCTTTTAAGAAAAAAATGTTGTCAATTTTTATAATGAATAAGGTTAGATTGTTCAAATGAAAACCCTATGACACACTGGCATTATCTGAGATTAGCCTTTGAGGAATGATTACACTTTTTGAGTGTTGGAGATCACATCACCCAAGACCGAACTGCAGGCGATTCACATCATTTTTCTAATCATCGATATTTCTCATCTAAAAAATTTAGAGTTAATTTATTTTCTTAGAATTATATTTTAATTGGCTATATATGGTAATGTACAACTTACAAGAATACCAAATAAATAGAAATGTTGTAGTGTAAGTAGTTGAACTACCGTGTTGTTTCCAACCTCAAGAAAGTAAAGCAATTCAAGAGTAGAAAAAGGTCAAGAAGATTAGGAGGAAAATTAGAAGTAGCAGTCAGTCCCCTCCACTTGGACCACGACAATTTTAAACCCCAATATGCCACTCCAGATTACTCCCATAGAAAACTTTGTCATTCAAAAATTTCATAATTGGTTAAGTAAAATAGACGAAGCTTGTGCTGATTTGACCTCATTTTGTAAGAGTGTACTTGACGCAGCGGGGTATAGCGAAAATAAGAATGATCACTTTGTCGAACCCTGAGGCACACTCAAACGAACCTTGACGCAGCGACCGGTAGTTACCCAAACATGGATCACCATGCAGGGGCCATCATTCCCTAATCTACGTTAGAAAATGGCGCTCTCAAATCCTCAAAGAGCATGTTGAATCCACGACAGATAAGTGTTCCAAAGAATGATTTTATTGATTATGAAAAAAGTTACAATAATTGGAAATAATAAGACTATTTATAATAAACTAATCCTAATACGACTCAAATACGACATTCATAAAAAGACTAAAACAGGAAAATATCAAAACTAATCATAATCTTCTAAGATTCATGATTCTTAACTTGACTGAAAAATAAAGATCAAATTTTACCCAAAAGGTAAGTTTGATTTATTTCCAAAACCTAAATTTAATTCCTAATCAAACTAAAGTAAATAAACTTGCTAAACAAGAAATAAAGACCCAAATTAATAAAATAAGAAAACATCCAAAACTGTCCTACATCAGTCACCCCTTCTTAAAAAAAGAACTCGACCTCGAGTTCGGTTAAAGTATGAGGATTGACAAGTAAACAAAGAAAACCCCTATTCGTCTTGTGGGAGTGGTAGACCCCAACCGAAAAATATCTCCGTAGTCCATCCTAGATCCACAATGGCACCACAGTAATCCTCCAACAAAATGTAGAAGATGCCCAAGCTATTTGCCATTGGCGATTCCTATCGGTTGCGGCTTGGGCCGCTGGACACCTGCGGAGGTTTGGACGGCATCGAATCCTCGCTACTAGCTTTTCCCATCCCACATAGTATTCTCCTCTTAAAAAAACTCGTCATCGAGTTTGGCAAGGTTTCGTTTAGGTGGATAATACTTGAGATGTACCACCTTGTCAATTACCGGCTTGAATGAACTTTCTTCAGATGGTAGGAATAATGTTGGATCTTCAAAATCCAAATGAAGAGAAGCAATCTTCAAATTACCCCTGAAAAAATTGTGTGGATTTTCAAATAATTTGTCACCCTCGGAAACTTTTTCAATGGAAATTGATTTAACTTCCAGTTGTGCTTCAACCACGGTTAGATCACATTCTTCAACTTCTAAGATCAGTTAATCGTCTTCAATTCCTTCGACGGTTTCCACTTCATAAGAAATATCTTCAACTATATTTTCTGCATAACACAAATCTTCAAAATAATCATCTGGAAGATATTTCTCCTGCATTACTTGTTTCATAACAGGCCATGATTGGATCCTATCCATTCCAAATCTTTTTCGATCTTTTTGAAAGTCTTCCCACCAAATTAATGCATCGTTTTTCAAACAATCTTTTACACATAAAACTTCAGACTTTCTGTGATTGTACGATAGTCAAAATATTCTTCAACTTCTTCCAACCAATTAATAAATTCTTCAGTTTTCATATGTCTAGAAAAAAATCAAAGTCTTGGTTGATAATCATTATAGCTTGAAAAATAATTATTGTAACCAAGTGAACCTTTGAAACCCATTGAGAACTGAAATCAGAGTCCGGAAAAAAAAAAAAAAAAAAAAAAAAAAGTACCAAAAATTGAACCTTGAGAACTGCTTACGAAAATAAATCCATTCGTGGCTTCAAGTGCGTGCGACTTTGATGGATGAGAATGCACGGCTGTCTTTGGGGCTAATTGTGAATTCTTTGAACTATCACACACCGTTTTTTTTTTTTCCTCTTTTTTTTTTTTTTTTCAATTTCTTTTCTCCCTTTTTTTTCGATTTCTTTTTTTTTTTTTTTGGGAAATATGGAAGGTGAATATGGTGGCTAGGAAGGTAGTTGGTTGTGATACGTGGACGCTGAGCCTAACACAGAGGTAGACTCGGTAGCTCTGATACCAATTGACGTAGCAGGGTATGATGAAAATAAGAATGATCACTTTGTCGAACCCTGAGGCACACTCAAACGAACCTTGACGCAGCGATAGGTAGTTACCCAAGCATGGATCACCATGCAGGGGCCATCATTCCCTAATCTACGTTAGAAAATGGCACTCTCGAATCCTCAAAGAGCATGTCGAATCCACGACAGATAAGTGTTCTAAAGAATGATTTTATTGATTATGAAAAAAGTTACAATAATTGGAAATAATAAGACTATTTATAATAAACTAATCCTAATACAACTCAAATACGACATTCCTAAAAGACTAAAATAGGAAAATATCAAAACTAATCATAATCTTCTAAGATTCATGATTCCTAACTTGACTGAAAAATAAAGATCAAATCTTACCCAAAAGGTAAGTTTGATTTATTTCCAAAACCTAAATTTAATTCCTAATCAAACTAAAGTAAATAAACTTGCTAAACAAGAAATAAATACCCAAATTAATAAAATAAGAAAACACCCAAAACCGTCCTACATCAGTAATACTATGTGGGATGGGAAAAGCTAGTAGCGAGGATTTGATGCCGTCCAAACCTCCGCAAGTGTCCAACGGCCCAAGCCGCAACCGATAGGAATCGCCAATGGCAATAGCTTGGGCATTTTCTACATTTCGTTGAAGGATTACTGTGGTGCCATTGTGGATCTGGGATGGACTACGGAGAGATTTTTCGGTTGGGGTCTACCACTCCCATAAGACGAATAGGGGTTTTCTTTGTTTACTTGTCAATCCTTGTACTTTAACCGAACTCGAGGTCGAGTTCTTTTTTTAAGAAGGGGTGACTGATGTAGGACGGTTTTGGGTGTTTTCTTATTTTATTAATTTTGGTCTTTATTTCTTGTTTAGCAAGTTTATTTACTTTAGTTTGATTTGGAATTAAATTTAGGTTTTGGAAATAAATCAAACTTACCTTTTAGGTAAGATTTGATCTTTGTGTTTCAGTCAAGTTAAGAATCATGAATCTTAGAAGATTATGATTAGTTTTGATATTTTCCTGTTTTAGTCTTTTTAGGAATGTCGTATTTAAGTCGTATTAGGATTAGTTTATTATAAATAGTCTTATTATTTCCAATTATTGTAACTTTTTTCATAATCAATAAAATCGTTCTTTGGAACACTTATCTTTCATGGATTCGACATGCTCTTTGAGGATTCGAGAGCGCCATTTTCTAATGTAGATTAGGGAATGATGGCCCCTGCATGGTGATCCATGCTTGGGTAACTACCAGTCGCTACATCAAGGTTCGTCTGAGTGTGTCTCAGGGTTCGACAAAGTGATCATTCTTATTTTCGTCATCCCCCGCTACGTCAAGGTAAGTTTGATTTATTTCCAAAACCTAAATTTAATTCCTAATCAAACTAAAGTAAATAAACTTGCTAAACAAGAAATAAAGACCCAAATTAATAAAATAAGAAAACACCCAAAACCGTCCTACATCAGTACTATTCAAATTATATAGGATTTGATTTGACAAAGCCGAAAGGTAATAAGTTATTTAAAATAATTAAAATTTTGTAAGTAGTCTTAGTATATACGAGTTTTTCTCTAGTAGCCATATAACTATGAGTATACTTATAGCACGGTTATACACCTTATCACTTTTTGTCATGTAAGCATTATTTGACCCAATTGCAATGCTTTTTCAAACAAAAAGTGATGAGGTGGGTAATTGTGCTATAAGTACGTTTATAGTTATATGTCTACTAGAGAAAAACTCTATTATACACAGTTTGGAACACAAATACCTTTTGAATTTCGATAAATATATATATATATATATATATGCACATGTGGTTGGTTGGGCTTAATACTAGGCTTTTAGATAGGCCCAAAGTTTCAATCCAGGTGCTTAATATTCGAAAGGCTAATTTAATAACTTATAATCATTGGGCCTTAATGGGCCTTGATAAAGCAGGTATCGGTAGACTTCATTGCATTTTTTTCTCTGTTCCTTTAGTTGATATTGATTAGTACATTGGTTACTTTTTTTATATAAGGATTATATTAACATGTGTCGTTCATATGAAGTTACATAGCCGTAAAATGTCTTTTTTTTTTTTCTTTTAAATTTGGGAGTATGTAATTTTATGTTTATGCACTATGTAATTTTACCTTATATTACATAATATCTTAATGTGTGTTCATGTTAACAATACATTTTTAGGTTGAATATGTTACGGCCTTGCCAATCTACTCAAGACCTAATATCTAAGAAACTTATGTATCGCAACAATGTTTTTTTCTTGAATTGCTCAAAAAGAACTCTTATTATTATTATTATTATTTATTTATTTATTTGTAACGTTGTACAATTTTTTTAAATTTTTTTACAATAATTCGAGATTTAGAGGATGGGGACAGTCTTAAACCCACAACCTTATGGTGTAGGTGTAAAGGGCAAATCACTGGGTCGACCTCATCTTACTGCATTGTTCAAAATCTTAAGAAGCAAAACAATGCAACAAACCGAGTCTAATGTAGATTAAAAAATAAATGCAAGTAAAATTTCCCTTTTCTTTCTATGGTTTCCTAAAATTTATTTATTTTCCTTTTCACAATTTCTCGGCAACTGAAAAGCCACTAATTCAGAAATCCCATGAAAAAACCGTCACCGCCTAACATTATAAATTACAAGGATATAGTTTCTCTGAAAAAACATAACACAAAAAGAGAGAAAAATATAAATAAAAATTCATCCATTCAACCGTATATACCATTACCATCAGATTTTTATATATAAAAAAAAAAAATACCATGACTATACTTTTGTCAATCCGGTCAGCCAAAGAACCTAGAAGCAAAACCTTTTCCACATGTCATCCCTTAAAATAATTCATCAAATGGTATCCTTACCCCTGCTGATAATATTCTGCATGCACATATATTTTCTGTAATTATAAAATATCTAAAGGGTATAGATGTCTTTTAGAATGGAATAAATTGTAAAGCGTACATAGTTAAATTTGTAAGAGAATAATTGACAAGATAAGGTTAGTTCAGGGTGTGTTTGTGATGGCTTTTCAAGTAGAGTTTCTTGAGTAAATCTTTTAACAGAAAGCCGTAAATTGTTTGGTATTCACTTAAAAAACATTTTTAAGTTATTAGATTGTTTGGCAAAATATCTCTAAAATAGCTTAATTTTGTTGTTAAAATTACAAAAATGGACACTAAAAAAGTTTTTGTAATATAATAGTATATGGTGAAATGTTTTAAGTTCATGAAGAGTAAATGCAACTATCCATCTCTTTTTAAAAAGCTCAAAAACAGCTTTTTGATAGACATAAAATAGTTTTTTTTAATATTAAAAAAAAAAACACTTATTTAGTTTTGTCAAACAACCAAAAAAAAAACCATCAAAAGAGCTTTTAACATTTAAAAGGAGCTTTTAAACATTTAAAAGGCGCTTTTGGCTAGTAGAAAAGCCATACCAAACACACTCTCAGTGGTATGCCCATCACATCTACAACATGAGGTTGTGGGTTAGAGTTATATTTTTTTCCCCTAAACCCCGAATTATTGTAATATTTCCACACACACAAAAAATTAAGAGAATATTCACAAATTTGTCTCTGGTATACATATAACCTATGTAGCACATATACGGATACGAATACAGGATACGGATACGGCATGATACGGGGATATGGAAAATCTTCAAAAACTAAGATATAAATACGGCAGGATACGTCAATTAAAATAATATATATATATATATATATATATATATATATTTAAAAACATATTTGATCATTCATTCAAAATTAAAACATATTCATAATCCAAATAAAACATGTCATATAACTACATAAGTCATAATAATGTAACATATTGCAGGATCCAAATAAAACATGTCACATAAGCCGAATATATTATAAAATCCAAATAAAACATACGTCACATAAGCCATAACATATTATAAAATCCAAATAATACATTAAAAAAAAAAAAAAAAAAAAAAAAAAAAAAAAAAAAAAAAACTCATAAAACTTATTTTAAATTCCTAATTAACTTCATTATCATCATTCACATTGATAAAGGATCTAAATAATTCGGCATCTAACTCTGGTTCATCAAGAGAAAGGTTTACAATCTCAAGTATCCCGGTATTCTCCATGTCAATGGAATCAAAGACAAAATTTCCTTACAATTTCATTTTGACCCCTAATATTTTGAAATTTTAATTTGACCCCGTTTTATACTAAAATAATTATAATATTGCCCCAAACATATCCTCAAAGTATCCCCTAAGTATCCTCCAGTCAAACTTGTGAAAAAGTCAACGGATACGCCATTTAGCGTATCGGATACGTATCCTAGAGTATCCGGGAAATATTCGAACTGGATACGAGTTTGATACGAGTTCGATACGAGTTACCTCCACCAAATGGAGTATCCGTGCTTCCTAGCATATAACTGTGAGTATAATTATAGCACACTTATCCACATCATCACTTTTTGACATGTAAGCATTATATACAATGGGTTCAAAAATTAAATAGCACTTTTTGGGGGAGAGCTTGTACAAATAGCACCACTTTAATAATTGTTGTTTTAATAGCACCAAAATAGGTGATGAGACCAAAATACCCCCACTTACTCTTTTCCTTTTTTTTTTTTTTCTCGAAAATTTGAGACTTATTTGCAGTTTTGAGACTTATTCATGATTTTTTTCGAGACTTATTCATGCATTTCGAGACTTAATTCAAGTTTGTTCGAGACCTATTCTGTTCGACCTCCATCAATGGTGACAGTGACGATCCGACAACGGCGATGGTTGACTCTGGAAATAGTTGGATCTGGAAGATTGAATGATGCGGAGTTCATTGGCACCATCGGTTTTGTCAAATTTGTGACGGATCGTCATAGATCAGACGATGAAGATTCGCGATGGTTTGGGTTTTGCTTCGTTTCTCTCTCTACATAACTCGAAAATGAAAATGAACACTTCGGTTACAATTATTGGCACTCAATAAATGTTTTCCCAGTGGTTTTGCTAGTCAACTCGCCGATCGGCGGTGGCACCATCCATTGAAGCTCCATCAATGGAGGTTTAAGGAAGAAGAAGGTGAAGGACACACAAGAGAAAAGAAAAGAACCTGGGGGGGGGGGGGGGGGGGGGGGGGGGGGGGGGGGGGGGGGGGGGGGGGGGGTTGGTATTTTCCTTTTTTGGTGCTATTAAAACAAGAGTTATTAAAGTTTTATAGTTGTACAATTCAAAATTTAAAAAGTGTTATATACCCCTATTTCCTCTTGTATTGATTTTTCTAACAAAAAGTGATGAGATGAATAAGTGTGTTATAAGTATGCTTACAATTATATGACTACTAGAGAAAAACTCGAATATTCACCCCTTTATGAATATATTAAAAATCCATTTTAGTGATTTTAGAAGAATTCAAGATGAAAATGATATTTTAGTTTCAAACAAATACAATGGGGATCATTCACATGTCGACAAGGAAGTTTTTATAAAACTAATAGAAATTGATACTATGTGTGTTTCTCATCTATCTTAAAACTAAACTAACTACGTAACTCCAAATATTGGAATACTAGTAGAAATCTACACTACTCATTATATAATGTTAGTAATTTGATCCATAAAACCATATTTCTAAGGATTTTGATTCTAACATAAGAATTTTGGTTCAAAGAAAAAGAAAAGCTAGTGTAGTTTTTGTCTATATATATCCATATCCTTTATGTAATTAAGGACTCGGTCTAACTAAGTACTGTCTCCTAACTCCTAAGTACATACATTAACATAACTTTATATTTTATATACAATATTATTTTTATTTTAATTAGTAACATTTTGATGACATACTACACTTGTCATGAATATCTCTTATTGTAAATTCAAAATTTAATAAATATATTGAAAGATTATATACGGTATTTTTATTATCAGTTCGAACTAACAAAAGTTATATCAGTTCCTTATATGTGGCCCACTGGATTTAAATACTTTGACTGACAATTGCATACAGTCAAGTCAAAGTATTTAAATCTAGTGGCCCACATGTAAGGAACTGATATAACTTTTATCAGTTCGAACTGATAATAGAATTTCTGAGATTATATATATATATATATAAAAGCTTCTACTTCAGAAAATTAAAACATTTTGTGGACTCATCATATAAGTAAATATTAAAAATAATGATAGTATACATAGGGTGGTGTGTTGAAGTACGTGGACAGCAATAATGATGAGTAAGAAACAAACGTTCGATGATTGAATTCACTTTAAAGAGTCATTATCAGAGATGGGACATGCATGGTAGTGAGAGACTGAGAATTGAGGCAACCTAACTAAAGTTAAAAAGCCATCCATTATATATAATTTATAATTTAAAAAAAAAAAAAAAAAAAAAAAACAATAATGTTGTGAATAAAAATGCAGCTATAATGTAAGAGCATCTCCAATGGTATCCTCAAAAGTAGTAGAGTAATCAAAATTTGAATATTTATCCAAAAAACACTATGCAACAGAGTCACTAAAATTTAACAATATAAGTTATCAATAATCAAATTTAAAGATTAACTTTCAATCATCAAATACAAACTTAACCCAAAATAACTGTTGTAATTTTATTCTTTCTCTCTCTTCTGTAGTTTTTTTTTTTTCTTTGATCTCTTACGTATCTCATCATTGTTTCAATCCTAAAAATTTCAATCAGGTAAAATTCATCTCTTCATTACGAATGGATCAATACCCATATCATATACATTTTCTAGTCTTTTATAAATTTTTTTATTTTTTAGCAAAAAAAATAATAATAATGTATCATTACAAGTGTACCATTGTGGACTATACAATCATCAAATTTAGCAATCCATGAAAACAATTCTCAAATACTGAGGTGGCAACTTGATGGAGATCAAGTGGTGAAAGATTTGCAAAAATCATGATGTTGACTACAACTTGATTTATGCAATTTTATCAATCACCTATGATGAAGACAATTGCTTGATTTATGGGATTTGAGGATGGAGGCATATTTTAGGATTCAAATTATGATTTTTATTTGTTTCCTTTTATTTGTTTTTTCTACTCCTATATAATGGAGCTTTGTAACCACTTGATGAGAGAGTTGATTTGATTAATAAAATTTCGGTTATGAAATTGTTTGTGATTGCTCTCTCGGTATTCATGTGAATCAACGAGTTAGTAATGTGTTCATAGTCCTAGGTATTCCCAGAATCAACAGGGCTTGATCACACCTACCGGCGCTGCATCACAACTTTTGAGGATCCAAATTTGCTTATACCATTAGAGATGCTCTAAAAATATAAATTTATACAAAGGTTGCATATCTTTCAAAGTTATATATGACACAAACGTGTTCCTGCAACATTATTTTATCAAAGAGTTTAAGGTCTATCCTGTAGGTTGTTTTCAGCCTGTTTTCGTTTTTGTTTCCAAAAATGATTTCAAATTCGCGTTCGGTAACCGTTTTTCACTTTATTTTCAAAATACAAAAACAAAATGAAAAACAAAACCAGTGTTAAAAGTGGAAAATTTGAAAAAAAAAAAAAGAAACCCTGTCTTTCTTGAATTTGTTTTTGTTTTTCATATTAAGTGGGTCCCATATCATTAACATTTCTTTTTTCTTTTTTCTCATCCATCAGACCTCATCTTCTTTCTTCCTTAACTCTATCTTCTTTCTTCCTTCGTCTATCTTCTTTCTTCCTTCGTCTATCTTCTTTCTCATCTGCCGTCGATCTGCTCGCCGCCACCGGTCGATCATCTTCATCTTCTTTCTTTCTTATTCTTCCTTCCTTCGTCGATCCACTCGCCTCCAACGGCTGATCAGGACGGTGGCTTCTTCTTCTTCTGGCCAATCAGGACGGTGGCTTTTTCTTCTTCTGGTCTTCGGTCGCCACCACCGATCCACTCCACTCGCCTCTGACGGCCGCCGCCGACCGATTAGCTGGTCTTCTTCTTCTTCAGCTGGATGACTTCTTCTTCTGGATCAATTGATTACATTTTGTTTATTGGTTAATTATTTCATCAATTTATTTATAATTGTTATAATATTAAACAAAAAGTAAAAATTGATATTTCAATTTTCAATAGTTTTTGGTTAGCCTACCAAACGCGTTTTTCCCCGTTTTTATTTTCAAAATACGGATTTCAGTATATACTACAAGACGCGTTTTCGGATTTCGAATCTGAAACCAAAAACACTGTTTTCATTTTCATTTTCGAAAAATAGCCACTGAAAAACACTTACAGGATGGGCCCTTAGTTTCTGCCAACTTTCCTAGTCTTGACAACGAGCCTTCACATTTAATTTCTTAGAAGGTTTCTTGCATATTCTCTTTTGGATTTCTATGAAGAATATATTCTTCTTCTTTTCTTTTCTTTTTTTTTCTTTTTTTTTTTCTTTTTATGTGGAAGTACAAATATATTCTTTTCAGTCATGAAAAGAGTCTTTCTGTAGGGCATAAACTTTCTAGTTCCTATTTTGTTGTTTTAAAATTTAGTCATCTAGACCTCAATTGACGTTTTGATAAAGAGTTTACATCTTTTTTTCATTTGTTGGATGCCCCTTGTAGTTGTAATAACATTGGATATTAATTTAGCTAACAGGGACGTAGCTCAGCTGGTAGGTGGATAAGTTTGGGGTTTGTGCAAATGACTCCCAGGTCAACGACTCAAATCATACCAATGACGAAAGCTTTTTAAAAAGGGTAAATTGCAATAAAGTACCCTCACGTTTGCCTATACTACTACTAAATCGAACTTTTTGCTTTAATTACAGAAAGGTACCTTTGACTGCTTTGACCACCATTAGACTTAACGGTGTACTTCACAGTGCGATTCATACCAGACCACCAATGTTATGTATTTACTGTAAAACGACCATTTTGCCCTTGTACCATTAAGTATACTGTTAAGTCTAATGGTGGTCAAAGCAATCAAAAATACCTTTATGTAATTAAAGTAAAAAGTTCGATCTAACAGTAGTATAGGCAAACGTGAGGGTACTTTATTGCAATTTACCCTTTAAAAAAATACCTAATCTCGAATTAATGGATATTGTAAATAAAATAAATAAATAAATAAATAAATAAATAAATAAAAATAAAATAAAATAAACATTGGATATTAATTTCACTTAATTTGAGCGGTGGGATTGGCTGTGTTAAGTGATGTGTGGAATTATAAAAAGAAAAAAAAAAAAAAAGATTTGACCCTTTTCACCTTTTTCATTATAGATGACAAGATTTGAGAATCAAATTAGAATTATATACTAATAATCTAATATCAACTTCTATTTGGAGCTCCTTTCAATATTAGTTAGAAAGAGAAAATAAAATAAATAAATTAGAATTACTCATTTTTAATAATATTAATGTGTTACCCCTCCCCCCCACTGAATGTGGCATAGTGGTAATGTACACATATTTAGTCGGATAATATCTTATATATTTAGGTCGTTATACCCACAAATGATACATAAAAAAAATAGTTACGTGTCACAAGGTTGTTTTAAAAAGTCAAGTAAAAACTCTTTGCTTTAGTAAAAAAACTCTTTGGTTTTAAACAGTATTAAGAGAAAGAGATATATTGTATAAATTTGTCGACAACAAGCTTTAGTGTAATCAATAGAGTAGTTTGGATAATGAAAGAGAGTAGTGAGGACAAAAAGATTGGAACAACTTGCTTTGCTTTCATGCCCATAAAAATCATGCAACTTGCAATTACACTACAAGAAAAAAGAGGATTTATGATGAAGAAAAACCGTCATAATAAGCTGTTTATGAAGTTTAAAAAACATCATTAATCTCAACGTCAAGAACAGTTTCTTGACGGTTTTAAAAGCGTCATAATTTTATGACGGTTTTTAATATCATTAGTTCTTCACTGTTTTTAAATGTCATAACTTTATGACTATAATTATCCATCAAGACAAGAATCATTAAATTTTGATGTTCAATTACAGTCAAAATAAGCGTCATTACTTCTTGACATTAATAGACCATCATAAATATATGATGGTTATAAACTATCATCAACTTGTTTTTTTTAAATAAAAAAAATTAAATAAAATTTTACTACTGCCAACAATAATAAATAAATATTATATTATATATAATGGAACTTGTACGGTACTAAAACCACAAGATGTATTATAAAAGCAAATAAAAATTCGAATAAACAAAAATTGTATTACATCAAATGTTATCAAGTATGTTTGATCTCTTGAAAATCTAACTAATTAAAATCTAATTACATTCAAAAATATAAATATTCTTGGACAACATAATATCTTCTTCTAAGAGATGAATGATTTGACGTGACCAGCCCACTCCATGCGTACCTCATCTATTTCCTCTTGCGTATAAGCTAACTTTCCATTAAACTAATTAACATTTATGAGAACAAACAATGATCATTAAAGTCTATATTATCAAGTATACTTCAAAGAAAATCAATTTAAAAATCATCTCACCTTATCGGTAAGTATACTTGTATTTTCAATCATTTCTTTTATATAGCTGAGCACATAATAACCACACTCAACATCACCATGCTGTTTAGGTGTCTGCATCAACAAACTTCGGTAAATACTTATATTCTCTTATAATTTTAAAAATGTTATAAGCAATAGTTCTTACCTGTACAACTGTCCATTTAATATCTTTTTTAATTCGACTTCTCTTCATTTCATCTAGATACTTTTCAACAACACTACATACACAATTTTTTTTTCACAACTTAGTATAATTAATAAATAACGAAACTAAACAACCGAACAAATATAATAGAAGAAGAATAGAATAAAGAAAGAAAATACACTTACATGGGCATAGATTCACATAAATTTGTGTCCACAACATTCCCAATTGAATCTAAATAATAAAATGTCATAGATGACATGTCAATGACAACCAAGACCCATTGATTTCTGTTAATATATTAACAAATAACTTGTGTTAGTATATGAAAAAGTGTCATAAATTTAATAATAATCATATAATATATGCAATTCAAAAAACATTATCCAAACATCAGCACACAAGTGAAACATAAGCGATTTTTAGAAAAGCATTTGCTAATACTTCAATTTTTGTTTAAAAATTGCTTTTAAGTTGCAAAACTGGTTTTTTGAGTAATTATTAAACCATGTAATATATACATATACAATTTTACCGAGGGTTGTAAGGCATGAAAAGAATCTTATTTTTACCAGCACCTTTTAGGCAATCAATCAAATAACGTATCTTTTGAGATCGTTTTTCAATAATGTTTATATATCCAGCGAGGGAGACATGAATAGGGTTTACGAACCCAAACATATACGAATCCTTTACTTTATTATATAAATGCCTACATATATTTAAAGAGCAAACATGTCAGATTTATATTCCATATTTTCATAAATTTAAAGTTGATTTACCTAAGATATAAGCAAATAGTAGCCCCTCCCAATTCCTTTAGATCCTTTATGGCTTTCAATTCCTCCTCATAAATGTAGCCATAATATGTACCACGGAATACATCAACTTCAAATGGGACAAAAACACTACCAACACCGGATGCTAAAAAGTTATCTACCAAATTTGAAAAATTCTTTACATCCTCGTCATACTTAAAAGGTTCGTTGCTTTTTGGGTTCTTATGCTTTTTAGGTACCTAGCAAACAATAAACAAATACAATAACAAATGATATAAAAATATAGTATTATTTTTTAAAATTACTTAAACACATGCGTACCACCATAATACACTCATGATCAATGAGTTCCTTAGGCCACAAAATCTGATGACCTAATGCATCCCTCAAAAAAACAAGACCTTCGACATCATGTGGGATAGGCAATAATTCTTCTTCATCAAGAACAACATCAACAAAGAGAAGAATGCATGCACTTAAGATCTCTATAATAGTTCTCATAGCAACTACATTCCCTAATTGTTGGATAATCAATTTACATGGTTCTCCCTAATAAGTAAATTAAAATAAAAAATAAAAAAAATCAAATAAAAAATCAAATTAGAAATCATTAAATCAATAATACATGCTTAAAAATATTGTCGTGTAATTTACATACCAATGATAATGCACACTTTTCACCATCTACATGATTACTTTCTTCAACGATCATTTTAGCACCATCAACATGTTGTATTTTGTTGGAACTATAACAATCTACATTTGTTGCAGATGATGGTGTACCCATGGTTTGTGATGCTGTTTGTGTGAGTACAGCCACAGTTTCCTCTAAAGAGGATATACGAGCTAGAAATGATTTCTTCTCTTTAACCCATTGGTATTGAGAGTGTATGGCATTAAAAAAGAATGATGGAGTGATAAATTTATTCATTCCCCTAACTTGGCCACTGTGTTCTTTAGTTCCCAAAGCAACGATGAGAATATCATTTTCACCATCAAATGATAAAGAGCCTGCTTCAGATTTATTTCTCAACTCTTCCTATAATTATTAAAACAATATATGATTATATTGCATTATATTTTTATTGAAAGTGAAAATAAAGTATATAAATTAAATTGGTAAAAGAAAGTAAACTTACAATCTTATTCACTATGGGTATTACATCTGGATGATAATTTTTATTTTCTCCCTTACGAGCCAAACACCAAATTTAATTCGATCAAATCTTACATCACAACCACGTTGCTTCTTTTGCATATAGATAAATAAAGTGGTTTCTTATAAGCACAACTATATATCTATATTCAAGAGTATAGTATATACACTTACCAATCTTTCCTTCATGCTAACATATCCACCTCGACTTAATCGATGATTGTATTTGTAAGACTTTTGCCTCTTAGAATTCTTCTCTCATAGATTCTGAAACACATAATTATAAATATTAATCACAACCACGACCTAAGATATAACTTAAACAAATATTCTTAAGAACTTGCCTAGAATTTTTCTGAAATGCGTTCATTAACAAATACAACCCAATCACTTTTAGGAATGTGCAGTAGCTCTAAATGTGGTTCTTTTAAAATTGCAAGATCATTTTTGTGTGGAATAATATATTTTATTGATATAGCACTTCTCTAATTTCTAAACATGATTCCGATTGATTGCAATACTCTCTTTCTACGTCGATGATCAATCCAATAAAATTTCAGAAAACAATTAATGACTTCATTAGATAAATATATGAATTTTATTAACAAGTATAAATATAAATTGATCAACTAAAAGATAAACTTTAAATTCACAAAATTTTACCACAACGTACTCCCACAAGGCATCAGTGTGTCGTGCTGGTACAAATTGAAGAATTGAGTGTTTGTTATATTATTCTTCTCCATATAGGAGGTAATTTATAGGAGAATTACAATTAGGAAATAGAGATACAATAGGAAACAAATACCTACAAAGAAGCTAATTGATTCTATGCTAAACAAATCAAATAAGTCAACTATACAATCTTCCTAATTAATCATAATATTCTAACACTCCCCCTCAAGTTGGTGCATATATGTCACTCATGCCCAACTTGCTAATTGAGTCATGAAAGTTCCTCCCATTAATGGCCTTTGTAAGGATATCTGCAAGTTGATCCTTACTTGGTACATGCGGAAGCTCAATTATTTTTTCTTCTAATTTCTCTTTGATGAAGAATCGATCAATCTCCACATGTTTGGTACGATCATGTTGGATAGGATTATTGGCAATCTGTACAGAAGCTTTATTATCACAATATAGCTTCATGCTATCCTTTGGGTGAAATCCCAAATCACCTAATAAGTTCTTCAACCACAGTAATTCAGTGATTCCTTGGGCAATCCCTCGGAATTCTGCTTCAGCACTAGATCGTGACACCACAGTCTGTTTCTTACTCCTCCAAGTGACAAGGTTACCTCCTACAAATGTGAAATACCCGGACGTAGATCTTCGGTCACTAGCATTCCCAGCCCAATCAGCATCCGTGTATCCCTCGATGCCCAAGTGTTCATGTCGAGAGAATATTAATCCTCTGCCAGGAGCCCCTTTCAAATACCTTAGAATTCGAAGAACCGCATTCATGTGGCTCTCAGTGGGAGCATGCATAAACTGGCTCACCACGCTCACTGCATAAGCAATATCATGACGTGTATGTGAAAGGTAGATAAGCTTACCTACAAGTCTCTGATATCTTTCCTTGTTTGTTGGGGTTTGATCAAGGTGACCTGGACACTCACATAACTTGTGATTCTGATCCATAGGGGTATCTGCTGGTTTGCTAGCAAGCATCCCAGTTTCTGTAAGCAGATCAAGAACATACTTTCGTTAACTGAGGAAAATCCCATGTTTTGATCGGGCCACCTCAATTCCCAAAAAGTACCTTAGCAATCCCAGATCTTTCATTTCAAACTCCGTAGCTAAGTAACTTTGAAGAGCAGTTATCTCTAGATCATCATTTCCTGTGACAATCATATCGTCAACATAAACAATCAGAACAGTGATCTTATCACCTTTTCTTTTGAAGAATAAGGTGTGATCCGAGTTACTTTGTTGGTACCCGAACCTCCTCATGGACGTACTGAATCGCCCAAACCAAGCTCTAGGTGATTGTTTCAGTCCTTAAAGGGCCCTTTTTAGCTTACATACTTTGCCAGTTTGAGACTCTGAACCGGGAGGGAGCTCCATATAGACTTCTTCACTGAGTTCCCCATGTAGGAAGGCATTCTTCACATCGAACTGTTTTAATGGCCAATCCAAGTTCACTGCCAGTGATAGAAGTACCCGAACAGTGTTTAACTTGGCTACTGGAGCAAACGTCTCTTGGTAGTCAACCCCATAAGTCTGAGTATACCCTTTGGCAACCAACCTAGCCTTGTACCTTTCAATTGTGCCATCTGCTTTGTGCTTAATGGTATAGAACTATCGACACCCAACAGCCTTTTTTCCTTTAGGTAGATCCACTATCTCCCAAGTACAATTTTCTGTAAAGCTTTCATCTCCTCATCCATGGCTCGGACCCAATTCTGATCTGTCAATGCATCCTGCAATTTACTAGGAATAGATACAGAGGATAATTGATGTGCAAAAGCTTTAAAGGTTTCAGATAGTCTGTGAGTTGAGATGTAATCAGTAATAAAGTAAAGGGCCTTACTATTTGCTGTAGGTCGCTCAAGGGAAAAACCAAACCGTAAAGGTGGTCTATGTTCTCGACTAGGATACTGTCTAGTAGATAGACTGGGGTTAGAATCTGTGTGATTTTCACTAGACAAGTCATTAGATAAAGTAGAGTGTTTAGGAATTACCTAAGGAGCATTTTCCACCTCAGAGTCTGATTGATGAACTAGTGTTGGAGAAGGGGAAGTAAGGGGTTGTGCCACTTGTTTGGGAACTGACTCCCCCTGTTTCTCTTTCCCTTTATTTCGCCTTTCATACACCTTTAGAGTTGATTCTATCTTTTCTGTGAGACTACTAGGTACCTCACTTTCTACTTCAGAAGACAGATTTGTAGGCACAATAGGTACATCACTCTCAGGAGACAGACTTATAGGCACATTTTGACTAATAGGTACATCACTCTTTACCTTAGGAGACTTCTCTTCATAGTTCAGATTCCCCTCCTGAAGAGGAGTCTCCGGGGAAAAGTATGCCTGATTTTCCCAAAATGTAACATCCTGTGAAACGAACACCTTACGAGATGGAGGATGATAACATTTGTACCCCTTTTGGGAGCTAGAGTAGCCTACAAAGACACATTTAAGGGCACGCGGGTCTAATTTTCCCCGATGAGGAGAATGAACATGTGTATATACCACACACCCAAAGACCCGAGGGAGAACATGTAAGGCAGAGGTAATATCACAATAATGAGACAGAGACTATAGTGGGGTCTGGAAAGATAGAACACTGGATGGCATGCGATTAATAAGATATGCAGCAGATAAGACAGCATCACCCTAAAAAGATTTAGGCAAATGCATTTCGAGCAGTAAAGATCATGCAACCTCTAAGAGATGACGATTTTTACGCTTGGCTATGCCATTTTGTTGTGGGGTATGTGCACAAGATGTTTGGTGGAGAATACCGTTTTGTAAACAAAAGGTTTTGAAATTATGATTGAGATATTCCCCACCATTATCAGAGCGTAAAACTTGAATTTTCTTATGAAACTGTGTGTAGACCATGTGATAAAATTTTTGAAAAACATCACATACATCACTTTTATTTTTTAAAAGGAAAATCCAAGTCATACGTGTGCAATCATCAATAAATGTAATAAACCAACGAATACCAGATATAGACACAACATTAGAGGGACCCCATACATCAGAATGGACAAGAGAAAATGGCATAGAGCTCCTATTATTATTGCTAGAAGGAAAAACAGTGCGATGATGTTTTGACAAAACACATGTTTCACATTGAAAATTATTTTGACCAGTAAACAATGATGGAAATAAAAACTTAAGGTACCCAAAAGAACAATGTCCTAAGCGTCTATGCCAGAGATAGATATTACTTTCCTTATCAGAGTTGACTTGTACTACTCTATGAGGTTGACTAGATGAGCGTGAAGAGCCCAAAGTACTATCTGTTGTAAAGTAGTACAACCCCCCTTTTTCCCTACCAGTTCCAATCGTCTCCTTGGTGTGAATGTCCTGAAATACACAATGAGTAGGCCAGAAGGTGACAGTGCAGTTAAGAGATTTAGTGATCTGACTGATAGAGAGTAAGTTATTAGATAAGGTAGGCACATGTAAAACAGATGACAAGTGTAAAGATGGAGTTAATGATAGAGATCCAACCCCATTAACTGGGGTGGGTGTACCATCAGCATATGACACACTACATGTTTCGGTTGAATTATAATGACTAAATTTTCGAGAATCAAAAGTCATGTGATCTGTTGCACCAGAATCAATTATCCAAGTATTATTACTAGAAATTGTAGAAGTACTGAAAGCAGAATGAAATGTACCTGAACTAAACATAGTAGCAGCGAAAGCAAAAGAACAGAAAATACCCGGAGTTTGGCAACGGAACAGTAAATCCAGCAGTTGGAATAATAAATCCGGAGTTTAGTAGTGGAGCAGTAAATCTGGCAAAGTACTATAGCAAGTACAGTAGATGAAGTACTGTAGCAGGTACGATAGATGAATACTGTAGCAGATACGAATACTGTAGTAGGTATGGTAGATGACCACTGTAGCAGATACGAACACTGTAGCAGGTAGATGAACACTGTAGCAGGTACGGTAGATGAAGTACTTGATCAATTTAAGAGACCAACAGATCTAGTCTGACGAAGGCATGAGAAGGTTGGCAGCACATGTGGGTTGCTAATTGAAGAAGAATCGACCGGGTCGGGTCGGGTCGGGTCACGAAGTAAACACAGAGGCGACGTGGGTCATCGGATCTGGTAGGATGATCGGCGGCGACGTACGACGTCGGCGTGGGTTGCTGTCGAAAAGATCGATGACGTGGGTCGCTGTTGGAGAAAGAGGAAACTGACACGATCGGGTCGGGTCGGGTCACGAGGAAGTCTCACAAGTTGAAGTAACGCGGGTCACTAGTTAGGTTTAGGATGACCGGCGACGTGATAGACTGTTACGAAGTCCGACGAGATGCCGGTGGTAGGTATTCCGGTGGTAAGGCTCACCGAAAAAGAGAGCAATAGGTATTGGAATTTTTTTTTTTTTTTTGTGTCAAACAGTGCCGGTAAAAAAAGAAAAAATTGTAGAGAAAAAAAAAAGTAGTAGATCAAGAACCCTAAACAATTTGTTTTGGCTCTAATACCATGAAGAATTGAGTGTTTGTTATATTATTCTTCTCCATATAGGAGGTAATTTATAGGAGAATTACAATTAAGAAATAGAGATACAATAGGAAACAAATACCTATAAAGAAGCTAATTGATTCTATGCTAAACAAATCAAATAAGTCAACTATACAATCTTCCTAATTAATCATAATATTCTAACACAAATCTCCAATCATTGTAAGTAATTGGTATCGTTGTCCATGCAAGCTTCCCAAGATTTCTAATAAGTGATTTATACCCTACCCTATGAGGTACTCCCTCATCATTAATCTCTACAACAATCTTACCCTCTCTCAAAGTTAGCCCATTTATGTCTTTCTCAATTGATGGTGCTATTTCATCATCCATGGATACAAGCCTACAAAAATAATGACAAATATAAGATATAAGTCATGTAACAATCATATATTATCACTATTTAATTGGAACCATTCTATAAAAATCATAAAATAAACATGATCCAAAACTACATTGAAATTCCCTTAAGCAATATAGTGTATAATATACCTAGAGGGGGTGTGAATAGGTATAGGCCAAATTTCTTCCAATATTCAAAAATATGCGGAATACAAGAATTAAAAGCACACTTGTTAATTCTTAATAATAGAATTGATTTAATCAACACGTGTGAAAATCAATATACAAGAGATGCAATTAAAACAAAGATATGGAAGATAATGAAAAGTAAAGCGAAAAGATACACAAGTATTTTTACGTGGAAAAACCTCAAAGAGGAAACATCCACAGGTTGATACCACAACTACCGGCAAAACAATCCACTATACGAAAAGGACTTATACACTCAAGCTATAAACACATGATATCCGCTCAAGCTATCACCTCCTAATCTACCCTCGGGCAAGTGAACTACCAAGCCTACTTTCTATCCGAGATGTGTCCTACACCTCTAGAAAGCAACTTCTTATCCAAGACGCTCATGTCTCTAGGAAGATTTCTTGCTTGACTATTCGAGTCCTCCCGACTCTAATCAAGATTTCTTGCTTGGCTATCCGGAACACTTTTCTAGCCAAGACTTCTTGCTCAAGACAAAGCTTCACTCACTTTGCAAGAGACTTCAACCTTTCACAACGCAATGATCTAAGTGATGCAAATGATGCAAACACAAGCAAATAGAGCAAGTAGATCAAACACACTCTATGAAGAATTAGATTTGCACAAATCAAGCTCACAAGCAAATGTAGCTAATTCTTATGAACATGTGATTAGAGATCTAGATTAGACATTCAAAATCATTCACAAAAATATCTAGAAACCTAAACATGTCAATCAAAGCTAGAGTAACAAGTTTTCAATAGAAATCACAAAACTAGCTTTGAAATCAAGTGAACAAGTTAACACTTGAAATCCACAACATATTCAATCCAAACAAGAACTAGATTTAAATGGTAGATAACACAATCAAAAATCCTAGTTTATGAACATGTGACAAAAACCTAGAAATCAACAATCAAGCTCAAGAACAAAAAGTATTTCTAGAATCAATGTCAAGATAGGTCAAGTTTAGCAATATATGTTCAATTGAAATCAAATGGCTAAAACTCAACAATCAATAGATCAACCACCCCTAGAATATGATCTAACAACATTCTAAACACATATAATCTATCAATTAGGAAGATGAAGTGAGAAGAAGAAGTTTCACATACAAAAATTGAGTCACGAACTGAAATCAGCTCACTGCAAAAAATCACGAACTCAAATGACTCTGAAAAAGCTTGAGGTTTGTAGCTCTCTTCAAGACCAACAATTTTGGCTTTTGAATCACTCAATTCAGAGTTGATTTGAGAGAGATATGATCAAAATAAGAAATCAAAAATTGTAGAGAATTCTACACGGGATTTCGAATATAAATGAAGGGAAAAGAGATGGAGAAGAGAGAGGAAGACGTGAGCCAATCAGAGGCTGCCACGTCTGCACCCCGTGTGAGGTGCGTGGGCCACACGGGACCAGAGGGGTGCTCTGGCCGTGGGTCCCACGGGCTCCACACGTGGTGGGCAATGCATGGCCTTTGGCCATGCTTGCCTCTCGCGCGCTCTCTCACGTTCTTCAGCCGTATCTTGGGCATCCGAACTCCAATTTCGAATCTGTTTTCAGATTATGAACCATGACTCCCTCATGCATGACTATGACTATAAAACTTTGAAAAATGGTTGAGAAATAATCTCAGAAAATGACGATGAAGTCAACTCAACGAAAGAGAATGCAAAGTAGCGTAGCTACATCATTTGGACTCGAAACCTTATGAATGAGTAACCGAAATGACCGGGACTCAATAAGGAATCATATAAGAACATGTTCAAGTCCAAAATACAAAACACACAAACAAATAAATGTAAGTGATTTGATTAAAACATAATCAACATGCATAGGCACAAATTAATCCAAATATCAACCTAAACATGTTTCTATATCATGATTAATCAAACCCTAAATACATATTACTAACCCATAGCGATTCAAGAGAAAGGGAGACTGTAGAATGCGGAAGCGTACCTGAATCCATTGTCGGAGGTTGGTGGACGGGTTGTGATCTTCCAAATTATCACGATCCTTATGAACCCTAAAGTGTTCTCTCTCGTTCTGTTGATGGGGATGCAGACAAGAAAAAGTATCGTGTAATTTGGGGACCATAACCCTAATATATAATAATGAGATTATTATAGGTTTTGCTATTTCTAATTTGGCCCCTCATCAAATTAGATATAGCACTTTGGTATCTACACATTAACTCCATGACAATTATACCCTTAAGCCTTAAAACTTTAAATCTTAATTAGATCACTTTAATTTAGGCTTAACCAAAGATAGTATAACACATTTAATATTTACATGTGTGGCCCCACATGATGGAATTTTCTAACAATAAACACAAATTCACATAAGCATGCCATATCAAAGAGATAGTCATAAAGCATGCAATTCTACAATGTTTGTCTATAAGAGACCAATGCATGTGCATACTAAGAAGTGTGTGAATGTGTTATACCAAATGTTTGAACAACGATGCAGGGACACACATGTATGAATTGTGTGTGTGTGCGCTTACGCCTTGCAAGAGGAAGAAGAATCTAGATACCTTAGCATCCGAGTACGCGATGTTCCTCTTGAAGACAATATTTGCAAGATATGTTGCTTTTAACCTTTGAAGCTTCTTCTCTCTAAGAAACACCTAAGCAACTAATCAATACAAATAAAGAGAGTTTTGCAATGGAATCAAGCCAACAAAGATCTAGGATCTTACATACATATACATAGAAATTGTATACCTGTGAAGTCAATTTTTGGCAAATGTTGTATCATCAATCCAAATACCCTCACAATCAGTTCTAACATAATTAATATCATCATCACAATTCGAATCAAATGTTTCAACACTAGGCAAGACTTTAAGAATGGGTTCATGTGGCATTATATTGTCCGGCTCATTGTTAACTTCTGTTTGCATATAATCTTTTTGAGGTATGAAACATACGACCAACCATCTTGGATCTATTTGATCGAGGACATAAAAAACTTGCTTAGCTTGAGAAGCTAAAATAAAGCAATCTGATTTATGTCCTACTCGATTAAGGTCAACTAATGTGTGCCCAATCTCGTTAATCTTAAAGCCACCTCTATGTTCAACCCGATCACATTTAAACAATATGGTACTAAACATGTTATAATTTAGCTCCCATATCTCTTTGATAACTTCATAAAATGATAAATCACCAAAAGTAGGGTTATTATCCTTTGCGCTTGCAATTTGTATAGTGCTTGCAACAACAACTACTCCACTATTTTGAGTAACCCGATCATTATCACGATCATATGTGTGGAAACGACAATTATTAACCTCATAACCATTATATTTTACCACATCACTACGAGGTCCTTGCACTATCCACTTCAAAGAAGTTCACATCTCCTTGATTTTCAATTTCATATGTAACTTGCACATATTTATATGTTCAAATATTAGTTAATTTTGTTTGTAAAAAAATATATATATATATTATTTTGTAGGCAATACTAAACTAGGATAGATAAAAAATAAAAAAAATAAAATAAAATATAATATAATAAAAAAAGGTCCTACATTAATACCTTCTCTTTCAACCAATGATTAAAGGTACGATTGTGTTCATCTTGCGACCACTTTACACGTTTAGATTGGCGGGGATGTTGTAACTTCAACCAAGTCATATGCTCACTATTAAATAGAGAACAAAGAATATATGAGTTTATAAAATTATAAATTTAATATGAATGAGATAACCTTAAAATATAAAGAAATTTAAATGAATATCATACTCAATATACGGTTGAACTTCAACTCCATTATGCAAGACATAAAGATGTGTTTGCACCAATTCTCTTTGATCAACTGCAACATGTTGGCCACCTGATAATGGCTTGCCAACTTGAATGTGGTCATTCTTCTCACAAGGATTACCAATTGTAGAAATATTAGAGTAATATTCTGTGCAAAATTCAATTGTTTCTTCTGCAATATAACATTTAGCAATACATCCTTTTGGCCGATTATGATTCTGCACATACCCTTTTATAACTTTCATGAATCTTTCAAATGGGTACATCCACCTTAGATACATCGGTCCACATAATCTAACTTCTCTAACCAGATGCATGGTTAGATGCACCATTATATCAAAGAATAAAGGTGGGAAATACTTTTCCAACAAACATAAAGTTACCACAAGGTCACTTTCAATTTGGTTTAGTTTTGGAACATCCACCACTTTATTGCATAAGGAATTGAAAAAGATGCAAAATCTAGTGATTGCATACCTTACATGTTTAGGCAAAATTGATCGTATCACCAATGGTAATAGTTGTTGCATAAGAGCATGGTAATCATGAGATTTCAGACCTTGGAGCTTCAATTCATCCATTTTAACAAGGTTTCTAAAATTTGAGCAATTTCCATCTGGTACCTTTAGATTCAACAATGTTTCACAAAGCGTTATTTTCTCTGGTTTACTTAAAGTATAACAAGCAGGTAGTAAATAAATTCGGGGTTTGCTTGTATCAGGTGCTAGTTCTTTCCTCAATCCAAAACAAACAAGATCCGACCTAGAGTTGATTCCATCTTTGGTCTTTCCAGTGATATTTAACAAAGTGCCATAAATACTCTCACATACATTTTTTTCAATATACATGACATCCAATATGTGACAGATATGCAAATCTTTCCAATACTGAAGCTCAAAAAATATCGACTTCTTCTTCCAATATTTATGAGGAGGTGGAGTAGATTTTTTTCGTTTTCCACCATTGTTTTTCCCAACCTTTTTCTTACCCCATGAGTTGCAAATGTTATCAATTTGCTCTAGAATTTCTTTTCCCTTCAATGGATTTGGAGGATCATTAGTCTCTTGATAACCATTAAATGCTTTTTTTTATTTATTTCTATATGGGTGATTTTGTGGAAGAAAACGTCTATGACCCATATACACATTCTTCTTACCATGTTGTAGTCTACAAGAATTAGTGTTTTCCCCACAAATGGGACAAGCAAAATAACCTTTAACCGGACAACCAGCCAAATCACCGTAAGCAGGGAAGTCATTAATTGTCCAAACCAACACAGCCCGCAAGTTGAACATCTCTTGCTTGTAAGCATCATATACTTCAACACCAACTTCCCATAAAATTTTCAAGTCTTCAATTAATGGAGCTAGGTACACATCAATGTCATTACCAGGCTATTTTGGACCGAATATTAGTAAGGAAAGCATCATGAATTTTCTCCTCATACACAACCACGGTGGAAGATTGTATGATACCATTAAAACTGGCCAACAACTATATGAGCTAGTGTGAGAACTATGTGGATTAATACCATCAACTGAAATTGCCAATCGAAGATTTCTAATTTCTGCTGCAAAATCAGGCCATGTTTGATCAACTAGTTTCCATGATGGTGAATCAGTTGGATGGCAAAGTTTTCCATCTGTTTCTCTACCATTAGCATGCCAAGTCAAATCCCTAGCTATTTTGGAGGATTGAAACATTCTCTTAAACCTTGGTATAGGAGGAAAGTACCATAATACTTTGGCTGGAATTTTTTGACATTTTCTAAATTTTTATCGGCTCCTTTCCACCTAGAAGTATTACATATGGGATAGCTAGTAATGTCCTTATATTGTTTTCGATAAAGTATGCAGTCTTGCGGACATGCATGTATTTTTTCATATTCCAAACCCAATGCATTCATTGTCTTTGCCTCATACATAGATGAAGGAATTTCATTGCCAATTGGGAACATATCTTTTAGGGAATTTAGCAAATCTGAGAAACTACTATCTAAATATTTTCCTTTAATGTTATACAATCTCATCAAAGCAGATAACTTTGTATATTTCATACAGCCAGGATACAAGGGTTTTTCAACATCTTCAAGTAGGTTTTGAAATAACTTTGGATCTCCCTTGCAAAATTGAAATGTATCTTAAACCATCTCTACCGTTTTGGCAGCCTCCTCGTACTTATGAGTTTCAAAAAATATGGGTTTTCCACTTGTATAACCTCTGGTACAAGACACCTCTCCATGCCAAATCCATTTATCGTATCTTTGATCTATGCCTTTGCTAAAAAGGTGATATTTTATCTCTTTAGGTGTTTGAAATTTTAAATTTACACATGATTGACATGGACATCTCATGAGTTCAATATTTCTAGTATGAGCAGATGCAAATGCAAGAAATTAATCAACTCCATCAATATACTCCTTAGACAATCTATCCTTTGACATCCAAGATTTATCCATCATATGGATAAATTAAATTAATCCTGCTAACAGTGATAACAAAATCGATTTAAAATATTATTAGAAACAATAGCTCTCGACATGATTCTTATTGTTTATATATTAAAAAATAATAATAAAAGAGTTTAAATAACTATTATTCTTTAAGGGGAAAATGTTTGTTTTTTTTCATTGCAATGTAACATCTAAGTGCGAACACATCATGTCTACTTCAATACAAGTAACTGACAAATAAATTTTGGTAAAGTTTATGTATTCTAAATAGCTAACACATCATGTCTGCTTCACTACAAGCCATTTATGTATTCTAAATTTTGGTAAAGTTTAAGGCTTCGAATTAGAGGGTAAACCTTGTGACTACATGTAAAATATTGTGTTTTAAAATAGTAATGTCCATTAAAGAAGATTTTAAATTTACATATTATTTTAAATAGCAAACAAAAAGCAATGTCAAACTAAATAGTACTGAAAGCCGATTTTTGCTAGTTAGAATACAAAATTCCAAAATATTAAAAGTTTAATAACATAATCACATGATATCAACCAGTGTTCGAAAAAACGGTCTAGGTGGCTGCCTAGACGCTATGCGGCGGTCGGCCGTCCTGAGTAGGCCAAAATCAACTAAAAAAATCGATCAACGGAAAAGTCAACGGTCAACAGTCAACGTTTTTTGTGGAAAAAAATCAGCCGACTTATTCGGTTTAGGCCGTTTAATCGGTCCGAGCAGAGTCAAAGCTGTTGACTCCGCCTAGACCATTTTTTTTTAAACCGATTTTGGGACGGTGGATTTGCTTCTCTAAAAGAGAAGACTTTGAAAGAAAAAATAAAGAAAGAAAGGAGAAGAAATGTGGTAGTATAAGGCCTGAAGAATCATGTGGAGAATCAGATCCAGTCAAGAAGCTGAACTTGCCTTCACTCTTCGTCAAACTTTAATATCAATTTCATATTTTTCAAAAAACAGAGGAGAGAAATAGCAGAGCTGAACTGGATCAATGGAGAAAATATGAGCAAAATCAACCCACAAATTAGATTTGAGTGCTGTCAATAAACAAAACCCACAAAGATTTAATGAAAAATAACTCAAAAACAAGTTTTAATGGAGGTGTGAGAAAGCTTGAAATGAGAGAAATGGTTGAAGAGAGAGAGAGAAGAAGAATGCATGAAAGAGAGATAAAAGAAAGAGAGAGAGAGAGAAGAAAGAGTCTTTGACTTTTAAAAAGTAGATTTGTAAAATAACAAAACATACCCTCTTACAATGTAAAAATCTAAAATATACAACAAAAAGTAAAACTATATTAAATAGGTACAAGACATAAAAACAAAAGGGGAATTATGTTGATGATTTTGTTTGAATTTGTCATAATATGAGTTTTATTATTGGTTTTATAGGTAGGAAAAAAAAAAACAAAAAAAAAAAACCGACCGCCTAGAAATCCGCCTAGGCGCCGACTAGGCGTTAGACACTGGTCTACCGCCCGACTAGCGTCTAGCGTTTACTAGAACACTTATATCAACAATATAGCCAAAAATAAAATAGATAAACCTATATAATATATATATATATATATATATATATATATATATATATTGAACAGAGATTTTATTAAAGGCAAAGCCAACCGAAGAAAACAGAGCAGGGGAAGGCAAAAGAAACCACAAGAAACAACAGCAACAAACCAAGCAAAACAGCCACCACCAGGAAAAAACAACAAAAAATAGCAGCAACTCCTAGCACAAACAAAACCCAGAAAGGCATAGAAAAAACAACAAAAGACAGGAACGAAACAACAGGATAAACCTATATATATTAACTCCATAATTAACATCTTGTAGAAAAAATTAACAACCATAAGGCCAAAATAAATTAACAAATATCCATTGGACAAAATAAAGATAAAAATAAAAATAGCTAACCTTTGCTTATAACTCAAAGTGTATGCAACAACTCTTGTAAGCTCACAAAAGGTACCAAATTTATGGATTTTAAGCTAGGGATCCAGTAGAAATGTGCCCTGCAATACAAAACATAATTAAATGACCCGCCAAAGGCGAAAAACATCATTAAACAAACACCACATAACACACCAACTCCCCACCAAAGGCGAAAACAAAACGCACCACACCAAATAGACAAAGCACAACCCTGCAAGAAAAACAGAGGACCAGAAAAAGTGGCAAAAACAACCACACAACACAAGAATTATTTCTGGAAGTGCAAGGCAACCCAAGAGGCTATGAAATCATGTCTTAGGTTTCTCTTCGGAGTAGCTGGTATCTTTGTGGGCAAAACACATGGAAAGACCATGTTAGATTACATTTTTAAAGATTAATTTAGAGAGCTCACCTACCAATATATTGTTAGAAATCTCAGTGATCTAATTGTAGAAATCAATAGCTAATTATGGATTAGATCATATATTTTTGTCCTACACGTTGATCATTCTGGGTAGTAGCAAGAGGCTATATTTGAGTTACACATTGTACAAGTCGAATAGGACACCTCAAATTTCTTTGAAAGGTCAAAATAGAAGCATCTCTATTTTTGTAGTATTATTATAATTATAATTAGACAAATAGAAACTCTAGAAATCATTAAATATATATATATATATATATATATATATATATATATATATATATATATATGTATATGGATTTTATTACCTAGTTTTGGCATCTATCCTCTCCTGACCATGAATTTCTAAAATATCTTTGTCAATCACTAACAACTTGCTTAATTAGCCTTTTGATATTGTGTTTTTCTCTATAATTTGGATTTATTTATGTTTTTTATTTTTTGAACTGCCAAAATTTTATTAATAGGAGAAGCAACAGCCAACAACAGCTCAACAAGCAAGAAGCCAAAAAACATAGCCACAACAACATGACCACAAAAGCAAGAAAGACAACAATGAGAAATAGAGGAAAATAGCCCAGTGTGATGCCTGGTGTATCCAAGTATCAAAAGTGGTTGACTAAGATTTAGAATAGGTCTAGATTCAGAGTTTAGGAGAGAAAGAAAAGAAGTTGAGATAGAAGAATCCTGACACCCAGCCACTACAACAATAACCTGCTAGATATGTAAACAGAACCAGCACTCAACAAGAGCATAATAGACAAAAGGCGACTACTATGTTATTGTTATCTACACATGATTTTAAGACTCGATGAAGAATAAGAGAGAAGAATTGATTTAGAAAAAGCATCTTTTGAAGTCAAAAAAAAAATCCAATGTAAATTAAAATTTCACTTAGACATTTTAACAAACACTTCACAGGCACAAATTTAGTATAAAAATAGACTCAAGTATAAAACGTTAAAAAACCTATAATTTGAAATCAAACACATAAAATAAAATCAAACTCATAAACATTAATTATCACAGTTAAATAATAAACAACACAATAAAACAATACTCAAGGTCCCACAAACATAAACTTCCAGGACCACAAACTATAAACTACAAAACCATAACAAAAAGTTTATCAAATTCTAGGCCCCACAAAATATTAAAAAATGAATACCATAAAGTTATTGAAAAAAAAAATCCAACAGAAGACATGAAACGAACTTGATTTCAACGGTGAGGAATCTGGAAATTTGGAGATTTGGGGCTTGTTTTGTTAAAGTGCACCAAGATTTGAAGAACAAAGGTTGAGAATCTGAAAAATATTGAATTTGATGATTTGAAGAACAAAGCACCGGAGAATCTGGAGGCTGTGGATTTTGTTTTCTAAAGTCTTGATGAACAGAGCTGTATACGTATGTAAGCTAGCTAGGGCAATAAGTAATTAGGGTGAAAAATAAATATTATAAACCTATATTAATCAGGAAAGAAATACTAGATGGCGGTAAAATAAACCCCACCCGCCAATTAATATGTTCTTGTATTTTGTTATTGTTTTTTTGTCCTTTTTAAATGATTTTTACTAATTATTTAATTAAATAAATTTTACATTAATGATGGTTTAAAACGTTCATCAAATTATGATACGAAAAAACCGTCAAGACTTTCTTGATGCTTAATAAACATCAAGACTTCTTGATGGTATTTAAAAACCATCAAGAATAAATGATATTAGTAATAAGCGTCATTAAAATATGATACATTTAAAAAAGCATCAAGTTTTTATGATGGTTTTTAAAAACCATCACACAGGATTGATGGTTAAAAAAAACCATCATAAATAAGTGTCATAAAACCTTTTTTTTCTTGTAGTGTTAAGTCTTAATTAAAATCCAATTCTATCATAATAACCTTATTAGAACTAACAAAAATCTCACTTTTTTCTTCCTATACTATTACTATATAAATATAAATGCATCTCATAAAGCACTTTCAAAACTTTACTCAACTTATCATATTTAGCTATATATGTTCAATCCTAAATTCTATAAATTTAAATTATTATCATAAACCTCATCAATCACAATCTCATTTCATTTCAAGGACAAAATTGAGTATGTTCTCCAAATATTTTTGACTATATATATTTTATTTTCTCATATAGTCAAATTTGTTAGAAAATTATTATTATAACCCCATTTTTGTCTTCTTCTCGACCTTACTTTTTATTTTATTTTTTTATTTGTAAACGAGATTTATTTTCAATATTTTTATAACTACCGTAGATTGGAAGTTGGGAGAAAGAAACATGTTTGGAGCCCATAATCTCATTAATGTGAGCACGGAAGGTTTTCTACCGAGCTACCTCAACTTCCATTATCTATATTTAATTTTTCATTTTTCTACCCCTTTTCTTTTGCCTTTTATTTGAAAACTTTATACTAAAAGATCATAGAACAAAGTTAAAACTAAAACTGAATACTAAGATTCATTTGGGCTTATTTTGTTAGGTATTGTTATAATCAAACTGACATATCACCTTTTAGTAAAGTTGATAGTGCACATTCCTCCCACATAAGTGGTGAGGGGTTCAAATCCCACAATGCACATTTTACAAGCATGTATGAAGAGTTTTTTTTCCGAGTTGTGGGAGTAGTTATCTCCTGTTATAGAAGTAGATATCTGAACCGTACATATTTTGTTTGATCTCGGTAGGTTCCGGCAGTCCTATTCTAATAATTCTTATAATACTTAAAAAATAATAATAATAATAATAATTGTTATAATCAAACTGTTTTTGTTTTCAAAACTACCAATCAAATAATTAGCAAAATCAAAAACTGTACACACTAAGGCCTTGTTTGATTTTTCTACTTAACATTGAATGGTACTTAATGTGTTCTATTCATTTATTTTGTTTGATTTTTTAAGTGTTAAAATCACTTAATGAACCCTTGAAACCACTTGTTTTGAAAAGTGAAAATTTTTCAATTTTCACTTTTCACTTTACACAAATCCAGTAGAATTTAATACAAAATTTTACTTCCAAAACTATCCTCACTAATTTAATCTATTTCCAAAACTAACCACTTGTTCTATAATGTTTTTTTTTTTTTTTTTTTTTTTCCCATGAAATTTATAAATTATATAATTATCCAAGTTTATTCCAAATCAATTAAAGAATAAATTATACACATCAAGTAGATTGCTAATAAAAATATATTGATGAACTTCATTTTGTCTGTAATATACACATGAAGTAGCCCATTAGTGTTATAATGTCACTAGCTAAAAGCTTAGTAATAATTAGATTATATACAATAATATAAATTTGAAATATTATTAATAACTAAATAAATTTATTTTAGAATTAATTTAAGTTAGAGTTGTCCGTAATATATTAAAATGTAAATATATAACAAATAATAGTTAGAATGGCATATATGTAAAAGTATTTATTTTCAGATATTTATAACTTATAAAAACAAACAACTTATCACTTATATTCAGTTTTTAATGAAAAAAAACAAACATGTTTTTCAATTTTCAGTTTTCAGTTTTTAGTCACTATTCACTATTCACTATTCAGTCTTCAGAAACATTCAACACTGTTCAGTCTTCAGACAAAAAATAAAATAGGGCCTAACACTTGATTGTATCTAACGTGGCAGAGATATACCGGCAGTGTAGGGTAACGGAGGCGGATAGCCGGCCATCCATAAGAAGAAAGCAATAGTAGAAGTGGGGACCACCTGAGCTGAATGAAATCTCAAAACGCCGTAGCATTTGGGAGTCAACAGTCAACACGCGGAAGGTGTGAAACACGGTGCCTACAAGTGACTTGTGAGGGTACGCAGCAATTTCGTGGACAGGCGTTGAGTGCTTTCCAAACCAAATTTGACTATATTTTCCAACCCTCTTGCTTTTTCACTTTTATCTCTCTTTTTCTTTTTGTCATCAAAATGTACAGTTTTCATAACCAGTCTCTCCAACTAACCAAAACCACTTTTTTTTGGATGTGACCGTATTTTTTTGCATTATACGGATCAAATAAGCCGTATCAAAATAGAACAGCATGTAAAGTTTATGAAGATGAGTTGAATCTCACATTGAAAAAAAAAAAAAAAAATGGTGGTCGATCAAAGCCAACTCTGGCTCACTTGTGCAGGGAAATGTTAAAGAACCCATATGTGAAGCTCATAAAAATGAGATGAATCCCACGTTGAAAAAAAATAATAATAATAGATTTTTGGCCTTATAAGGGGTCAACGATTAATTCTATAGGTCTTGTTATGCTTAATTTTTGTTTGCCAATGGGCCTTATATTCACTACGAAGCCCTTAACTCACCCACAATACGTATAGACGTGGGGCTCTACGCTGCCATATTAATAAGAAAATAAAGTTGTGTCCTTATTATCATGTATAGCTTTTAGCACAATGATAAGTGATCGATCCTAACATAATGATCTAATTAACTAGACTATCCCATTAGAGTTACTAGTAATTAGGGATGGGCAGATCCCCCATGGGGTCCCATAGGTGTTTAGGGGCACATTTCACTCCTAAATGGGGTTTGGGGGGGGGGGGTGGATTTGACCTCCAAATCTAAATAAGGGTGGAGGTAGGGGAACTTGACCTCCACACGGTATAACTCCAAGACTTCAACTCCGCTCCTAAATTTTTTATTCTTTATATTTTTGGATTGGATATTTAAAAAGGGTGAAATTAGAGATTGGAATTGCCAAATTCCAAATTGAAAATTGAAAATAAGAAGAAATAGGGGAATGGTTTGGGGTGGGGAAACCTCCCCCCAAACACCCCCATCTCCCATTTCCCCCAAATGGAGTTTTTGGTGGGGGTGGGGGAAGGGGTAGGGGGAATGGGGGAGGTGGTGGGGGGACCTCCCTCGCCCCCATTTAAAAGTAAAATCACTAGTGATACTTTAAAAAGTTGACTTTATATGTAAGAGTATACTAATCATGTAATATTATAATATATATAATAATAATAATAATATATTGGAAAGGAGGGTATTTTTGGAATAAAGTGGGGGCATAAGAGGGTATTTATGAAATACCAATTTTAGTTTAGAATGGAAAGGGCTTTCCATTGGTTTTTGGATGTAAAGTCCATTCCACCAAAATGGTGGAATCAACATGATATTCCAAGAGAATGGTGGTAGAGAGTCAGATAATGGTGGTGTTCTTGAGTAGAGGAGTAAAATTGAATTCAGAGCAAATCCATCCAATTCCTTGCATAAATGGTAAGATTTTTGAACTACCTCTCCGTTTATATTTTTCATTTTCAAATCCATCTAAATCCATCACTTAAACAAATACATCCAAATCCATGGGATTTTGAATACACCCAGATTTCATTGGATTTATTTGAAATCCTTCAAATTCTGAGTTGAATACACATGGATTTCATAGGATTTGTTTGAAATCCAATGAAATCTGGATTGAATACCCCCATACTTTGATGGATTTCAAACAAATCCAATAAAATCTGAATCCAATACACCAAGATTTCTAAAATCCAATAGAATCAATTCAAATCCAATGAAATCTGGGTTGAATATACCCCCCTTTAATTCTTGATTTGAACGTGAGACCTACATAATTTGATTCTACATTGTTTTTAATAAACACAATAATCACAAATAAAGAATTAAGTTCCCTTTCACTTGTTAGGATTCATAATCCTAAGAATTTAGTATGCATATACGTGTGATGAGATGATCCTAAGAATCCTAAGAATCAAAATTGACTTCTTTTAGGTGATGAAATGATCCTAATCCCCTAATCCTAGGAATTTAGTATGCATATAAATATGAAAACCCTAAGGTGCTGTTTGGAAGTGTTTTTAAAAACCATTTTCTGTTTTCAAAAACAAAAAACAACTTTAAAGTTGTTTGGTGACATGTTTTATAAAATTATTTTTAAAAACAAAAAACAACTTTTTAAAAGTTATAACTAAAAAGTTAAATAACTTTTTATCGTTTTCTATTGTTTTCAAAACAGGTTTTCAAAATAAATCATAACTTTTCCCTCCAAACAACTATTTCACTTATTTTAAAAACAACAACCAAACCCTTTTACATCGTTTTCCGTTTCAAAAAACTACTTTTAAAAAACACTACCAAACACATTACATTTTTAAAAACATCATTTTTAAAATATGATTTCCATTTTAAAAACGATACCAAACGCGCCCTAATTTTTTCCCATAAACGTCTCTCTCTCTCTCTCTCTCTCTCTCTCTTTTTAAGTCAATTTTTTTCCCAACTTTTTTTTCCTTGAACGTCTCTCTTATTTTATTTTATTTTAAGTCAATTTTCTTCCCTAATTTTTTCCATAAACGTCTCTCTTATTTATTTTATTTTTTTAAGTCAATTTTTTTCCTTTAACTTTTTTCCATAAACGGCTCTCTTTTTTTTTTAAGTCAATTTTTTCCTTAACTTTTTTCCATAAACGTCTCTCTATTTTTTTTTTTTAAGTCAATTTTTTTCCCTACAAATATTTCATTATTTCCTTTTCAAAAAAAAAAAACAAAAACAAAAACAAAGGAGTGATGAATTCAACGAGAGCAAGAAACATGATTGCGATGGTGCAGAAGCAAAGTGGAGATATAGTCGCAAGTTTAGCTACTATTTTGTTTGTATGGACGATTTTGAAGGATCACTTCCCTTCTATTCTTAACAATTATATCAAAAAACACTTTCACAAGTTGGTTAGATTTGTGTCTCCTTACATCGACATCACCTTCCATGAACAAGGTGAAACTTTCAGTCAGAACGAAGCTTTTTCAGCCATAAAATCCTATCTCAGCACAAAAGCCTCTTCGTGGGCGTCAAGTTTCAAGGCTGATTTCATAAAGCAGAGCAAGTCTTTGATCCTTTCCGTGGATGATCATGAAGAGGTAACTGATGAGTTTCGTGGTGTTAAAGTTTGGTGGGTATTGGAAAACAAGCAAAAACATTCGAAAACCCAAGAGAAAAGGTATTTCAAGCTCAGTTTCCTGAGACGTCACAGAAAATTCATTGCGGGGTCTTATATTGATCATGTGATTAATGAAGGGAAGGCTCTTGCTTTGAAGAACCGGCAAAAGAGGATGTACAGTAACACTCCATGCATCGATTGGAACAATTGGAAGATCAAGTGGAATTGCGTGTATTTTGATCATCCTGCAACATTTGATACATTGGCTATGGAGTCCAAGAAGAAGGAAGAGATCATGAATGATCTCAAGAAGTTCAGCAAGGCTAAAGAATACTACACAAAAATTGGAAAAGCTTGGAAGAGAGGGTATCTTCTTTACAGTCCTCCAGGAACCGGGAAATCAACCATGATTGCTGCCATGGCCAATTTTCTCAACTATGATATCTATGATCTTGAACTTACCATAGTCAAGAACAATAGAGAGCTGAGGTCTCTTTTGAATTATACTTCGAGTAAGTCACTCATAGTTATAGAGGATATCGATTGCTCGCTTAATCTTACAGGCCAACGTCATTCGAAGTTAGATAGTGAGAGCAAAAGTAGTGAAGTTACCCTATCAGGGCTGTTGAATTTTATTGATGGCCTTTCACTACAAGAAAATTGACCTATAGTGACAAAAAATATTTGTCACTATAAGTGAAGAAATTGTCACAAATTCAATATTGTGACACAAAAAAGTGTCACTAACAATTCGTCACTTTTGCCCCGTCACTAAAAGTATTTGTGACAGTTTTTTGGTACTTGTCACAAATCATAACTTTTAGTGACACATTATAACTTGACCTTAATTAGTGACAAAATAAAAATTGTGTCACTAAATTAGTATTTAGTAACAATTAACCGTTTGAAGAATTTGTCACTGTACACATTCTTAGTGACAATTTATTGTTTAAAAAAGGTCACTATTCACAAATCTAGTGACAAATAATCATTTTAAAATTATGTCACTATAGACAAACTTAGTGACAATTAACTTAATCATATAATAATTGTCACTATAATGCAAACTTAGTGACAGTTAACGGTATGAATATTAATAAGTCACTATATAGATACTTAGTGACAATTTAATAGATTGTCAAAATTTAATATAAATTTAAATTGTCACTAAGAATGTATAACAAAATAAAACATATCACTCATTGAATGACATCGAGTTCTATAAATAATCATTCTATTAAAAATATCCAAAAACTAACATAATATCGAATTGATACAAAAGTAATCTAACATCTTTCAGAGTCTACAACTAAATAACATATGTAGACCCGGCTAGTCTAAGTTAACATAAGTGTTAGGTCACACACTATAACTTCCAACTGCATAGCCATAAACTTGAAACTCCTGAGGTCTTGATTGTGAAATATTAGAAGCCAATAATCCACTGTCAGTTGTCAGGTAGCTAAAGAATCTTTAGGTTTTATAAGAGAAGCCTATATACACGAAGACATGAAGAAAAAAAAAATAGTGAGAACAAATTAAAGTCACCAAAATAAAACCGAGTAAAAATGCAACAATATTGATGAAACTTAGCACAAGTATAAATTAAATTCTATAAGTTTGATATCCAAGTATAAAACTTATTGGAACAGTTAATCTATTCATCTTAGTATAAAGTCCTCCATAATGTCAATATATTCATCCAGCCAAATATCAAATATCTTATCGAGTGTTTGAACTCTTTTATGTGAACTGATGTGAACTGCATGACAAATTATAAAATAACAATTTAGTTGCATCAAAAAATTGGTTGTTCTTTTTTTTTTTTTTTTTGAATTGCTGAGAATTTATTAAGGCCAAAAAGCCATAAGCCGAACCGGCAAACAACCAGCACAAAACAGGCAACCCACAAAACGAAAGGAAAAAGACTGCCTAGCAAGAAACAGCCAAGGCACCAACACAAACAACCCACAGAAACACCACACCACGCAAACACAACGCAACACAAACATAGCACGGACCCAAAACAAAGCAGAGGAAACACAACACAGACCCAAAACAGAGTATGCATAGTTTGCACAAACAATTGGTTGTTCTATAAGAATCATTTTATCAAACGGTTAGTATGCATATAAACTAATATCGACATATACTGTGGAAATTTAAGAATAAAAAACTATAAATCATTAAATAATAATAATGAGTTCCTTAAAAAAATTGAAAAAAAAAATTAAAGTTAAAAAACAACAAATATATATAATTCTACATACAAAAAATAAAAATTAAAAAATCATACCTTATTTGAAGACACTTTCAATACATGAAACTCGAATTTGAAATTCTGACCCTGAAAAACAAGTACCATAAAACAAACCCTAAATAAATGAAATTAAGAGAAAGAGAAGCTTAAGAGTTTTTTTTTTTTTTTTTTTTCTTCCTTTCAATACTGCATCAAACAATTGGTTGTTCCATGAGAATCATTTTATCAAACAGTTAGTATGCACATTGTTGACGGTGAAATTTGGATTGCCACGCACTCAACAATTAAATCAATTTAATATAAAGCAAGAAAATTAAGAACACATGCAAAAGACAAGTTTTACGTGGAAAACCCTTGAATGGGAAAAAACCACGGCGCCCCTGAGGGCAGAAGAATAATACTAGGTTTTCGTTGCTTTGTTACACACTCAAATCTCTCACAATTGCTCTCTTTTTTCTCTCTATATTTCTGAACCCCCTCCTTGTGGGATAGGTGATTCTATTTATACATGTTTATTTAGGGTTTCCCCTTGTTGATTTGTACTAGGATCCTTTTCTGTCGCGGATTGGGTCTTCTTTCCTTTTTATAATTCCTTGTTGCTTCTGTGTTTCTGCCGAGTCGGTTTGAGCCCAGTGTGCTGGTCCAGCGAGTACCTTTATTTTCTGGGTATTGCGTATCTGGCGAACACACTTCTATATTTGGCGAGTAGGTTTTTGGTTTTGGTGACCATGCCTTCGACTTCCTTATGGTCTAAGCTATTTTATCTTCCTGACCTGTCAAACTCTTTCCCTTGACCCGGTCAATGAATGACGTGGCAATCTTTTGTTAGCTCCTTTGATGACGTGTCAACTGGGCGAGTTTATACATACAACAATACCCCCATAAATACTTTGAGCTGGGCGAATGACTTGTCCTTCCCACTTCGTTTGCCTCTGCGAGTAGTATTTATATTCACATTTATGAGATTTCCACACACTTTGCAATAACTCCTCCTTTTAACCACGCGCTGTATTTATTAATTGATTCTTCCGGTGCACGCTTCCAATTTCAACCACATAACTTCTGGCGTTTCCACTTGTTTGACAGGTGAAGGGACGTTCTGACGGCTTGGTTATCCCTAAGATGCCACATGTCACTTATTGGGTGGTGACTGTTGCGGTTTGGTAATAGTGGCCGTCATTCTCATTAAATACATATCATTGTACTTGATTGCTCCTTTTTTGAATTTCGAAGTTCCCTCTTTTTAAGGCCCGATCGTTTCTCCTCTTTCTCTTTACTTGCTTCATCGTGTTTCATCAGAGCAGAAGAAAGAACAGCTGATCTCTTGCTTTTGTCTCTTTTATTTTTTCGAGAGCTAACTACAGTCCTTTTCCTGTGCCTCTTATTGTCGGTCGGTTCACCGGATTTCGACTCTTCTTGTTTCTCCGTGTCTTCGATCTTTTCTACACATTTTGCGAGTCTAGGGTTTTCTTGTGAGTTTTCATGGATCCCTCCTTGCGCTCTTTTCTTTTTAATCGGATGATGCAAGCTATGGAGCTTGGTGATAAGTGTACTGCGGACAAAATTGAGTCTCTGATTCGCAATTTTCGTCCAGATTCTCCGGTCCCAATTTCCGTTGATATTCCATTTTTTGAGAATACTTCTAATCCTGACATCTCTCCTCCATCTTTTGACAATGATTCTCCAGCAATGACGAGATCTCCTAAAACTACAAGCAGTAAACGACGCTCCACTAGGGCTCCTCGTGAGTCTCTGCTGGATGTGCAGACGGTTGTTGACTCTGATGTTGAAGACCATCAGAGGGATAGGCTGCTTTTCTCGCCAGCTCGCCCGTGTTCTTTTGACATAGAAGTAAATGTAGTCGGCGAGGGCGAGCTTCGTAAATACAAGAGTCGTTTCGACGTTCCAGACTCGGTGACTCTTATGTTACCTGGCGACCGGGCTGTGTGGAATCCTCCCGAAAATACGATCGCCATTTACGGGGCTATGCTCAGTTGTGGGGTAACTCTCCCTCTTCAGCATTTTATTGCCAGGTTCTTGGCGGAGGCTCAAATTGCACCGGCCCAGCTCGCCCCAAATAGCTACAGGATACTGATGTGCCTGTGTCTTATGTGGAAGTTGAAGGGTTACGGGCCTCCTACGCCCCCCGAGATCCGCCATTTTTATACTTTGAGACAGGCGGGCAATGGTGGCACATACTTTCTTCTTTCCTCGCCGGTGGAGAACTGGATTCCTGAGGGTGTGGTGAACCCTGGTCAGGTTGAGGTCTCCAGTGATGAGAAGAAGAAGGGTTTCATCTGGGGCTTCCCTACTTCAAACAAAAGGTGGAAAAACAGTTGGTTTTTCACCGGCGGCGAGTGGGGTCGAAATGTACCTGCCCTCAATCGCCACAATCTTTTGGCGAGGAAGGTTCCCAGGCATTTCAAATCTCCTGAAGCCTGGTCGAAAGCGGCCCCTGCTTTGACGGATAGGGAGGTTTCTCACCTGGCCGCGGCGGCTGTTCTTCCTTTGGATTCGAGGGGTAGATCCTTCCTCTTGGATGAGGAGAAGATGATTTCCTCTGAAATCTTCACTCGGCTTCATGCAAGGCTCCCTCGCTGTAAGTCTTGCTCTGTTCCTCCTTTGTTTTCTCGCTTGATTTTATTCTCTTAGTTGACACTTGGTTTTATTTTCCTTGCAGTGTGTGATTTTGACACCGTTTGCGATTTGCAAGCACGGGCGGTGAAGAATTCCGAGGCTGCCAGCAAGAGGCATGCTGCTGGTTTGGCTAAGGATGGAATTGCTAGTCCTGACGGTGATGATCACTCAGACGGCGGCAAGGAGGCCGGTGATGTTTCTAGGGGGGTGCTGTGAATACTCCCACTGCGACTGCAGCTGTTACCCCCAGCCGTAAAGGCAAGGAGAAAGCAGGTGCCTCAAGGGGGGTCAGTAGTGTTGAGAAGAGGCGTGTCGGGTCAGGGCCATCGCCTGTTCGCCCGAAGGTTGTCGCGAGTACTCCTGCTGCTGCTTCTACTCCTGCTACGAGTACTGCTGCGACTGTTCCTGCTGCCACAGCCCCCAACCGTAAAGGAAAAGAGAAGGTGGGGGTTTCAGGCGTGGCTAGCGACATCCCCATTTTCGACGCGGATGTTCCTGAGACTCCTCTTGATCCTGCGAGTGACCTGGCTCCCAGAGCTAGGAATAAACGTCCCGCTGAGAGTGCATCTGATCACTCAGCTCGACCTCCTAAACAGGCTTCGTGGGTAGTGCAGTTCGTTGTTTCTTCTGATGAGGAGGATGTTCAGGAGCCGGCTGTCGCCGAGGCCCCTCCTACCCAACCTGAGGGGTCTGCTGAAGCGGAGAATGTGGCGGCGCCTCCTTTTGAGGGGGTTAATGAACAGACTCTCCCTGCTACTCCTCCTCGACCAGCTTCTCCTCGGCCAGCTTCTCCTGCAGTGGTTGCGGGCGAGCCGGGTGTCTCAGATCAACCTAGGCCATCTGGCCCATCTGAGTCGACTGATCGGCCAGGCCCATCAAATCAGGCGGGGACCTCTGCTTCCGGTTCGGGCTTGGCCCGTGAAGTTCCTCCTACCGGACCGGTTGAAGCTGATGAAGGGAACGTGTCCCTTTTCGATTTTTCGGCTACTGAAATATGCTCCCACTTGGCTAATAATGATGTATACATCGGCGATGGCTGGGGGCATGTTAAAAATAAATCTTGCAACAAGAAGATGGAGTTTTTCTTCAACTGCCACTCCTTGGTAAGTTCTTCGCCGCAAATCTCTATGTATTTTTATTCATCATTTTTTTTCTAACTTTGGCTGTCTTCTTCCTTAGATGATGTCTGAGATGGGCGAGAGCTATAAGTTCGGGATCAGAGCTTCTCGTGAGATTAAGCGCTTGCGCGAGCAAGCTTCTGTTTTGGCGGCCCAGAAGCTCTCCGCTGAAGAATCCCATGCTCAACAGTTCGCTCAGTTGAGAGAATCCTCGGACGGTCATCTGTCTGCTCGACTAGCCGCTGAAGAAAAACTTTATGCTGCTGAGGAGGAAATTCACTCGTTGAAGGAGCTCCTATCTTCGAGTCAAGAATCCTTCGCAGCACGTTTGGAGGCTGAGCGGGTAGCTGAGGAGGCTAAGGAGAAGGCTGAACAGGAAGCGGCGGATTTACGTAACCAGCTATCTTCCCGCGATCTCATTTTTGAAAACTTGAAAGCCGTGCTGGAGGCTGAGTCAGTTGATCGCTTCAAGAGATCCCCTGCTTATGATGTGCTTTTGTTGCGCGAATTTGAGAAAGGCATGAGGCAGGCGAAGAAATTCTTTGCCATGAAGGATCATTCCAATGAGAAAGCTCTGAAGCGTTTTGACAAATCCCTCCAGCAGCATATGGCCCACGGCGTGGACTCGATTAAAGATCAGATGAAACGATGGAAAGCCCACTGCCGTTATAACCGGACTGAGCCTCATCCTATGCATCTTGAGATTCCCAGCAAGCGTGCTTTCAACACTTACTACTCAGGTCAGAAGGGCAGCTTTTCTGGCTCTGGCGCTGAGCCTGATTTGGGTCCCGTTGCTGGGAGAGATTATGAGCCCTTTATGCCAACGGAGGATGAGGCAGTCATTTGGCCTTCAGATGAGGAGATTGAAGACGAGGAAGATAACGAGGGCCCTCCTGCAGCCGGTTGATTCTTCTGTTGTTTTTTGGAAGACTATAAATTTATTTTTGTCCATTCATTTGTAAATAATACAAAGTTTATGAATATATATATTTTTCTTCATTCAGCTGCCTTTGCTGAGTTTTGGCTTTTGCTTGGTTTTTCACCAAGTGTTGTTTTAGCTTACTTTTGTTTTTATTCAGCTGCCATTGCTGGGTTTTCGGCTCACTTAGTATTCGCCAGGACGTATCCGACTATATACCAAGTTTTTATTGTGTTTTATAGCTATATTCAGCTGCCATTGCTGTATTTTGGCGTACTTAGTGTTTGTCAGGATGTATCCGACCATACACAAGTTTTTAACATGTTTTCATCTTTTATTCAGCTGCCGTTGCTGTATTTTGGCGTACTCAGTGTTTTGGCAGGATTTATTCGACCATGCCCCGAGTTTTTAACATGCTTTTGTTTGTTCAGCTGCCATTGCTGATTTGCGGCTTTTATTTCTCGCCAGTTATCGCTGCAGCGAGCATAAAGCTCGTTTTCATGTGATGATAGCTATGTGTGATGGCGAATGCCTTTTGCGTTTGGCGAGTCAGAATCGAGAATCTCTTAGTAATAAATTACTCTTTATTGAATACTTCCTGCAACTTTATTAACATAGTCATAAAGAAAAAACGCTAAAACGAACAACTGCTCTAAGCTAAATAGAAAAATAGAAGGAATTCGAAAGAATCTAACTTGTCCCTTAAGGATAATATATCTTCAAGTACTGCGCATTGCATGGACGGGGTAGCTCGCCAAATCCTTCTCGAGTAATGCGATATGCCCCATGGCCAGCTATCCCCGTAATCTTATAAGGCCCTTCCCATTTGTCTGCGAGTGATCCTGCAGCCTTGTCTCTTGTTCCCGGATTCACCCTCTTCAGTACTAAGTCACCAAGTGTGAACCTCCTTTCACGCACATACGAGTTGTAATATCTGGCTACCCTCTGTTGGTACGCCGCATTCCTTATTTGTGCGCGCTCTCTTCTTTCTTCTAATTCATCTAGGCCGCACTTTAGCATATCAACGTTGATTTCTGGCTGGAAGAGTTGTACCCTTGGTGAAGAGAATGATGTTTCCACGGGAATAACAGCTTCTGCTCCGTAAGCCATGGAATACGGGGTTTCACCTGTTGAACCCCTTTCCGTTGTTCGATATGCCCAGAGCACTTGTGGTAACTTATCCGCCCAGCTCCCCTTTTTGGTTGCCAATTTAGCTTTCAGGTTGTGCTTGATGATTTTGTTCACTACTTCAGTTTGGCCATTCGTCTGTGGATGTGCTGGAGAAGCGTAGTAGTTGTTGATGCCATACTTATCACACAGTTCCCTGAATTTCCTGCCATCAAATTGGGTCCCATTGTCTGTGATGATGGTGTTTGGTATCCCGAATCTGTATAAGATATTTTTCTTCACAAAGCTAATGGTGTTTGCTTATGTTATATGTACCAATGGCTCGGCTTCTACCCATTTTGTAAAATAATCCACGGCTACTATGGCATGCTTTGCTCCTCCAGTTGCTGTTGGCATTGGGCCGATCAAGTCTATTCCCCACATGGCGAATGGCCAAGGCGAGGTAATACTTTGCAGGAGCTCAGGTGGTTGTCGGATGTTATTGGCGATTTTCTGACATGCTTCATGAAACTAAATATACCACGGTGTGTATAAAGCTATCTAGAGGGGGGGTGAATAGATTTTACGCTTTTTACCCAATTTTTCGTGTTAGTCAAAATTACGAAATTACCCTCAAGATAATATAAACAAGCAAGTGTAATATGGTGCGGAAATTAAATAACACTTGAATTTTTACGTGGAAACCCTCACGGGAAAAACCACGGGCTATGTAAGTAAGCCACACTCGAACCTCGAATCCACTAAATGTGCAAACGATTACAACCTAATCCCGGTAGTAATCACACACCTACCTAATCCCGGTATGAGTGAACCTAGTCCGATTTTGCTTGCGATCTAAGCAACCTAATCCCGATTGCTACACACAAGACTTAGCTTCTCTTGAAGAGAATACAACCCTAAGTGAATATGTGAAAATATCCAAAATGCAACATAGAGCAAGGGAAACCCTATATGCTTATCTAAGATGATTAATATGCAATTAAGAACAATCCTAGATATCAAAACTAAATGACATGTCAATTAGTTTGGCTAATCAATATCAAGCACAAAAACCTAATATGCTAGCACAATACAACTTCTCAAACATACATCATACTAATCTCAATCTTGTATTCAACAAATATAAAATCACATACAAGTAATTAAATTGAGATTGCTAGATAAGAGAAACACAAAATATGTAAGATATTAGTGAAAAGCTTACCAAGCAAAGTATGATGAAGAATCCATGCAAGATGTCATCTAGATGATCTAAGATGATGCTAGATGATGATTGATGATCATGGAAAAGGTGTTTGAGTAATTAAAAATGAGTTCTTGGAATTTTTCTTCTCTTTGAAAAATATCCTAAGTATGAAATCTGAATATGAACTCTTGTAATTGACCTAAAGTCAAAGTGGCATATATATAGGGGGCCAAAACAAAGTGTGGTCGTTTTGATTAGTTTCCCCATATTTGCCTTGGGCGCTGTACGTAGGGCGCCCTTGTACAGCGCCTGTACAGCGCCCTTGCTCTGTTTTCACGAGGAAACAGAGTGGCGCTGTACGTACAGCGCTTTGTACAGCGCCACGTACAGCGCCCCAACAGCGACCCAACAGCGACCGATTAAATCGATCAGGTCTGAACAGCGCTCAATGGGCGCTGTTCGTACAGCGCTTCTGAACAGCGCTTTTGGGGGCGCCCAATGCAAAAATGCAATCCTAAGTCTAAGCATGACAAGGCAATTGGATATGCAAGATGCAATCAAACTAACATGCAAGAAGAGATGTTAATGAGCATTAAGACACACATAAAAGACACACAACATATAAGGATTAAACATATGCATGAGTTGTGAGTGTGTGCATCTATCTCTTCAAGACAAGTAAGCACTTAGAATATTACCTTTGGTGCTTGTCAATAGTGAGGTCTTCAAAAGGGCCTAAGCAATAACACAACATCTAAGCTACCCTTACAAAGCATCCCCACATGTGGTTTGATCACGAAATAAGCCAATTAAACACAACGGGAATCCTAACAATCTCCCCATTTGGCTATTTCGTGACAAAACCACCACTCACATTGATTCCTCACATAGAATTAGAAACTACGGGACTACAATGATTATCTACATTAC